>OY796656.1:122946796-124146796 GCA_963680705.1 Rhagium mordax
CGTTTTCAAGATGTAGGGCGTTAAACTTATTTTAAAAAATAGCTCTTTCGTGAATATCTTAAATATTCTTTACCCAATTTTGTTGTAATTTGGCAGTTTTAAGGAGTTAATTTGGCCCTAACTTGGTTAAATTCCAGTCCAGTGGCGTCCCGAGCGGCACTTTAAGGAATATTTTTGACAAAAAAATGTAGGTACAGGGTAAGTCACGTAAAAGGTCCACCCCATTTACTTGGGTAATTTTGAATATATTTTTGGTTTTCGGGACTCTATCCTATATGAATTTTAACGTAGATTTCCTTATTTAATTATTTACAACAATATACAACATTTTGAAGACGGTTAAGAATAAAATTGTCATTAAAAAAACTTGTCACTGTTTCACAATGACAATAGGATCAAAAGGATCAATTATTCCTTATTCTAATACGAGTATGAATTAACTACTAGGCTTTGAAAATTTAAAAACAATTGCCAGTTGTCACGTTAAAATTAATTGTTTGACATTTGTTATTGGAGTGTATTTTGCTATTTTATTTGTTGTTGTCTAATTGCCTAATTTCTGTGGTGTGTTTTGTGTTTTTCTTTTGTAAAGAAAACGTATTTTTCATTATTACTGTGATGCAATATCCACTTGAACAACGTCGAGACATTTTAGAAATGTTTTTATTATGCAAGAAAAACGCTTCTAAGGCTAAACGAGAATACACAAGAAAAATACCCTGACCGTGTCAGTCCTAGTCGTAAGTGTTTTAAAAAAATTTATGGAAAATTTTACAATAATGGATTTAATTTAAAAAATAAGAAAAGAAATAAACGAAAACTGGTCACAAACGTAGAAGTTGAATTGAATATTCTACTTTTTTTTGTAGAAAATCCTAGACGTTCAACATATGACGCAGCTGATTACTTTGATATATCACAAAGCAGTGTAGTAGGTATACCGGCACTTGGGCCACCCCCCACCACTTCCACTTTTAACTCCTCCCCCTTTTCACCATCAACCAATCAGAGAGCGCCGCGGGAAATTCAAAAATTTTAACCTTACGAGGACACCCATTTCGAGGACCCCTTCCCCTCGGGCCCCATATTAGCAATTAAAAAAGTTGTTGAGTGCTGGGAGATTCGAACTGTCGTAGGCAGACGCTTTACGTGTAGTGCTATATTGTATAAACCATTATCAGCTATTAGAATAACTGTGATAACGGCGGGACATAATCATAAACTCACCACTAGATTATAAATCATAAAACCACAATTTATTATTTAAAATACATTTTTATCTCAATCTTCTGTTGGAGATGTCTGTGGCATGGGTGGACTCGTGCTATAACAAAAGAAAAAAACAATATTAGCGATATTTATAAAAATATTGCACAATACTGCGGATTCCGTTATCTGCCAACGCTGTCGAAATTTAACCTGATAACAGCTGTGCGTCGATTTACATGTATTTAAATGGGAAAATGTTTCAGGCGGTATAAAATAGACAAATTAACACATGATCATATGGAAAACTAGCACAGATTCGCTCTGCTTAGGGGGCCCTTGCAGAGTTCTTATCACCAACCGGAAATTGAGACGGATGGACAACCACGGGAATATAGTCTGATAACACCTGTTCGTCGATTTGCATGCATTTAAATGGGAAAATGTTTCAGGCGGTATGAAATAGACAAATTAACACAGGATTATATGGAAAACTAGCACAGATCCGCTCTGCTTAGGGGCCCTCGCAGAGTTCTTATCGCTAGCCATATTATAAATTGAGTCGGATGGATAACGATTTATTAGTTCATTGATTACCAGTTATCACAACAATAAAATTATCTAAAGTTTATTCTTCTAAAAGTTTAATTTTATCTAAAAAGTTTATTATCTGTACAGTGTAAAGGTGAGTTTTTTTAATCCAAATCGTGTTACATATTAAAGCTCTCGGTCTGAGTAATACGTTTTTCCGTGTACTGTCTAGGAGGTCATTCAGCTTGTTTTATTTTTATCTTTCTTCAGAACCCGGGAAAAACTGTGTGTTTCTTTGTTCAAAGCAGAAATACCGTAAGTGTTTTAATACAAAGAACTGATTTTTCTCGGCGCTAATGCTCTCACCTCCTAGACAGTTAAAAGCGAGTTGTCTCTAAATTCTCGGAAAAATCTCGTGACATTTTCAGGTTACATCTCATTAAAACTCCAAGTACCACGACCGGCTAGTCAATCTTTCGACATTCATTGAGCGAGTCAGTTGTCTCCTGATAAAAATGGAAAAGATTGTTATCGTTAGAGATTTTGTGAAGAAGGTGCGCCGTTTCAATATCCAGGGACGGACATTGGAATTTAAATTGAGGCCTGTGCCGGCTGGTGTGGAGCCAATAAGCTGGGTGCGAGAGGGCATCAACGAAATAATCCAGAAGGGTACCGAAGGTCTTGCAGCAAGGGACAAAGTAGGGTTCTCCTTCTGTTCCAAAGATTTTAAACGCGGAGAAGGCTGGGTTCGCTTCAGGCCCGTGGAGGAGATAACCTACGATGATGTCTGGGGCGTTATCGCTAGCGTCTACCAATCCAACTCCGTCGGCCTCAACACAGAGACTTTTTGCCTTGGTGTGACCTCTGTGAAGATGCCAGCGGGGAAAGGAAAGGGTCGCCGCTACAACACCTTTGAAGAGGAATGTGGCATGAGACGGGGCATCATAGTTATAAATAACAAGGACAATATGTGTCTGCCACGCGCCCTCGTCGTAGCAGCAGCATGTGTAAATAAAGACCCTGAGCAAACTAAAGTACGTAAAGACACTGGAAAAATACAAACGCAACGAGCTCTAAAGCTTAAGGACGAATCGGGTGTTGTTATTCCGGAAGATGGTTGCGGTATCCCCGAACTACAGAAGTTCCAAGAACACTTAGACAACTATAAAATTGTGGTTTACAATTATGGGAGCAAGGGACGCGATACCATCTTCAAAGGCTCCACAGGAGGCCCAGCCCTCAATCTGCTATATCACAAGGGGCACTTTAACGTAATAACGTCCCTCACAGCTGCCTTCTGCTGTAGTTACTTCTGTGAAGAGTGTCATGCCCCATATGACCACAAGAACGAGCATAGATGTGGGGGTAAGTGCGCCAGTTGCCAGCAGAGCCCAGCATGTCCACAGATTCAGAAAGTTACATGCCCGGACTGCAAAAGGTCGTTCAGAGGCCAGGGGTGTTATGACAATCATAGGAAGCCTGAGTCTATGGATAAGAGCACTGTCTGCGCAAAGATTAGAAGGTGCGAACAGTGCTACAAAGTGGTACAAAGCAGCAGAAAGCACACTTGTGGCGAGGTGTACTGCAAAATATGCAACAGCCACATGCCTGCAGACCACCTCTGCTACATCCAACCGGACACAGGAAAGCCCAAGATTAAGGACACTTTATTTGTTTTCTACGACTTGGAGACCAGACAGGAGAAACAGACTGAAGATGGGTCTCTAGTACACGAGCCTAACCTATGTGTGTTCAAGCAGTGCTGCGACGAATGCATAGAGACAGCCGTTTGCGTGTGTAAGAAATGCGGCCTGAGAGTGCAAATCCTCAAATGTGACGATCCCATATCCCCGTTCATGCACCACCTCCTAACCATGAGGAAAAAATTCAAACAGATTGTAGTTGTCGCCCACAACGGCCAGGCTTTCGACCATCAGTTCTGTCTGAATTACATTCTGACAAAAACAGACTTGAAGCCTGAACCTATCATGCGCGGAACGAAAATTCTTATGATGGCCGTGGGGAATGTTAAATTCCTGGATTCCCTCAACTACTTCCCCATGGCGCTTTCCAAGCTACCTAAAGCCTTCGGACTGGGAGATAATTTCAAAAAGGGTTACTTCCCCCACCTCTTCAACACAGAGGAAAACGCCAACTATGTGGGGCCCCTACCGGCTGTAGAATTCTATGATCCTGATAACATGAAGCCGGATGCTAGAGAAACCTTCCTCAGGTGGTACGAGGTGCACAGAAACGACGAATTTGACATGCAGCGCGATTTAGTCGACTATTGTATATCGGACGTGGAAATTCTCACCGCGGCTTGCCTCAAATTCCGACAACAACTGTTGGAGACAGGTAGTGTTTGCCCCTTCACAGAGGCCTGCACAATAGCGTCGGCATGTAATAAGGTGTTTCGTCGTAACTTCCTCAAACCAAACACCATAGGCATCATACCAAAAGGTGGTTACAGATGGCGAGATAACCAATCAAGGATAGCCATACAGTGGTTGATATGGGAAGAACATTGCAGAGACATTAACATACAACATGCTGCTAAACAACAAGAAGCCAGAGTGCAGGGTGTTAAAGTGGACGGGTTCTGCCCTGAAACCAAGCAGGTGTTCGAGTTCCACGGGTGCTATTATCACGGATGTACTAGTTGCTTTAAACATGGGCGTGATGAACCTATGCACGACGACCCTTCTGCTACATTAAATTCCCGTCACGAGGCCACGGTAGCCAAAACAGAAAGACTTCGAGAGCTAGGCTACGAGGTCACAGAAATGTGGGAATGTGGTTTTCGGAAGCAAATAATTCAAAATAAAGAAATTGGGGGAAATACCGAAGGACATCCACTGCTATCTCAATCTCCTCTCAACCCTAGGGATGCCTTCTACGGAGGGCGCACGGGAAATACTTCTGAATATTATAAGTGTCAGCCTGGAGAGAAAATTAAGTATATGGATGTTTGCAGCCTTTACCCCTGGGCCTGTAAATATGGCAAGTTCCCTGTCGGGCATCCCGATGTTTTTGTGGGCGAGAAATGCCCCAAGGATATCACCAACATCGATGGGGTAATAAAGTGCAAAATTCTTCCCCCACAAAACCTTTACCACCCTGTGCTGCCAGTCAAGATTAATGAAAAACTTATGTTTGTCCTTTGTCGTACTTGCGGTCAGACAATGAATCAATCTGGCTGCAATCACATAGAAGAAGAGAGAGCTCTTGTCGGTTCGTGGGTCATTGACGAAGTGCTAAAAGCTGTTGAAAAGGGATATGAAATAAAGGAAATATATGAAATTTGGAGATATACCGTAGAGCAGTACGACAAGATGACAAATGTTGCTGGTTTATTTACCGCTATGATGAATAAGTTCATCAAAGTTAAACAGCAAGCTTCCGGCTGGCCTAAAAACTGCCCCGCAAAAGAACAAAAAGACAGATACATCGAAGAGTTTCTGGAGCGCGAGGTCGTTAAATTGGAATTTGTTGAAATTGTCGAAAACCCCGGCCTCCGCTCTTTGGCTAAATTAATTTTAAATTCATTTTGGGGTAAACTTGGTCAGAGAGAGAACCAACCCAAGACAGCCATAGTCCGCACCCCCGAAGAATTCTTTGGCATGCTGTCAAACCCCAGTATACATGTTAACTCGGTGCTACCGATAAATGAGGATACGCTCGTTGTTAGCTGGGGACATAAAGAGGAGGCCGCCGACCCACTATCTACTGTCAACGTCGTAATTGCGGGTTATGTTACAACCCAAGCACGCCTTAAACTTTACAGCTACCTGGAGCAGCTGGGCGACCGTGTTTTGTATTACGACACAGACTCTGTCATATATGTGTCTAAGTCCGGTGAATACGATGTCCCTACCGGAGAGTTTATCGGCGACATGACCGACGAACTCGAGTGTTACGGTCCAGGCTCCTACATTACGGAGTTTGTGTCCGGAGGGCCGAAAAATTATGCATATAAGGTGTTCTCTACTAACGACCAGACAGATCACCTTGTATGTAAAGTCAAGGGCATCTCTTTAAATTACTCGGCATCTCAGCTGTTAAATTTTGAGAGCATAAAGGAGATGGTCCTAACACCTGTAGACCCTGTATACATTACCTCCAAAAATATCCGTAGGACGAAAGAGCATGAAGTCATCACACAGGTTGAGACTAAGATTTATCGTCCAAATTCTACAAAGAGAAAATTTTTCGATGACCATAGCTCCACCCCCTACGGATATAAAAAGTTAAAAATATAGGTGAGGTCTGTAGGTGTCTATTATTTTATCACTCTTGTAATTTCAAAACATGTACACCTCTAAATAATTTGTAAAGCTATGTTTTTACTGTATATACTCTGCATTTAATCATATATTTCAATATACACCTTATATTTAATCATATATTTTACTATGCCTTTGTATCAACCTCAGTAAAATTGAGGACCCCTGTATATACATAGTAATATTTTACTATACCTTTGTATTCTATAACCTCTGTTTATACAAACTCTGTAAATTGAGGACTATATTTTAATAAATTATTCTATTTATATGTATGTGTTTTATTTGAGATCAATTACCTTTCCTCATCATCCAAAAATTATATGTCTTCAGTTCTCCTACGTTTGTGGCAGTAGAGCTCTAAAGATTTTTATATGTCTTCAGGCCTCCTACTCTTGTGGTAGAACTGTGAAAGAAAAGGTGGCAGTCGGACTAATTATAAATCATAAGTTGCGCCGAAGTATTTTTCATATAAACCAGTAAAATATTCTCATATAACCTCAACGTTTCATGGGTCTTAAGCATAAAGAGTTTTTGAGGATGAATAACAAAGAAAAAACGATGGAAAAGCTTAAGTATAATAAATTATAATATTTTGTATAAATGGTATAATCGGCCTAGGGCGAAATATCCCCAAAGGTGGTTACAGCTGGCGCGACAGTCAATCAAAAATTGCTGTTCAGTGGTTCGTTTGGGAGGAGCATCAAAGACAAATTAATATTACACACACAGCCAAACAACAAGAGGCCAAAGTTCACGGTGTCAAAGTGGACGGTTATTGTACCGAAACTAATCAAATTTTTGTAGATAGTTTGTCATAACCAAGGCTGGTGGAGGAGGAATTTCTAGAAAATCCCAAGCATTTTTGAGAATAAGGGCTATAGAAGCCAAATACTTGGTGAAAGAAGCTGGAGCAGATATCCACATCGGATATGCGTGTACTATAACAGAAGAGCATTTTATGATACAATTCAGGGGTGGTTGTAATAGATTCTTAAATTAATCTTTACAGTCATTAAGATAATATATGTACTCTTGTTTTTTGAATTATTATTTTTTCCGTTTTGTGTAGATAATTGTATTAAGAGTACCTGTATAATTTATCAAAATTATATTTTAATAAAGTAATTAAATAAAGTATTTTTAGTAATATGCTCCCACATACCATATAGTAATAATTAAGTAGGTACCCCTTAAAGACTTACCTCAATGGTTTAATTTATAGCGACTCACGCCTTCATAAAAACAACAAACTGAAAAACTGGAAATAAGTCCATTAACCTTTAACTACTCGCGCTGGTGTAAAAAGTACACCAAAAGTGCGCTGCAAGCTGCCGATTTTTTTCTGAATGCTTCCTCGGCGTCACCGAACCAGCTAACCCTCGCGTAATGTGTCTTCTACCTGTATCTGCAATATCGCACTGACTGTTGAAAAGGGAAGTGAGATACTTTGCAAGTTTTGTCGTGCTGTACAGAATACACCAATGTATTTAAGTACGTTTGCAAGTTCTTTTTTTAATTTTTTGCAACGAATTATTTCTTGTCAAATTTGTGAACATGTAAATGTTAAAAGTATTTAGTTTTTATGGATTAATAATCTATTTTTAGGGATAAATATTTTTATCTTTTAGAATCTATTTTTTGTTATATAGAGGATATTATTTGTTACTTTCTCTATTTTTTTTCACTTTTTTGTGCCAGTAAACATGTTTGCACCTTAGTTAACCTGTTTTTCATAGATGTATTTTTTAAAGTACATTAAAAAATGATAAAACATTTTATCATTATAAAAAATTAACGGTGTACAAAATACACCGCGCGAGCAGTAACGTGAAAATTTGATGCGCGAGTAGTTAAAGAATAATACAAATACCAGGGGATATTATGGAAATCCTACAATTCATAAGTTTTTATAATTCTTCACCTTCAAACACAATTTATTATTTTATATTCATTCATACGAGATATTTACAACTTATTCTAAATTAGTTTTACACTTTTATACTATTCGACATCAATCCAGCATTAGCTGATAGTTTAGTATGAGCTAAAAGAAATATTAAAATACCTACGTGCCAACATTATTTTCATTTATCTTAGCAAGAATAATTGTCAAATCGAATTATAAATGCACACGGCATAAAAGAAGACATTCTAAAAGTTGAATTAAGTACAGATACATGACATTATATTGCACACAAATAGAGATATTGGGGAACAGAAACCCCCTGATTGATTATTTTTGTAACGAATTTATCTATAAAAACCGCTGTCAATTATGGGATCAAAACTTCCTCACCGTTCGGTGAAGTTTATAATAAAAATAATTTATGTCGTATTTTGCATTTTGACGTATTTTGATTTTTTGACGTATTTTGTTTTTCATCACAAACAATTTTTTGTAAAGTTAGAAATAAAAATGTTGGGGTCCGGTAGACCCCCTTCCAGTGAACCGATTTTGCTCATCAACGAACTCAATCTTTTCCTCAACCTCTAGAACGTGTCTACCAAATTTGAAAGCTTTATCTCAAAAACTGTAGCTGCTATCGCGATACACATAGACACACACAGACAGAATTTTTTTTGTCTGAAATATTGTGTATCTTCAAGAAGGAAAATGAGAAAATGGAAACAAATTTATATAATGCTACTAATGGCAAAAGTATAATATGAAACAAATTGAGTTATTACGTTATTATTATATTAACATTGATTGTTTCTCACCATAGCTGTAAAATATTACTAAGAAAAAAAAACCCTTGTTACACGTCTCTTAACTCAATTGCACGTATAGCTAGAAAAACAAAGAAAAGGACCTAAACTTCTTATTCTCATTCTATGTCGAACTCGACATAGAATGACCTCCTTTAAGAAACAACAAAACAATATATTACTAATCTCATTAGCTAAGCTACGCAATGCAATTCACGGTTATAAAAAATAATGTTCAATATCTCAAATAATAAGTAACATTAATTAAGTAGTAATACAGATTATTCAAAATTTTCTAAAAGTTAATTAACATCCTTAAAAGACTACATCACTCTAATTACATAGCCGATAGTCCCTTACCAATATTAATCAAGATAACATATTGTACACCCTCATTATTACCCATGTGGCCCAGAACATATTCTACGGCCTTCCTCCTCATTGTGGCCTAGAACCTACCAAGCCTTGTAGTAGGTTTTGGTAGGTTCTAGGCCACAATGAGGAGGAGGGAAGGCCGTAGATGCGGTTCTGGGCCACATCGGTACGGGTGTACAATATGTTATCTTGATTAATATTGGTAATGTACCATCCATCGGCTATGTATTTAGAGTTAATTAAGGTTGTTAATTAACTTTTAAAAAAATATGAATAATCTGTAGTACTACTTAATTAATGTTACTTATTATTTGAAATATTAAATATTGTTTTTTATAACCGTGAATTGCATTGCGTAGTGTAGCTAATAAGAGTAGAAATATATTTTTTTTTGTTTCTAATAGGAGATCATTTTATGCCGAGTCGAATATTTTCGCGCGCGAAAATATTCGACTCGGCATAAAATGATCTCCTATAAGAAACAAAAAAAATATATTTCTACTCTTATTAGCTACACTACGCAATGCAATTCACGGTTATAAAAAACAATATTTAATATTTCAAATAATAAGTAACATTAATTAAGTAGTACTACAGATTATTCATATTTTTTTAAAAGTTAATTAACAACCTTAATTAACTCTAAATACATAGCCGATGGATGGTACATTACCAATATTAATCAAGATAACATATTGTACACCCGTACCGATGTGGCCCAGAACCGCATCTACGGCCTTCCCTCCTCCTCATTGTGGCCTAGAACCTACCAAAACCTACTACAAGGCTTGGTAGGTTCTAGGCCACAATGAGGAGGAAGGCCGTAGAATATGTTCTGGGCCACATGGGTAATAATGAGGGTGTACAATATGTTATCTTGATTAATATTGGTAAGGGACTATCGGCTATGTAATTAGAGTGATGTAGTCTTTTAAGGATGTTAATTAACTTTTAGAAAATTTTGAATAATCTGTATTACTACTTAATTAATGTTACTTATTATTTGAGATATTGAATATTATTTTTTATAACCGTGAATTGCATTGCGTAGCTTAGCTAATGAGATTAGTAATATATTGTTTTGTTGTTTCTTAAAGGAGGTCATTCTATGTCGAGTTCGACATAGAATGAGAATAAGAAGTTTAGGTCCTTTTCTTTGTTTTTCTAGCTATACGTGCAATTGAGTTAAGAGACGTGTAACAAGGGTTTTTTTTTCTTAGTAATATTTTACAGCTATGGTGAGAAACAATCAATGTTAATATAATAATAACGTAATAACTCAATTTGTTTCATATTATACTTTTGCCATTAGTAGCATTATATAAATTTGTTTCCATTTTCTCATTTTCCTTCTTGAAGATACACAATATTTCAGACAAAAAAAATTCTGTCTGTGTGTGTCTATGTGTATCGCGATAGCAGCTACAGTTTTTGAGATAAAGCTTTCAAATTTGGTAGACACGTTCTAGAGGTTGAGGAAAAGATTGAGTTCGTTGATGAGCAAAATCGGTTCACTGGAAGGGGGTCTACCGGACCCCAACATTTTTATTTCTAACTTTACAAAAAATTGTTTGTGATGAAAAACAAAATACGTCAAAAAATCAAAATACGTCAAAATGCAAAATACGACATAAATTATTTTTATTATAAACTTCACCGAACGGTGAGGAAGTTTTGATCCCATAATTGACAGCGGTTTTTATAGATAAATTCGTTACAAAAATAATCAATCAGGGGGTTTCTGTTCCCCAATATCTCTATTTGTGTGCAATATAATGTCATGTATCTGTACTTAATTCAACTTTTAGAATGTCTTCTTTTATGCCGTGTGCATTTATAATTCGATTTGACAATTATTCTTGCTAAGATAAATGAAAATAATGTTGGCACGTAGGTATTTTAATATTTCTTTTAGCTCATACTAAACTATCAGCTAATGCTGGATTGATGTCGAATAGTATAAAAGTGTAAAACTAATTTAGAATAAGTTGTAAATATCTCGTATGAATGAATATAAAATAATAAATTGTGTTTGAAGGTGAAGAATTATAAAAACTTATGAATTGTAGGATTTCCATAATATCCCCTGGTATTTGTATTATTCTTTAACTACTCGCGCATCAAATTTTCACGTTACTGCTCGCGCGGTGTATTTTGTACACCGTTAATTTTTTATAATGATAAAATGTTTTATCATTTTTTAATGTACTTTAAAAAATACATCTATGAAAAACAGGTTAACTAAGGTGCAAACATGTTTACTGGCACAAAAAAGTGAAAAAAAATAGAGAAAGTAACAAATAATATCCTCTATATAACAAAAAATAGATTCTAAAAGATAAAAATATTTATCCCTAAAAATAGATTATTAATCCATAAAAACTAAATACTTTTAACATTTACATGTTCACAAATTTGACAAGAAATAATTCGTTGCAAAAAATTAAAAAAAGAACTTGCAAACGTACTTAAATACATTGGTGTATTCTGTACAGCACGACAAAACTTGCAAAGTATCTCACTTCCCTTTTCAACAGTCAGTGCGATATTGCAGATACAGGTAGAAGACACATTACGCGAGGGTTAGCTGGTTCGGTGACGCCGAGGAAGCATTCAGAAAAAAATCGGCAGCTTGCAGCGCACTTTTGGTGTACTTTTTACACCAGCGCGAGTAGTTAAAGGTTAATGGACTTATTTCCAGTTTTTCAGTTTGTTGTTTTTATGAAGGCGTGAGTCGCTATAAATTAAACCATTGAGGTAAGTCTTTAAGGGGTACCTACTTAATTATTACTATATGGTATGTGGGAGCATATTACTAAAAATACTTTATTTAATTACTTTATTAAAATATAATTTTGATAAATTATACAGGTACTCTTAATACAATTATCTACACAAAACGGAAAAAATAATAATTCAAAAAACAAGAGTACATATATTATCTTAATGACTGTAAAGATTAATTTAAGAATCTATTACAACCACCCCTGAATTGTATCATAAAATGCTCTTCTGTTATAGTACACGCATATCCGATGTGGATATCTGCTCCAGCTTCTTTCACCAAGTATTTGGCTTCTATAGCCCTTATTCTCAAAAATGCTTGGGATTTTCTAGAAATTCCTCCTCCACCAGCCTTGGTTATGACAAACTATCTACAAAAATTTGATTAGTTTCGGTACAATAACCGTCCACTTTGACACCGTGAACTTTGGCCTCTTGTTGTTTGGCTGTGTGTGTAATATTAATTTGTCTTTGATGCTCCTCCCAAACGAACCACTGAACAGCAATTTTTGATTGACTGTCGCGCCAGCTGTAACCACCTTTGGGGATATTTCGCCCTAGGCCGATTATACCATTTATACAAAATATTATAATTTATTATACTTAAGCTTTTCCATCGTTTTTTCTTTGTTATTCATCCTCAAAAACTCTTTATGCTTAAGACCCATGAAACGTTGAGGTTATATGAGAATATTTTACTGGTTTATATGAAAAATACTTCGGCGCAACTTATGATTTATAATTAGTCCGACTGCCACCTTTTCTTTCACAGTTCTACCACAAGAGTAGGAGGCCTGAAGACATATAAAAATCTTTAGAGCTCTACTGCCACAAACGTAGGAGAACTGAAGACATATAATTTTTGGATGATGAGGAAAGGTAATTGATCTCAAATAAAACACATACATATAAATAGAATAATTTATTAAAATATAGTCCTCAATTTACAGAGTTTGTATAAACAGAGGTTATAGAATACAAAGGTATAGTAAAATATTACTATGTATATACAGGGGTCCTCAATTTTACTGAGGTTGATACAAAGGCATAGTAAAATATATGATTAAATATAAGGTGTATATTGAAATATATGATTAAATGCAGAGTATATACAGTAAAAACATAGCTTTACAAATTATTTAGAGGTGTACATGTTTTGAAATTACAAGAGTGATAAAATAATAGACACCTACAGACCTCACCTATATTTTTAACTTTTTATATCCGTAGGGGGTGGAGCTATGGTCATCGAAAAATTTTCTCTTTGTAGAATTTGGACGATAAATCTTAGTCTCAACCTGTGTGATGACTTCATGCTCTTTCGTCCTACGGATATTTTTGGAGGTAATGTATACAGGGTCTACAGGTGTTAGGACCATCTCCTTTATGCTCTCAAAATTTAACAGCTGAGCTGCCGAGTAATTTAAAGAGATGCCCTTGACTTTACATACAAGGTGATCTGTCTGGTCGTTAGTAGAGAACACCTTATATGCATAATTTTTCGGCCCTCCGGACACAAACTCCGTAATGTAGGAGCCTGGACCGTAACACTCGAGTTCGTCGGTCATGTCGCCGATAAACTCTCCGGTAGGGACATCGTATTCACCGGACTTAGACACATATATGACAGAGTCTGTGTCGTAATACAAAACACGGTCGCCCAGCTGCTCCAGGTAGCTGTAAAGTTTAAGGCGTGCTTGGGTTGTAACATAACCCGCAATTACGACGTTGACAGTAGATAGTGGGTCGGCGGCCTCCTCTTTATGTCCCCAGCTAACAACGAGCGTATCCTCATTTATCGGTAGCACCGAGTTAACATGTATACTGGGGTTTGACAGCATGCCAAAGAATTCTTCGGGGGTGCGGACTATGGCTGTCTTGGGTTGGTTCTCTCTCTGACCAAGTTTACCCCAAAATGAATTTAAAATTAATTTAGCCAAAGAGCGGAGGCCGGGGTTTTCGACAATTTCAACAAATTCCAATTTAACGACCTCGCGCTCCAGAAACTCTTCGATGTATCTGTCTTTTTGTTCTTTTGCGGGGCAGTTTTTAGGCCAGCCGGAAGCTTGCTGTTTAACTTTGATGAACTTATTCATCATAGCGGTAAATAAACCAGCAACATTTGTCATCTTGTCGTACTGCTCTACGGTATATCTCCAAATTTCATATATTTCCTTTATTTCATATCCCTTTTCAACAGCTTTTAGCACTTCGTCAATGACCCACGAACCGACAAGAGCTCTCTCTTCTTCTATGTGATTGCAGCCAGATTGATTCATTGTCTGACCGCAAGTACGACAAAGGACAAACATAAGTTTTTCATTAATCTTGACTGGCAGCACAGGGTGGTAAAGGTTTTGTGGGGGAAGAATTTTGCACTTTATTACCCCATCGATGTTGGTGATATCCTTGGGGCATTTCTCGCCCACAAAAACATCGGGATGCCCGACAGGGAACTTGCCATATTTACAGGCCCAGGGGTAAAGGCTGCAAACATCCATATACTTAATTTTCTCTCCAGGCTGACACTTATAATATTCAGAAGTATTTCCCGTGCGCCCTCCGTAGAAGGCATCCCTAGGGTTGAGAGGAGATTGAGATAGCAGTGGATGTCCTTCGGTATTTCCCCCAATTTCTTTATTTTGAATTATTTGCTTCCGAAAACCACATTCCCACATTTCTGTGACCTCGTAGCCTAGCTCTCGAAGTCTTTCTGTTTTGGCTACCGTGGCCTCGTGACGGGAATTTAATGTAGCAGAAGGGTCGTCGTGCATAGGTTCATCACGCCCATGTTTAAAGCAACTAGTACATCCGTGATAATAGCACCCGTGGAACTCGAACACCTGCTTGGTTTCAGGGCAGAACCCGTCCACTTTAACACCCTGCACTCTGGCTTCTTGTTGTTTAGCAGCATGTTGTATGTTAATGTCTCTGCAATGTTCTTCCCATATCAACCACTGTATGGCTATCCTTGATTGGTTATCTCGCCATCTGTAACCACCTTTTGGTATGATGCCTATGGTGTTTGGTTTGAGGAAGTTACGACGAAACACCTTATTACATGCCGACGCTATTGTGCAGGCCTCTGTGAAGGGGCAAACACTACCTGTCTCCAACAGTTGTTGTCGGAATTTGAGGCAAGCCGCGGTGAGAATTTCCACGTCCGATATACAATAGTCGACTAAATCGCGCTGCATGTCAAATTCGTCGTTTCTGTGCACCTCGTACCACCTGAGGAAGGTTTCTCTAGCATCCGGCTTCATGTTATCAGGATCATAGAATTCTACAGCCGGTAGGGGCCCCACATAGTTGGCGTTTTCCTCTGTGTTGAAGAGGTGGGGGAAGTAACCCTTTTTGAAATTATCTCCCAGTCCGAAGGCTTTAGGTAGCTTGGAAAGCGCCATGGGGAAGTAGTTGAGGGAATCCAGGAATTTAACATTCCCCACGGCCATCATAAGAATTTTCGTTCCGCGCATGATAGGTTCAGGCTTCAAGTCTGTTTTTGTCAGAATGTAATTCAGACAGAACTGATGGTCGAAAGCCTGGCCGTTGTGGGCGACAACTACAATCTGTTTGAATTTTTTCCTCATGGTTAGGAGGTGGTGCATGAACGGGGATATGGGATCGTCACATTTGAGGATTTGCACTCTCAGGCCGCATTTCTTACACACGCAAACGGCTGTCTCTATGCATTCGTCGCAGCACTGCTTGAACACACATAGGTTAGGCTCGTGTACTAGAGACCCATCTTCAGTCTGTTTCTCCTGTCTGGTCTCCAAGTCGTAGAAAACAAATAAAGTGTCCTTAATCTTGGGCTTTCCTGTGTCCGGTTGGATGTAGCAGAGGTGGTCTGCAGGCATGTGGCTGTTGCATATTTTGCAGTACACCTCGCCACAAGTGTGCTTTCTGCTGCTTTGTACCACTTTGTAGCACTGTTCGCACCTTCTAATCTTTGCGCAGACAGTGCTCTTATCCATAGACTCAGGCTTCCTATGATTGTCATAACACCCCTGGCCTCTGAACGACCTTTTGCAGTCCGGGCATGTAACTTTCTGAATCTGTGGACATGCTGGGCTCTGCTGGCAACTGGCGCACTTACCCCCACATCTATGCTCGTTCTTGTGGTCATATGGGGCATGACACTCTTCACAGAAGTAACTACAGCAGAAGGCAGCTGTGAGGGACGTTATTACGTTAAAGTGCCCCTTGTGATATAGCAGATTGAGGGCTGGGCCTCCTGTGGAGCCTTTGAAGATGGTATCGCGTCCCTTGCTCCCATAATTGTAAACCACAATTTTATAGTTGTCTAAGTGTTCTTGGAACTTCTGTAGTTCGGGGATACCGCAACCATCTTCCGGAATAACAACACCCGATTCGTCCTTAAGCTTTAGAGCTCGTTGCGTTTGTATTTTTCCAGTGTCTTTACGTACTTTAGTTTGCTCAGGGTCTTTATTTACACATGCTGCTGCTACGACGAGGGCGCGTGGCAGACACATATTGTCCTTGTTATTTATAACTATGATGCCCCGTCTCATGCCACATTCCTCTTCAAAGGTGTTGTAGCGGCGACCCTTTCCTTTCCCCGCTGGCATCTTCACAGAGGTCACACCAAGGCAAAAAGTCTCTGTGTTGAGGCCGACGGAGTTGGATTGGTAGACGCTAGCGATAACGCCCCAGACATCATCGTAGGTTATCTCCTCCACGGGCCTGAAGCGAACCCAGCCTTCTCCGCGTTTAAAATCTTTGGAACAGAAGGAGAACCCTACTTTGTCCCTTGCTGCAAGACCTTCGGTACCCTTCTGGATTATTTCGTTGATGCCCTCTCGCACCCAGCTTATTGGCTCCACACCAGCCGGCACAGGCCTCAATTTAAATTCCAATGTCCGTCCCTGGATATTGAAACGGCGCACCTTCTTCACAAAATCTCTAACGATAACAATCTTTTCCATTTTTATCAGGAGACAACTGACTCGCTCAATGAATGTCGAAAGATTGACTAGCCGGTCGTGGTACTTGGAGTTTTAATGAGATGTAACCTGAAAATGTCACGAGATTTTTCCGAGAATTTAGAGACAACTCGCTTTTAACTGTCTAGGAGGTGAGAGCATTAGCGCCGAGAAAAATCAGTTCTTTGTATTAAAACACTTACGGTATTTCTGCTTTGAACAAAGAAACACACAGTTTTTCCCGGGTTCTGAAGAAAGATAAAAATAAAACAAGCTGAATGACCTCCTAGACAGTACACGGAAAAACGTATTACTCAGACCGAGAGCTTTAATATGTAACACGATTTGGATTAAAAAAACTCACCTTTACACTGTACAGATAATAAACTTTTTAGATAAAATTAAACTTTTAGAAGAATAAACTTTAGATAATTTTATTGTTGTGATAACTGGTAATCAATGAACTAATAAATCGTTATCCATCCGACTCAATTTATAATATGGCTAGCGATAAGAACTCTGCGAGGGCCCCTAAGCAGAGCGGATCTGTGCTAGTTTTCCATATAATCCTGTGTTAATTTGTCTATTTCATACCGCCTGAAACATTTTCCCATTTAAATGCATGCAAATCGACGAACAGGTGTTATCAGACTATATTCCCGTGGTTGTCCATCCGTCTCAATTTCCGGTTGGTGATAAGAACTCTGCAAGGGCCCCCTAAGCAGAGCGAATCTGTGCTAGTTTTCCATATGATCATGTGTTAATTTGTCTATTTTATACCGCCTGAAACATTTTCCCATTTAAATACATGTAAATCGACGCACAGCTGTTATCAGGTTAAATTTCGACAGCGTTGGCAGATAACGGAATCCGCAGTATTGTGCAATATTTTTATAAATATCGCTAATATTGTTTTTTTCTTTTGTTATAGCACGAGTCCACCCATGCCACAGACATCTCCAACAGAAGATTGAGATAAAAATGTATTTTAAATAATAAATTGTGGTTTTATGATTTATAATCTAGTGGTGAGTTTATGATTATGTCCCGCCGTTATCACAGTTATTCTAATAGCTGATAATGGTTTATACAATATAGCACTACACGTAAAGCGTCTGCCTACGACAGTTCGAATCTCCCAGCACTCAACAACTTTTTTAATTGCTAATATGGGGCCCGAGGGGAAGGGGTCCTCGAAATGGGTGTCCTCGTAAGGTTAAAATTTTTGAATTTCCCGCGGCGCTCTCTGATTGGTTGATGGTGAAAAGGGGGAGGAGTTAAAAGTGGAAGTGGTGGGGGGTGGCCCAAGTGCCGGTATACCTACTCAGTGTCGAACGTATTTTGAAACGAAATGAAATGAAACCATACCACATTCAACCTGTTCAGCTACTTAACCAAAATAAATTTGATGACAGACTTATCTTTTGTGAAAAAATATTAAGAAGGCAAGTCGACGATCCAAACTTCTCCGACAATATTTTCTGGACTGACGAATCTTCTTTCTCAACAGCTGGTGTATATAACCGAAAAAATGAACACGTGTGGTCCACAGAAAAAACAAGGGAGGAAGACAGATCTTTATCAACGGAGTATTAACTGGAGAAAAATATTTAAACATGCTTCAAAATGACATCGAGGAACATCTGGATAACATTCCCATTTTATATCATAATAATCTAGTCTGGCAGCAGGACGGGGCTCCCATTCATAATGTTGGAAACGTGACAAATTTTCTAAATCATTCATACGAATTATGGATTGGTGCCCGCGGTCCCATTCACTGGCCAGCAAAAAGTCCGGACTTAAATCCGTTGGATTATTTTGTATGGGGTGCTGTAAAAGGCCAAGTGTATAAAAATATGGAAATAAATAGTGAAGAGGATTTAAAATTAAAGATTAGAGAAGCGATATCCTTATTAAACACTCACAAAATTTACAAAGTGTCCACAATAATTTTATAAAAAGATGTCGAATTTGCACTGAAAAACGAGGAGGGTATATAGGAAATGGTATATAGCTAGGTTAAATTGATTTTTTATATTTTTTTGTTTGTTACCTATTTATGTTAAAAATTAAAAAAAAATAATTTAGTGTACTATATCATTATTATTTTTATCATAACTTCGATATTTATGATACAAACATACAGGTATTATATATTTTTTAAATCCTCTCGAATAGCCGCATCGAAATTTGTAGAAAAATATAGGGCGTGCCATTTAAGATAAACACGTATTTTTAAACACCTTGTATACATACATGTTTGTATATTGGTATGTATGTGTGTGTATGTGTGTATATATGCGTATATATGTATGTGTGTGCATACATTAGATTTAGTATGTTTTATAGGAACATATTTTATTCTATTTATATTATATTTTATTTCAATGTTTTGACCATGTCATTTATGTACTAATCTATTTTCTTTTAACTGTATCTGACTTATCCTATATCATGTAAAGTGATCGAAAGGATTAATAAATTATTATTATATGTTTGGTTGAATAAAAAATGTCTGATCAGAATCGTAATCTACGTTAAAAATCATGTCCCGAAAACCAAAAATATATTCAATATTACCCAAATAAATGGGGTGGACCTTTTACGTGACTTACCCTGTACCTACGCCACAGTTTTTTTTTTGTAATTTTATTATTTTTTTTTTTGGATTAAGCAACTAAAAATACAACTTTTGTGTCTCTTGAATTTTTTTCGCATCTTTTTTTAGTTTTTGAGAAAAAAAATCCATTCCAAACATATGCAATTAAGTGGATATTTTTTTCTCAAACACTAATCAAGATACGAAAAAAATTCAAGAGACACAAAAGTTGTATTTTTTTGACTTCCAGAAATTGGTTGGACGTATTGATAGGCACTCATCACATTTTTGAAATATTTAAAAAAAATTATAATTTTTTATTTTTATTTCATTTGTATTTATTTTAAAGAGCGCGCAGTTTTTTTTAGAAGTATGTACCTACAATAATTATATTTACAGTAAATTTTAATTCGCAATTGATTTTCTTCCAAACACAACGAGATATACCTTCTCCAAAAATAATTTTATTAAATCTCTACCCTACATCCCCTACCAATTGTATATTTCTAACATCGTAAGTACGTCATGTTGGTCCACAGTCTAGTCAAGTAGGTTGTGGTTGGTCGTTCAACTCCCTTTCAACCTAATATTCTGTAATTATTTACCAACTTTCAATTCTAAGTTCCTCATCTCTTGTTTTTGTGGTATGATGGGTAAATAATTATATTATTTAGGTAATAAATAAGGAGTAGGTAATTACCTTAAAATTACCACAACTTGACTTACTGACAGGGTTATGTTAAGATTCATGAAAAAGCAATTTTTTAATATGTCTTGATAACGAAGCATTTTCGGCCCCATGTTTATATGAACTTTCTGTCTTAAAATCACTCAAATAATCGTCTGTTAAATTTATTGTACATACTTAATTAACCCCTGTATAATTAGTGTAAGTAATAATTTGCGAATAAACCAAGTTGCCTTTGAAAATAAATGAGAATTTATTCCTAAAAACAAATCACAAAAAAATGTATCACAAAACTTTAAATATCAACTAAAATCAACATATTTATACTTACAAGATTAATTGTGAAAAGAGACAAATATGTAATTTGGGTCTAGATAATAACTAAACTAATACAAAGGAAGAGAAAGTGGAAAAAGTTATAAAAAATGTAATGTGTTCCGTTTTTTATCTTGTCAATATAGTAAACATAATCGCAGAATCAAAATGAATGATTACTATCATTGCCATCGTTTTTGCAGCATTAAATCTGAGCATCAAACACTATTATCCCTCAAGCTCAAGGCTTTGATGCATAAAATATTTTAAATCTTTAAATATCGAAATCGACCAATCCGTTTCAAGAAAATTCGAACTCTTGGTCTGTCAAAGGGTTTAATGTGTACATGTTGGGCTCTATTCATGAAGAGATCATAATGGGCACATGAAATGGCACGAGGTCTTGTAAAACTACAGACATAGATTTGCGAGGAGACGGATTGCAACAAGAAACGAAATGTGATTGGTCGAAAATCACAACATATCTAGTGAAAATTTCATATTGTGTACTCTGGCTTTTCGGGTAAATTGTGTTGAATTATTCCATCAGATGCAAATCGACGACAGCTAGTTCATTAATATCCGTTTTCGTCTAATGGAAGTAAATTGAATCTAACTTACAGGTATGCCATGTATGACGTCAGCATTCTATTTGTTCAGAGTCATATATGGTGCATTATTTGAATATCGACGCCGGAAAGCCTCTTTAATAGTTCACATAGCATCAACTCAGAGAGGATGCACGGCGTTCGTTGCAATATTTATTGTGATTCCATTCGGCCATTGTTTGCAGGTGGTTTATGATCCAGTGCACGTCGTAAAATATACGCCAGACCTGTTAAAAATAGTTGCAGCCATAGAATCAGGATACTGATTAAATTTTTGCTCTCGGTTGGGTTACAGAATGTCAGGACCTTATCTTATATGTTATTAAACATATACATGAATGAACCTTATTTCCTCGGTAATTGAAGTATATATTAACCTTAACAATTTTGAAATATAAATTCCTCTTGGAATTTATCTACCGATCAATAGAAACGAGAACGGAGGAAAAAAATTACTATCTATATACAGAGATGAGTGCCTTTTGTAATTTAGGTTTTTTTTATGGAAACTGAATATTTGATATTTAAAACAAGGGTTTTCACTGATAACGGCATTATCATAAGACGTCGGTAGATAAAAGTAAGCAAAAGGAAACGCTGAATTGACGTAACAATAATAAAACTCGAGCATTACGACTGCTCTTTTAAGCGTTGTAATAACATGGGAGGATGAACCTTTTATTATAAAACAATATGCTCTTGGAAGGCTTTATAGATTTATTTTCACCCAAGGCTCAGTTATGACGTTTATTGCACAATTACTTTGGATTTTTATTACGTTTGTAAGATGCAATCTAGTTGATTTCAGTTATTATACTGTTATCTAAAATAAGCCAATATTCATTCATGTCATAAGAATTTGGTAGTAGATAAGTATCAAGACCATTATCTTGAATATTTTGAAATTTATACCCGAAAATTTGAATTAAGAAAAAAAAGTAAATTTGCTTACTGAAAAGAAACAAGCGTAACTACTTTGTTCATTTAATGAAGAGGTAAAACATGATTATCAGTCACAAAGGTAGAACACATTATTATGTTACTATGTGGGTTATTTAGGATACAAAGATAAATATTGACCTCCTAAGCAGCATTTTAATAGGATTCTAGGTTTTATTGAAGTCACCCTTAATAACTGTCCCCGGGTCAAATGGTGTGCTCTGTTTGAAGACTTTTCGGATCATTGTGTTACGAACTTTTGGAAAACGATTTATAATTTTTCTCTTTATCCTTGCATCCATCTGCGCCGTTAGGCTGGCTTGTTCGGAAGGTTGTTCAAATGTGGACAATCTAGTTCAATAGGGTGACACATATTGTGTGGGGCACGCACATATGGGGCAGTAGTGCGTCCGAATTCGATATCTTGTTTTCTATGATAGCTATAGATTTTATTTGAAGACGTAAGCAAACTAGGTACAGGGTAAGTCTAGTAAAATTGACACCCCCTTATAGTCAATTTAAGTCGTTCAAAAAATGAAATTAAACAGTTTTTATGAAGCTTAAGGATCTTAAAAACAGGTTTTTAAAATATGTTCAAATATACAAGGGATAATTTTTTTTGTTAAATTGAAGTGTGTGCCACTTTTCATGGAGCCATCCTCATATCTCGCTCATCTGATATCTGAATATTTTGACATTTTGGTGGTGAATATATACTTATAAAGTGAGTCTTTAGACGTAACCACATTAGATTTTAGTCAGAGGCGTCCGATTCTAGGTGGCAAAAGGGGATATTTTCAAGAAAAAAGTAGATATATCAGTGATTTTTTTTAAGAAAAAAAACTAGTAAGATATTCTTAATCAGCTTCATCTCCATAGAAGTTTATTTCATCGTGGACAGTTTCTTTTTATGTTTTGAAGTAGGTACTCATTTTATTTTATTATTATCAAGTTAAAATACTATGATAGTATATTTAAAACTTCCGTAACAATTATGTGTATTATGAAAAAATATTCTGAATGGTATTGTTGAACACTTTGATATCCTAATAAAAGTAGACACTCCAAAAATGATTTTAAAATTTATAATAATTTTCTGAATTGAATTTTATCGAATTTTTTTGATGATGTAGAATTTAAAAGGAAGAGGAACCTCTTGTCCGCTTTACAATTAATGATAAAAAAACAGAAGAGAGCAAAGAGCGTACAGATATGTAATTACGTGTATAACTAGAAGAACTACACGTCGTATTGACAAGAGCAGTAAAGCAGAAAAAGTTAGTTACTTACTAAATTAATATTTAATATAAATTATTTTGATAGACCTACAACTGTAAAACGTACTGGAAGATGTAACATATGGTGGAGGCGCCGGGTCGTTTTTTGTTTAAATACCTTCTGGTACACCCCTATGCTACTCTACGCCTTTTAGAGACCGAATATAAAAGGTTGGCAATAATAGAACATTTGTTAAAACTTTAAACTATAGGTGAACAAGGTCCCTATTTAAATTAGGTACACTAGGATAGACAAAATGGTACATTATAAAACTCATTGCTGTTTATTCCGATTTTTTGGTTTCAAACATCTCAGTGTCTACGGGGTAAAAGAAAAGTATGTTTTTTCAGCCAAAGTTGCTAAGTACTATAGGTGTTCACAATATTTTTAATTTTTTTTATTGACATATTTTTCTTTTCTTTTGTTTATAAGGAAAAACCTAATTTCTTACATTTTTATATCCCTCTTCGTTCATGAAATTTGGATTTTTTTCTAAAACCATGTAAATTTCAGGTAAATTTTAGATGCCCACATTATCCACGAAATGTATCTTTAAACGACCATTTGTTGCCTGGCAGTGCAGTAGATTACCATGATAACACTATTATTAATTATAGAGAAGTCATAAAATGGTTCAGGAGTTTTTCCTTGTAAGTTTTTTTTAAAAACAAAATGGACTGGTTGAAACGTGTTACATTTTGCATATTCCGCGTATTGCAATTTTGTTATTCTTGTTTGTCCTAATTATTGTTGCTCGAAAGATATGTATTTTTTGCTACCATTATTTTTGTAATGAAGTTTATAAAATGGTTTATTAAAAAAAATCAAAAACAGTTACATATATTTATTTGAACATCCTGTATACGGGCGCGTTTCAAATGAAAAGACAAGGGTGGTGTTTCTAGAGACTCGGAAATGTATTACTACTGATTATGAGTACGCCACTGGTCGCTACGAAATGAATGTACTTAACAAAAGAGGAAGTCCTAGTACCTGAAATTTACAGGGTCTTACAAAAAAATCGAAATTTCACGAACGAAGAGGAAAATCAAAAATTTGACAAATCGGTTTTTTCCTTATGAACAAGAGACCAAAAAATTGCCAATCAAAAAATTTTTGTGGAAACCCGGTACCTCTAAACTTTGGTTAAAATAACGTCATTTTCTTTTACCCCCTGTAGACAGTAAGATATTTGAAACCAAAAAGATCAGAACAGGCTTGTTCAGAATTAAATTCTCTTTTAAATGGTGCAAATTACGAATCCATATCTGTATCCTTTCGCAAAAAATTTGACTTCAAAGTTAACTTAAAAATTCGCTTGATCCGCTTCAATTGTCCAGCAGTATATTTCAATTGTCTATATACGCACCATAATAAAGTAAACAATATGTTTTACTTTTTGGATTAATTAAACAAATTAAGTATTAACTGTATCAACATAATTTATAATGAATAATTATTTAGTAAACGACTTTTTTTCCTATTAGAAAATGAGAAATCGTTAATAGAAAATATGATGTTGAGAAAACGAAATCCTGTAAAAGCTTCATAATCGAGATACAGGGTGTTAAAATTAATTTTGTCTAACGCTACGCTGAGGAGGAGCAACAACTCCGAAACTCATTTTCATAGCTGCAACATGTTTTAGGGTCTTAGGCGGTAATTCCTATTCGACATTTTATTTGACACCGTAAACTCTTACATTTTTATTACCACTAGAAATGATATAAAACCAGACACAACACAATTTTATCAAAAGCATACTACGTGAATTACAGGAACGCCAGCAACTGACTAATAATCTCGCGGCCAGAATTGGCTCCTCACTTTATTATTTGCATTGCGTATCTTCTTCATTTCTTAATCAATGGTACTATGTTTACATTATACCTATAACTTCCTACTAATGTTTTTTTCTAATCATAATTTTTTGACTTTGTAAATGAACTGTCCCACGAATGATTTTCGGCCCATAACAAAAATGCAAAAATGTATCTACCTACTTTTGGCACTTCGAAGGAAATTAAACATATCGCAATGACGCAAATGCCATTTTCAAACAAAATTTCATGTTTCAGGTAATTACTCATTAGGATAAGAAGCTTCAGAGAAGTTGGCGATCTCAGTCGCTAATATCACGAATAGCGACTTATTATACTTGTGCTATTACTTTATTGACGAAAAACCTATAGGAAATACATTCCATAACTTTCTTGTTCGATGTAGAAATGAGAATTGATAAAACCATGTCATACAGGTGGAGATTCAACGTTTAACCTCGGCCTCTAAGCTCAGAGTGAATAGGTCTTCAAACCTCTCGCACTCGCGTCACCCCCTGTGGTTTAATAGGCCTGCTCTGTGTAAAGTATCGTTCAATAACAATGAAAGAGAACAATACATAATTAATATTTATCGATAAGCGTATAAAGCAATTACATTATTGCTTGAAATTAGAGTATCCTAGCTAATTGAAATCGGCAACCAACGTCTGATAAAAAGCAATTAAATTGTAGGTCCAGATTACTTATCAGAAAGCCTAATCGGCTCGTTTCCCCCCATTTGTTTTATTTTCTATTAGGCACTCAATTTCCTACGCTTAGTAACTACACAACCAGCTAGAGTAAATTATTATTTACCGATAAATTCACAGTTTTAGCGCAGCCACAACACTTGAGCTACACACGTGTAAAAATGTTCCTCGGAGGAGTTAACTTCTGACATGTTTTTGATTTCCTACACCGGCAACGGAACCGCAAGCGATACACACATAACTTAGACATCTTATTTTATGGCATTTCTCACACCGTTTATCGATATTTCAAACACCGGCGATACGTTATACCGTCTTCCTTTCCACGTCCTTCACGTCGACGTTTAGGCCGTCTCGTTTTAGGTTAACACCGACGGCGTTTGGTGAAATTCAGAAGGCGCAGGAACCTGTCGTTGCGGCGATATCTCGAAATGATTTATTCTCACATACTGTTGGTATAATAAATCGCACTGAATTTTCCATCAGGCCAATCGCTTGGTTGAACGGTTTTGCTTCGTATCAGAGCCGAATTAAGAGTACCAACTGGTACGGTCACTTGTAAATATAGACAGATGATATTTATTTAGTGTGCGGTATGTTTAATCAATTACGATTTGAAATTTTAGCTCTTGATGGCTATAGTCATTATCAGATATCTTTGTGTGTACGTATACATTATAAAATGAGCTTGGATTCTTTCTTTTATGACAATCAGAAGCAGAAATGTAGCCTCTTGAATTTGGGTAGAAAATCTACAGAATCACATGAAAAAAATGTATGATGAGCGAAGCCTACTAATAAGTAATAACCTAATAACGATTATTATTGTTATTATTATACTCTTGCGCGTTAAGAGCTAAAAAGAATTGTCGAAAATTACTCACTTAACGTTCTCAGCTTGACTATTTGCACTACATCACAGTTTTCGACTACGTCTAGATATGTGATTTCACATTTGTAAGTGGCCTCGTCATTGGCCTCCACCGGAGATATTTTCAGGAACGCCTCTCCGCTTCCCTTATATTCGACATTCATCCTGCAAAGAAAGAAAAATACGTTATTATAATATAAAAAATCGAATTTAATCAACGAAGGATTTAATTACGAATAAGACATTATGTCTAAATTTAAACTTGTTGACGTTAAATTCACAAGGTATTGTGCAAAATCCCTATAACGTATGGGATAGCAAGTATCCTACAATTGCTGCAGACAGCCTTTGAAATGCCGCATAGCAAAGGCATATTCGCCTCACCCGAGGCTGAGTTGCAGGATGGCACGATGGCAGCCCCAATTGTATTAAAACGATACAAAAGGCTAATTTGGCGCAAGATGCTATTAGCTATTAGCTTCCTAGCGACATGGAATTTCCATAAACGTAGGTTAAATTAGGATAAAAACAAATAATTTTATAAATAATATCGGTGTAGCAATTCTTCTGTGTGTGATAAAATCAATGGTGAAATAATCGCACTGAAAAACTAAAGCTAGCAATGATTCATATTTCCTTATCACAAACTGATGTTATGAATTTCTTTAAGACACCCATATGCCAGAATCCAAACCGCTCCTTTATTTTTAACCACTATCACAAGGCAACAGGTATTTCTCAAACAAAATCTCATGCATTTTTATATATCGCTAATGCCAGCAAATCACCCGTTTTTTCAGATATAAAAATGTTTCAGGAAATGGAAAAATTTGTTCCACAGTTCAATACAAAATTATTAAAAATGAGAAGAATAACAAAAAGATTATAGAGTTCTATAAGAAAAAAGAAATAGTCAAAATGGTTTCGATTAGGTATTTCAATTCTCATCGGTTTCATCTTCTGCTAGATCTGGATCAACAATGGTCTCATCAATTGTTATCAATTAAACCCAATTTACACAATTCTATGAAATGCTGTTTCCTTTTGGCATTTACAGGAATTAATTCGTTACTGCACACCTTGGGTGGAATCAAATTCAACACATTTTCCTTTTTTCCTTCCTTCTAGAATAATATTCCTTTACTTTGGTTTTCCACCTTTAAAATTTTCATCTTTCTTCAATTTACTTTATCTTCTTTCTCGCATAACTAAATTATCTTTCAATATAGAAGAAAAGTCAAACATGTTTCCAAATTCCATGGTTATCGCATGAGACTCAGTTTTTTCCGAGGTTTTTTCACATGATGGCACAAATCTGTACCAATCGTAAGGATGATTAATAGGAAATTCATATGTATATTTATGCCTTCCGATGACAGAATGGTCTTGGTCATACCTCATGTATGTATGACCACTGACCAAGAGTTAGTGTTGTAACGAAGTGTTTTTTCCGTCAAGGATTTTCCATCGAAAATCAAATCCTTGATATTATCCGCTTTTAGATTAAGTGCATACTGTATAATTGTCGAGTAATAAACAATTTTATAAGTTATACGAAAATTTCCGAGTTGTTATTTCTGGTATTTATTCCTAATTAATCCGTTTGAGAAATTGTCCAGTCCGATTGACAAGACAATCATCTTTCTACCCTCTGGACAAAAAACCGTATCTCCACTGTCAGCTACCCCGCTAGCGTTCTCACCCTGGTGAGCCAGAAAGTGCTGTTCCTTGCACTTTATATAAGGAAGTGGCGCCCGAGAATCCGTCATAAAAATTATTACAAAGCTGGATGTTACTGCTTGCAGACAGTAAGGTGCAAACAGCCCAGCAGGGTAAATAAAGCCATTACAGTGTTCAATGTATTCTAGTAACGAATTGTTGTTTATGACATACATTAACATCACAGCAAATAAGTAAATTTTCATTTTGTCCTTCACATGTGTCTGAGAAAATAGTGACAGTTTTAAAAATATTATCTGGTAAATTCAAAATATGACTCTTCACATATCAACAATAAGGCACTGTATTTTTAAAATCTGACCCAATTTTTTTTTATAACAGCTGATTTCAACAAAACAACGAGACAAAGCAAATTAGAGGAGACTAGAACGTGTATATCCCAAAAAGCACTGCTTTTTGGAAATGTAAACAGAACTCCAGAAAACAAGCCTTTCAGACTTAACTGAATTTCTTCAGGTAGGAGGAATTTGCCAATTTTGCTCCAACTTGTTGTATTTGCAAACGGAGATGACGAAGAACCAGGGCCTTTTGTAAGTCCAATTCTACAGAGATGTAATGGGAGGAAAAGTGAATATTCTGCATATATGAGGCTATTTTATTGCCTCCTCTTCTTGATAAGTCTTCATGCCACATGTAACAGAAAGCAACACCCGAATTTTTTGCATGATCACAATCATGAACAGTTAAATTGAACGTCCATAATTTATGTTTATAAAAAGACACAACCGCTGAAAACTTGTATTGGGAAGACAATGCTACAAATGAAAGATCAACGTTTTATGGTATTTTGATCTCTCTGCTCTTTCAACTTTTACTTTCCTCCCTGGTATGCAAAATTTGTTTCTTCTCGATGCTTTTTTTGGAAATTTTCAATATTTTTATTCCCTTCTTCTTCTAATACCTTAAGCTGTGTATTTTAAAAGTCGCGTGTATCCTTCTTTGGTTATTAAAGGAAAGGTTAAGTTGGTAAACATTTTTTTCGTAAGTTGAGCGACTGGATACTTATTAAAACTGAGAAATTTCTGATGCAGAGTGTACATTTGTGAACAAATGGAAGTAAGAAGAAGAAATTTGCCAATTTTGCTCCAACTTGTTGCATTTGCAAACAGAGATGACGAAGAACCAGGATCTTTTGTAAGTCCAAATCTACAGAGATGTAATGGGAGGAAAAGTGAAAATTCTGCTTGTCTTTTGTGTTTGTTATTTAAAAGAGTACCAGGAGAATTCCTCGTAGATAACTGAAAGCAAGTGTTTGAGAAACAAAACAGAATAATTTGTGTGTACATTGGGATCTGTGACCCAACAATAAATATCAATTGCTACAGAAACCAAACAAGGAGCATAATACTACGAAGGAAATAATATCTAGCAATAATGTTTATTTACGGACACCTTCACAATTATTGCAAACTTTACATCAGCATTATTTTGACATTTAAATATTGCAGTTTCAGCGGATAATGGTAATGCTTATTGAATAAGGAAGCTAGTTCAGTCGCCAGTACCAGTATACGAATAACAGGATAACATGTCACGAACTTTACAAATTAATTTCATACGTTCTGAAAGACACAAATCGACAAAAACGAGTCGTGCGCAAAAAGTCAGGAATATAGGTCAGCGTTAAAAGTTATCTTAATTTAACTTTCTTTCACGTTGACCCTACAAAAACTGTTAGTGGACTTTTTCCTGGCAATTACAGCGTTCTTTAACTTTTTTTCTGCCTCCGAAGCGTTGGGAACCGTAATATAAATAAAAACGATATTTAAACGTTAACTTATTAGGTCGGTGAGGCGTGCCTTTCTTTAAATATTTATACTGCTAGGGCGCCGCGACATTAATCGATTCGACCTTAACTTAAAAAAATATCCGTGTAACCACCGAACAAAGGATGAAAAATTACGTTATCTAATTTTGTCACGTAGTAATTTTTCAGCCTCTTTATTGTGGTACCTACTATACAACTTCTCATCAGTAGATTTTTCAGCATCAGTGGTAGGTAATTTTTGAAATATTAGATATAACAATGGTAATTTTAGTAACCACCTCACTCCACTTTTTAGCAGCTTGTATAGTTGGGAGCAGATGCAACTTTAGACGGGAGTTGTATAGTTGATATACCATTCTTTAGAGGGGACGTAAAGCAGTTTGTCCCTCGTTCATTAGATATCAAGCAATTAAGAAATTCCTACTTTTTGTTATTTTATACATGCATATTTTGTTAATTTATTTTATAAGAAAATTTTTCTCTCCTTGCTACGTTATTCTTCTGATCCTTTTAAATCATTTTAAAAACACCATTGACTCTTCTTAAAATAATATCATAAGTTAGAACTCACCTTGAATGTATCTAACAATATATTTCCTTAAATACCGACTAATTTAATTTTATTTTCTTCTGCCTCTGTAACACAGCTGTACTAAAATATTTCTTACGTTATCTTCCGCAGTTTAATAATCCAGAACGAAATTCGCTACCATAAAATCATATATCTGTAAAATTTATTACCCTGGCGCATCATCTGAGCGAACTTTACGCACTTCAAAACTTGTCTGAATACCCTGTTCATTATCTTCGGATACAAATTGATTGGAAAATGGGCAAACTAATGGAAGTTACTTTTTCTAACTTCAATTAAGTTTATCTACCAAGTTCACGGCGATGTTCTCGTGCACCACTGAAATTAACTCAGGTTTTTGTTCGTATTTCAACCGCTTGCTAAGGAGGTCTTTTGTTATACAAATTGATTATACACCCGACTTTCTGGAAACCGTGGCGGGCTTACCTCTTCGTAAACAAGGATGTCTTTGTGGGATGCCCATTTAATAAGAAGACAATGATGCCAATCACTTTGTTAGCTTTGTTTCTGTTTGGTTTCCAAAATGCGAATTAAAATTATAATAATTGGATTATATAATATTTACAATGATTGATATAAGGGGAATGCATCCATCCTTAGACTACCAGTCCATGAAGCATCATATTTATTTTTATCCAATCAGTAGCACAATAATATTTTCTGTATTAGAGAGTTTTTAGGTAGGTATTTATGACATCGTACATACAATAATTAGTTGCCTTTATCGTCTCTTCATTCATTACAAAGTTCAAAATTAGCAAATTAGCTGCATATTCCAAGGAACAGTGTATTTCAACTATTCAGAAAATTGTCTTTGAAACTAATAAATTTATTTAGCGATGTATTCTTAGTCACGTCTTATTTATTAATTAGCAAACAAAATGTCGCCCGTTTAAGAATCCGTCGGCATAAAATATTGCAGCGTTGCATAAAGATAGCAGTCTCCATTATTTTGCAAAGTTCAGAAAACAAGGCACACATGAATGATTATTTGGATCTATTTTCTCTCGTTTTTTTGATGCGAGCTGCACACGACCATCCTTGCAACTAAACCGAAATATATTTTGTTTGTGGAAAAGATAGAGGAGTTAACTGAAGTTCGCTGTAAGCTACAGTTTTGAGGCGCACTATAGCTAATCAGGACCCGTCGACCTAATTTTCCAAGACACATTTAATAGTACGGTGAATTTAGAATTGGGAACCCGTGAATGAAGATATGCATTATAATCCATCAGTCGAATTAAAAGTGTTCTGCTGTAACAAAGAAATTTATTGTACAGCAAAATTAATCATATTTTGAAGCAATTTTTCTGGAAGTTATAAAAAGGGCAATGAATGATTCAGTGGTGAGAGACAGCTATTTTTTAAAGCTAAAGATATTTATCTGATTGAAACTTATATCACAAAAATTAAGTTGTAATACCAATGAATAGTTTTCTCTCTTTGTGAACATGAGGAGAACATGAAGTGGTAAAATGGTCAAAATCACCCACAGACATACTTGAAGGGTAGCCTCGAAGACTCTAGCTCGTTATTTGATTTCCTTTATAACCGAAACATGAAGAAAATCTGAAAATCAATCATAAAACTTTTTGGTGATTTCATCATCTCTTAGTTTTTCAAAATTCTTAGAATTAGATAGAAGGATGCAGAAGCAAATATTGTTACCTCTAGAGACTGTGATGGCTAATTACATTATTTCCTTGCCAATTGAAAGAGTAGGACAAGTTCGACAGTTCTCTGATATCCTCTTAATCTCCCGTGGTTTTCTAAAATCGACAAAACCACCAAGAAATACGGAATTATTGGAAGTAGTAGCGTTTCCTAGAATTCATTTACTGAGAATAGTCTCAGAATTTCTGGTTCAAAACTATTGGTGGTTTTATATTCATTATCAGCATCCCATCGAGCAGATGATGATTATTTCCGGCTAGATTCCAGCATAAAATACATCTGTTCTTCGTGTCGTGAAATATTATTTAATTCTGAGTTTGTCAATTTCAGATTTTTTCTTGAAAGTTGAAGGCCAAAGTCATCAAAAAAACCTACTATAACTGTACATACAGGAAAGCAGATGCGTTATTTTCTTTAAGCCGTTGGAATCTAATCACCCTCATTTTCCTCATATTCCATAAGAGAGTTCTGATTGAACAATATTGAACATGTCCATGTCCAGCCATGGAAAATCAACAAAGAAGTCATCGAGATATTATTTGTAAATTCTCGTCTAGGAACTGTAACTTCAAGATTACCAGAAATAATTTTCGTCAAGGCAATATGAGACATTAAATGGTTTCAATCTGGTAGGGTATTTCTTGTGGCTGTGTCCGTAATATAACGAAGAGTACTATTACATTATTTTCTTTGGTATCCTCAGCGTCCCTTAAATTTTCCAGATTTTCAAAATCGGTAGAACCCTCAAAGACTATGATATCCACTTCATTCATACGCTCAGGTGTAAGACAATGGTTTTAGTGTTCCACGTCAGCATTTGATTGAGCAAAGAATTGTTACTTCCGACTAGGAAAATGGTTTTTTGGTCAAGGTCACATAAGTCAATTTGGTAGGGTTTTCTTTCTGCTTATGATCATAATATAATGAAGAATATTTACGAATACTGGCCAGCATGATCCTTGTGATGAATAATTCATTAGATTCTTTTCTAGACAACCAAAATTGAAAGGTGACATGAGGGCCAGTTGAGAGTGTTTAATATCCACCTATGAGGAATCAGCAGAGAAATGTCTTATTGTAGACTCTAGTTCCGAAATTGATACACGATAGTCACTTGATGGACTGATGGTGCCAAAAAGTACCCAAACTTCGAACTAATTCTATAGTTGCTTGTAATTTTTTTTTTTTTGATTCTTACACAGAAAATAAAAAAGACATAAAACTCATCCCCTAATAAGAAAAATAATTGATCTTACCCCGAAGTGGATGAAAACCACCCCTAAAGTACAGGATGATTCAAATTCAACTCCCACGCCTAATTTCTCGGAAACTGTAGAGGTTATGCAAAAATTGATATCGGCGACAAACATAAATGATACAGACTACATTTTAAGGTCAACTGGAAGTTTTTATCGCATCGACGCTAGGGGGATTTTAGGTAAATATTATTAAACTATTATTTTTGATTTTGAGTTTTATTTTATGGTCTTGATATTAAATTTTTATCTTTAAAGCATGTTTAGATATTTAATTTGAATTTTCTATACTAGTTGTAAATAGTTTTTTCAAAAGAAATATTTTTAGTTCTTATATAATATAGTTTTTGAATTATCGACCTTATGGTATACGATCAGTCCGCCACTGGCCTGAATTATTTCAATGTCTTATTAATAAGCGACAGTGCGTATGATTTTATGATAATGTAACGTGAAACTTACTGTACTCTTTTACCTTTCAGGGCCTTTGAGGGTTCCCTTCTACCATCGAAGAAATATCTTACCTATAAATCTGCTGTTATGCTAATTTTGAATAAAGGTCATTTGAAATTCTTGCTGGTTTATTTTATTAGATTTCTATGGACTTAGAGATTAGAGATCTTCATAGAATTGAATGTCACTTATCTATTTGACAGCTAGATGTCGCTGAGACTGCTGTATGTTTCATATACAGCTGAGATGAATTTAAATGATTTGGTTATTATAATTAAACATAGATGGCACTCAAAATTAACGATTTATTAAAATATCAGATGATCAAAAAGAAATACCGTTCTTTATGTATAAATCCCAGCGATAATTAAAACTAATAATTAAATCTGTAACAAATTAAGGAATGTGTGCTATTGGATGTTAACAAAATTAAATTAACTTATGGTTTTAAAAAATTAGTTCAGAGTAAGTTCTACACTATCTGGTTACAGAGACTTTTTAATTGCGCGTAAATTGGCAGTCCTGCTTTTGACATTTGTGGAGCAGGTATGGCTGATTGTTCTAGAATTTCTAGCACCGTTTACTGGATTTGTTAAAACCAAATAGGCCTTGGATGCAATTTTGGAATTCGACCAATCAGGTGGGTGCTTACTAATTAGGATAATTTTTACCTTAATTTCTGGTAAGTTAGAGTTGGTTTTCCGTTACTTTTTCGTATTTGCCCTGGACTCACTCTTGGAAAGTCCTGGGTATTTAAATTTCCAATTTATATATTAATTTTACCAAATAATTTCTTCATTCACTACCCAACAACAACTCAACTTTTGTTTCGTTCCTAGGGAACATGCAGAAAAATTGGCAATCAATTATTTCTAGATAGCTTACGGTTTGTATTTTTGCCTATTTTTTCTTTATTCTATATTTTTCCAATGAAATAATGTTATTTTTAGTATCCTTATTTTATGACGAATCTGTGGATATCCATTTGTTGATATTGCGAGAGATGAAATTTTGACCTGCCGTTCACTTCGACGAAACATCACTGCACCTTTCGAATATCACTACACAACACTTCTTAGGATCCAATTTACAGTGTGTCTTGTCATTTGACTAGACTGGAGTTTTCACAGGTAAGTCTTATTCTATTTAATCATAATTTTAAAAGAAATTTACAGAAATAAAGTCCATCTTTGTTTAACTGTTGTGTTGAAAATCGTTCAAACTTTGTTCCAAGCATATAAATAACATCTGTTCTGTTATTGATTATTTAAAAGAAACATAGTACAATGCATTTACTTTATTTACGCCTTTAATTTGTTTGCGTTTGGTTTATTTTAGCGTAACTGACCCTTTGTTTACGTGTGGCTCGTTGACCTCTTTTGCATCAACAGGTGTTCTACAGCTGATTTAGGAAGATTGTTCTCCGATATGATATCCTTTTTCAACTTATATTTATCTATTCAGTATACCATACGTAAGTTTCTCGTTATTAGTTTTATTGTGAGGATTATTACATTTTATCCTTGTTTTATCTGACTTTATTTCTAAATATTATTTATTTAATAATCGGGTTTTAATTTCTTTTATAGTTTAAAATACATGATAATATATTAACTTTTTCCTGCCTCTCCATTAGTAGCATGTCAATTTTATGATTGTGATTCAATATATTTAAAAAAAATTTCATTCTAATAAGGATTGCAGTTTGACAAATAACAAACTTTGACAGTTGCTTTGGTTAAGTATTAAAACTATTATAATACAACAAAATCAAGATGCAATAATAACTATTAAGCGTTGTAGCTTATAAATTATTAGAAATAGACCCATAGTGTTTATACAAAAAATATTCAGGATTGATAGGTCTTTTAAAATATATATACAAAAATTGGGTGTCGGCAAAAAAAAATTATAAAGAGCATCGCGGCGCCTAGCGTCGATGCGATAAAACTTTTCAGTTGACCTTAACGTGTAGTCTGTATGAGTCATGTTTGATCGCCTCTAACAATTTGTGGATAATCTCTACAGTTTCCGAGAAATTAGGCGTGGAAATCGAATTTGAATCACCCTGCACTAAAAAATCAATAATTAACGAAATTCTGAGACTAAATTACCGCCAAACGAGCAATATCGTAATTTGCTGAAACGAGGTGCGCTTCTTATTTCGGTCATAATATTATCTCCTTTGCAATTAAAGCTAAAAATAATCCAAAAAAGCATTTTGAAGGTCTCTTAATCCTCTTTATGGCCTGGTAGGTCAAAACAGTACAAAGGTTATCAGTTTTTCTATATTCATCTTAAATCCGTCAATTTAAAAAAAAAAAACGTTAATAGATCAAACACTTCTAACTCCTAAGATATTTCTTTATCAAAAAAAAAAAAATTGTAGCATTTTCCATAGTTTATTGCCATCATTTATACCTATGGTAACATTCAGCTAAGACTCTTCCCTACTAAGTTACTGAACCGCAAAGCCAAAAAATTCAATACTTCAAAAATTTTCAAAATACATTAAATGTAAAATCTTTTAAATAATGCATCCATCACACTTATTCACTGCTTGCAATAACAATGTTATTCTACAGGACCCTTCCGGCATTATTTCCTAGACAACTGAAACTGAAAGAGAATCATATTCTCTTACAAGTACAAGTTCGAAAACTTCTTTCGCATTCTCAGCGTCCCTTAATCTTCCATGGGAATTTGCTTTTCAGGTGCCGTATCGGCATCCTATCCACCAGATCTGCAGTAAAACATACATATATTATCACTGTGAAATATTCTTGACTACAATTTTTTTCAATTTTTCATTTTTTCTTTAAAAGTTCAAAGTTTAATTATTGGTCTCTCAAGTACAATTAGCAACGTTAAGTATATTAAACTTGACCTTTTATGCTGAAAAGTATCTTGGTCTAATTTACTTGACTAATCTTTCTTCGTTAATGTAGTTTCTCATCGTCATCATAAGTAGCTATTGTATCTACAGGGAAGCAGTTGCGTTACTTTCCTTCAACTGTTGAAATTTCTCCACAATCATCTCTCCCACCTCTTATAAGAGAATTTTGAGTTACGAGAACAGAAATGTTGTTTGCCAAAACCACTTGCGCAAATTCCATAAAGTCGAATGCAACAAGAGAACCAAGCTAAACAGTAAATTACATTAACTACTACATTCAATATCTTGATGCGCCCAGTTGTTATTTAGTACCTATAACATCGATTCATTCCACTGAGAACGTTTCTTGTTAGTTTAAGCGAGGTGATTTAAAAAACGTGACAAGGAGAGGACTGAATTTTATCCTGACAAAGAACTACGTCCATATAACTTATTAAAGGAAAGGCACGCGTTGGTATACGATTACACCTGGGTGTACAAAGCTTGGGTCAGGCTACTTGACAGCCAATACCGGCATTGGCAAAGTAAACCCTCGAAGTGCAATCGACCAATTTGTTAGACAAATTGGGTGTCTGTATATCGCTACAACTTTCAAATGGACCGCTTGGTTTATATTCTCTATATATTTACATAGTCGCAGAGTACGACGGGTGGGTTTAAGTAACGACGAAATTTGTTATTAATTTCTTTATCCTCTCGCTTGTAGGATGTACACCAATGCTGTGGGCTTCGATTTTCATTAAGGTAAGTACTTGGTGTATAATTACAAAAAAAAATGTTTTTTGTCCACTGTCTACTGTGTGTTCCCCCACTCAGTCACGGTTAAATATATTTGTTAAATATTACATACTGGAGTAGACTAACTAAGCTAAATAAGGGCTGCTACCGGCAATAACGTAATGCGGTTATTCAACTAAATGATATTGTACGTATAATTCAATTCGAGTATATTGCTGTTTAATAATTAATTTGTCCCATACAAGTAAACTTTACTTTGTTCATGCAGATCAAAACTTTGCTAATATATTCTGTTTCTAGATAAGCAAATGCGTTGATTGAGACTTGACCTTAGCGAAACTCGATTAAGCAGTTGGATGTTATTGAATGGGAAAGTTCTCAGCAAGTCCTAAGGAACTAAAGGTCCTTTATGGCTCATCGACAAACACAAGGCGTACTCCAGCAAGCACCCTGATATACAGCGCCATGTTAATTTCGACCGGTTAACTTGTCACTTCAGAGGTAGAATCCTTGATAACAACATTCAAGACGGCTGGCTGGAGAAGTTTCCACTATCTTTAGTCGCCTTCCTGTAAACTACGGCGTTTTCATCGAATGGAAGCGTCAGGATGTAACTACGAAAACAAAGTCTGTAATTTGTCCTTTTCCTGGGCAACTCCGCATAGCACGTTCCGAGGATGGCTTTTGTTCGTGTTCTTACTAAGTTCCACTGCAGAGGGTCGACTTCGAATTTTCTAACATCTGAGGCAGTTTATTATGCACAAAACAGCCAATTTACTGTAAAATTACTTCAGCAAACTTAATAGGAATAATATATTAGCTAATTACATATAATTTCAATAACTCTCGTTAAAAAATTCACTCATATGAGTGTCTGTTAAAGATTTTTTTGTGATAAACATATACAGCAATTGTGAAAAAAGTAAAATTATTAATTCTTTTGATTTTACGTAGGTACCTATAAACAATTTTAATATTTCATGTTTCCCAGGACTATAAGAATTGTATTGGATGTGCTGAAATCGACAGAGAACGAATATCAAAGAGGCTATTTATACTAAATTTTGACATATCACCTTTTCATCAGGGTCAATTATTTATTCAGATGAATAAATACTACCTACAATATTTCAGGAAAGGGTGAAATTATATTCAGGAAATTGAGGACGTATTTTTAGATTATACGTTTATTTTTAGCTAATTCGGCAAAGTGGGGGTAGAATAACTTTTTAAAATGAAATGGAACAGTATAAATTTTTTTCATTTTTTTCGTCGTGTAGGTACAAAAAAAAATATTGCAAAAATTAATTCTGGAAAATATAAAGGGAACTTTCGCAAATATTTTAGACTTTTCCAACATAGTTTTGAGTGATATTTGGAATAAGTAAATTCTTCTATATTAGAAATTAATTTTACTTCAAAAGGCAGTAAGCAATAGCTAACCTACAAATTATTATTCAATTTCTTACAATTATATTAAAATCGTTTTGTGTGTCATCTATTTCAGGAATTTATCGACATAAATTATTATTTAGCCCTAATTACATTCCCTGTAATTATGTCGGACAATATAATGTCCATGGAATCAATACAATTTCTCATTAAGCAATAGCAAATACCTTTGGAAACCTGGTCTGATTGTAATTATTGCAAAATCTGATACGATATGCGCACAAAGATATGCTCTAACAATGGACGTAAATGCTATTCCTATTGAGAGCAATTTCCTAATTCCGCTCAAACAGACTGTTTATTTCCAGTTAGATTGTGTCATGTCATTAGCGATCATATTAAATTACTTAGTAAATATATCAGTGTATTTTGAAGCCAATAAATTTAAAGGGCAAGCATAAATTTAATTGCGGACTACAGTTGATACGGGAACAGTAAACAGATACTCAATTACTTTATGAACTACTTAGAGCAGATCAAGATTTTTCTACTTGTCTTCCAATTTTCTTAAATGAGACATTAGAGATGAATTCTCCCATGTAAGTAACTTTTTTTAAACATTATTTTTAAACAGCACAGGCAATACAGCTTTTAAAAATTAAAATTTATATTTCATTTTGACACATAAATTCTTTCATTTAAATAAAATTGAGATACCTCAATTATCATCGAATTAGTCTAATTATAAATTTTCTAAATAGTAAAAAATATCTGGGATACTGAAATATTGAATATGAGAGATGTATTACTAAATAAATAGCGCTGCCAACATGACTGGCGGCTGCTCATGTGCCTAAATTTTGCAAGGTAGTTTTCATTTTAAATGCTGCGACTTCGACGTTGATCTTAGCAATTTTATTGTATACAAATGTGTCCAGATGCTAGCTCATGCAAATAACAAAGCGATTTTTGAAGTTTCTACGCATCAGGAGTTAGATTGATTGTAAATCAATCCAAAACTGCTGTATACATAAGGGTAAAGATTGAAATAATAAAAATTGTAGGGAATTCGTTCATTTCGGGACCTTGCTTAATAGTAGCAATTCAGTCAGCAAGGAGGTCAAGGACCCTTTTATCATCAACTTATGTCACAACTACTTAGTCAAGAGGTTTAAAGAGTGCAATACTCAAGACCTCCATCGGACCTACGAGAATGCTGATACAGAAAACCAAAAGCTGCACTGTTAGGTTTGATAAAACACATAAAGTCAATCAAGGTGCATAAATCACGTACAGCTTCAATAACACCAAGACTTTGAAAACAATGTTCATTAGTTGATGCCAAGGAGAAGACACATACTTGGAAGTGCCCAAGTACTATTTTGGGACAACGTGGAAAGGGAATTACTCAATGTGAGAAGATGATGGATGTGGAACTGAAAAAGACGAAATGGAATAATGCACCGGAGAAGATAAATGCTCATAACCGGCTGTTGTACCAATTTCTAGACATAGATCATTTAAGACCAGTAGAAGTTGCCTAAAGTAGATTTTTGCCCAAACTTAGATTTAAGATGCATGGTTTGATGATTTAAAACTTAGTATGAACGATTTGTGCACTGTACATTAATTACTTCCTCACCAAAATTGAGGAAGGTATTAAAGTGTTATGATAAGGGGATCTTAGGGAAATATTTGGTTTTTGATTTTTGGTTTATATTAAATTTTATTGATACGAGGTAAGTTTTAAATTTAAGTATTTTGTTTTTTTATATTTGCACGTTCTAGATATTAATTTCACTTATACATTATTATGCATGTACTAGTAGTTAAGTTATTTAGATTTGAAATTTAAATTAATTTTTCTAATTTAGTTGTAAATAGTCTTTTGAAAGAAATTTTATTAGTTTTTGTATATAATTTTGGAATTATCGACTTTATAGCATACGATCAGTCCGCGACTGGGCAGGGTTTTCCAATGTTTTTAACGATAGGCGACAGTGCGTATGATTTTAAGACAATTTAACGTGAAACTTACTATGGGTTAGCTATAATTACTCTTTTACCTTTCAGGGCCTTTGGGGCTTCCCTTCTACCATCGAAGAAATATCTTACCTATAAATCTGCTGTTGTACAAGTTTTGAATAAAGATTATTTAAATTTTGCGCAGGTTTTATTTCTTATTTGATTAGTAAGGACTTAGAAAAGATAGAGATCTTTATCAGGATAAATATTACTTTGTCATTAGACAGCTAGATGTCTCTGCTTCTGCTGTAATTTAGATATTCAGCTGATATGAATGTTAATGCTTTATTTACTTGAATTAAACATAGATGGAACTCAACAAGTTGGGTTTATTGTATGTATGAAACAATTAAGAGGAAAAATGTTTCTTAAACTACGTCCCTGCTCTAACTTAAACTAATTTAATCTACAATAAATATAGGACAGTGTCCTTGTGGATAATAACAAATTTAATAAAGTTAAGGTGTCAAATTTCAGTTCGGAGTACTATCGGCACAATGAAGTTACCGTGTCGCGTTATTTACACTTGAATTGGCAGACCTGTTAAGTTTTGACACTTGTGGTTTGTGGTCCAGATATGGTATCTGGCTATTCTACAATTTTATTTAGTGCCCCATTTACTGGATTTGCATAAACTAAATAGGCCTTGGATGCCCGTTCGGATTTCGACCAATCAGGCGGCTGCTTATTACTTAGGATATATTTTACCTTTATTCCTGATAAGTTGAAGCTGATTTTCTGGTAACTTATGGTATTTGGCCTTGAACCATCATTTAAAAGTAGTAGGAATATAATTTTCCTATTTAAATTTTATATTTCTCTATTTATTTCAGGAGCGATCTGGACGTGGGGGTTGGTTCTTTTACGACTCAATAACAACTCTCTTTTTGTTTCGTTTCTAAGGAGCATACAGAAAATTTGCCAAACCATGGATTTCTAGATTTCCAACTGTCATGATGGTTGGTATTTTCGCCTTTTTCACTTTATTATATAATTTTGCTATGAAATTATGGTATATTTAGCTTCCTAATTTGAAGATGAATCCTTGGATACCCATGTGTTGATATTACGTGATGTGAATTTTAGATCTACCGTTGACTCGTACGAGGGATCACAGAACCGTATCGAAGATCACTGCACTTCTTACGATCTAATTTACATTGTGTCTGGTCATTTGACTAGACTGGAGGTTTTACAGGTTAGTCTTATGCTATTTAATTAAAAATTTAATAAAAATTTACATATATAGAGTCCATCTTTGTTTAACTGTAGTTGACAATCGTTCAACCTCGGTTTAAAGCATGTAACTGACAGCTGTTCTGTTATTGATTGTTTTAAAGCAACATAGCACAATTTATTTATTTTATTTACGCCTTTAATTTGTTTACTTTTGGTTTGTTTTAGCATAGCTGACCTTTTGTTTACATGAGGCTCGTTGACCTCTCTCGCCTCAACAGGTGTTCTACTGCTGATTATCAGATGGTTCTACGATATTATATCCTTTTTTTGAACTTGTATTTATCTAATGAGTATACCATACGTAAGTTTCTCGTTCTAATTTTATTAGGAGGATCATTTCATTTTACCCTGGTTGGAACTGATTTTTTTTTTTAAATTTTATTACTTTATTAGTGGGGTTTTAGTCTAAAATACATGACAGTATGTATTCGTGAAAAAATTTTTGAAAATTTTTATTGCATTTCTGGATTCTCGACGAATTATGACGATACACAAAATTTCAGACAAAAAAAATTTTCTGTCTGGGTGTGTGTGTGTTTGTAGCAGCTACAGTTTTTGAGATAAAGCTTTCAAATTTGGTACACACGTTCTAGAGGACAAGGAAAAGATTGAGTTCGTTGATGAGCAAAATCGGTCCACTGGAATGGAGTCTACCGGACCCCAACATTTTAATTTATAACTTTACAAAAAAATGTATTTGTGATGAAAGATTAGAAATAGGATCTAATATACAAATCCATTATAATATTGTGTCCAAATATTGAAATAAACGAAATACGTCAAAAAACAAAATACGTCAAAAAAATCAAAATACGTCAAGAAACAAAATACGTCAAAAATTACGTTTATTATAAACTCCACCACACGGTGAAGAAGTTTTGATCCCATAATTGGCAGCGGTTTTTTACTATAATATACGAGCTAAACTATCAACTGAGAACTAAAATTAACGAATGCAATATGATGCGTATTGTACAGCAATAATAATTCAACAATAGGGATATATTAAATAACGCTATAAATGCATCGAATCAAAGTACATTTTAAATGGAACATCGATTAATTTTAATATAAACTGGAGAATTTTGCTTCGTTCTTTTGTTGAATATTCAACACTTTATTAACCTGTCAGCGTGATGTGGATACTATTAAATTCGGCTTATTAAATTTCCATTCTCATTGCATAATTAAATATATATGGCCGGCCCATTTTAATTGCGAAAGTTTGGTTTTTTGCAGCCCGTTTTAATTCTATATTCCGGTCTGAGGGAATTATATTTTCATTTATATAAATTTTTTCCTTTCATCAAATGGTACTTCCAACAAATGGAGGGTTTTTAAAATTCATGAAATGAAATTAGCTTTGTAGAAATAGTAAGTAATTTATTTCCAAATAATAATAATTTAGGCATTTAATAAACACAGAAAACGAATAGAAATCTAGAGAATTCATCTGTTAATGGTAAAAGGTACTTTGGATTCCAATTAAAAAAACACTGAACAGAACGGTGTCATCTTTCTTATTTCTCCCAGGCAGGCAACTGAATTACACCAGGATGACACAGTCTACTATGAAGCTCCAAAAAATTCAGTAGGAAAAACTGAAGATAATTTATCAGTAACTTGATTTTCTTTCCCTGATTTGTATAATATGCTTAAAGGGAGAGACTTCAAGACGCCATCTTTGTATTTTATCGTTTTTAATTTTTCCTCTGCTGATTATGAACTGGATTGATTTTTTATCAGTAACTAGTCGAAGAAGACGACCTAGTAAGAAATGTCTCCATTACTCCACTAATTATAAACCAAAAAGGTAAAATTTTCTTTGTCAGTGCTGTAAGGTAAACGTCGTTCAACATCATTTTTTGCCTCCTTACAGACTATTAAACATATTCGTACAGACTCCTGCAAATAAAAATAGTAAAATTTTTAAAGCTGCCTAAAAACATGCATCATTAGACTCAACGTTTGCTAAGAAAAAGCAAACGAAATACATCACAACAAATATAAAATAAATTTAATAGTCGCCATATATCAACATTTTTCGACATGACTCACCGGTAAAACGTTGTACCTTCCTTTCTTTTATCTGTATCTTTGTCAGGTTAACGGAGGATGGCCGCGCTGCACGTGTCTAAGCATATATTCCGTTGTGTTTACGATTCTCGGCTGAAACTGTATCAAGGGGCCTCAATTCCGATTTATTGCAGCAAACTTTTGGTTTCCAATAATCGTAAATTGTTCCATAAAATCCACATGTGGACACCGGTACAAAAAATGTCTGCTTTTAACAACAGTTCTATTAATGTATCGTCAGAATAGTTCGTGAAGCATTTGCTAACGAAGATTTATTGGTGATCCGAAAGGGTTTTTAGTTTTTATTGGAAATGGTAATCAGTTCCATTTTCTGCGGGTTGATATACAGAAGGCGAGCATAGAAGTTTCATTAGCAACTACTGAATTCGCATGAAAAATAATACCCGTTGCTCTAATGTAACTAACGCAAAGATTTAATTTTATTATTTGTTTGTATTGAAGACCTAAGTTAATTTTGCAGACTAGAAATATGTTTAAAGTAATATGTTTCTGAAAATTTACTATAATTTTTTATATACCTACCTATTGGAGTTTTTTTAATGAGTATAGTCATCAGAAGTTCACGACTGGATGGTCGGAACTTCAACAAATTAAAATAAGCGACGTAGCTGGTAATTTGAAAACTCTTCTACACACTTCTATCGATTGCTTGCGTCTCGCGTGACAATTTTTATAATAATTCTCATGAGTGAACGCCAGATTCTTTAATTAAACTATATGGCATTTATGCACTGATTTCACTTTGTCGGAATTCTATGAGCTTCTGTGAAACTCTCTCGCTAGCAAGAATGCGTCTCAGGTGTGTTTAAAAATCCAGAGAATTAAAATAAGGATGAACTTCTATGGGAACATTGGGGTCGCAGATGTGAAGCAGTGTTATTTTAAAAGAATTTTATTAAAATATTTATCATTCTGCATTAATTAGAAATATAATTAAGTGAATGGCTGGATATTTAACAAAATAACAATTTTCTCACTATAGACTCTACCAATTTCCATAACTTTGGTAAGATACACATCTCAACTTATTACCAGCGCCAAAGCGGGCAACCATGAACTGATTAGTGGGCCATTCACGTCATTATGGTAAAATTTTGCTGGCAATTTACGTTAATTACCTCCTTTTGAGGGCTGTTTTTTGTATTAAAGTTAATTTAGGTGAATTTGGGGCTAATAATCAAAACTCGAATCAAAACAACCGAATGTTTTTAATAAAACGAAAGAAAGAAGTTTTTAGGGAAAAATATGGCTGAAGACTTTTAAAATTGCTAAAACTAATTTTTGTGACAGTTACCAAAAATCAGCAGTTTATATTGAATAGCTTTGAAGCCCTGAAGCCGATGGTTATGAAAATATTCATATATAGATATCTTAGTAACTATCCACACGAAATTTAATTCTGGAATAAAAATACACTTGTTCATCAAACGACTTAAAGCTCTACTCATCAAAATCTTGATCTTATCATTTGATAGATATCTGATGACAACCATGGAAATTAAATAGAATTTTTTTTGTAAAATGCCTAGTTGTCGAGAAACTGGTTTCCAAAATAGTTTAAATGTATTCCTGGCAACTTATTAGCCACCATTGAAAATTATCTGCCTGGATTACTGATGAAACAAATGAAAAATACATAATAAAATTATAGCAAATAGTTAACAGTATAACATTATGTACCGTTACGTCTTTATTGGATAATTAATTGACTAACAAATTATTTTTATTCACATTCGCACGAAATCTTCCTACATAATTTAACCATCATCGTAGAGTAAGCAATATTTCACGATAGAGCATCGCTAAAACTGTCCAAAAACTCTTGGTGTACACAAAAGAAGGTAATTTACACATGTGATAAAGGGAAATAAATTCAAAGCGAAGCAATACAGGAAAATGCATATATCTAGCCAGATACGAATAGGTATGGCAGTTTTGCATTGCGGAAAGAATATTTTGCCAAAGTAGTCCGGTACATTTTATGTAGCATGTACGACAACAATAAGCAGATGTTACGATATGTTTAACAATCCCATTTTCCCATTGTATTTCCTAGTGCAGAATAGAAACGATGAACTGTGAGTGTATGACATCTAATATATAAGTATAATCCATTTAGACCTGAGCAAGCGTTAAAGCAGATTACATGGCACGGAATGTGTTGTCCTATATTCCTGTTATGGAAAGAATTTGTCAGGAGCAAGAGAGGAATATACCTAGTGACACTGAAGGAAACTGAATAGAAATTTCGAATTATATTCCTGAGAAATATTTTCGTAAATTTTATTCTCTGCTTATGAAAATAAAATATAGAAGGCTTACTTATTAAACCTATATATACTTTCCCTTTAACGGGTAAATAATAATAATAATAATAATAATAATAATAATAATAATAATAATAATAAATCGAAAATCCGCCAACTGTTGATAATGTCGAAGCCTTCTGGAAAGGAATCTACGAAGTCGCGAGTCCATTCGATAATGACACTCCAGCTATAGCACACTTCGAGGCTCTCTGTCGTAGAGTCTTAGAAGAGCCAGACGAAGTGTGCCCGGCAATCAGTACGGAAGAGGTTCAACAAGCACTTGTTGGAACCAAGAACTTCGCTGCCCCGGGTCCAGATGGTATAAACAACTGGTGGTGGAAGAAGTTTCCTTCCACCCACCGCCATCTGGCCCGAGTTTTCAACTCATGGTTGAACGAGGGGCAGCAAATTCCGGACTGGTTTGTCGAGGGGCGAACTGTGCTAATCCCCAAAAAGGGGGATCTGTCTGACCCAAAAAATTATAGGCCGATTACCTGCCTCAACTCCTGCTACAAGTTATTTACTCGTATCTTGTATACCAGGATGTTGAGGTCTGTTGATCCGGTCTACCAACAGATAAACGAACAGCGTGGTGCCAAGAAGGGCCTGGCAGGTTGCAAGGAAAACCTGCTGATAGACCGCTGTATTACACAGGATTCTGTGCAGTACAAGCGGAATCTGTCAATGGCCTGGATTGATTATCGCAAGGCATTTGATACAACATCCCACGAGCTTTTGTTACACTTGCTTGGATGTCTTGCGGTACCAGCACCACTAGTGAGATGCATCGAACAACTGTTGCCGCTTTGGAGAACTCGCTTCACCATAACATCCGGTGCCGAGCGAGTTTCGACAGAGTTGGTGACATTTAAGAGAGGAGTGTTTCAGGGTGACTCTTTGAGTCCGCTCCTCTTCTGCATCTCACTGCTGCCGCTATCTGTTGGACTCCGCCAAACTCGCGGGTATCAGTGTGGGCCACCCAGCAACCGGAGGCATAAGGTCACCCATCTATTTTATATGGATGATCTTAAACTCTATACCTCCGGAGAGCGAGAACTTCAAAATGCTCTCAGGGTGGTCGAGGAATACACGCGGGCAATTGGAATGGAGTTTGGGTTGGACAAATGCGCAGTCGTCCACCTCAAGAGAGGACGATGCGGGGAATTCCACGAAGATGCGCAGCTCGCAGACGGAAGCATCCTACGACATTTGGATGCCGGAGAGACCTACACATACCTGGGTGTGGAACAACGCCACATCCAGGATGTGAACCAAATAAAGGATTCTCTCCATGGCAAGTACAGACACCGACTCCGAAAGATCTGGTCATCAGAACTTTCGGGGAAGAACAAGGTGTCTGCCACTAATATGCTTGCCGTTCCGATTCTGCTCTACTCCTTTGGCGTAGTCAAATGGGGAGTAGATGAGCTGCGTCAATTGGACAGGAATACCCGCAAGATGATGAATATTCATAGGAGTATTCATCCTAGATCGTCCGTTCCTCGTGTGTACCTCCCACGTCAACGGGGAGGCCGAGGACTCTTGAGTCTGGAGTGCATGCATGGCAGAGTGGCACTGAGTATGGCATGTAATGTCATCAGGAGCTCGGACCCACTCCTACAGTTAGTGAGAGATCATGAAACTGTGGGAGTTGGCGCTTTATTGTTTAGGGCAGCACAGAGGGCCGCAGATGAACTCGGTCTCGTGTTCGACTACAGGCGAGAAGGCCGGCGAGGTGACTCAGTCACTGAGCTTCCGCCTAATCGTCTGACAGCCCACATCAAAGCTGCCGAACAGAGAAATCTGTTCAGGCAGCACGTCGATAAACCCCTGCACGGTGTTTTCTATAACAACATAGAAGCACTGGGTTTATCGACAGAGCTGACCTTCGCATTTTTAAGGTCAGCGGGGCTGAAGTCGGAGACCGAGGGATATATTGTGGCCTGCCAAGATGGTGTTATTAACACATTGGTCTATCGCAGTCGCGTGATGGGTGTAGAGGTACCTGATATCAACTGCAGGACCTGTCGGCAGGCGCCGGAGTCGCTCATGCATTTATTATCTGCATGCCCGATTTATGCGACTTCGGTCTACATCCAACGACATAACGCGGCTTTACGAGTGCTATACTACCATCTACGGCACTCGTACCAGATAGACCAAACACCAGTGCTGCCTTACGTCCCCGGAGATATCGAGTCCGTTGTCGAGAACGAGAAATGCCGGATTTACTGGAACTACTCGTTCCCGACCGTCAGGCGAATTCACGCCAATAAGCCTGACATAGTCCTCCTCGACCATCAGACCAAGGTGATGTATGTCATCGAGTTCTCAGCACCTGCTGAGACAAACATCGCCTTGAAGGAGGAGGAGAAACGGACTAAATACAGAGATCTCCGGTACGAGCTCCAAGTGCTATACCCAGGCTACTCTGTCAAAATGGTCGTCCTGATAATCGGTGTACTCGGAGGTATGAAGCCCACGCTGCTCTCCGCATTGAAGACCATGCCTGTCTGCCAAACATCGGCAGAATGGTTGGCTGGTCAAATGCAGAAAGCGGTCATCCTGGGATCCCTTCGTTTACTTAGAGCACACGAGTCTGGAATCTACAGTGACTAACCCTGCGGGATGTGGGGAGTTGCTGTAGATTATTCGCTGGCGCTCTCTCTGTGTGGTGTCGGAGGCCACAGGGAGACTGTCCAGCACTTTCGTTCCGAAAAAAAAAAAAAAAAAAAAAAAAAAAAAAAAAAAAAAAAAAAAAAAAAAAAAAATAATAAATAGTAATAAAAAAAAATGCAAATAGTTAGATAATAAAATACGGAGTACATTCTGGGTCAGATTTATGTTAGATTTATTGTTAGATAAACGCATAGTAGAAGAGCTCATGCAGGGTATATTCCCAAAGGGAAAACCTTCTTGGGTGAACAAAATTTGAAATATATATTTCACATGCCAATAACCCTATTATGAAAGTTTCATTAGGGTGATCCTCAGGCAAAAGTTTAATATGATAAGCAAGGACAGGAAAATCCTATACTTTCGGGAATACGCGTATACAGCGTGGATTTTAATTTAACACCTTATTCTCAAGAAGAAATAATATATTATGAATAACAAAATTATCTTATACCGGGTGTAAACGAATAGTGGGCCACCCCTGTAACTTCCTCGTTTTTAAAAATATCGGGATAAAATTTTGTATGGTGAAATTAGGTAAGATTTTCAACTCTTTGAGAACTATCAGCCATATTTGTCACTTCCGGTTTCACAGGAAATGGCCCCAATAGTCTTTTCTAAATAGACCACCCTGTATGTTTTTACATTTTTGAAATAAAAATCACATTTTGGGTACATTTATACTATTTTGAACAATTTATACAGGGTTGCAGGAAAAATTATTCGAATTTTAGTTGTCAATTTAAATGGTTGCGAATATGTTAAAATTATTTTTGTTCCAATGTAATTCATATAAAAAATACGAAAACGTCAATATGTCCAATAATACATTATACAGGGTGCTCTAAACTCATTAATATCACATTTTTCAAAATAACTCTTTTTTTTTTAAGTTATGATATGGGCCAACCAGATATTCAGAAAGCTCTATTTAGTAGGGGTTAAACGGTACCAAAAGTTCCGTAACATGTAATCGTTACTGGCAGGAATGACAATTTTTCTTAAGAAATTTATGATTTATATCTAACTTCAATTAAATTTTGATTAACCCTGTATATTTGTGTCAATATTTTATGATATGGAACAAGAATGAGCCAGAGGCCCTTTCTGATTCACACAAATATATAGGGTTGATCAAAATTTAATTGACCTTTTATATAAATCATAAATTTCTTAAGAAAAATCATTCCTGCCGGTAACGATTACACATTACGGAACTTTTGGTACCGTTTAACCCCCACTAAATAGAGCTTTCTGAATATCCTGGTGGCCCATATCATAATATAAAAAAAAAGAGTTATTTTGAAAAATGTGATATTAATGAGTTCAGAGCACCCTGTGTAATGTATTATTGGACATATTGACGTTTTCGTATTTTTTATATGAATTACATTGGAACAAAAATAATTTTAACATATTCGCAATCATCTAGATTGACAACTAAAATTCGAATTATTTTTCTTGCAACCCTGTGTAAATTGTTTAAAATAGTATAGTTCATTTCATATTTGTAAATCAGGGAAAAAATGCCGCATTTACAAAGCAGAAACGCGGCCTCTTTAACGTTCAAAGAAGCCGCCGCACGTGCTCCTTTGTCGGGAATTTTTTATCTGCAGTACAAAAATGAATTCGACTTTATAAATGTATCCAAAATGTGATCTTTATTTCAAAAATGTAAACGGAACTCGGAAAAGACTATTGGGGCCATTTCCAATGAAACCGGAAGTGACAAATATGGCGGATATAGGTTTTAAAAAGTTGGAAATCTTACCTAATTTCACCATACAAAATTTTATTCTGATGTCTTTAAAAACGAGGAAGTTACAGGAGTGGCCCACTATTCGTTTACACCCGGTATATAAATAAAAATATACCACCTCTTGTATAATAAATATCAAGAAAAAGAGTAAAGTATAACATAAAATTTACTAGAGTGTTATAATAGAATATTTACAGTTTAAAAATTAATTGAAAATTATTTTCATTCGAAAATATTGTAAAAACACTTTTCTACGCATTGCAAGTATACGACAGAACGTATCGAATCCTTTATATTTTACAAAAATGTTATTTATAAATCCTATTAAAAATTCTATTTACCATTTGCATAATTTCTGTATCGAGGAGAATTAAAACGTCGATATTTAGAATATTAAACAACCCCGCGCGAAAAACATTTATCATGCTGGATCTGACAACATAATAAATATGGCGGAGGTGGTTCACCTCTGAGAGCCGCCTAAATTCTCAATATTAAGGGTGCCGAACACTACAAAAAGTCACATGCACAGATCGAAATATGCGGATGTTCCTGGCACCTGATTGATGGTGTTGACTGATATACAATAAATATAACAAATCACAATAAATCTAAACACTGCAATAAAATAATAAGGTAGATCTCTTCCAGCGGGAAAGTTTTATATTACTAGAATAATTGTTAAAAATTTTATATAACGAGCTCAAAAAAAAATTCAGGCAAGTTGCCCATGCAAAATACAAATCCAAGTTACTAAAGATAACATTTATTTGTATTCTAGTATTTATTACTATTCATGATTTGATATTTTAGTTAGTATAAACAAAACCGTATATTTTTACCGAAACATAATTACCGCAAATGTAATAATATTTTGAGCCTCAAGTCCCGATTGGGGTGCCTAAAATTATTAAGCTTTCGTTTCTTTGGTATTCAACTTTGTGTCACATTTTGCTGTGGATAATGATAACCGCACGCCATGTAAAGTCAAGCTTAAGGATCAAACGTTGGCTGGTCAAGGATTACTTATTTAAATTTTTTGAGGTGGAAATCATGAATATTCCATAAAAAGAGACTTTAGTCTGGTTTTTAATCAGGTTGATGTTTGCTTTGATCTACACGAATTATTTCACCAAATAAGACGAGGCATGTTAATTATGGAATTGGTATCTATTTTGGAAATTTATTTTTTTTTCTCTAATTTACCTAAATTCGGATCTTCATTTTATAAATGTGTCTCTGTTGGAATTAATACATAATCAAAGCATCAAAGAAACGATGATATCGATGATATGTGGACTTCTCCATTAAATACCTATTTATACTTTTACTTACAACTATTAGATCCTTTGTGATTGAGAAGCCAAAAAACAAACGAGATTTATCACATCGAAGGTCCCATATTTCGATACGGAAAAGATATGAGAAGGAAAATTAAGACATGTTTCTAAAATAATTAAATAGTGCACTCCTTCAAAATTCATCCACCTTTCAAACTGACAGAGAAATTTTATAAATTCCTTATAAACAGCAATATTTGTGATTTAGTAGAAAAGCAATTCATCCTTTCGAAAACAAATTGCAACAATTTTTAGATCTTCTAAAGGATCATATTTGAAAGTTCAAGGATCTGCAAAATTTGTTGAATGTTTTATTCATGCAATTTTTAAGCTTCCAAAAGTATATTGGTAAAGCATTAATGTAAAATTGTAGTTTAAATAATATGTTAGACAAATAGAATGGACAATTCTAACTAGGTTTCGAGGCACATGGTTTGAGTAGAATGAAAATTCTACTTGTCAAATAGTGTTAGCGTCCTTTTCAGAGATCGATTGGATTGAATTTTTTTATAATAATCTCCATTCATCGCATGAGGAAGTTTTCAGAGCTGCATGTTAATCGCGCTCATTTATGGAGCACCAGAAACGGAGACGTCATACAACAACTTGGGCTCGTTGAATGGGCATGGCAGCTTAACAAAGACATCTTAGCTCGTATTAATATGTTTAATGCGCCAGCATTTGAAGAGCTTTAAATGTTAATTTCCTGCGGATGTGTCAAGGGCTTCAATCGCGTGCAGCTGTAGAAGAGCATATCCGAATGTAAATAGGCCATGATGTTTTTTCACGGAAATAAACATCAACAAGGATGAAGATCTAACTGGGAAAGCTGTAATCGAAAACATTGATGATTGTGTCTGAGATTATGAATACAATACTATATAAATATTTGTTAAATTTATGTCTCGCTTTCAAATATTTTGATTTCAGTAATTCTTCTAGTTTTAATATATAAATAAACATATTGTAAACATTAACCAGGCTAACAAAGTTAACTTCCATTTTGCGAAATGTCTTTTGGTTCCTCCGCCACGGATTAAAATGAGTAATCTCTGACCAGATATTATTACAGCTAGCGAGCAGAGATCATTCATTCTCTGACCTCACTACAGTATATTTCAGGGCTGATCCTTAAACGTATTAAGTGTGGTCTCGCAGCAACCAAGACTTTCATCATACCGTGTGCCGTTGTCATCATCCACAACAAAATACGTCACAAAGATGGATGTTGACGAAATGAAAGCTTAATTTAGAGTACGCTTAATCAAGCCTGGGGTGCCGACCACATCGTTATTGTGTGTTCGTTTAGAAAATAATTCTCGCCTGTTACATAAATAGTACTACTTATAATAATATAAGCATACTATTATTATTATCACTATTATCTCATTCTACAATTTAGTGTTATATTCTTTATTGTCAATGCTCTTGAAATTCGATAATTTTCTCTAAGGCTGTGTGTATAATTTATAAAAGAGGTTCTCCTCCGTGTTGATTATTATGAATCCTTGACCCATGAAACATCTTGTCATGCTTCCTCTTTTGAAGCGTTACTTCACGAGTCTTTCCCAAACCATGAAGTACAAGTGTATGATGTATTATTCAAACAGAAAATTGGTTAATTGTAAAAGTAGAGTAAAACATGTGTATGAACATTGGCTGGAGGTAAATGAAACTAAACTGTTTCATCAATGTACCTTATAAACATCGCGATCTAGTACGGCAAGAATTGGAAAATATGTTAGAAGATGGAATGATAGAAAAATCAGTAGGCAACTAATTTTATAAATCTAGTGGTAACAGTGCAAAAGAAAGATGGCTCAATAAGAATTTGTTTGAATGCAAGAAAGGTAAATGAAAGTACTAATCCATAGTGTGGTAAACCAGTTCATATTGAATCAATTATGGTAGATTGAAAACAAATTATGTATATAAAACAATTGCCTATAAGCCTATTTATTCTCATTTAGTATTAGTGTAATCAATAATGAGAACATTCATGGAAATGTCAACAAATATAAAATAATTTTTACTGAAGATAATCTCAATGAATTCATCGAAAACAACAATATGAATTAACATCGGATATTTGTTACACTTAATGCTCTAAATAGATCTAGAGAAATATTGTGAATCTTAGTGACAATAAATTACCAAAATATTGTTGAAAATAATAAAATAGTTAATTGATTTGTTGTCTCTTTTGCTACCATAGCTGAAAAAAATCGATAATTTTATAAAATTACTAAATTATATGTAGAAGACAATTGGTTACTTTCTTGATGTACTGAAAAACTTTCCATTATTTTAATGTCTAGAAAGAGCAGAAAATGAGGTTCAAAATCATCGGCAAATATCCCTACTGAGTCGTATAGCTAAAATCATAGAGAATATTAAAAGCAACTGAATAATATTATCTTATAAAAATATAATGTACTTATTAGTTCGCATCATGAGTTCAGAAAGGTCAGATCAACTGAGAGTGCATCTGCGAAACTGTTTGAGTTTGTTCATAAGGAGTTAGATAGGGGTTACTACGTTGCAACGATCCTCTTTGATCTGTCTAAAGCTCTTGACTCTGTTAATAAGGATATATTGGTAAGCTGGAGGCGTTTGGTATTAGAAGTAATATATTGGAATGTCCGATTTCCTGTATGCAAAGCAGAATACTTAATGTAAAAGGCAACGATTTGCAATTCGATAAGCTTGATGAGACTTAGGCGTTCATAAGAAATTAAGAATTTCATAAAAAATGTGGATAAGTTAAAATGCTACTTAAATAATATAAATAATAAAATTTCTAAAAAGGATGTAGATGAAAAACGAAATATATTTTGTTGTAATATACGAGTATTACATTATAGTATATTATAATATAATACCACATACGTAATGTTTACAAAGACAATTGAGGTGATTACAATGTAAATGTTAATTGTGAGAAAACAACTAAAGAATTAAAACTAAAAAGAGAAAACAAAATTAAAGAAAATTTTAATTTGCGATTAATGAATAAAAAAAAGTTAAGAACAAAAATATTCCAATTTCTTTTCCAAATCATCAATAGCGTTGCATATTGGTACAGCATTAAAAATTATTGATCTTTGGAAAATGGCTGCAGGATATTTAGGCATAGGAAATTTGTTGATGAATCTTGTTTGCATCATGTGCAACTATTTTGGATATTCTGAAGACGAGGCTATGAGCTAAACAAGAAAAACCTATAATGAAATAGTAATTTATTATAGGCAGAACTAAAGGTTGACAGGGATTTTTCATTCATTTATAATTTATAATCGATATATTATTTTCGAATATAATAAGATTTTTTTACCATTAAGTCTTTAAGACTTGAATTTTAGAGCATCATCGAAAACTACTTCTAAATTTTTAGCTCTACTTGTTACCATTAACATAATATTATCATTAATTTTGATTTTCAGATTAGTTTTTAAAATGTCTCTAACTTTTGGCGAACAAAAGCAAATAACCGTGCATATATCTGAATTTCATTTCAAATTGTTTTCATTTCAATAAATAACCCTTTGTTTCATACTCTCATTAATATGTGAACACGTCACTTCAGCTTTTTTGGGATTAAATGAAAATGCAATTTATATTGGAAGCGGTATTATCTATTATCACTTTTTGACTACGATTACTTAGGTATAAAAAAAGGCAGTTAAAATATTGTCAAATCTATAATATGTTTGGAGCACAATAAAGCATGGTCATTGATATTGAATGCTTTTAAAAAATCTAATATAATAATGTAAAGACAGTAGCATCACCACTATCCAGTGATTTTAAAATAGTGTCCAAAATGCTGGCAGTACTATAATACAGTTGTACCTACAATTAATTTAGTCGTTGTGTCTTTCCAAGACTTTCTTACTCAAAATTGTTAGATATTCCTACTAGTATATTTAATTTTCTTTCCGTAACCTTCCATATAATATATGGAAGGTTGTTTCATTCCAAGTGGTGAATAAAATATAATTATTATTGTTATTGCTACTAAGATCGTCGAAACTAAAGGAATGTTAAATAATCCACGAAGCACACTAAAAATCTTTTACAAATGATAACTTACTTCATTTTGATGAAAAAAAATATCTTATTACCAAAATTATGTCAATAATCTACCAAGTTAATTTAGCAGGACGTTGGAAACATAAATTCATCAATTTTTCTAACTAACCGTGTTCACTTAACTAACGAATGGGAATTCAAATTCAATAGAGAAATAGCGAACAATACATTATCACATAAATCATGCTTGTTAATAAATTATATTCGGTACAATTTAAGCACATCAGTACAAGTGCAAAATTGTTTACGGATTGATATATACCCTGAATAGGTAACTAGATTAAAATTCTAACATTAATCATGGCCCTATTCCCGCGTAAGCGACTCGCAAAACCCTTAATCATTCTTTTCAATTCGTTTCACACAAGTTAACATTGAAATATTGACTAGCACTGCTCTGGTTTAACGAACTCTTAAGCGAATTTATTTATTTTCACTACAAACTTTGCCCACAAACACGGTATTAGCAGGTATCGTCTGTCAAAGCTCCACTCGGAATATAAAATAAAAAATATACCCCTAGGTAAGCGGCGTTTGCCTCAGCATGCATTAAACATACTTCAAAGAATACGTTTTACTCGAAAGTGTACTTGCATTAAAGCTGATGGAATAATACGCAATATATACACTTAGAGTTTGAGTTTTCGTATAAATAGCGCTGATTTCTCTTTGAAAACCTTTTTTCACATACCAAGTATTTTGTACGAGAAGGAAAAATTGCCACTGGAACTCTTACGTTAGGAAATGAACACCAAGTCCAATAAAGACAAAAAAACAATTAAGAAATTGCAAACATCACTTTTGTCTCTAATTTTATCAACTAAGTTTTCTTCTAATAAGTTCAAAACACCACGACAAGAACTCAAATAAATTAGCGCGGAAGAGAACTTGAGAAATCTTCTTTAAATCACCAGGTCCGCAAGAAACTTGTGATCATTCATTTGTCTTGCCTATAAATTTCAAAGATGTAGGCATAACAGCGGACTTCCATATTTCTTATGGAAATCTATTACTTTTGCCATAAATCCTAAAGACTGGTTAAGAAATAAATGATTTGTATGAGCTACCCACAAAGGAATCAAATGATGCCAAATGGGGCCACTGCATCAAATCCATCTATGAAGGTTATGAAGGTGATTCTTGACAACTAAGAATAACGAGTTGCTTCGATCTCTTGAAATTCCGAAACTGAAACATATTAATGGTTATTCAAATACCATACAATGAAAACCTACAAGTTTGGCACTTTCCAATCCTATTTGCATTCACTGAGCATCAAGGACTGAAGTGTAAACAAACAAATGGGGGAAAAGACTGTTAAATGAGGTGATTGGAATAAAAATCATAAAAAGAAATGTGTCAATAAAATGGCTGATACCAAAATTATAAACACATTTCAATTTAATGGCGAAAATAAAAAACTAATCATCTCCAATAAAAGCATACTTAAACTTTACATTTATGTTTCACTTGAATCTCAATGGGGATGTTTGCTTACTTAAACTATCCTTTGTTGATATACCATCTTTACGTTTATTGTTTTTTGTGTTAGTATTTTCATCAGACTTTTCTTCCAAATAATTTCTTGTAATAATTAAATTTTCGAGTAATAATTAGGTGCCAAGGCACCGAAACAGCGTAATAAAGGATTTAACCTAGGATTTAACAGATAGAGCTTCCGCTCCATTTTACGGACATGGCAAATATTTGTCGTTGTGGTGAAACACATCAATTATTGGTGCAGAAAATTCGTATGAATAAACAGGAGTCCACACTCCAGGTTTGAAATAACTGATATTTGCATGCGGTGGAATACAAAATTAATTTAGGAACAGTATATATAGATTAAATAAAACCTCTAAAGACCAGGCAGGTATATACTAACCAACCAGTGCGAAAGCGATATAACAATGGTAAACATTTATTTAAAACAGGACTGTGTAATAACTATTATTGAAAAGCAGTTTACAACCAATTTTAGCGATTCCAGTTCCATTAAATCCGTGATTATCATCCAGTAATTATAGGAAATATCGGAAACTCGGTCCGTGTTTGGACGCAGTGCGAACCACTATTTTATTTTACGGTCAAGTTAACGTCACTCAGTGTATCTGATTATGTTGGACTCTGACACATTTGTGCGGTGCCGCCAAAACCGTTTCATTTCATAATTACATATAATCACAGTTCGCTACCCCAGGCTGCACTTTTAAGTAATATGTTTAAATAGCGTATTTAATCCCGACACATAAATTATCTAATAAATAACGAATAAATATTATTTTAATGCATGAGGGTTAGGTCGCAATAATTCTCGTTTCCGGAAATTGCAATTATTATCGTGTCATATCCGTTATTGTATTTTCAGTTTCAATATGTATTTATGCAACAAATTAGCAGCTATGGAGTCTTGCTGAATCCGAATGCCTTTGAAGAAAAAAAAAATAATAAAAAAAAGAATTCAGTAGATACGTCTTAAAGGCAGACGTGTCGATTACTAACCAGTAATCAAAATTAAAACGAAAAGATAATACAGGCTAGGCTGTCTATTTTGAATGACCCACAAAATACCATGCTCTTGTGGTATAAACGAATAACTCCAGAGATTGAAAAAATGTTTCTTTAATATAAATGTCTTTGGTATCTTTTTTACTAAAAATGTTATGAACCGTTGACATTTTCTAATTGCTTTGTCTCTTTATTAAGAAACCCCCCTTTTTGTACTTCTACAAAGCAATACAGTTCTTCTTCAAATTCAAACAAGCATTCAATATCTGACGATCGCACTATTAACAAAACTAAGTATTTAACAACCTAATCAACATTTATTCAGCGTGCTTATCCCCATTAGAATGCAATGGATTTTAAATGAACTTTAAAGTAGTATTAGTCCCATTTCCAACCTGACACAGTGTTCGCCTGATTGATTTATTTTCCCCATCCTAACAAACAACACGCTCCTAATTGGCTTAATCTAGTTTGCGGTTGGCCACCGAGGAGAAATAAGTGATGAAAACCTCGTTCGGAAGCAGTATACCTGCGAATACGGTAAATGCTTTATCATTACGAGGTAAATGGACAATTCCTTGTTAATAATAAATTCCCTTTGCACTGAAAGACGACATTGACGGAGGATTGCGCATTGCTAAGTGGCTCAAGCAGCGGCAACGGCTTGCATCAGAGAAGGACTGTGTTGGATTTGTTGGCTTGGCCGTTCGTATCGGTTCACGACCTAGTCTTGGTTGCAACATATTTAGCATTTTATATTTTAAAGGCCTAAATGGCCAGCTCTATCAGCCATTGAATTTTCCATCAATCAATATAAACCACAATAAATAAGTTGAAGTTTCGGGTACTATAACCAGGATTGATTTTGTTCCGGAAAGTTAAACAAACATAGATCACTATAAGAAACAAAAATGCAACTTTTGAAGTCTTTTCCCTATTGTCACGCCAGTTGAACAAGATAGGTTAACGAACTCTAAGTTCCTTTTCGGAGCATAAAATTAACTGGAAAAATGTTTTTCAACGACTTTCACTGTCAAGTTGATCGTTTAACTATAGCTCATTATCCGACGTCAGGATTTTGATAACACTCAATGTTACTCTGTTGATAAATCACGTCACCATCTGAAGATTTTGACGAATATTTTTAATGGTGCAATTAAGTTGTTTATCTTGTAGCTACGTAAACAAAGAAATTAGACTTAAATAGAGAATTTACTAAAGAGAGATTCTGCCATATGAATCTTTGCAATAAAAAAGGAGTCTTGCATTTGTTTTCCACGAAACGAATGCTGATCTTTTTATTAACGAGAATTTATTAGATACAGGGAGGAACTGAGACGCCGGACTTCAACAATGCATGTAAGTTAGATGATTGGCCTAACGGAAAAGGTTGTTGAAAGCGATTTTGTTGAAAACAAATCAGGCAATATTTAAAGAAAACTATGCAACAAGCGAATAATCAGAGAGTTGATTTCATCAATAAAATGAACCAACTCCAACTCCATCTAGAAAAAGTATAGAAAACTAATGAAAAATGAAAATTAAAAAATACTGAGTAATAAAACCGAACTTAAGCGAGTAAGCCAGTCGAATATCAAACTGCTGAAGAGGAACTTGCTGAGGAGACAAAACGTACGACAGAAAAATCGTAAAAAAAACGGAAAATGAATACTTCTCTTACGCCACCACAGCAAAATCGAAATGCCTCAACCTCAGCAGAAGAATCTAAGAAAGTGCATCCACCTTCATCAATGATGGTGGAGACTTAAATATATGGTTCATGAGTTTTAAATCAAAGTGATAATATGAAACAAAAAATTAAAAAACGACAAAATACGTCCATAAAACAGACTCTCAAATATTAGATAAGTTAACAAACTTAGAAGACCATATAACTGAAGTGGAATATCGTAGTAAAGGAGCTATTCCTAAGAATAATAATGGTGGATAATTTCAGAATTATGGAATGGAATGCCAATGGACTCACGCAGCACTAACAAGAACTACACCAGTCCTAGATATAGAAAAAATAAACGTGTCTTATATCTGAGACTTGTTTCACCAACGAGGCCTTCATTAGATTCAAAGGAGTAAACGTATACTAGCTATATCATTCATTCTAAGTTTGTAGCGAAAGTGAAAGCGCATACATTATAAAAAATCGATTATTCATCAGCAGACAGTAGATTCATTGCTGAGGTCACCCATTGGAGATCTAGACTCATAACAATTAGCATACATAATTTTTAGGAGCAATGGAATAGTTAAAATGCGAATCACTGTCAACTGGAAAGCCAATTTATTAGCCAACTGACCAAACCAAAATACCTGATTTAATAGACTTCTTTGTAGTGCGAAATATTTCTACAAACTGTATCCAAGCTCGTGAAGCATAGGACGTGAGCTGAGATCATTCTCCTATCCTTCTCACCTTTAGCGATAACATAGTACAAAAGATAAATACCTCTGCACTGCTGCTAAATAGATCGACAGACTGGCAAAGTTTCAAATTAGGCCTTGAAAATGCCATCAATTTGGCAAAAAGTAAACTGGGAAGAAAATGGCAACAGACCAGAGTTCCTGCAAATAAAATTAAATTGAACGACACAGCAGCCGAAAAGAGAAATATGAAGAATCAATTATCAATTGATGTCAAGGTACCTAAGCGAACTGTCAAGTCACAAAATCACGGACTATTCCCCCTGGAGGGCTACTAAGCGATTGAAAAGACAGATAGTACAAAACTCTCCAATCAGATATGCTGATGATGGCTGGACCAGAAGAAACAAAGAATATATCGAAATCCAAAGAGAGAAACTACCAAAATGAGAAATACCTACTCAAGATGGTACAAACATCAGACCAATTTCTCCAAAAGAAGTAGGAGAGGAGCCCTTATTATAAAGAAAAGAAAGGAACTAAATATTAAATGCAAAATAATGTACTGGCTACTTGATAGGAACTCCAGCCTCTCACAACAAATTATTGCTTTAGAAACATCAATTAAAAAAAAACAATAAAATTTTTAACAGAGGTTCACAGGTGGTTAAGAATTGCATTTTCTTCCACCCTTCTGTTACAACTCTGTGCATGTTTTTGTATACCTACTTAGTTTATTATCTATAATCTGTCCAATTTATCCACACTAGTTTAAGGGAACATTAAGGGACCATAATCAAAGACAGACCAATTTTTGCTTTAACAAATATGCATGGTGTAGCAGAAACAGTTGAATATAGCCCAATAAGTTGACAGTAATAGCTCGTATCTGTTAATTTCCATACCATCTTCATTTTAACCACACAGAAGACAAAACTGCTTCAACATTCTATCAGTGCCAGCGGCTCAGACTTCTTAGTCACTTGAGCAATTGATTACATAGCTGCTTGATGAAAAAATGCAAATCATAATTTTGTAAATTGTGACTTACTACAGGAATATAATTTAAAATTTTATAATTGAGATTACATGAATTGTGTGCAGCGCCACGAAAAACACCCGAAATATGACAGTGGTCCTTGACTTTATAGTCTTCATTATGAGCATTGTCTCTTCTTCGTTGAAGGAAATGAAAACGAATACTTTTAAACCACAACAGAAATAGAAAATTATACGAATGAAATAAAAATGTTTTCTATGAGTATTATGTAAAAAAAAATTAACGTACCTGTAAAATGAGAAATAAACAGGTTCTCGGCTATCGCCGACTTTGATATAAGCCCATTTTTTATTAACACCTTGCTCAACTACAAATTTAGTCTGAGGTAACTTAGGATCTAGAGGACTATTAAATTTCGTCATAATATTTCAAAGGATAATCGGTACAAACCGGTAGATTAGCTAGGCTGGTCGGCAAAATCTCCAGATTTCATGCCATTAAAGTTTTTATTTAAAATCACTAAAACACAAGATTTTAACACATAATCTGCGAGTATTCATGAACTGGGAGTAAAACAAGAGCACCAAAATGCACTGTATTTCTAAACGGGTTCTGGCGAAGTGCGAAGATACAATATGAGAAATATTATCATATGATTTGATTCAAAGGTGACATGAGCATCGGACAGATTTTATTTAGCTTAGAAATTCGATCGTCAAAATTTAGAACTTGGAGTGCCGATCTTAAATAAGTATTTAAAAATACTCGTACAAAAAGAAGACTTTATTTATAAAAAGAAAATCTTATTTGGGAACGTCTTTTTCGCTGAGCTAGTACGGCCTAGGCGTCATCGTTGCTGATTTAAATGAATGCGTCGCAAAGAGGAGAGGGAGATTAACCCCAATCTATCAGTTAACAGGGTAATCACGGGGATAATGCTCAACAATAAATCTGGATTTTTTACTCACTCCTCTTCTGTATAATTTGAATTTGGTCTGCGTTCTTTAATCTTCGCGGGTGTTTTGATGCTTTTTTGTCGGGACGGTCAAGCCTGTATTACGCGAAAATGTTTTAAACAAAAATTTTATTGTTCTTTCGGTTTGTGGAGGGAAAAAGCAAATTATGTCAGCGTGTTTATCCAGGCCATTAATTACAGCTTAATACTACCACTTTGTTGTGTTATTTATGGCTTTGGGTAGATATTAACGTGGTTACTTATTAAAAAAATAAATCACTGCCAACAATAGTTATTTCTCCAACGTTCATCCTTATAATTTAATTTCTAAAACACCACTATTGTCTAAAAGTACTGCTATACTTATACATAGAATTTTAAAAAACAAGATCAAGGTACTATTTATTGTAAAATATAAAATATAATGCATGCAACTTAAAAAAAATGGAGAAGAAACCAGCAGGTTCATGTTCATTAAATAACGCTCATTGCAATTATTTTATTAGCTGATTATATATTTTTAATAATTATTCTTTATTATTTAAATACGTTGACGGTTTCCAAACTAGAGATTGTTATTAAGACTTGTGGACTGAGTTGGCCATGGTAATACTGAAATTTCATTGGCTTTCATGCTCTTAGCCTGATAGTCACATTGTCGTGGATAAGTATAAAGCTGCTGCAAGAGGAAGCACGACAGACTGAAGAGTTTCATTCATATATTGAGCTGCTCTCAAAAAATGACCCACCATAATATTTGTTCTCTCTACAATATTGCTCCTGTAAATATCCATATCCTGTATGAGGTTCACGGGTCTATTTCTGATCTTCCGCCCCGTCCCTTTCAAGCACGTTGGGTCAGGTTAGGTTGGGTTAGGTCTGGAAGCGTGACTGCATGGTTGTGGAGAGCAGTTGAATAATTAATCTGTCCTGTCTTGAAATTATCCTGCTCCATGGGTCTAAGTATCCTTCACTCGTATCTCCATGTTTACGATATCGTATCTATGAACGTTCTGAGATGTGGCATTGTATACTTTTAAGTATTTCATTTTCCAAATGTTCGAAACTTGTATGGTAATAAGAATTTCAATTTCGGCCAACATGGATATCTATTGCGGAAGAATAAAATCTATATTGGTTTTCTATAAACTCCATTACGTGTGTTTGGAAACTGTAACGAACTTGGTAACGGTCATGACCCATCTTAGATTCAATTTGGGAACTTTTATAAGAAATATTTTGTTTAATAATAATAATATTTATTAATGTGTATTAACAAAAGTAGTTTTACACAGTTCGACATACAAAAAAAAAAAACGACAAAAAAATATAGTGAAGAAGTCGCATAGAAATTCATAAATATACAGGGTGATTCGTGAGGAGAGGGACGTACGTTACCAACAGATAGGGAACATTGAGGTGATCTTAAATCCCCATATAGTAATGGCTATAGCGGCTTCGATTCCGAAATACAGGGTGTTTTATATTTTTGTGAGAATTTTCTTTTCGCCATATATCTGTAATGCGTAAACGGAATTCAATGAAATTTTGTATTTTTGTTACAGTAGACATTCACCATCAAATGCGTGGGATATTAATAAAATATCAGGGCCGGACCCAGAATAAAATTATTTTTAAATTATTCCTAGAAAATAACACTCTGTATACTGTTTATGAAATTCTTGATATTGAAATATTAATTTACATCTAGAAAGATACAAGACCCCATAAAAAAATATTTTGCCACCATTTCATTGTTTAAGTAAAAAAATTAAATTGTTGAGGAATCAATTTTTTTTTTTGGAAAATTGAGAGAAAATAGTCATTTCAGATATCAGTAACATATATTTTTTTTCTTCTCTGTTTGCACTATCTTTTATTCGCATCACATGGTACCTAGTAAAATAATAAAAATATTTTGTAATGATTGTGTAATTAATAATCTTAAAAAAATAACACATAATAAAAATTTATAATTTAACAGTCAAATTTACTAAATACAATTAAATTTTTTGAATCACTGTCTGTTTTCAAAGTGACCACCGCCAAATTCGATACATTTTCTTGATCGATTTGTCATTTGATTTATACTTTATCTAACAATGTCTAAATTGTTATTAATTTCATTGCAAAAGTGCTCAATTCTTGCAATCAGCTGTTCTCTGGTGTTTATTTGTTCTTTGTATACCTCAGTTTTAAACAACCTCACAAAAAATAGTCAAGGCGTGTGAGATCTGGTGATCTCGGGGGGCATGTAACAGGACTGAAGTGACTATTTTCTCTCAATTTTTCAAGAAAAAGTTGATTCCTCAACAATTGTAATTTTTTTACTTAAACAATGAAATGATGCCAAAATATTTTTTTATGGGATCTTGTATCTTTCTAGATGTAAATTAATATTTCATAAACAGTATACAGAGTGTTATTTTCTAGGAATAATTTAAAAATAATTTTATTCTGGGTCCGGCCCTGATATTTTATTAATATCCCACGCATTTGATGGTGAATAACTATTGTAACAAAAATACAAAATTTCATCGAATTCCGTTTACGCATTGCAGATATATGGCGAAAAGAAAATTCTTCCAAAAAATATAAAACACCCTGTATTTCGGAAACGAAGCCGCTATATTGGGGATTTAAGATCACCTCAATGTTCCCTATCTGTTGGTAAAGTACGACCCTCTCCTCACGAATCACCCTGTATATATTTAGTGATGCAGCTAGTGTAAGCACATATGGATAGATATAAAAATAAACTGCTTGAACTTTGAAACGCATAAAGTAAATTTTTAGTATATATTTGAAGTTAAATATCTCAAAAAATATAAGATTTTTGAACGGGATTCGAAGCATATTAGGGCCTGCCTATTGTCTGGTCTTAGAGTAGATCGATGTGTTTTGGTTTGTAGGAACTTTAATTCTAAAATACAGGGTGATAAATAAAACAATGCAAGTTTTAACAAATTTCACTGCGCCATCATTTCTTTCCAAACAAATTTTTTCGTTTTTTTTTGTTTTTAGAAGAAGCAGTGGCTCAATTGTAAAAAACAATTTTATGGGTTTTTGAATAAAAATCGTGGTTTTAAAGAAATTTGAATTTAATCAAAAAACGGATTTCGTCACCCTGTATCTCTATAGCGATTATTCGAAACATGTTTTTTCTATGTATTATTAGTACAAAATTTTTAAGGTCCATCTCCGATATTAGCCGAGATATTAATTTTTAAAAAAGGTCGATTTTGTCGAAAATCCTTACTTTTCCAGGGGCCCTTGCTCCCTTCCCCGGAGGATTTTTTCGAACGAACTTTCAGGAAAGCTAGAACCCATCCTTCCTCTCGGATCCCTGAAAATTTCGTTGCTTAATATCAATCCGCGGCCGAGCTCGGATAATCGAATAACTATTATGACCCATTTTTTTTACATCTTCGATAATTTTGTTTATCCCTTTAGCAACAATATAGACGTCAGTCGCAATAGATTTTTTTTTCATATTGACATGAGCTGTTGAATAAGAATAGAATGTTGCGATGAGGTCGAAAATCCTGGTCGAGGGCTCTCCTACAAGTATATACACAATTTAGACCAAGGCGTAAGAAAATAATAATACAATAATCCTAGGAGCAATGAAATATTAATAAATTTGCATTCAAAAGCATGGTATTCGATTGCAAAGGATTCTGAGAAATATCTTCGTTTCTGTAGCGAGTTGGAAATATATATAAAACTGGATATTTTTTATCAGTAAATTTAATATTTAGTCTCTTTTGTTGTAGATTAGAATTGCTCTTAATAAGAGTCAAATTCCTTATGGAAGTATATTTCTATGCATATTATCTCAAACTATCTTTACAATAGATTATTGTCACATAAAATTAATTATTAAATTATTGCATTGGCAAATAACTTGAAAAAGTCAACCCTCGTTAAATTAATAATTAATGTTTGGACTACCGAACACTAGCTGTAAGGCAGTTTATTTTGTAAGAAAATGTATATTAGTTTGCAAGATATTTCGTTTAATATGTAAATCTTCAAAAGAGACAGATTTGGACCGAAAATCAGAGGAAAATTTGTTGTTTTTCTACTGCAAAATTTCAATTTCATACAATTATCGCTAGATTATCTGATGGTTATTAGTATATAAATAGAACTAGACAATATTAAAAAAAACATGTATTTTTATTTTTATTATATTGTTTTATCAAAATCAACAAAATCAACCCTAAATATTTGGAATCAATCTGTGCATTGTAGGCAGAAAAAGTGCGAACCTATTTTAGGAAGTCAGCAAAAATTATGACATTTTAATTCTGAGGCTCTCAGGTGGTTTGAGAAATCAAAATATTCAACCCCCTCTTTTCCAGAATATTATGACATAGTTTTCTGCCATACCTTGTGAAATCTTATTAATTACATAAGTAAAAATCCAACTTTCCGAAGTTTGTTACTATGTCCAGTGTTTTACATCTTTATTGGTGTCAGTAGTGCAGCTTATTCGAAAACTAACATCAAATTTGGTGTACGCTTTATTTTCACTAATAACATTTTTATAGACATAATTCCTCGTGGCAAAGCAACAGATTTAATCTTGTTAAAACTTGCTTCGAAACAATGTGTTTTACTGGGGTACCTTATTATCGCCTTTTCTGCTTAAATGTATTCTTTATGTCTCAGGTCTGCTCTAAGTCAGGTATTCGCGTTTCCAGCGAAATGTAGAAATTTTGCAGATCTTTCTCGTAAAAATCCTTAAAAAGTTCTGCGAACATGCCGACTGTAACGGATAATGCCCGCTGTAATTGTTATCATCGGTGACTGGAGGCGGCTAGAGATGCCTGATGCGACTGTAAAACTGCCTGATTTAGGGCTAATAGCTGTGAACATTACCGAAATGACTTTTTTTCTTTTACGGACGTCGGACTGCATATCTTGTACCTTTCAACATTGCCCAGGAGGGAGCACGTATCTTTTGTATAACGGCTTTATTTTATTGTCGGTACACTTATTATTTCTTATTGTTTTAGGAGCGTTTTCAGAAATCGCTTGCTACTAAGCATACATTCGCCTGTTTTTCTTTGCATCTATTTTCTCTTTCGAGCAGAGGGAAATAATTTATATCAAAACATTTCTACCAATTTATATCAATATGATTTAAGCTAGACTTACTTTGTAAAAATGAAAAAAAAATTATGCCATTTATATGATGAATTATTTATGTAATGTAAAAAAAATCCTGTCGTTATATTTTTCTTCATAATAAAAAGATGTTAGGTAAGATAAATATTTTATTATATATAGGGTGTTTTTAAAAAGTATCTCAATCATTTAACTACAGAGAGACTAATGGTAAAATTTTAACATTTAAAATTAAAACAATTCTAACAGTAGACGAAGAGATAAAATCTAACATAAACTAGAAAACAAAATAACCAAGAAAAATATATTTGTAACCGTTAAAATTAAAAATAAGTGACATGGTGAAACATCAGGGGGAACCTGGTTCTTCTTTCTTAAATACGTCACTAATAACTGTTACCTAGACTATAGATTGTTGTATTGTACTTTTATTAAAAATTCAAGCGAACATTTTCTGAATTCACCGGCAGATTAAATGCACAATTATTTCAAGGCCCGAAAAACAAAAACAACACTAGCATGTTAAAAATAGCTATCCTTATATTAACAACCTGACAAAATATTTAGAAAAAATTATTAAAGTCAAATAACTTAGTGACAAAATATAGATAGCTACAAAAAACGGCAATATAGAACAAACAAAAATGTTTTCTTTACATAATACGCTCGCATGAGATGTGGAAAATATTTAGGGTCTACCGACTTTTTATAAAGCTGTCTTCTCTATATATTAAATATTCCACAAATTTGTTTTATATATGCCCGCAGAGATAAGTGGGTTAAACTCCCTTATGCGTTCTTCCTTGATTCACTTTCCATCTTACTAGGCCATCTACAACAACATTACAATATCTGATAAGAAAGCATCGAAACAGCACACCTAGACTTTATTTACATTTAAATAATGCGAGTTTCTGATCAAATATACCTGAAAATTATAAATACTTACGTCAGTTCTAAAAATCGTGTATACCCTAATAAAAAACAGAACATAATAGTAACATTTATTGAATTATATTTATTCAAGTCAATGAAGCCTACAAATCGGAGAAACTTCGTAATTCTCAGGATCAGTACCGATTATAATGAAAATTTTTTAAAAATATTTCTTATACCATATTACTTGAAATCAGAAACATTCCGGCGAACGGAAACAAATTTGAATAGGTATTAATTTTCAAAAATTGTGAAATTTTTTTTCTTGCTGCTTTGAATAATTTTATTCATAAATTTCCTAGATGAATTCGCATTTTCAACGAAAAAACAAAAGATTGTAAGGATTTTTAGCATCGCTGATTACTTAATATATTGTCAAGGAAAAGATTTCCAATTTTTTTAATTTTTTTTTTGAAAATTGTCATACGAATTATAAAAAAAACATCTATGAAATTTTCAGTTCTCAAAAATTAGAGAAAGAGAATTCTAGTTTCATTAAATTTTTTCCAAAGAAAATTAAATGTAGAGGACATTCCAGTTTGGAAGTTGAAAATTTGGAATAAATGAATGAATGTAATGAATTTGACTATAATATTTTTGAACATTGATATATAAAATGTGTTTATTAATTTCAGAAATAGTTCAAAAAAATATTGAAAACTATAGTGCTTTGTTGCTGTTTCTGTAATATAAATAATAAAAGACGTTAAAAAATCTTTGAAATGCGTATAGAGAGACCAGAAACTTTTAAAATCGGTTCATCAATACATCCTAAATTACCTAACAAAACCAATTTAAAATTGGATAATTATACATATATAAATCAGAAAACATTTTTAATAACTTATACAGTTATATAAATGAGTTTTGAACGATTCTGAAAAATTGCATAAATATTTAATAATTTTTAGCACAGTAAATAATTTCGCGACAAATGTATCAACGAGGCTCGAAGAATTAAAAGAAACAAACAACTGTAAAATAAGAAATATTGTACCAAGCGGGTTTACATTTTTTGGAACTTTAGATCAATATGCCTGCAATTAGCACACAAAATTCAATAAAGATTGAATACTTAATTATTTGTAAAATGAGAAATATTTGTAGCGTTCAAAATTATTGACAAATACGATTTTACAACTAATATGAATAATATTGACTATAATGATATTTTACTTGTTTTTAATTATTAAACTGACTTAGAAACAATCAATAAAATCATGGTTAATACATAATAGTGAGAAATCACATATCCTTTAGACTTCCTTTCGCCATTATGTATACCTACCATGGTTAAGGCAGATGTTGCCAATGTTCTTATTTTCCCAAGTAAATTTTGGCATTGCCTCCTTTGTTCCGAATTTATTCCAAAATTCGATTTTAGTCTTCAGGTTTTACTTAGCACGCTTTCCTACTATAAAGTTCAGTTTATAATTATTTGGAAGTTTCCTTGTAAACGCCACACAGTTTTGCAAGGAGTTCATCTAGACATCACAGAAGAGGTGCTGGCCTTGTGGCCATCTTCAGGCTAGGGACCCTCCTCTGGCATGTAATTCCAGCGTAACTTAAATTTTTCTGGTTCTGAGTGATGAGTCGATCTCTTCACTGTTCTGCCTATACAGTAAACGTAAGTGTTATCGAAAACACTCTCTGTGTTTGGAAATGCTTCTATGGTTATTTTTTATTACAGCTTAAAATAGTATGTTTTGGTATAGAATATAACCTAATATTTATATCAACAAAATGTGCTTCTTATCTCGTTTTTAGACAGTTTTGGACACTGTGGCTGCGTCTTGTGTGGCAAAATTGTTATTGTGTGCGCGTGGAACGAAATTTGACTAACGACTTCGAATTATTAGCTCCATGTAACTGAAAACTTATTTGGGCAAGCTTGATGAAAGCACCACAATGACAACGACGCGACGTAATCCCAATAAATTCTAGTTATATAGGTAAGAAAGCAATTACTATGATTATGTAGAATAATAAAAGGCGCTGCTGAACTAAAACTTGATTATACGTAGGTACGTGTGTTTCCAACTTAGTCACTAACGTGTCACTTGGATGAAGTTTACAGGGAATAAGGTAATGTTCTGTACAAACTACCACAATTAAACAACAGTTATTAAACAGCATAATAGTATTATAATTATTGTTTTTCATAATATAGTATTGTGTAATGATGGCGATTTAGTGAACATAAAAACCAGCAACCCCCAACTCGATTACAAGAATCATATTATAATCATCAATATTCATAAAACAGTCTTTAACATTTTCTTAATGGTGTAAAAATCTCGACCTCCGAACTTATTTTGAGCGATAAAATGCTTTTTCGACAACCTCATTAAAACATCTCATTATTCGAACAGAATTATAGTTCCACGTGACTTGGAGAACCATTACTTAAAACGATGTTTTAAAATTTGATTGTCATTTTTCCTTATCGTTTCATAATACAATGCGCGGTGAGATGAATCAGTAATATATAAATTTTTTTCATGTAAGAAATGCCTACTGTTTAGAAATATAATGGGAGACCAGAAAACTTAGAATCAATATATTTTAGGATTAAAAGTTTTGTCTACCTTTCTGTCGTAATAACCGATAACAACACAAAAATTCTTTGGCAATTTTTTTAATAATTTTCAAAAGGGAGACGTTTAACATGAGATTTTCTAATCAAACAAAGGTTGGTGATACTTTAATTTATCATCAAAAACCAACTCTAGATTAGATTAGATTAGTTTAGCGTTAAACTAAATAGAACTCATCTAGGAATTATTATGTCTTGAATGAATAAAAATCGAACAAGAATCTAGGAAGGAAATTATTCATTTGCATTTATGTAAGAGAAAGTAACAATCTACTGTTGAATATATTACCCATTAAACAAAATAAACAAACAAGTTTATTGGGGAACAGCTAAAACATACTGAGAGAATTGGTCTTAATTTTGGGATATACAGAAGAGTTGTCGCTTGTGTATACCCTTTACTTTTATTTCCTTGTGGTTAAAATAATAACATGGACGAATGCGTTATCTCACGATAAAAGTAAACTCCCACGATATCCAACATTAATACTCCTGGGAACCAATACATATGTTGTTTCAGAATACATATATTTGCTCGTTTTTCCTTTTAAAACATGTCGAAACTGACTAGATTATTGCAGACGAGAATGCTGCTAAACTATATATTTGTCAACAGTAACTTAATATTGTATGTCCCCATTTGCTATTTCGAGCGCATAACTCTTCCAGTAAAAGTGAAATGGGCAGGGGCGAGTTTGATTCAATTATTATACCTTCTACATTAGTTGATTCGCTATTACTTAGTTAATGCTTTTTGTTATTAACTGTCAGTTGTGGTCCCTTTCCATCAGGTTATAAGCAAATTGCTCTTATATTTCTACCAAGGGATTTAAATTCTTAAACATTTTAGGAATAAACAACGGCGGCGACGGTCAGCTAGATTTACCGAAGAATTAAATAACGAGGATTTACAGGGTGATTCATAACTAGATCGACAAACTGACTGTATTACTATGCGGAAGAGGTCAAATTAATACAAAAACTTTTAACAAAGTTAAGCCTGAATTTGATTCATTGTGGAGATATTAACTCTTCAGGATGGCAAGTTTTTGTTTTCCAATAATAACTTTAAAACTGTTATCGATTTTTTTAGAAAATTTTATATTTTTTCTTTAAAATTGTATTGTTCATTTTTACAGAGGACGCTAGTTAAATCACTTACTATCACCTATATTCCCTTGATATTTTTTAAATCATCAACTTTTCAGCCTTTTAGACCATAAACTCATATCATACAAGTTAATTTATTTCTGTGGAATATATTGATATAGTTTTCATTTTTGAACCAGGAGACAACCTCACCGATAGTGTGTAGGGTATAAAGGAAGAAATGTAAGGAGAAGTTCCAATTGAATTCGAACAGTGGAGAATAAAGTAATTATTTTAGACTATATATTATTAGACGATTGGACGTTGTACACTTAAATTTTGCTAACTCAAAAAAATATATTCATTTAATTAAAACATTTTTTTTCATATTAGAGAAATTGAAATTTGATGCCATTAGAGAAACGCCACTTATTAGTTTAAATAATTCATCCTTAGCAAATCGGAAATTTCATGGTAAAATTAAAGAAAATAATCCTAATGACCTCAACAGAGGAATACATCAATCGAGGCCTTTCTCAAGAGTCAGTATTAGGACAAATTATGTTGGATTGAAAGCTAAACATACCATAAACAATATTTCTGACTGGTTTCTATTTTTTCCTCATTAACACCTCCACGTCTACAATTATTAATTTTATTATTATACAGGGTGAACCCCAACTTATTTAATTCCTATTAAGGGGGGTTTCTGTTGATATTTGTAACGCAAATTACGGACAAAAAAATATAAAAATTGAAAAAGTGACCTACCTTACATAAAAGTGTCGATATTGAACTTTTGAGAACCGTGTACGTCTCTAGTGAGTCATTTATCAGGTGAACAACTTGTTTTGTTTTGTAATTCCTTTAAAATTGCAAAGGTATAGGAGTTGCTAAAGTTCTCAAAATATTTGACATTTTCATTATTTTTTTTCTCGAAAACCACACGATATATTTCTTTAATTTTCTGTATATGGACTTACCATTAATGGACCTACCATCTTATAAAAGGAATCAAATAAGTTGGGGTTCACCCAGTATTCAATATTTAAGTTAAGTTAGTATTTTCCATATACATGGACTTGTGGGAAATAAAATTTACTTATTCACTTATCCCAGACTTCTGTATGTCATATCATTTTCGTTGCCTACCGTTCAGAAATTTTACAAAAAACTTGGCATTGAATCTTCATGATATCCACAGTTAGGCTGACGAAAATCCACAGAAATTGGTTACAAGTTATTCTCAATATCAATTTAAAACGAACTGTTGGGTTTTAAATAAATTAACTGAACTTCAAACGTCATTTGTTTAATAAACGATTTTCTGCATCTATTCTATTCTAAATGAGGAAAATAGTAATTTATTTAAAAGATAAAAGATAAGAAGTCGAATATCATGGAAATGAATTATTATATTATTGCAATAAATGAAGTGCACCTTTTTATATTAAATTAAATTATATATTTGAATTTATGGAGGAAAAGGCTAAGCTGATAATTAAAAAAGTGTCAATGAAACAGTCCATGAAAACTGATCGAATTAGTGCCCTTATAAACACGAAAATAAAATAATTACAAGTTTTAATTTTTTTTATTTTTTATGCATGTATGCCAAACATTATCAAAATTCGATACGCACATATTTATTTTTAAGAACCAGAAACGTTATTGTTATTTGGAAAAGCTTACATTTCGTTTACGAAGCAAGGTTAGGTATGACTCATTAGAACTTTTTATATTAATTTGACCTCCGAAGCATGCCGACAAAGGTTGTCGGTCTAGTTATCGATCACACTATATATTTATTAAAGAATATGATTTTCATTTGTTTTAATATACCGGGTGTTCCACGAGGTTTTGTCCAGTGGATATCTCGAAAACTATTTGAACGTCAATTTTGAAATTTGGTGATTTTAAACAGTGGAATTTGGTGTTCATTTCTGGTATAAAAGGACTTTTTTGCAACGTCGCATTTTCAATCACGTGACATCAACTTCAAATTTTTTAAAGGGACACCCTGTATATTACTAAACTTCTGTGAAGGCCCTTTTAATACAAATTCAACGACACATAAATGCAGTAATATACAGGGTGAAGCGAGGAAAATAAAAAGTAAACCACTTTTCAATTATAATCCTTTTTTTAGTCAAGAAAAAATATACAGGGTGTAGGAGCCTCTTTAGTTTTTCTGGTAGGACAAATTGTTTTCGAGTACTAATAATTAAGAGCTGTTTTTCTGCGTCACTGGTATTTTTTTCAATTTCAATTTCAATCTACAGGATAATTTATCCAGGCCCTTACATTTATGTTAAATTTCATCATTCTCCAATATCCACTTCAATTGTGCACCAGTTTAGTTATTTGTTTGCAGAAAGACGTAATTTTAATTGTTTTGTTTTTAATACCTTGCATTCGAAAGAAAGCGTTATCGGACTCTTAGAATACGTCCTTTAAATAATTCCTTTTCCTCCCCATACACCCTGTATATAATAAAAGTACTTTCAGTCAAAAGGGAATGAAAAACTGCATTTGTTTTTATTTCGTGACTATATTTTGGTGTCAATACCTCCAATAGTTATTAATCAAAGACACATTCGAGTAAAAATCGAGTCGAGTAAAAATTAATTCTACGTAGGGTTTAGCAGTGCACAAAAATATATAGAAGTATTTTTACTGTAACTCCGATAATTTTGAAGTTATAAGCGACAAATTACAAAACTGCACATTACCAATAATAATTTATGCACCCCTTTCAGTAGCAACTCGAGGACGAGATTAAAATGTTTCACCATTCACTTTATAAAATCTTTATACATTTTATATTTTTGTACTGGATTCAAGAATATATATTTATCGTCTGTCTAACACTTTGACATATTTGTTAAAAATATGTGGCTACCTTAAAATTGCTCATGGCTATATTATGGCTATAGGTCTATTATATTAAAACTTTTACTGGTTTACTCGCTGATACGCTGAAAACTGCATCAATAGATTACCTCAAGATTTAATAGGCGTAACAGCTTAAGGTAGAGAACGAATATAGCCTTTTGTAATTTGTATTGCATTTTGTTGAATATTCACTATGAAGCAAATAAAAATATTTTCAGCCAACCTTAAAGAGAAAAAGTTATAAAACAAAACAACGATTTCGCTTCTAACTTTAGACATAAAATTTAGCAGTCGGCTACGGATACTGAACATTTATATGATCTACTGCTTATTCTCTCTACTTCACTTGCCAACTAGCAGTTTTATATAATAGTTAATATGATCCTGATTTTCGTCCCGTGAAGGCAATTTCCGACGCTTGGTCCAAAGTTCAAAACGATTACCTTCAGAGGTACGAATATACAATCATAATTAAAACACTTATAGGATTTTTGTTACTTGCTTGTGGTTTTAAGGATCCACCGCCTCACAGACTAACAGCTTTTCAACCGAGACACGCTAGATTCTGTCAAGTATAAAATGTTCGTGAATGTCTTCGTTAATGTTTGTCAGCTTTACGAAGCTGGTGGAAGACGGAAGCAATTTTCATTAAAACCTTATTTGCATACTACACCTTTAATTAAACGTTTTCAGTGACAAGTTTTGGTATTCGCTATTTTTATTTTAACATAAATCTTAGGGCGCCGGGTGGGTGGTGTTTATTTTATGTGCAGTTGTAAGTAGAATAAATAGGCTTTGTAAAAATTATTAGTTGGAATGTTTGAATATGTACCCAAGAAATAGGCAGTTACGGGTATTCAGTGAAGATAAATAAAGGGGATTAAGAGGAATTACTTTTACTATCATTCTAAAGACAGGAATTTCAGTATTCTACCAATTTACAAATAATTTTATATCTATATTATTCGGATTGACTATCAAAGTGCTACTCTGTTCCTCAAAGGTTTATAAAGACAAATGCGCATAGTTTGGAATATTACTTTTTTTTAGACCCAAAAGATCCATCTGTCTTTTTCTTTACTTCAAACAGAATTATGAAATTCCTTACCCTAACCATTTTCTTGTTCTACTCAGCCTTTAAGATTATAGAATATTAACAGGTGTGCCTTTATACACTTGAAATACGTATTTTAGAAACGAATCGATTTAATTCCAGTTTGTCGTTTTAATTATTTATGCCTGAATCTTAGGAAAATATATGTAACGCTTAAAATTAAAACACAAAAGTTTAACCTCATTCTTTTTCATATTTTCCCGGATAGGTGACAGGCTGCATAGATGTCAGAATACGATAGAGATAATCCCTTCCGAGACGCCGAAGACACCGTGTCGAACTCCAATCTGACCGGCTTCCAGGGCTATCTGGGGTTACAGGAGAAGGCACAGTGTTTTCAAAACTACCAACCGATGGGCTGCCAGATTGATTTGGGGTTCTTGGAGACGACACGGTTTACTCGTTTCGCGTCGACGGAATCTAAAACATGCAAACATTAAGAACAAATGTTTTTTAATAAATGTGCTGGTATTTCGCTGCTGATCTGATATGGATGTTTCACATTCACATATATTTCTAAAAGCTTCATCTTTGCTGTATAACACTACAGAAAGTAATATAGTGGGTTTAAGTCGGGAGATGAAGGTGACTTCTCCACATGTCCTTTTCTACTCAATCAACGATGTGGAAATGTATCTTTAAGATGCTGGGTAAGGCTCTCTTACAGTGGAATTTTCGGAACCATTTTATAAACCCCACCTGCACAACAAATCTTAACCAATCTAAGCAAATTTGTTTTCAAATTCATGTAATGGATTATATTATATAGGAAAATTATACCTACCCCAAGGTACTGTCAAAAATTTCGTTAATATTGGACATGATATCAAAAAATGTCCAAATACACCAGCCCCCATAATTCTAATTAGTCAATTTGCTAAAAAAAAAAGTTCTAACTTCGCTGACTCAAAACTGATTTTGATAATTTTTTTTTTTAAATTTGGAAAAAAGTTTCCAGTAGGTGAGACGGTATGCTTTTTGTTTTTCAATTGTTATTAACAAATATGTTTTTTTAAATACACTGTTAATTATAGTTGTTAATTATATAAGGAGATTAACAAGCCTTTAATCTACGAGAAAAAATGTACACTCGAGGCGCAGCCGAGAGCCACATTTTTTCGGAGGCGAATGTAATTCAACGTTTTATCCACGAACACGGCCAAATTAGGAGCGTGAAAGCCGTATGAGAGCAGGTGAAAAATTCTTATTTTGAAAAATGTCAGATTTGACAAGTTCATTTTGACTAAGAAACTTTTGATTTTGAGCAAAAAAAGAGAAGAGTGGTATTATGAATTCTAATCCAGTAGTGTATTATAGGGCCTTTAATCCACGGAAAACAGACGTATTAAACCTTCCTAATATAGTGGTCGTGAATAAAAAAATTAAAACTCTTTTATTAGGTAATTTAAACAATTCCCTGAAATTTGATAACATAATGTTTTTGGGGTCACAGATTACGAATCTGGCCTCAAAATCAGTCTAAAAGCAAAATGACGTCTACAAAATGGCGGCGAAAGTCTAATATCTTTTTCTTAAATTTCTAATAGGTGTCTGGGGTTTTTGACGTTACTGATTATGAATTCGACATTAAAACTGAACCAAAACAAAAAAAGGTGGATCTAAAGTGACAGAAAACGGTCAATGTCTCTTATCGAAGTTTATTTCTCACAGAGGTTTTTTGGCTCGCTCAAATTTTATGTCAAAATTTATCAAAAATAGAAAACGGTGTCTGAAAAACGGTGGAAACAAATAATAGAGTAAATGAGCAAGATACATTTAAAAGCAAGAAAAACATTATTTAGTTTTCAATTTCCTCTTCCTCTACTTTCGATACAGTCCACTTTTCCTACGCCTACAAGCTGGCCCACAATCAGTTTTCCAGTCGCAAAAAATAATATTTAGAATGTTTTTTGGAGCTGGTTCTTCTGATGTCATTGGGATTCGAAAATACTTGTATCATATTTCCAACCCCAATTTTCAGCTGAAATATTTTGATTGGCTGTGTTTGTAAATACACTCGCTTTAACTGTTGTTCTGCTGCATTCATTGTAGCACAATGATGCTAAATTAACGGTACTTTTTTTAGTAGACGCCTTTATATGTATTTTCATTTTTGAAAAATTTTCACACAAAATTTGAGATTAGCGACCCAAGAAAATAAAATTCGAATCAAAAAGAAATTGACCCTTTTTCGTCATTTTGGATCCGCTATTTTTGGTCTTAGTTGAGTTTTATTGTCAAATATGTAATTAGCGACCACAAAAACCACCAGATATCTAACAAAAATAATAAAGAGAGAAATAAAAAATTTGACTTTTCTTGTAGAGAGCATTTTGTTCGAGATTTTGTTTTTAGACCAATTTTGAGGCCAGATTCGTAAACTGCGACCCCAAAAACTTTGTGTTATCAAATTTTTGGCAATTGCTTAAATTAATAAAATAATTATAAATTTAAAAAAAACATTTATTTGTTCACAAAAATTGAAAAATAAAAAACACCTTCTCTCACCTATGGGGTACTTATCTATAAACTTTTTCCGAAACTTAAGCATAAAATGATCAAAATCAGTTTAGAGTCAATGAAGTTAGAACTTTAAGACAAGCAAACAAAACTTTACGCAGTACTCCCTACGATCACTCACGAGTATTTCTTAAAAAAATACTCTCGGATCGATTAAGATTTATTTTTGTCCCAAAAAAGTTTCCAAAAATCCCACTGTGTGTTGAAACCAGACGTTCACAACACAATTCTGGGTTATTGTGATTTGCTGGGACAATTTCAAGTCATACCAGATTGAAGTATTTATTAAGAGCGTTAAGATCACTGAGTAAAGGTGCAACCCAGCAGGTCGGAGATTTTAGTATTATAAGGGGTTTGTAATTTTGCTGCATAGCTCTAAAAATTGATGAATATATTGGTAAAAAATACAACACATCTCGAAACCCGCTCGATGTCACCTCTTTGTTATTCTTCACTCAATGCCTCAATGAAAAAGGACCAATTTAATGCCTAACACATTAACTTTTTCTTATTGTTTTGTATGGACTTCTTTTATCCAATGGGGATTTTCCTGAGACAAGCACTGATATTTTTGCTATTAAAAATAACATTTATTAGGTATAAAACTTGATTTATCTGCGAAAATAATGAATTTAATAAAATTAGGATTTAAGTTAATCTTCCAAATAAATCGTTGCAAAATACGACTCATTTAACAGGATTAATTTCTATTTAAATCAGTATCAATATGAATAATAAAAATTTCTATCTGCTTTTAGAAATGCTGACTTAGCTAATAGGTTCAGGAATCAGGTATCTCCTATTAAATATATTAAATGCTTCATTAAAATTTCAAGTTCTATTACCTCCTAAAATTATAAGAATCTCGATTCTTTGACCGTTCTGTTAAAAGCATCTTCATTTAAGCTGAGATTAAAGCAGTGATACTGATACTTAGGTCTGATTATGACAGGTTGATTATTTACTTAGTTCATTAGTTGCTTTTGTTGAGTTAAAAATTTTTCTATATCGGAATATGTTTTCACCTAACCTTTACCTTTATGTTTTAAAGTATTTTTTTCTCTTTCTTTTTTGTTATTATTAGGATATGCTTATTGGAAAGATAATTGTTGAATAATACTTATTTTATAAATGTATAGCCATAGCTAATCCCTTCATGTAAGTTTGTATAAGCTTTAGAATAAATAAAGAGATTGATTGATTGATTGATTGATATCGGAATATAATATCTTTAATTTTTTTCCATGTTGTCTCTATATAACTACTTCTGTAACATGTTAACTTTTTGTATTGCTCATTCTCGTTTGTCAAGTTACTTAAATCAAGTAACGAAGATACTTTACAGAAATGAACGATTTATTCACATGACTTGAAACGTGTCATTCAAGTTTCAGTTTTATTTACTTTTCTGATTTTTATTTGACTGGAAACTATTTAAAGTATTAGTAAATAGAGTAAGTAGAGTCAAGATTGTAGGATAAGGTTTTCAGACTTTTGTATACTAAGAAGCAATTGAAATTACAATAAAACCATAATAATTGGCGATAGAAATGAACGAAATAAAAATATGCTAAGAATTTATTTATTTATTTATCAAATTTACAGTACGTATTTAGTTGAATGAGTTATTATTTTAATTGGTTTCTCTAATCATATTATGCATTGCTGCGTATGATAATCATTGACTTATAATTATTTTTTAATAAGAAAATGCGGAGTTAAAAAAAGGCTAAGAATAATTTGGAATCTCATTTTAAGTGAGAAAACTTTCATCAAAGTAATTTTTCAATGCAATGAATGCCCGTAATCGAAGGATGTATCTAGCAGAAGCAGAGAAACGCCACTTGTCGAAATTACATTGATAAGAAGAATATTACCGAAGTTTGTGAAACTTTTTTAACTTTCATTCACGACTAAGATTTTTTAATTTCATTTAAATCAGCCCCTCCTGGTACGTGGGAGCCCAGATTTGTTCCTCAAATAAATATTTGTTATTTGGTTACTTCCGCAACCGCAAATCTTAAAAATGTTCAGTATGCAGCGTTTTACTCCTCCCGATCTTTTATCTGTCTGCGTTTTCACAACGAGGTTTCTTTCTTGCCGAGGTAAGCGAAATGCAGATTTTCACATTGGGGTTGAAACTCTAAATATATATACAGTTTTAGCAATGGACGTTTTTATAAGGTTGAATTTAAGATTCCAGATTTAGTCGCACTTAAACTGAAAAGGGCGTGAAATGTTTCCACGGTTGAGAAATACATAGTTCACTTGATCTGAATTTGTTTCAGAATTATTTAGTGTAATGTGGAATAAAGTAAAAAACATGATTCATGCACTAAAAGAAATATCCTATTCGGTCAGTCATATCAGACATTAAATATTTGAATTACCGAGCATAAATGTGGAATAATATCAAGAAATAATTAAGTGCGCTTAAAATGAGATATTGAATCTTCGAATTAATCAGCATAAGCTTCAATCGGGTCTGGGGTACTCTAACTAGAATTGTTTCTCGGACCATGCGCAAAAGGATAAAAAATGATTTTGATATTTCTTCTTCTACTGACAGTTTGTCCGTTCCATGCACTACGTCTGTCACTTAATCTACTTTTGCAGAATGAAATATTATAGAGATGTAATAGTAATGTTAATATATAGTATCCCCATTTTTACACAAAACAATAAATTACCTCATAGTTTATTGTCACATTACTTGGACAGAATTCGACTTAAGTGCGCCATAACTGTGCTGGCATTATGAAAATTATATACGTCAAGTCCGTATCTCTCCATAAACTGGTTTACTGCTTGCGAAATAAACCGAATATAACTAACAACACATTAATTTGGAAACATCCCACGAGGTCGCTTGAAGAAAATTGTTACATATGGAGACGTGGACGCCTATTTTCCCTAAATAAATGGGACAGGGGAATAAAACTATGTTTCCGTACACACGAGTTACATTTCTTCTTTTGTTTATTATACTTGATGAAATAGCTGATGTCGTGCAGAAGCAAATCAAAAATACACCTGATTGAATATGACAAAAATATGCAAAATATTCAGGAATCGCATTTTTTTAGGGTGTAAATTAATATAAGAGATAAGATTAATGCCATATACCCCAAAAAAGAAACATGATGCAGCTACGGACACGTGTTTCGGAGTTATTGCTCCTCGTCAGCGTAGCGTAGCTAAATAAAGAATATAAGATCTAAAGCAATAACTAATAAAGGTTAGAAAGCACAGTACACAGTACTCAAATTCGTGCTTTCGTGCATCATGGACCACGATTGCAGCCTCAAATGACAGCACTCGGCACATTGAGCTCTATGCGTACTGCTCTATTTCTACCTAGGCAAATACAAACAAAAGAGTGACGTTTAATAGGGTTAAATAATACAAGAGATAAGATTAATGCCATATACCCCAAAAAAGAAACATGATGCAGCTACGGACACGTGTTTCGGAGTTATTGCTCCTCGTCACGAGATCTTATATTCTTTATTTAGCTACGCTACGCTGACGAGGAGCAATAACTCCGAAACACGTGTCCGTAGCTGCATCATGTTTCTTTTTTGGGGTATATGGCATTAATCTTATCTCTTGTATTATTTAACCCTATTAAACGTCACTCTTTTGTTTGTATTTGCCTAGGTAGAAATAGAGCAGTACGCATAGAGCTCAATGTGCCGAGTGCTGTCATTTGAGGCTGCAATCGTGGTCCATGATGCACGAAAGCACGAATTTGAGTACTGTGTACTGTGCTTTCTAACCTTTATTAGTTATTGCTTTAGATCTTATATTCTTTATTTAGCTACGCTACGCTGACGAGGAGCAATAACTCCGAAACACGTGTCCGTAGCTGCGTCATGTTTCTTTTTTGGGGTATATGGCATTAATCTTATCTCTTGTATTATTTAACCCTATTAAACGTCACTCTTTTGTAAATTAATATGTCAAGTCTCTTTCATTGTACCAGGTTATAGTGACTTAATGAATAGTAAGAGTGATTTTTTTACTACTTTATTAAAATTTCTGAAATGCATTTTAAATCAGTGTTAAAAAGGTATAGTTTTTTTCGAAAATTGTCGCAAATTATTATACGAAAAAGAACAAAAATATAATTTTGACAATGAATTGTATAATAATCAATTAACTACCATTAGACGCCGACGCCGCCGTCAGTAACTACTGGACGTAATTCATCATCTACTGCCAAGAAAAAAGGGCAGTAGACGATGAAATACGAGCGTAAAATGAAAAAAGAGAATGTCAATTACTGTGTAGAGAGTAAAGAAAAAACTTATTTATCATGGCAATATTTAAAAAATATATTAAATTCTCCCATATCTTCCCCTTTCCCTACTTTACACAATGTTCTACTTTTTAACATAGGAGTCATAGGACCCAAGCTTCAGCAAACGTTGGAAGGTTTTATTATAAGAATAAAATTCCCATAAATATGTCGTCTAACTAGAGTCCAGTTGCGTTGCGTGACCTCCATGATTCCCTGATTTAACACTCCTATACTTTATGTGTGGTTTTGTCAAAGAGAGCGTTTATTTATGCCACTACTGCAGGTACAAGGGACAAGTTTATTATTTGAATAAGAAACGCATGCATCGAGTCCAATGATGATAATTTTACTAACTTGAGCCATTCCACGGAATATCAGTGTGAGTTGCTCTAGATCCAAATGTTTCTCGTTTCATACATTTACTTTTTTTTGTTATGAATTCGTTAATTCCTTACCTGTTCTAGTTAAATAATTAAAACGATTTCGAATGAATTTTATGTATCGATTTCGGTTATCCGTATTTTTTTTGGTCGATTTAATCTCTATTTGTTCCATTGGAACAAATGGATTGCATAACTTGGATCTCTTTATTAGTTGGAATTTTATGCGTTTCAAACCCCGCTAATGCCAGAAATGAATTATTGCTGTTTTTAAGTAGGTTGCGATATTTGGTAATACTTTCTTGGCTGACTGTACTAGTTTGAAGTTCTTGTTGCCCACTTATTAAATAATTATTTTAAGGAAGTGCACAATATCTTTATATTAACAGTTATTTTTTTACAACTTATTGAAGAAATTGTGATATATTTACACCGCTTTACAGGAGTCTGTAGTATGTATTCCCAAAGCAGAGTTCTAAGTGGGTGGTGGTTCAGCAGTCGTACAATAGCTGGCGTCAGTGGTATAAAAACAAATTCGGAAGCAGTGATATTCTGCGACAAAAACAAAAGCTCAAGAAATAATTGTTCATACTTAAGATTCTATTTTTACTTAATTCTTCAATTAAGTAAAACACTAATAAATATTTTTCTGCAAATTGTTCCGGAAATGTCTCATTCATTTGTTAGTAAAAAAATTTTAACTCCGGAGGCAATAAGTTGTGGACCCACCGGAAAACTTTCATAATAGTGGAGAGAAATTAAAATTTAAAAGTGATGTAATCGGGAAGTTGATTTTTTTTGTTTTTTGTTGTATACATGCAAATGAATCAAAAACCGAAAAAGCCAGCAAAATCGTGCTGCGGCTTGGCGAGAAAATTGCATTATTCATGCATTTCGAGTAGGAACACCGCTACATTATTTTTATATATCTCCGGCTCTATCGTCAAAAACGGATAGTCATTGGTATTGGTCGTATATATCATATGACTCACATAACCTTAAATTTTTAGTTTTTGTAAATTTATTTTCAATTTTAATTTTAATTTTTATAGTTTTAACATGGATCCATTATAAGATTTAGAAACTCTCGCAGACAGAAGATATATAAAGTTTTAATATTGTAAATCATTCAAAATAGGCGGCAAATTATAAATTGGATTTCCAACCAACAAAAATAACTATTTTATTAGATCAAGGCAAATAAAACTTCATTAATAATGCACTGAACAAGGTTTTAGTTGATAGTACAGGAACCAAGCAGAAATTTTGATAAAAGCGACATAATATTCGAAAATCGTAAAAAATGCATATTTTTGAGGTTAGTATTGTGAAATCACGTGCACGAACGAATTTGTTTGGAGTTTAACCAATAGCAAGACCCGTCCGTTTTTGACGTCATTAACGGAAAACTGGCGGGACTTTTGAAATTGTTACAACTTATTAATATTTAAAGCAACTGTAAGAATGATATATTATTGGAATTTATTATATTAATATATTTAATATGTATTCAACTTTGACATAGATCTATTAAAACCTTTGATTCAATTGAACATTTTGGAAAAAAATTAAAACACTTGCCATTTAAATGAGAAATTGTCGTAGGGTAAACTTTTGTTTTAAAGTGTAGATTTAAGCTGGGGCTTCATTTTTTAACGTTAAATACTATATTACGCATGTATTGTACACACAAAATTTCAGTTCAATATCTACATTTGTTCAAAAGATATTTAGGGAAGTAATTGTATTTATTGAAAACTACAACGCCCTGTATCTCTTAAACAAAGGCTCTCATGACAAATGTTTATGTGACAAAATATTCTTAAATTTGTACGAGGAATACTTACGCTCTCTCATTTATGACATTTCATTATGATACACATGTATTTGAAAAAATGTCAAAAAAGTGAAATTAATTTTTTTTGTTTGTTAAACAAACGACATTTTAACTTGATAAACAGATTCCGGCATATGTTCACAAAAAGTACATAAAAAACCTGCACTTTAAAAAAAAATGTACCCTACAACCATTTCTCTTTAAATGCTAAGCGTTTTAATATTTTTCGAAAATGTTCAATTGTGGCAGTAAAAATTATTTTTGTTTTTTTAATTTAACCCCTTATTTATTATAGTATTCTCCAATTTTCGTACAGATTTGAAGATTTTTACCCCAGTTGTTGTATTATTAGTAAAAAAAATAATTGAGAAAATTGGATTTTTTGAGGTTAGGATGTACTTTTAATGTAACTATACCCCAACAGTTCGATAGCCTATTTTATTTGTTTTTTTTTTATTTTTCTACGACCAATAGTGCCGGAGATATTTAAACAATAGTGTAGCTATGCTTTTCTCGCGAAGTCCCAGCACGATTTTGCTAATTTTGTCGGATATCGACTCCTTTATATGTATAAAACAAAAAACAAAAAAAAAAACAATTAACTTCCCGATTACATCACTTTTCATCAATTACATATTTTGACTAATTTTCCTCAGCTATAAGAACCCTTATACTTAACTCAAAGACGGCGCAATAAACACCAGAAGATGCTCTTTGATCAGCTTCTATAAAAAAGGTAGTTTATTCCAAAAAAGTAAAAAAAGTAAAATAAGTTTTTTGAGAATAACTGTTTTTTGGAAAATCGTAAGGCGTAGTACGATAACTTTCGAAAGCATTTTTAGATTTGGATCAAAATTAGTAGAAGGAAAGCTCTTGAACTATAGATATGGCCTGTTATTGGACGTCAGAATCGATAGTTTGGAAACCTTTCCAAGGTCATGTTTGATATTCGAAAAAGTTGAATAATTCACGAATAGCATGTGCAATTCCAAATCGAAAAATTACAATAAGCAACATATTGATGGAATGCAAAAAACGCAGCTTTCCTATGAAATTCGAGAAAAATTCACGTTTGCTCTACTAATATGACACCAAGGTGTGTGGGCTGGAAATGCCAACAGGAGTGATTGAAAGCTTGATCAATTTTAAATGAGAATATTCGCAATAACGTAATAATACGATCGACCAATCAGCAGCTTATTTGTCAATTTGTCAGCGCATCCGAGAATCAGTCTTCGCTGGCAAAAAAATTTCTAACTATATTGCGAAGCATTTGGCCGATTTTATTACGGTAAAGTGTTAATGAAAGCCGATAGAATGCCCTTTCAAGATAGGTACAGGGTGATCATTTATATTTTTACACCCCCCTTAATTTTGTTATTTTTGGAAAAAGAAAAAAAGTGTAACGACAAAAGTTTTAGTTATTTTTACGCAGATTTCAAATACGATATCAGAAAAACAATTGAGTAATGCCAAAAACAGTTATAACACAAACTTGTGCTTTTTGTTTGATAACATGAGGTATGTTTTTGCGGAATATGAAAGAGCATGAAAATAGCTTTTCAAAAATATATAACGCTGTATATTTATCTTTCTCTAAATGTTTTAACGTTACTCAATTGTTTTTCTGATCTCGTATTTAAAATCTAAGCAAAAATAACTAAAATATCTGTCTTTACACTTTTTTTTTCTTCACATTTGAAAAATATTCATGGAAAATATTTTAAAAATTCAAAACTCTGCTTTTACTGTTTGCCTAAATTTACTACTAAAACATATCAAAAAGTACTCTCCAATTTTTTTAGTTGGGCCATGTTATATTTCTCCAGACTCATTTTGCCCCGACGAAAAAATGCTTTTGAACTATTCCTGCGAAAGATGCTATAAATTGCAGAAAATCTAAAAATAATTGCGTCAAATCAACACAAAGGTATCGCAAATAGGAAAAATTGAGCAAAAAAGTATACCGAACAACATATTTTAAGTTTCACAAAAACCCCGAGTTTCGTTCGATATTTTATTGTAATTGAGGCAATAAATCTAATATATAAAACCAAGCCTTCAACCATTACCGCAGGCGTTTTTGTTTGTTCCTCAGCAAAAAAACTGCTGATCAAAGAAAATATCTAACACATTTCCGTGATACCGATGCTCGTTTAGAAACACCTATAGATAAGAAAAATTGCAGAGTTGAAGTCGAACGCGGCACGGCATTGATCCAATAAAGGTGGGAATATTGCATCGCACCGTTTGCCTCACACTATATAAGAACTGTAAAAATATGTCACTGGAAAACCAGATGCTCCATCAGATTTAAATACTGAATGCCTTTAAATAAATAGTAAAGATACAGAACCAGGAGTTTGTGTGCACTGTGAAGGTAGGTAATGTATTCTACGAATGCAGATAATTATAAATATTTTAACCGCTATTAAAAGTTAGAGGTTTGGTTTAATATTTAATTGGCTTAAAAATTACCTCTGACAAACAAGTTCATTAAATTTAATTGAAACTGTTGCAGAATAGAACTAGGTTACTATACATACACCAGCAGGTCCTTTTACTATTGCTTGTTAGTTTTGCTACTTCAAAATCAATATATAGAACTATACGAATGGGTAAAATAAATTAGATAAATTTGTAAGGTACCTACCTAACCAACAAACAATTTTGAAATTAAACCTGTAATGTGATAGTTCAATTGCTTTTATAACGTCGTAATCCACTAAAATTTTCAACAGTTGTGATGGTTTGGAGTGTCATTACTGTTGCTACAAGAAGCAGTAGGTATATTGATTTTTTTTAATGGGTGCTTTTGAATATGATTATCAACATACTTAACGTACTGATTTTTTTTAAATCGACGCTCAGGAATTCATATTTATTTTTCAGGTAAGAATAATAACAGGACCCAATATCTTAACATAATATGAAAAATTTAACGCTTCTATAATACATACACGATCAAACTCTATAACTATGCCGCAGTGCTAACACCGGTTTATAGTAATATTGATATATTATGTGATGTGTATTTCAACGTGTAGGAAATGATTTATGTACTATAATGGCTTTACAAAATTATGTGTCTGTATTGAAACGGACACTTAACGCCTATTTTTTAATTAAAATTTACATTTTATATTCAGCGCAATAATATGAATTGGCTTTATTTATTAAAAACGGTATTCAAATACGTACCCCATCTATATTAAGCAGACTGGTAATAATGTAAGGCTCACCTGTAACAATGGAAAATATATTAGATTTTTATTAATATAAAATAGAACCGCAGTCATTGTTACATCAAAATAATGAGAAATGGAACGACTGGCGTATTTTATTTACAAAACATACGACTAAACCTCAGACTTTTTTTTTTGCCTGGCGGCATTAAGTAATAAACAGCACCTTGTCAAAAAATGTAAAAAAGTATTGCCTGTTAAAATTGCTGTATTATATGCATACGCGTGCAGGGTTCTTCCTATAAGATGTTCATCTAATTTGTTGAATTCTTTACGAAAATGAGAAATGGTATTTCTTCCAATAAATTTGGAAATGTCAACTTATGTCGTTTTTATGACGATTTGAAAAACAAAGTGTTGAAACTAGTCCACGAAATAATTTTAATTTCGCCTACAAGTTTGTGAAACTAAAGGAAAAACACTGACATGCATGCATGTGACTGACAGAGCAGGAATATTATCCCCTTTTTAAGTAAGAGGAAAGGACTAAATTCTACTTTAAATATTTAATTCATTATTTGTTTCTCCGTTAATGGCTTGATATATTTTTTACCGTTGCTTATGGGCATTAAAAGTGAACGTAATCGAAACAAGACAAACTTCCCAGAGAGAAGTGGAAATGAATTATTACTACAAATTAGTTAGTAAATTAAAAAGTTTTCTGGGACGTTTTCTTTGCCATTACGAAATTCAAATAAAACCTGAATACTTTTAAAATCGCCTACGGTTGTTAGCACGCAAAATATTCTCTTGTCAGCCTCGAATGGAAATTAGCAATAATTTCGGCCATTATATAATTTAAAATTTTATAATTTTATTTGCATGAAAAGGAAAAACCTTGGTAAAATTATAACACGACGAATTATTTCCGTTTTTCCTTTTCAAATGTCTCTCGTCCAAATTTTTTTGTCTCCCTAAGTTGCGTATTCATTCGTAAAATTTAAACGTTTTCACGACTCTTTGAACACATTGATATATATATAAAATATAGATTTTCCTAATTTAATAAATATGGTAATAAATTTCGCTTGATAAATACCACCGTTCGAGTTAAATAAAAAGTGCCTCTTATAAGTTAAACAGTACGAAAGCCAGTACGAAAGCTGCTTGGTGTCAGGAGTAACTTCTTTTCTTCTGTTCTTTTTTTAATATTCAATATATTGACTTTTATCTCATTTTTGACATCGTTTTATTTATTTAATGAACAAATACATAAATCAATAACTCCTTTGTTTCTAATTAAAACTTTATTTTATTTTCACTTTGTGGCACTTACCTAATTAAATTTTGCATAATACTTAAAATAAATAAATAAATAAAAATAAGCAACAAACCTAGTTTCAGCAACTCTGTTTACATAGACTAGAATAAGTGTTTTTTTTACGAAAACCATTTTACATAAGGATTTCATGTTTCTATTTTCGCTTTTCGATACTTACCTAATTAATTATTTAGGTAAGTATTGTTTAATTAACTATTTGATTAATCTTATTTTGCTGTTTATTTTGTGTATTTAGCGACTAAATAAATCATTAAAAACCATCTTTGTATGAAGGCAGTATATTTCCAGTATAATTTTGTGCGACTTACCTCATTAAATTTTGTGAAATTAGTAAAAAAAAAATCGAATTTGAAACACTACTATGTTCGTTTAATTACGCCGAACCAACTGGAACAATTTTTGCATGTAGAAATTGGTATGCTAACACTTTGAACGACTTACCTACTTAATTGATTAATTCAGTAAATATCATAGGTAGTAGTTATTAAATTAATCTTTGGTTTCTTTATTTAACAAACAAATACACCAGTAATCTCTGTTTCTGTTTTCACTTTGTGACACTTACCCAATTAAACTTTGGAAAATAATTCTAACAATTTTAAATTTGCAACAATACATTATATGTTTAGGTTGAACAAAGAGTTTTTAAACAACCATCTTTGAATACAGACGTGTTTATTTTAACTTTTCGATGCTTGCAAAATTAATTATTTAGGTAAGTATGCTTCAATTAATTAATGTTTATTATTGAATTACTTATCTTGCTGTCAATTTTGTATATTTAACAAATAAATAAACTAATTACAACCACGAAGATCGAACGTTTCCACTTTCACTTTGTGGCACTTACCTAATTAAATTTTGTAAGATAATTAAAATAAATAAATAAATAAAAATAGGTAACAAACCTAGTTTCAGCAACACTGTTTACATAGATTAGAATAAGTGGTTTTTTTTACGAAAACCATCTTACATAAGGATTTCATGTTTCTACTTTCGCTTTTCGATACTTACCCAATTAATTATTTAGGTAAGTATTATTTAATTAATTATTTGATTAATCTTATTTTGCTGTTTATTTTGTGTATTTAGCGACTAAATAAACCATTAAAAACCATCTTTGTATGAAGACAGTATATTTCCAATATAATTTTGTGCGATTTACCCGAGGATTTACCTCATTAAATTTTGTGGAATTAGTACAAAAAATTAAATTTGAGACACTACTATGTTTGTTTAATTACGCGGAACCAACAGTTTTTGAACTGGAACAATTTTTGCATGTAGCAATTGGTATGCTAACATTTTCGATAATTAAATTTATAAAATTTTGTGGAATAAATAGTTCGCAACAATATTTCAGTTAAACTAGATGTTCTTGAACAAGAACCTTTTCTATACCTATATTATAAATATAACGTCATACTTTATTCTCCAACACTTACCTAATTAATTAATTTGGCATATACTAATGAAGTGATTAATTAATTAATTTACTTAGCTTAAATATGTATGTCGAATTAGTAATATCTGAACAAATTCCGTATGAGATGTTTTTTCTCACTTTGAACGACTTACCTACTTAATTGATTAAATTCAGCAAATATTATAAGTAGTAGTTATTAAATTAACCTTTGGTTTCTTTATTTAACAAACAAATACACCAGTAATATCTGTTTTTGTCTGTTTCTGTTTTCACTTCGTGACACTTACCCAATTAAACTTTGAGAAATAATTCTAACAATTCTAATTTTGCAACAATACATTATATGTTTAGGTTGAACAAAGAGATTTTAAACAAACATCTTTGAATACAAACGTCATTATTTTAACTTTTCGATGCTTGCAAAATTAATTATTTATGTAAGTATGCTTTAATTAATTAATGTTTGTTTATTCAATTACTAATCTTGCTGTCAATTTTACATATTTAACACATAAATAAACTAATAACAACCATGGAGATCGAACGATTCCACTTTTACTTTGTGCGACTTACCTTATTAAATTTTTTGGAATCAGCATAACAGTCTAAGGTTGAAACAACACTATGTTTGTTAAATTATTTTATCCACGACTATTGTATAATGTACCCATTATACGTCTGTTTGCTCGACCTTAATAATACCCATTAATCACGGCAGTGATTAATGAGTCATTAATCACTACTGTCAGTGATTTTATCCACGACTATTGTATAATGTACCCATTATACATCTACCCATTAATTACGGCAGTGATTAATGAGTCATTAATCACTACTGTCAGATGCTTCCTTGATTTAGCTATAATATTATATTGTTCTGCTACAAACAACAAAAATATTTAGTAGTCGTGGATAAAGTATAGTATTCTACTCCCGTATAATGGCTATTATCCACTCGGTGATTTAGGCCACTCGCCTGCGGCTCGTGGCCGTAAACTTCACCTCGTGATTAATACCCATCATTATACGATCGTTGAATAATATACTATTGAATTAGTGTCTCTTGTATGAGAACCATTTTTGCACAGATATTATATCGTTGTCACTTTTCGATACGTACTTATCTTATTAGACTTTGTGGAATAAATATAATAATACGAGTTTTCAATAATATTGAGCACATTCATTTCAGTATAAGTACGAGATTTTGAACTTGTTTTATAACGCTTTACACTTACCTAATTAATTAATTACTAATTTGCCAAGTACTAATAAAGTAAGTTTATTTTACTTAAATAGGTAGGTTAAATTAATCGGTTTTGAACAAAAACTATTATTCTGCCCATGATAGATTTTCTATATTAATTTATTATTAACCTATATTTATTCATATTTTTATATATCTCTCACACTGACTTACCATATATACACAATGTATCTATCTACAAATGGTAAATAAAATTTTATTTATTATTTTATTATTTATTAAATTAGTGTTTTTATTTAACGAAAAATACACCAACAAGACCTTAATGTAAGTTTTCGTTTTCACTTTGTAACATCCAATTATCTTTAAGAGAAAATTATAACAATCCTAGTTTGCAACAATATTTGACACATTTTTTAGGTTAGACAAGGAGTTTCTGCATAGGAATCCATCCTTGAATACAGACGTGTCTTTATTTTCACTTTGCGATACCTAACCAATGAATTACTTAGGTAAGTATTATTTAATTATTTAATGTTTGCCTATTGATCTACCTATTTTGTAGATTTAACAAATAAATATACCACAAGAACCGGTTTTTGAACAAGGACCATTTTTATGTATAGATATATGTATATATGTTATGTTTAAGCTTTTACTTTTGGTAATACACCTTCTTAACTTTACAGATTAGGTATAACACGAGTTGCTAACAATATTGTGTACATATTTAATTTAGTAGAAGTAGAAGTTTTTGAGCGAGAACCTTCTTTGCACTTAATTAATTAATCAGGTAAAATCATATGATTTGTAAAATTGCATTTAAAATCGGAAAAGAAACCATAAATTGCAACTCCTTGAAAAGTATAATTAAACTATGTGATAATTTAAAGATAATTAAATTGTAGGCGCTAGAATCCATATTAGAAAAACCATAATATCTTCATTAAATAAGTGGTCCAAATGAATCTAAACCAATTACTGGAAGAGCTCACCCTCTTTCACCTATCCTTTTACCGTCCTCGTCTGCTAGGGACTGAAATTTATAATTTCCGTTTAATAGAACATATGCCGGGCGAAGGAAATTTAGGTAAATAACCGGGCAATTTGTTATTCCGAAGCATTACCTCATTATCCTGGCTGTTCCCGTATACTGCTGTTCGTTTTCCTCGACCTCTGGGCATTGGCTTTGACAGAAGGACAATGGCGACGAAATGGCATAAATAAATCTTTGATTTTCAAACCAATTCTACGGGATTTGTATTGAAATATACGTTCACTTCAAGGTTTTTTCTTTCTCTAGTTTACGCTTCCATCCAGAGCCGGACTCATATGTTCTCTGCGACATGATAGATATTGTTTGAGATACGTTTCCCATTCAAACAATATTATTGAGAATAGGTAGCCAATTTTTCAACTTTTGTTACATAATTGTATATAACCCTTATAGGTATGCCAAATATCGATTAAACAATTCTTGAAGATATTTACGATTTTAATTTTAATGGTAAATACAAAGTAGGTACTTGAGTAAACAATAGAAAAAATAAACTTAAAAATTCTATAACGTAAATGATTAAATAAAGAAATCATTTTTTAGTAAAGTTTAAATTTTTTTTTGCGACAAATATTTTCAAACGTAATTACTTTCATCTATGTATCTATTATAACGGAGTGTTAAATTTTGTCTTTATTCTTCACTGATACTTCATTACTTACTCTTTTCACTTTATTAATGGGGTAGTGCCCGGGTCATTACTGACCATTGTTCGGACGCGAAAGAAAACAAAACTACATCAAGTTTTAGGATGCTGGTCTCGTGAACGATCGCTGAATTGGAAAATCTCAAGCGCTAACGGACAAAGAGAGCGTTTCTAATAAATATTTGTAGAAAACACGGTGCCTTGCATTAAAATGAACGCGGCAGAGTGGAAGCACAGTTTTATAAACAACGAGGACTGCTCGATAATGGATTTATTGAATTTTAAAACAGCCGTTCTCTTTATAAGAGATTAATCTTTTAAGTTTTCCACTAAAGTTTTTATGAACACGGACCCGAGAAGCGACATTTACAGCTGAGCGGCATAAAAATTCTATGCCCGGGATGGAACCCGGTACGAATTACATTTTAAAACATCACGAATGACAGTCAGGACTGGAAATGTTTAGACTACAATTAACTCCGACACTTGAAAATGGTTTTTCATGAATTATTTATATTATTTAGGTATTTCACATATTCCTTATTTACACAAACGGCATGAACGCTTCACGTGCTATACCGGGTTAGTACAGTTACTTGGTGATCTCATTTTGAACTAATTCTATAGCTGTTCTAAATTCAAATAATTTTGGATAGTTTGATTCAAAATGGGTCAAATATCATATATTAAAAAGGAATAAGGGTGCTTTTTCGTTGGGGGTGAGTTTCACCACAACTCAGGGATCCAAAAAATAAGGGACTATTGGAACGTGCAGATTTTCGAATTCCGTATCCGGAAAGTTTAGCAACTGCAATTCGTCGACGGAATGTTCATCGACAACAATTCACCGACTGGAAATTTCACCATGCCGCTATTCGTCAAAAGGATTATTCACCGATTTTACAATTGTGATTTCTGATTTTAATTAAAACTAGTTGGCTTAAGTCAGTTTAACATTTCATACAATTAAAAATAGAGGAATTGTGCTGAAAGACTTTTTAGGGTAATTGCAAATTACAACAGAAATAATGTTTTACAGTTTTTGAGAGGTGTTGCTCATAATATTAATAATTATTAATTAGGTATTGTAGATATACCAACATAAATGTATACCCATATTTTATGATACGAAATAAAATAATTTGATTATCAAAATTTCTTGGTTTTTAATAATACAATCTTAGGTAATTGTAGAATCGATGAATTATACTCTCGACGAATTGCGGTGAGGTGAACTTTCCAGTCGGTGAATTGTTGTCGGTGAACTGTCCTAGACCAGTCGAATTCTACTCCAAAAAAATCCCATATAACGTTATTTTTGCTTTCGTGTCCGACGAGTTACAGAAATAGAAAACGTTGATTATCGAGTTGATTGTTAAGAAAAAAAACACTGATTTTTCAAAGGATTTAAGCAAATTATTCAAAGGGGATAACATTTCCGAAAAAGTTTGTATAACAAAAAAGTTAGCAACAAAAATAATCCATGACATGAAAATTAATTTAGACTCATCATTGCCGAGATACAGTTCATATTAGGTGCATTTGAACGTAGCCCTGAAAAGGTCACGCGCTTCATACAGTCATAACTCTGGTTTAAAAAAACTTTTGACATGTACTATCGCGGCCGAAAAAAAGTAATCGATTTTTTATCAAGTAGTATGTTTTTTCGAAAAATTTTCCTTCGTAAATGGGAGTTTTTACATCAGTTATGCCATTTAAATTATTTTGACAAGAAATCATTGGTGGGGTCGTATTTATTAAAAAAAAAAACTAATAAGAAATAAAGTTGTTAATATTTTTTAATTATAAGAAAATAATTAATTAGTATGGATTTGAGAGAAGCAGAAAAAGGCTACATCATCGCCAAACTTGGAGAAGGGTGGTCTTAACAACGCATAGCAAGTGAAATTAATTGCAGGAAAGGCACAATTCAAAAACTAAACAAAAAGACAGAATACCTTCCGCTATTATCTGTTTTGTGCAAATTCTTCATCAAACTTATGACCCCTGGGGCAGTAAACTCGCTGTTGACAATTGTAGCAGGAACTGAAATATCTTTTCGTCGGAAAAGACCACCCAATAACAATAACTATCGTTTTCATTAATAAAAGTATTTGCAAACTGCATTCTTGCTTCACTATAGTTAGTCGGGGCTTTTTAGCAGTGGCACAGTTAAATAGACCTTGCTCTCGCAACCGCGCGTTTTCTTGCTTTCCTAACAGATGCTGAGAAGTTGGTTTGCCCTTTGGCTTCAATAGAATTAGAAAATGGGTTTAAATTCACATAGTTAATACCAGGGTATTGTCGTTTTCTAGAGTACTCTTTCTTGGCCGCCCAGAACCCACTGCCCTGATCAGATCATGAGTTTCTATCCACTTTTTATTTAGTTTTTGAATCGTGTGCTATTGCTGCAATTAATTTCACTTGCTATGCGTTGTTGAGACCACCCTTCCCCAAGTTTGGCGATGATGTAGCCTTTTCTTCTTCACTCAAAACATGATAAGGCATAGTTAAGTAATAAAAAAATTATTTTTGCTTAATATGACAATGACAGTGACACTAATAAAAATATATTGGGATTGATGCGACACTGAATAGAACCATAGTTACAACGGGAAAATCAGTCGATTACTTTTTTTCGGCCGCGATAGTACCTTGAATCAAATTGAAGCTTATTACAGTAGGTAGCTTAAAATAGTCTTTTGGCAAGTTTTGATATCTGCTAAATCAAAAATGGTACAAGGAAAATAAAGGCAAAATTTCGATTTTTTACAAAAAAAGTGCCAGGTTTTTGTTTCAGTAAATTCCAAATAAAAAAAAAATCTAATTGTGTTTTTTGTTAGTCATTACTATTATGTATACCTACGCTCAAATTGTTTTGACCATGATGGATGCTTTATCTAAAAGATTTTACACTTATATGTATACCCAATATATTTTGAAAATTTTTGAAATAATGAATTTTTTTGGCTTTGAGGTTAAATAACTTAGCAGGGTAGAATCTTAGCTGAATGTTACGAGAGACAAAAAATTATGGCAAAAAACTAAGAAAAATGCTACTTTTTTATTTTTTTGATAAAGATAATTAGGAGATAGAAGTGTTTGAAGTTAACTCTTAACCTTTTTTTTTTTTAATTGACGCATTTAAGATGAATGTAGAAAAACTGACAACATCTGTACTGTTTTGACCTACCTTACCTTAAAAAAGATTAATAGACCTCCAAAATGCTTTTTTTGGACGATTTTTAGCATTTACTGCAAAGGAGATATGAATAAGAAGCGCGCCTCATTTTAAAAATTACGATATTGCTCGGTTGGTGGTAATTTAGTCTCAGAACTTCGTTAGTTATTGATTTATTAAGTTTAAGGGTTATTTTTATCCTCTTAGTTCGTTAGTTATTGATTTATTAATTTTAAGGGTTATTTTTATCCTCTTAGGGGTAAGAGCGATTATTTATCTTATTCGGGGATGAGTTTTATGTCTAAAAATGTAACAGTCTGCTAAGGAAGTTCTAATATTTACATTCGTGATCAGCGACTCCAAAAACATAAATTGTATAAGCTAATGCAAATGATTATTTATGTTTATTTGAATAGTTTGAACAATTAGTAATTGTATATATATAATAATAATAATAAATATAATAAAATGTTTATTTGTCAATTAAATATGTACAACACTTGAAAATACATGAAACAATAAAAAAGCAAACAAACAGGAAGAAACACCACAAAAAGTAAAACTTTGTCGGTGGTTAATGTTGCCGTACTTCCTTGCTTCCCCGTTTCCTAAAAGATTATAGAAATACAAAAATCTAAAGAAAAGAAACCAAAATTTACTATTCTATAGATTATATAAATTAAATAATTAGATTTATTATTTCTTATAAACCCTCATATACACATATATGCATACAGTCTTATACATCTAACAACCAAATTAATAATTATATAAAATATGCATACCTATGCCATTTTATGATTTGTTCATATTTCTAAGGATAGGTATTTTTAATGTCAATAAGTTGGTGAGTATATAATCTATTTGAGTTTAATAACCATTTTATTTTTGAATAATTGTAAAGAATTAATATTTTTTATTTCAGTTGGAGTGATATTATACACACGTGGGCCCAGGGAAGTAAAACATCTTTGAGTTATAGTTTTACTTACCTTTGGAATCTTAATTGAGCTTTCCATATAATCTAGTTTTATATTTATGATCAATCATTTGTTTACATTTATTTCTTTTCTGTTGTAGGTATGGTATAACAATAGAGTTGCCTGATATCTAAGACGTGAGCAAGTTTATACAGAGAATCGGTTGGGTGAGTTATTTCTTTTTTATGTATGATTTTGAGGATCCATTTCTGTACAACTTCCAAGCCTTTTACGTAACAATTGTATGCTCCACCCCAAGCTATTATTCCATACCGCAATTGGGATTCTACAAAAGCATAGTACAAATTATACAGTTGTTTTAAGTCTAAGATTTGCTTAAAATATTTAAATTTCCCAAGTAGACTTCTGACCTTTCTTGTTAATTTATTTATATGCTTATCCCATTTTAAATAACTCGACAGTTATGCCTAAATACTGAATTTCATTAACTGGTCTAATTTCAAAACTCTCCTCAATTTTACGGGAAGGAAGCGCATCTATTTTATTAATTGAGAAAGGCATGTACTTTGTTTTAGTAAAATTTATTGTCAGAATCCTTGAATCAAACCAATTTTTAATTTTTTTAAAGTCATTTTCGGCTTTTACCAGTACAGCATCCCAGGTAATATCCGTGTACAATACAGCCGTATCATCAGCAAAACTAATTATCTGGCCTACAGTATCTTGCTGAAATAAGTTATTGAGATAAATGTTGAACAGCAACGGCCCAAGCACTGTACCTTGTGGCACTCCATATTCAACTTCTCTCACTTTACTTACATTTTTATCTACGATTACTTGCTGAGTTCTTTCAGATAAATAGCTTTGCATAAGCGTCAGTGCAGTACCTCGAAAACCTATTTGTTCAAGAGTGCCGAGTAGTCTGGAGTGGCTAACAGTTTCAAAAGCTTTGGCCAGGTCTACAAAGATACAAATTGTGGGTTTACTTTCTTCTAGAGCTTTGTATATTTTTGCTGTTCTGCTATGATAATAATGTATTAATTTTGGGTGATTTCAATATTCCTAGTTGTTTAAGTTATATTCAGCATAAAAATATAGTTGACTCAAAATGTCAATATTTAATCAACTTTCTTGAATTCTTTAATTTGAAACAATACAACCTTGTAAATAATCGCAATCAGCGAATTCTTGACCTCGTCATTAGTAATTTGGACTGTACTGTGGTTCATGATCTCACTCCACTTTTACCGGAAGACTCTCACCATCCGTCTTTATATGTAACATTCTCAGTAGTAAGTGACTCTAAACATGTTATTGATTTTAATATAGAGCTAATTTTATAGAATTGTATGATGCTCTTTTAAATATCAGTTGGGGCTTCCCAAATGCCACTACAGATGTCAATAATATCTGTACACACTTTTACACCACTTGTAAAAATAGATATCCTCCTTGGTATACTGCTGACATATTATCTAAATTAAAAAATAAGAGGAATATTTATAAGAAATATAGGAGAACTGGTCAACAACAGTAACTTCAGTCATTTAAAGAGTTACGACGTACTATAAAAAATGATATGAAACAGGCTTACAAGCATCATTTAATAAAAGTTCAAAACTCCCTTCGTAATGATCCACGTAGTTTTTGGTCTTTTGTTAATAACAAAAAATCAACTTTTTCAGATGGCTATAGTTCTTTTGAGACGCAACTTGAAATAGTTAATGCATTTTTGCATCCTATTTTAAAGGAGTTTATTCGATTGATGATTCTCCTTGTGATTCTCAAACTCTTTTTAGTGGTAATGAATGTAATGATACCAATAATAATTTCGTAAACATCACATCAGTTACTGAGGTCGATGTTTTACTAGCAATTAAAAAACTTAAATCCAAAATGTCTCAGGGTGTTGATGGTATACCTAGTTTTTTCATTATGCCCCTATTATATCGCTCATATTAGGGGTGCAATCGCGAATTGTAAAATCCTGACTTGAGATTCGTAATCAGCGACCTCAAACACATACATGATTTATTTTAATAACTAACTATTATTATTTAAGTCAGTATTAAAGGTGGAAATTCAGGGGTGGTTTTCACCCTCTTAAGGGTAAAAACACATCTATTACTTTTTAATTTTTGAAGTTCATACTTTTGTTTAAATTTAAGAATCCGCCAAAAAAAATTTACTAGCAGCTATAGGATTAGTTCGAAGTTTGGGTAGTTTTTGGCACCAAGTGACTGTCTTAGGTGTAAATGACAAACTAATAAATGTTGCACAGGGCGTTGAACACGTCGAGTAGCTCTGAGATCTAATCTCTAATTATTGGGTGCAATTTATGAAATTAATCATTAGTAATGCTAATATTGTTTGTAGTTTATTTGTGGCGGATAGTTAATATTCATTGAACTTAATTCTGGGAATCTATTTATTTTTTAGAATTTGGCGTGATTCCCAGAATTAAGTTCAATGAATATAAGTAATGCTATTTACATAGGGTGTTTTTAAAAGTGAGATATTGCTTTTGTCAGTGTTTAATTTATATGTACCTATATACACGACGTCTCAGGCCAGAACGTGATCAATTCTCACACAGGTCAATGGCTTCTAGTGATGAGAACTGATGCCAAAATTTACGGGGGGTACTTATTGAGCCAAGAAAAGTAGAAATCAAATTTCGCCGATGTATTAATGGTTAGGCTACTTGCCAAACATGGTAGATTTACATGAAGCTTAGCGAAAATTAGCATTTAGACATAATTTAGACTGAATATATTTGTTTAAGTTTTTTCACGTTTAGTGAATCGGTTTCTGGCTATTTATAAATCTTTTCACATTGCCACGCCCTATTATAACCATTTTAAACTTACATATTGTCTATCAGCAATTAAGTTAAGTACATTTTGGTTTGGCAAATGAAATTCCAGTGTGCGTTAAGAAAGTATTAAAATACACTTGTATGAATTTTCACATAGCAGTAAAAAACATATTTCGCAGCGTACTGCGGATCCCTGCAAATTACGCCACGGCCCCGTCCTGGGCGCCGTAATAGATATCCTGCAACGATTATCCTGAAAGATTCTGTAGATCCTGCGGCGACCCCCGGTGTCGCAGCTCGTTAGCAGTACCCCAGTAAAATGGTAAATTAGAGTCGTTATTTTGTCTAGTACATTTTCACACACACCACATCCGTACGACCATCTTTGTTTCAAATGCTATAACCGAGTATTCCACGAAATTTCTCGCTTCAGCGCGCTCTCACTGGCAACTCAGAGGATTATGTCTAAAGGTGTAATGCCATACATATTTTAGAAATGTAAAGATTAAAAAAACGTTAGTGGTGCTCGAGAGCAGTTCGTAAGCACTGAATAATTAAGGTCGAATTGAAATAGTCTTTCAGGATATTGTGCAGAGTGCCGCCAAAGGAAAATATGCACTTAAATTCTGTCGGGCCAGCCGTACTCTTATTTAAATAAATTTTAATTTCGTTTTCATGCTAGTGTAATAAAGAATATTATTAATAATCAAATTCTACAAATAGCGCCCCAAGTGCCAAGTGCCAGTACCAGAGGATCGAATGTTTTTATAGCAGCCAGATCTTTGTACGTATTAAACCTCACAGCATGGGCGGCAATAATAGAGTTCATGTTTTTCCGTAGGAAGTTGTTGAGGAAAGTTGGTAGCGAAGTTTGTATTGTACAAAAATATAATATGTCAACAATTGAATCTTCACAGCTTATTTTCACTTTATAATAATTTTGATTGCTTTATTTTCAAAAGCAGGACGGCGAAATAACTTTTTCTCTTCCTTAGGCAATATCCGTAACAGATGGACATAACAGTCATAACACTATCCGTGAGCAGTTTCTGACTCTTGGCTTTCATCATTCATTCAAATCAATGATTTTATTTTATGCATTTCTAATATTGGAAATTAAGAAATTGAACTGTTATTTTTGAGAGAGAGAATAATAGAGCAGTATTTATTACGTTATTATTATTTAGTGGTTAGGAGATAACTTAAATTGTTTTTCAAATTTAACTGAAGCTTGTAAATACTATGAGAATATCAATTTGCTTAGTTTATTGTGGCTTTGCTCTAATATAAAAATAATGTTATATTCCAGCACTTGACGTTTATAGCAGCATATTATATTAGCGCAAATATGTTTTGGCTGATTCCGGATTCGAGGAAGTGGGTTAGAATTGCTTGAAAGGGAGCATATATTATGTTGCCTCTATATATAGAGACATTTTTTAAAGTATACTTCTGAATGGCACGCGCTCTTGACGGCGAATAATTTATTTTTTATTCAACTTCAAAGCCAGGCACCTTCGCTCGAAATTAAGTTTCTTCCATATAATATTCAACAGCCGCGCATGCAAAATTATAATATATATGTATTAGTCAGTATGCCTTGAGATATTAATATAGAAAAATTTATAAATATAACACAGCCATATTTACTACTAGTGTGTAAAACCCATTCAGCTTTCTTTCAAGCTGACATGAGCCAGATTGACCACGTGACATTAGTCTGAGCAAAATAATTGTATATGAACCTCTCACACTATATATTGCGCTTTAGCACTTGGTTTTCATAAAGTTCTAATACAGGTCTAATATCATAAAATATACATTAGACCCAAAATGTAATTTTTTTCTCCAAAAATAAATTTCCACTTATATGTTTTTACTTTAACTTAAGTCATTTAATCAAGTTTCTTTTTTTTTATTAATCCCAGGACTTTCATCCTTCACGCTATGTAATTAACTGCATGATATGATATAATCCGACCGTCACTAACGTCACTATTGTAATGGTGCCTACTTATAATGCTCTATACTTACGTAAACTTTTTAGACGGAAAACTCGGGCGCCAGTTCTTTAATTTTTAAGTGCAAAGAACAACACTTTTTGGCTCTCCTATTGGGAGAACAACCCTGTATCGCGAAACAGTTGAAGATACGGAATGTCCGGGGGTCGTAAGCTGGAGGTCTATCTAATGGACTTCGATCACTGCTCAAACAGGTTAATCAGAAATAAATGACAGAATTAATAACTCGTGAATTTTACCTCTTTAAATCAACGTATTTATTCAGCAACATTAACGAACAAATTAATTAACTCTAATACCTCAGCGACTGTATAGTCGAGTATGTACAAATGTTAAAACCATAAGAAACAAGCAAGCTGGCAACCAAGAGTCTTTACGCGTGTCTACGATTTTATTTCGGAATTTTGGATAAATTTGAATAATAAATTATTGCGTACTGCAAGGAAACGGAAATTTCCAACAGGAGTTATTACGAACGGCGGGCAATCGGTTAGCTATAGATATTGTAGTCTATACTGGATATTTAAACATACGGCGAACTACTGCCACAAACGTAGAGCTATTTGTTAATGACTATGCTAATTAACATAAGTTTTCCGGTCGCCTTTATGCATGGAAGCTTTATAGATGGCCCAAGTGAACATATCTAACCAGCTGATGCATATACCATAAAACAAAAGACCAACGGAGGTATTACTAATTATCTCTAGTTTGATTTAATAGTATATTACAGCGATACTTACGGACAATAATATCTCTGAATGTCTATACTTAACTGAAGGCAGTACCTACGGATTGTAGCGGACTACGGTGTATTCTTACCAATATTATATTCAAGAAAATTTATTATTAATTTATTAATTTAACTCGGAGCGGCGGCGGTTACGGTGAACACTTCGGATTGATCTGGAACTGCTGACTGTAGATCGGATCTGATGATGACTGGAGTGCTCTTTGGCATTTTATCACCTATCTGACGTATCTAGATGTCGTGTTAATAGGGGCGTACTGATTTGACACGACGGAATCGTATTCTCAACACGACGTTACTTGCGGACTTCAAGGGAATTATGCAATTAGGAGCATCAATTCGCAACGTCAATAACCGGAAATGAGTTACTTGCAATTTCTATACTATATTACAAAAAGAAACGGATTAAAACGGGCAAGGATTAACATTTTAATTTGTTTCAGTAACGAATGATTTTTGTTTCCGACTCGGCCATTATTTATAATAATTCTCGGATTTTATTTATACGGGGGATTGTCGAAAATTAATCAATTAATTACTTGACTGCTTGTTTACCTGCGGGATTTTTTACAACTCATTACTAACTTAACTAAAAAACGGCGGCAGGGTGTACCCAAGTGATGGTAATATTTAAAGCAAAAACGGACATTCCTTGATCGGGAAAAATCACTTCGTTACACCATACATTAGACAGCGCCACAACTCTCCAAGGCGATACTTCAAAACATCAGCTATGCCACAGGTTTTTTTCCTCAAGAATGAATTTCCACTGTTATATTTTTTCCCTTATCTTAATCAATTGTAAATATTTTTTTTTAAATCAGCCCAAAACTTCTATCCTCCATGCTATAAAATTAACTGAAGAACCTTCATATTAATGTTTTTACTTTATCTTAATTCAATTAATCAAGTGTGAATATTTTTTTCTTAAATCAGTCTAGAATTTCTATCCTCCACGATATATAATTAAATGAATAACCTTTATATTAAGGAAACACTCACGCTAAAAGATTAATCCCAAAATGAAGATTAACTAAATTCAATTAAATAAGTGTGAATCTTTTTTCTTAAATCAACCCAGAATTTCTATCCTCCACGCTATATAGCGAAATGAACAACCTTCATATTGAAGGAACATTCACGCTACAAATTAGTCCCAAAATGGAAATTCTTTCCTCAAAAAATTAATTTCCCTGGTCATTACTGATCATTAATTAAAAATTAATTACAAAATCCATATAATTCTATAATGGGAATAAAGAAACATTCATAGGTTAAGACTGATTAGTACCACCAGAGGAGAGTGTGATCCTTATGGAGTTGTATTTGTTGGATTTGCCTTGATTGTTTCCATGTTGCTTTAGCTGCTGTAACACTCTCGACCTTCTCTGGAATCCTCAAACCGCAAAGTAAAACTTAACAAATAGGCCCTTCTACCCAAGCAGCAGGAAATAAATTGTGCTCATCTTGAACGCATACTAGTGTCACTGTCGCCTACAAATTCTCTTGGAAGCTTTCACGGAATATAGAGTGGCTACAAAAAAAATCTAGTAGATCTAATAATTATTATTTCGCAGTTTACTGAATTTCTCGTGTATTTTATTACTTCATATAAGAACGCTATACAAGTTACTTTTAAATTATTGTCGATACATTTTATAGCTGACTTTTTGGAGAAAAATATGAAAAAAAAATAGACGTCGCGAATAATAAACAAAGTAGGAACAAATACTCATGTGGTAGATTTGGTGTTGTCTAGGGACCAACTGTTACATGGCGCAGGCGGCATGTTTTAAAATGTTAGGACATCATCCTTTAATTATGGCTGCCGAATCCCCGTAGAATAATAAATCTCCTAATCGTGGCGATAAATCTGGCTACAAGAAAGTGAAGTTTGTCCTAGGTCAAACAATCCCAAAAGTTAGTTACCTCGGTTCTGCGTCGATTTCGCGAATTGCACCCGATAATTAACTGGTAAATATTAACCAGTAGAGCATATCTTGACTTAAGAAGTTAAACTTGGCTTTGGCTTAGTTGAGGAAGACGGCATATATCAGTTGGGTTCCCGATATTCTCATATGAGTTAGTTTAATATCTGCATCACGTTGTGCTAAGGAGAACTTCTTGGATTAAGTGTGAGCTAAGACCGAGATAATGTCGGTTGTTCGCGAACATAGGAGGTGAAGGCCCCGGGCAGATAATAAATAATAGCTAATGGCGCTAATCGGTGCTAATAAAACAGGGGGTGTCTCCAAACTACGCTTCTCGTACGGCATTAATGCCGTGGTATTTGATCTAATGCGTCTAAATACACTTGTGCCAATATAATACACCCCGTCTACGTGACGTTAACCACTAATGGTGTGATTTTGGGGATATTCTACAAGTGGAATTCTTTCCTAAAACGAAAATATTAAATTTCGCAACAGTATCGTAAAAGTGGTGTACCTCGGGATAATTAAGGAAGTATCTGGTCTGAAAGCCCTTAATATTTTCACTGGATCCGACTTTCCATTTACAACAAGATCTTTCAAGTTTTATTTAAGTATGTCCCATATATGTTTCAAAATAACTAGGCCATAGGACTCGCGCAAATTTTCCAGGTATAAATTATTGAAACTCTTCAAGACCATTTAAGTAAAAGTTCATGTGGTGAGAGATCTTTTGTTGAAATAAGTCAAATCAGAACTATTCAGGTATTTCTTAATTTTATGAAAAATCCTCAGATCAGCTGGCCAATATGTATAAATAAAGGATTTTTGGTTTTTGGTCCTTTCTATGGCCTTTACGATAAAATTGAAGCAGTTTCATCTCCTACGAATACCAAAGATCTTATCATGAGATAGAGCTGAGTTTCAATAAGAAACTACTTGAGTAAATTTTTAACTCAAAAATTTTGGAGGACTGGCTTCATTTCTACTGAAGGAAGAAAAAAGTTGACATTGTGGCAACAATGGAGGCAAATCCTATTATATTATACCTTAGGTTACCTCACTCACTACATGATGTAAATTTTATCCATATAAGACGAAAATGTGTCGATGAAAGTTGATTCAGACAGAAGAAATTCTGTGGTCATAACTGGAGAAATTATTACTCGACATCCTGATTGTCAGAGGAATATCTGCTTCGGTGATGAATGCTAATTTTTCCGCAATGGAAAGGAACAAGCAGCTTCTTGCCTCTGCACACAATTTGCCCAAATATTGAATGTTCCTTCCAGCAGGACGGAGCTTCTAATTAGAAATTATCTTCACAACCTCTACCTTGTAGGCCAAAAGGTGAGTCGGATGTCGTGGCCTGATTGAATGAACTGCTTTAACTTCTTTTATGGTGTTGTCTTAAATCCAGTGGTCATCAGAGACACAATAGGAGAATCTGTTGGATATGGGGCTGAGGATAATCGATGAATATGTCATCGGGAGGAAACCATTCCGTAATGTATGCTTGAAGATTTTTTACAGATTCTTCTATTGAAAGATGCAATTAAACAATTTGTGTTTTTTCCTCAATTTTGACCGGATTCTTATACTCAAATTCTTCAAAAGTTAGGAGGGAAGACTTTAAACGATCAATGCTGTTGTTTTTTTTCTTGTCGAGTTTAATCCTGCCCAGAAGATTTATTGCACTACTTTCAACATTTCTTTGTCCAAAGTTGTTCTCCTGTGTTTATTTTGAACTTACACATTCTTTTATTGACAGTAACCTCGACAGTAACTCAAAGAATGAAATGGAAATTATCAATGTTGTTGTTGAAGACAGTAAAAATTATATTTAACGAGTTTAAAAATAAGTTGCACTCATCGAAATAAGAAGAAATAACTTGTTTCCTCGAAAGGGAATGTTGGACTAGTTAAAACGACTTATTTTCTCGTGATGATTTGTTAGTAAGAAAAAAAAATATATGTAATTTTATTGTCAAGTGTAACAAATGTACATCGTATGTAAACCAGAATGGAGACGATATAACACCCGGTATGGTTTCTTTTAGTTAAAGTTAAAGTTAAAATAGAATACGTGACGGATCGTGGATTTGCAAAAGCGGCATTTCTTTTAAAAACATCCTTGTAAAATATTGTAAAAGTGTCAGACCCAAATTATAACGTTTACCACCCGTAGTTAAGATATATCAAAAAGGTTTATGGAACAATTCGGGAAGCCCCATCGGCGTCGGCCCAACAGCTATTTCTTTGGAAAAATCTACAGTCAAATCGGTACCACATGTTTGAAATATGTTGAGAGGATCTATAGTACAGGCAATTCGGTAATGGGTTTATTAGGGTATTTCATGGAAGACGCGTAATCAATCAACCGGGAGTAGTGAATCAATCGAATACGCGAGTAAAGGTTATAAACCGTCAACAGGAATCATATCTCGGTGTCTATCTCTTATCTACGGAGTATTTTGAATAACATAAGTAAGGTAGTTAATTCAGGAGATATTCCATTATATGTAATGTGTGTAATATTAAGATAGGTAGGAATTTATATACACATGAGCTAGGTTTTGTCCTGATAGAAGTAAATGAATCTTAAGAATGGGTTTCCCTCAGCTCGGGATGCGAATGCAGGTGCTATATAGAAATAGTGTATATGAATATGTATCATAATTAGGTTAATTAAGTAATGTTTAAAGCTTGGTAAATTATTAATATAGCCAAGGCATGTGCCATAAGAATAATTTTCCACCTTAACTGGCAGATAGCGCTACATCGGGTCGAATTTAAGTACGGTCGACGTGCAGTTGGGTAAATCGCCTACCCCCTCAAGTGTAACCGCCCTTCAGGCAATCGACAACCTGATGTGCTAAATCCTGAAATTTTAGAAATCACTTTTCGTTTAATTTTTCGACTGACAATATCGTCTCTAATTTCGCGAGTAATAAATAAAGAAATAAAGATAGTGTAGTGATTGTTTTGTTTTTCTGATTTTGTTTGTTAATATATGTAGAGTCAGTCATTCATTTTTGTTTTGTGTTGATTGAATTAGTGGACGTTTGTCTATTTTCCACTATTCGAGGATTCCAGAACGTTTGTCTATTTTCTGGAAATCCTATTGATATTAGCTTAACCGTGGTTTGCGGGATATTTTTGAGCCCCGTAAATGTTGTCCATAATGTCCATGTGTTAAGCTAGATATCCACTTTTGCCACTGCCAACTAGTATTTTAAGTTAGATCGAATTTGCATACTGTTTTATTTTAATAGGTCTATTGTACCGGGACTTATTCCCCTTATTTTCCATTTATCGTTTTGTTTTTTTTCCTCTTTTTAGTTTTCAATTGTAAATAAATAGTATTTTAAGTGTTTTGAAATTCTTTCGTTTTATTGACAGTATAGTTGACAATTTCATTGATCAGAAAATATGGAATAGACCGGTCTAAGTGCTTATTAAGACACGACACGTATTGTGAGTGAGATCAGTGTTCAATACAGGTGGTTGATCTACAATCAGTAAAGGAGTAAGACACTTAGCTATAAGTAATGAGGGCTCGCACTATATTTTGTGGGTAGTGGTTATGTCTGGAGACTAATTAATTCGAGTATTGATATATTGAAGGAATCATGTCATAGTAAAAACTGGTTATCAAAGTATAAAATAAATATCTTTTTATAAATAGTAGAACAGTTCGGAAAGACTGTTATACAAGCAAAAGTTGTTTTCAGTATTAACAATTATTGTTTTGTTAAGTTTTCCTATTGAAAATACGTTTGTGGTATAGTTATTTAGTAAACCTTCAATTTGTCCCTCGTTACTGATTGCCCTTGAGTAATTCACGTTTTCGACACACGAAAGTCTATTAATTCTTTATATCTTTTACAAAGTTATTTTGTAACTTTTTATTATGCTACAATGTAAATATATATAATTAAATCCATATTAAGTAAGCTAAAATTTATTTACCTACCGCCAACACTTACATTACAACTTAACTAGTCCACAAGGACTGTGTTAAAGTAAAAACATGGAAGCCGCTTTATTTTAAGGAATCAATAGCCAACCGGACTGGCAACAAATTCCTTCTGCTAGTGTCCTGCGTTAAATTTACATGAAGTGACAAACTGCTGGATAGTGATATGGGCAACCGGTATAAAAAATTACAAGGAGCAGAGTCAGACCTTGGTGTACCAATCCGGACTAGGGTTAATTTATTCACACTGAAATTATGCTGGGCGTATTTTAGGTATTCAGCCATTATACGAGGCACGTCCATATGCATCAGCCTTTACCCTATTGTCTAGAGAGCCTAGAAGACTAGCCAGAAGTTTGATGTTACATTTTTTCTGTATCATTTTCCAGATTTATACGCTCTTGTTTCTTCATCATAAAGTGATTCAATAAGAAATTTTACTACACTGCTGATTTTCATTCGAAATGCTGTGGTATAATGATAATGTCTCCTGGAAACTTAAACCATCCTGCGGAATGCAGTTGTAAACTTCAGCAATTTCCTGCAAATATCACACATCAGTCTCATCTTTTGTTAATATTTCCTTTTTCGAATTGTTTTCTTATTCCTCTCATTAAAAAAGATCCCTGTAAGTTTTGGTGAAGAAAAATTGAGACTTTTGGAATGGTTTAAAAGACCAACAGGCTATGAACTGTAATTTATTGTTTTCTTCTTGATTTTATTGAATAATTTATAAACGGTAAAAACGAAATCGTCAGTTAGTGATTAAAATTAATAACGATATTGATATTTGGTATCATGCTTCAAAAAACCGACGCCTCTACGATCAATTCATAAAATGAAACAACATCTCAGACTTTTAATATTCCACAGAGCTATAACGACTAAATCGGACGATTATCTGGAAGAGAATAATTCATTATTATCCGCCACATATTCATAAATAACTTCGCGATAGCAGACACGGTTGTTTTGCAGATTGGAACATTAAATCTGGCGCATATCGGAGCAATATCGTGGCGCTATAAACGACGGAGATGATCATCCGTTATCTGAGTAGCACTAGTGAAGAGACAACATCCTTTTCTTGGCACGGAAGTCGTGGAGCGCCGAGGGCAGGCTGCCTGGTAGCCTTGCCCTGTCTCAGGATATGAGAGGACCTCTCGTCGCCGTAGTTTGTCTTACGAGACCACCGCACAAAGCCACTATTTCAATTTGGACATATAAATAGCACCCTGCCGACATTTGGCAAACAAATACACTATATAATGCATAAGTCTCGATGCCTTATAAAAATATTCGCGAAAACGCGTACTATCGGGCAATAAAGTCATGGACCAGAAAATTCCCCGAACTGCTCGGTTGCATATATTATCATATAATACCTATATAAAAGACATAAAATGAATATTACGTATAAATATGAATTCTTCAGCCAAGAAGTTGGCTGGTGCAGTTTCATGTGCAATAAGGGAAAATAGAGGTTTTCAATTAGCGCGCTGAAAATTAATGAATCCTTTACGCCAATTACACAAGCAATCGTGTTTTAATTTTCGCATAGTCTGTTAATAAATTGCTTTGTCGTAGAACAGACAGACCCAATTCTTGAAGGTATTCTTTTAAATGAATTATATGAAATGTTTAAATAAGTAAAAGTCCCACTTACTAAACCACCAGACAATATTTGAAATATAATTTTAAGATTTTACATCATGGATAACAGTTTAAGTTATATATCCTGATTTACGTGAGAGCATCCACAACAATGGCTCATGAGAAGTGTGGAACAACAAATGCATGCATATTACATTAGATCGCGTGTAGTTTGTACTGTTTTAGCAATGTTGGATCTGAAAATTATTGTAATCCACTTGAAATTTTGTACAACTACACTATTAGTGATATGGTCGCTGATAATTATAACGTTGGATTTCTGTTCCTACACAAAACACTTCATGTAAACTGTACAAGATTGCTGGGAAATATTACTGCGGCTAGACTATGATTTAAAACGCATTACAAAAACATTATCGTTACGTTACAGCACAGGAGTTCCCATGAAATAATATAAAAGGCAATCAGAGAAACGAAAGGGACTGCCATTTGTTTTTGTGCTAATAAGGTTTTCACCTGTTCTCGGTTAATATGGTGAAAAATATTAATTCCCTTATAATCTCGGTATGAATTATGGACTTCATGGATTAATTCTTTATCATGGCTTGTGGTCTAACTTCATTAAGGTAATAATTGGCCCTTGCACTAATAGTAGCTCACCCATTTTGGCGTTAGATAAAAAAATACTGGTTATATTTTTCAAGAATTTTGGGTAGGTCCTAACTATTTATTTATAGGTATTTTTTCTAACATTAAAAACTTTCTAAAGGCAATTTTTCACATAGATTAGGATTCTGAACATGAATTTTTAATACGCATAATATATCTTGCTTTATGTAAATAATTTCCGTTTTTTTAATTGAAAACCATAAAATCAAATTATTTTTTATGATACATTTAAAAAAATTAAATTACTTAAAAAATCAAACAAATTCTTTTGTAAAAAGTTATTTTCAAGACTTTAGTGAAAACAATAATTTTATTGATACATTGGAAAAAATTCGTCCCTAGAATAACCCTCTGAAATCAGGTCTCTATAATATGTTTAAATTAAATTCTACGAAAGGGATTTGCGTGAAATGGTCAATGTCTGAATGTTGATATTTTGGCAAACTGAATGGCGCCGAGATGATATCAGCTTGGTCATGAGAAAGGAATATTCAGCACATCATTATTATAGAAGAGAGTTGGTCCTGGTTCTTTTTTACAATAATAATACCAAAGAGAGTGTCATTGTTCCGACTTGGCCGAATGTTTTTTTTTCGCGTCTACCTCAATCCACTTCTGAAAGAATTTTTAATAAACCTAGCGATTAATGAACAAAACATTTACCTACACTCTACAGATCCCTAGTTGATCCCAAAGAAACTCACTGATTCATTAGCAGCATTTTCAGTTGCATTTTAATGCAAATCGAGAAACATAAATTCACAAAATAAAAACGATGGAACCCTTAGAGAAACCGACTAAAAGCGTAATATTTATTTCTAAAGATTCCGCAAACACATCGCTGGCATAAATTACACAGTATTTACATTAGTCGAAGACCAGTAAAGAGACACAACAAATGAGTTGGGTTAATAGTTTTATATTGGGTTTGCTTGCAAAATGCAAAATGAAACTGTTGAGTTAATACGTTCATATAGCTGTTGGAGGTATTTATTATCCGTTGCAATTTGGTTTTATATTTTAACACGTTGTAGGGGAATTTGCTGTCACAAGTTTTTTTATTATCTTGTAAAATTTCATGAATATTTGAATAATAATCTTCTCGAAATATCCCGTATACTTTCCACAAAAACACGTACCTACTAAATAAAATGTCTAAATGTTTTGGAACAGGTTTTTTAAACGTATAATACCGGGTGGTCACGAAAGTATTGCCTACGGAATGGCTCGGTTATAATGAAACGTGGACTTGTGTACAATTTGGAACGTGGATAAAAGGTCGATCACTGAAGCCAGAATCTGGCAGAATAATGCATAAAGGAAAACTTCCGGTCTAGTCGTATTTTAAATGAAATTAAAAAAATGTAACTATGTGGTGCTCGCTGTATATTCATTATGATAAATGCAGACTCATAACATAATATACAAAAATTTGGTAAAATATGCTACACATAATTTTTTTTCTAGCTATATTTTTGAGCAAAATAAAAGGGTTTAAAAAGTATAATTTTTGAATGATCAGCCTGTACATGGAGTGACAAAAAAAATACCCATGCATCAAATTCAGCCTACTTTCTATAGGATTCCAAAACAAAATCCTACAGGGTCCTACTTGTGTTTGTGAATTCTTCTACATTTTTGACGCCATTTTATAAACAAATGCCAACTTGTCCACATATCGCTGAAATCAGAATTTCATGCTTCTGCATGAAACTCTGATTTCCAAATAAAAGAAAAAAAAAATTGAACATTCTATTTAAAATAAGATTAGTATCACTTCCGGTTAGGCCGGAAGTAGTACTTTCTGCACAATTACATCAGATTTTGGCTTTAGTGAATCATTATTTATGTTGTGAATTTTGTTAATAGCCGAGTAATCCAGTACACAATACTTTTGTGACCACTCGGTATGTCGTTATTTAAATTAATTTTGAAACTGTAACTTCTCATACGGCCAAATAATAATGACACATTGATTCATATACGTAATATAAAATTAACTGAGGTGAATATGCTATATCTCGCACAGTTTCACAAAGGATAATAAGTATCATGTTACCTGGGATGTTTAATTAATATAATTAGCTGGGGGATCACGTAAAATATTTTATCTTTTATTAAATTGTACTTACATTCCCTTTTGGCTTCATTTATTTTTACATACGCAACATATTTTACAATGACAAACGTAAATAAATATTACAATTAAGAAAAAATTATTCACTTTTTAAATGTTTCAAACAGTATTTATTAATTTCTACACGTGTTTCGGCTTTCTAGGCCTTTCTCAAGAGTACAGGGTGTTTCCTATAAAAGTATACCCCCCCCTTATTTCGGTCAATTACCACCGATTTTAATTTTTCAAAAATCGGACTAACACAGAATTTTCCGTAGATTTTGAATATGCTATTACTTTTTTTTCTACTTCAACCATATACGAGGGACATAAAAAAGTATGGTTTTTTAAATAGAACACCCTATATATTTTTACATATTTGGATTCGCCTCGTCCTTCTGATTACAAATATATATCAATTTTAGGCCAAAAATTTGCAATAGAGTCAGCAATAAATTAAATAAATTAGGATGCAGGACAATTATGGTAAATAAAAATAATTTAGGAAAACGATTAGTAAACAATAGAGACAAGACTGATAAATTACAAAAAAAGGTGTATATAGACTAAATTGTGCCCAATGTGATGCAATATATATTGGTCAAACAGGTCGCAATAATAAAAAACGCTTGGATGAACACAAGAAATCCATTTTAAACAATATATATAACAATATACTGGCATGTCAACTCACTGTATAGATAATAACCATTTTATAGATTTAGACAATGTAGATTTAAATCATTCTGAAAATAAAGGCAAAAAATTAGATTTATTAGAACAGTTAGAAATCCTTAAGGCAACAAAAAATAACGTAAATATAACGAATGAACAACTAATTTTTACTGGCCATGATATTTTGAACAAAATAATTTAAATTCTAAGAAAAATAGTTTTTAACCCTCATAAATAAAAATCAGATGCTCTATTAGTTTCTGTAGCCTCCAGATGTAGTATATAAGAATGTAAAACATATTTAACAACTAGTATTGTATGTACTCTTGAGAAAGGCCTAGAAAGCCGAAACACGTGTAGAAATTAATAAATACTGTTTGAAACATTTAAAAAGTGAATAATTTTTTTCTTTAATTGTAATATTTAACAATATTTCACATGATGCCAACCGCGAAATCAGTTCAATGAAAATAAATACCTATTCCAAAGTATTTGGGAATTTAAAACATTATTCTAGCAGCTATTAAAGATATTCTGTAAAATGCGAAATTCAGATTTTCCAGCTTTATATTTATACTTAATAATAGTAAGCAAAGTTGTTATCCCTCAGTTATGTGCTCGCTGAACATATTTTGAATGGAACGCGAACTTTATAGTCATGTCTCTATTGAAAATTCATCCTGTCCGCAAATGCATGCAAAGGAAGTTTTCGAAATGGATTTAAGAATCGCCTGAGATAAATTTATGTACATGGAAATAAAACCCAAATAATATGACCAAAATAGTAAATAGTAAACATCTATTTATTCTAGTGTAGGATATACTTCATCTCCACAACAAAAGGCTGGCTTTCTAATTCAAACAAAAATTATTTGCATAACATTGGAACCAAATATAATATATATCGAAAGTTGGCTGGAAAAGAGTAATAGGGTTTATATAAATCGAGGCTGTATAAATGGAGGCAAGCCCTATACGGAAACGTTAAAAATGGCTATCTTTTGTTGGTTGATGATTGTGGAATACAGTAATATCTAAGGGAAAAGAAAGGAAGATGTTTTCGTGAAAAATCAATCAAACAAGACGATAAATCAACTGTTCACATCGACGTGATGCTCCCCACTGAAGTGCGTCTTCATTAATTCAAGAGTATTTTGATGGCTTTGTTGCCGTCTATTGTCAAAAATAACACCGAAATCCTTAATTTATTTGTTTATGTTTATAATCGATAAACGAATATTATGATTAAAATAATATTATTGTTTGCAATTTTTTCTTTATGTACTCATTATTTTTTCCCTTATAATTTTAGTCGCAGATATTATGGCCAAATTGGCAAGGCTCATATAAATATCTCTACCAAATCCCAGTTTATTATGACAAACAGATAGACCAATGGGTTTTTAAAAATAAATCTTTGCACTCATAAACAATTTTGCGTTGAAATTTAATTTTTGACATATTTTTCATGACCACATTCTTCAAAATATTATATTATTGTAAATGAAAAACCGTTATAAAAAGTATTAAAGACTTCCCAAACTATCCCGTAGGTATAAAGACAGACAAAAAAGTACTTCCTTGGATTCACAACAAATTTAATTCCGTACATCACACAAGTCGCTTTTTTCACGACTATAATACGTGCTTTACACAATTTTATCATATGAGGAAGGAAAACTACGCATTGAGGAACTCCTTGTCAAGGATAAACGAACAAAAGGGATTAACATAGTTTTACACAAATACACAGTTTGTGGAAAGATAAAATAAACTGAAATCTCGTAAAAGGCCGCTACAAACAGAATTGGTCAATTTTTATTTGTCAGAATAGATCGACCAAAGTAGAAGAAGTGGACGGAGAGTGTTCTACAAATATTATCTAGGATTCAATGGGCTTTTGTGTCGCATTACAAATTTAAAGGTTTTTTTTTTGTTGGAAAAAGTTACGTGTTGAGAATTGTACCTACAGAGAATTCTACGCTCGACAACTAGAACAAGGGTGAGTCTTTTAAATGGATGTGACCAAAAATGGCGATGACTTTACACAAGAATAATATTAATAATAAATAACTTTTACTGTAGGTGTCAGATAAAGGCGACTTTTCACGCACGTTTTAGTGTGTAAAGTAGCACTTTATCGCGCTAGTGCTCTAATGGAACTTTATAGCACGGTGCTATTGACGATATGAAATGAAGTAATTTTATTTCTCACTAACATAGATCTATTAATGACTAACATACACAAATTGAATTTCAATCAAGTTTTAGAATTATTTATAACGTACATATGAGATTAATTGATGTAGGTAAAGGAGAGTAAAGCAAAAATTTTTTCATAATAAACTTTTAACAACAACCCAATAATAAAAGGTTACAATGGTTTACAAGTTTAAAGAAGTATTATTGAGTCTACCTATATGAACTATTTCAACTTTATTATTCCTGTATATAAAAACAATTCATTACCGTCAGTGGATCAAACGAAATTGCTATTAATGCTCCAGAAAACATGCAAATTACTTGTCGTTCCTACATTTTTAAGAAAACGGCTCTATAATGATGTAAACAAATATTTTCACATTTTTTATATTCCCAACTAATTGTTTGATTCAAATAAAAAAAATTTAAGTAAACTCTCCAGTTCCCTTTTAAAACAAATTCGAAGACATTATTAACTTCAATTTCTTTTATCCGCTGTTCTGTTTGTAATTATTCTAATTACTTGCGAAATTGGAAGTTTATTTTTGCTTTATTCGCTTGTTTTGTTGCAATAATGAATATGCTGGATCGAGCATCAAAAAACCGAGAGAAATGTTAAAACGTCTACAGGCTTGCTTCTAGAAAGATTTTAAAATGTAAAATTTTCTTTAATTATGCAATTATTTCGTTTTCAGGAACAAAACAGTACTTAGCGATGATGAAATATGGTACTTAGCAAAAAGTACTATTACAGAGGAATCCTCATGTAAATTTTCAATTGGAATTGAATTAAATTAAAATTAAACTATTTTTTAATTAATTGTGAGAATGTGTTTTTTTTTTCAGGAAATAGTTTTCTCTAATGCAATTTCTTTATCGTGGAATACTGTAAAAGGTATAGAGACAAATAATAATGAAAGATGTACCATCAAAATCCATCAAACAAGTTTTATTGAAGAGCAAGAGCAAGAGCAGAAAACTATAACTAACATTGAATTTTACAGTAAATTGGGATACTTAAATGTTCGTAGTTCATGTTTTTTCAACATCATCCATTTCATCTGAATCGTCGACGCTTTCCTTAAAACCAAGTTTGGCGTTGGCAGAAATAAGAGAAAGTCACGAGAAGGATAGCACAAGTAAGCAAATTTGTACACTTCTCATGGTAATAAGGCAATACTACACCTGGTGGCAGTAGAGGTTCTTAGAAAGTTGGAACAGAGCAGAGAGAAACGCAGATATTCAGTCTTTCAGCACCCGGAATTAAACATTTTACAAACTCACGATGACCATCACGTCATACAGTTGGTATGGAAGTCCGCTTAGGATTCCATGCACCTCCTTATGCATATGCATCCAGCCCTAAGCTGGTAATGGTGTCACTGAATCGAGACGAAGAATCTGGCCCCAAATGTGATTTATTTGATAAGCTGCTTGCTTTATAAGTTCAGAAAGTACCTATTTGAGATGTGAGAGGAATAGGTCAACAATCCCATTTTTTCCTTACCGACAATTTCAGCTATAGCGTGGACTACGATGCAATTTCTCTTGTTGTCTATGCCGAACAAAACCAGCATGCTTACATTCCTTAATTTAAAATAAAATGATATCGCTAGAATGATGACGTCTGTGTCAATAGTACGTATCACAATATAATTTTAACTAAATCATGAGCATTGAGAAGTATATGCTTCTTCTGGGTTAGAAGAGAACTCACCAGGTGCAGTTGATTGGACACCAAAACCATAAATGTGTTGCTAATAACATTGCAACCACTGAAACTGTTACTAGCAAAATTAGACTTTCATATTTTTGCTTCAATTTAACAGGAAATAAGCCCAATTCATGGATAGAGATCCAGAACAAACTTATATTTCCAACCTTCACCTCATCTACCTTGAAATTATATCTTCCAACTATCAATCTAGCATGTGTTTCAAACGTGATCAATCCTTATTAATTTCTTACTGCCAATATTACGTAAAATGTTGATTATGGTAGCCTCATCATAGCCATCAACATCCTCTAAAATGTCTCTAATGACGATTCAATTTTGTAAAATTGGAAAATCCGGGAAAATCTGAACCACGGAGCAAAAGGTTAGGTAGGTAAAACTGGTTCTCGTGCTAAAAACGTTGTTTAAATTTATGTTCCTACTAGTGGGAAAAAAACTGTAGGTATATCATTCTTATTGTCAATTGCTTGTTTATGGTGACTGCAAGTTCTTTTCAGACTGGTCCTTATATTATTTTTCTTCGGTGAATTGAAATAAATTATGAGGATTACCCTTCAAGAAATTGTCAATAAGTAATAAAACTTTGAATAGAAAAAATATTTACGTAAGAATGAGGAACACCTTGACATTTCCTTTGTAAAAATTGTAACGCATTTGTTCCAACCTTTAGGCGTAAACGTAAAATTATAGAACCAAAGAAAGAAAAAAAATTGTAAATTTTATATGAATGAGTATTTTATTCACTTTGCAATTTGCAAAACAGTTTTTCGTCACAAATAGGATTGTGATTTGGGCAATAACAACATCACTAGTGTGGACGATTAAGCTAAACTATAAAGTCTATCGTGGTTGGATTGAAAATATGCAGGTAACTGGCGTAAAGCTACAGCTTGGGGAAACAAACAAGTAAACCAAATGGAGATAACAGATTTAACACGAAACGCAATCAACATGTACTGAGTATCAGATGCAATATTTAGTATTTTCATTTTGCATTATTGGACATTTGTTTACAAGGTATCGTCCTCCCTAGTGAAGAACATAAACTGAGTTCACACATGTGTACATAAAAACAATAATGACGTGTGGACAATCACATACACCAGACTCCACATGTAAAACCAATAACACAACAGGATAGTCAATATAGCCATACTGGATAAACACTGGCTTTAATAAATAACGGCTCCGAACCAACGGTGGGATCAGAAACTAAAAGTAGTAATCAACGAATATTTTTTATCCACAATTTGCTTGAATATAGCATGTTTCAACGAATGTCTTTAGGTACATAGTCTCACCCAAGGATCGAAAATAAATATGTTCGAAACGTCTCTGACTCTCAACATAATGAGTTGAACAGCCTTGACTACCTAACTTCACAAGAGGTTCTAGAAATTGGTCTGAAGCTTGTGGACATAAAATTTCGAAACGTTTGAGGACTTAATGAATTCTGTTTAACGCTTTCCTGAAAATTAATCCCCACAAAAATACAAACATTTTATGCCCTCTTTATATATTTCTTATTTTAACCTTATTTTAATACTCTTCTCGACATTTTGCAATAAATTTAAAGAAATACGTTCATGAGTTTCTGCAGTAACGTAATTTAAACAGGAACTCCACTGTTTCAGTAATTAAACACCACAGGTAATAAGATATCCCTGAAGATACCTTGCCCGGGGCTGCACAAAGAGACACTAATAAGCGTGTGTTTGTTGTCTTTTAATTCTCGCCGGACAAGGTATCATTATCCGAGGATACTGTAACTTTTTTAACAGAAAAATTCTTAAGCGTGCTTGATTTTTAACCAAGCGATCTAAGATTTTTTATAAAATAAACTTATGACATGAGACTTTTGCAAAGCTAATTTAGGTATTTCTTATAATTTTTAGAAATTTTGCTCCGATTATAACAGAACCTTTTTCTTACTATATCAAAAAGATACAACTGGTAATGTATAACACAGCGTATGCAAATGCGAACAAGACCATCACTGAGATGCGATACTGTATTCTTATTCCATCCTGCTCCTTGGGAAGTGTTAATTCGATGCAACCTATACAATTTTCAATGTTTGATAACAATTACTATTTTTGAGCGTGTTGGTGCTCATGTTCTTAGTCGAGGATTATACATTATAAAATAAATGCCTCTTGGACCTCATTACTACATTACTGAGTAATATTAGTTTATAGGTAGATATTACCTGTTCTTTAATTTTTTTGGAAATATTATTAATAAGTACGGAAAATTACTAAATCTTTTACTTAGTGAGTCTACATTCATAATTAACCTTCTCAATAAGTATTGGATGCTAATCAATTCACCATCGCTTTCTTACCGACGCGACGGATTAAGTTCACAACGGATTACGGGATTAAGTTAACGTTTGCTAAGCCGCCACGAGGGGATGAATTTCTATAAAACTTATGGTACAAGCAATTAATCCTAATTACGCATTGACCTCATTAGCATAAGGATGAATATTACGTTATGATTTAGTACGTATTTTTAAAAGAAGGTCTTGTTTGGGTATATAGCGGAACGGTTCTTACGCTGGTGAAAGAGTAATAAAATGAAAAAATTATGTAAGCGACTTCTTTCAACAAGAACCTTTGATACACCCTAACATAGTGTTATTTTTAGGGATATTGTTTAATTTTTGACTTTATTATTTTTAATTGATTTATATTATTTTAATTTTGATATTTTTAAGGTAAGTTTAAATATTAAATATATATTTGAATGCATGCTATAGTATTTTAGATATTTAGTTTTGAAATTTATTTTTATTTTCTAAAGTAGGTGTAAATAGTTTTTTTTTAAAAGAAATATTTTTTTAGTTTTTGTATATAGTTTTGAATAATCGACCTTATGGCATACAATCAGTCCGCCACTGGGCAGAATTTTTTCAATGTGTTGTTAAAAAGCGACAGTGCGTATGATTTTATGATAATTTAACGTGAAACTTACTATAGGTTTGCTACAATTACTCTTTTACTTTTCAGGGTTTTTGGGGGTTCCCCTCTACGATCGAAGAAATATCTTAATTGTAAATCTTCTGTTATATTATTTTTAAATAAAGGTTATTTGAAATTCGTGGTAGTTTATTTATCAGATTTCTATGGACTTGCAAAATTAGAAATCTTTATAAGAGTGAATGTCACTTTACTATTTGACAGCTAGATGTCGCTGAGACTGCTGTATTTTAGATATCCAGCTGAGATGAATTTAAATGCTTTGGTTATTAAACATAGATGGCACTCAAATTGTTAGGTTTTATTGCACATATCAATTATTGATCAAAAGAAATAACGTTCCTTATATCTAAATCCCTGCGATAATTAAAAGCTAATTTAAACTATGACAAATTAAGGACTGTGTCCTGTTGAATGTTAACGAAATTAAATAAATTTAATGTTTTAAAAATTCAGTTCAGAGTAAGTTTACACTCTTTGGTTACAGAGTCTTTTAACTGCGCGAAATTGGCAGTCCTGCTTTTGACAATTGTGTTGTGGTGCAGATATGATGGCTGATTGTTCTAGAATTTCTTGCACCGTTTACTGGATTTGATTAAGCCAAGTAGGCCTTGGATGCAATTTTGGAATTCGACCAATCAGGTGGGTGCTTATTAATTAGGATGATTTTTACCTTAATTCCTTATAAATTGGAGTTGCTTTTCCGTTACTTTTTCGAATTGTCCCTTGATTCACTCTTGTGAAGTTCTGGGTACTTAAATTTTCTAATTGAAGAGAGAAGGAAAAACCAAACAAAGTTTTCCAATTATAATCCTTTTTATTTCTGTACACAATCAAAATTTATCCCAACTAGTTTCGGCTACAAGCCATCATCAGGGGAATATTAATCTAAAATAAGTATATAAATATATAAAATTATGAATTTGAAAATGAAAATTTTCAATTTAAATAATAATTTTATCAATATATTTCAGGAGCGGTCTGGACGAGGGTTTGCTTCTTTCACAGCCCAATAACAACTCAATTTTGTTTTCGTTTCTAAGGAACATGCAGAAAATTTGCCAAACCAAGGGTTTCTTGATTCCCATCTGTCATTCATGGTTCGTATTTTTGCCCTTTTTAACTTAATTATATAATTTTCCCATGAAATTATGTTATTTTCAGCATCCATATTTCATGACGAATCTGTGGATACCCATTTGTTGATATTACGTGAGATAAAATTTTGACCTGCCATTGACTTCTACGAAACATCACTGAACTTTACGAATATCACTACACAACACTTCTTAGGATCTAATTTACATTGTGTCTCGTCATTTGACTAGACTGGAGGTTTTACAGGTAAGTCTTACACTATTTATTTACAATTTTAAAGAAATTTGCAGAAATACAGTCCATCTTTGTTTAACTGTTGTGTTAAAAGTCGTTCAAACTTTGTTTCAAGCATGTAACTAACAGCTGTTCTGTTATTAATTATTTTAAAGCAAACATAGTACAATGCATTTACTCTATTTACGCCTTTAATTTTTTTACCTCTGGTTTGTTTTAGCGTAGCTGACCCTTTGTTAACGTGTGGCTCGTTGACCTCTTTTGCATCAACAGGTATTCTACAGCTGATTTAGGAAGATGGTTCTCCGATATGATATCCCTTTTTTAAACTTGTATTTACCTATTGAGTATACCATACGTAAGTTTCTCGTTATTTGTTTTAAGAGGATTATTTTATTTTATCCTAGTTCTACCTGAGTTTGTTTTTAATTTTATTTATTTAATAGTCCGGTTTTATTTTCTTTTATAGTTTAAAATATGACAATAGATTATTGTGTTTTATAATAATTTACTATAACACCCAAGGCTGCTTATTAATCTCTCAAAGTGTTGGTTTTATACGTAGCTGAAGAGATTGTGCTATTTTGGTTTATATAAACAATATAAAGCTCTCTTAGAAATGTTATAATAGATTCATTATGATATACGAATACGATATTCTCTCTGCGTAAAGATGAATTATAAATTAGCAGACCATCGCCTCCTAGTTTGTCAGCTACTTTATTTAATGGTAAAATTAGTTTGACTTGTACAAAAGTTGGAATTTTTTATCCCCCTTGTCGTTCTATGTTGCATGTGCCATTTTACTTAGACGTATCGGAAAAATCGCTTAGGCTATTTTTGGTAGCGGTTCGATAAGTTTTCGAATTGTTGTTAGCGTTTGAATAACACTGTTTCGGTCCGTGTGTTATAGCCCGAAAATAAAAAAAAAATACGAGACCCGAGGATTTTGAAAAAAAAATGTTCTCCTCGATAGACGTCAGAATCGCCTCTTTTCATTCGCTTCTCTTGAGCCGAAAACCTCAGTAAAACCACGCGATTTAAGTTGGACCCTCTACCTTGGATTTTGTGCCAGAACGGCGGCCCGGCGGCGATTTTTCGTTAGAAAACAGAGTTTGAAACTTTCGCGTTTTTACAATTTTTTCAATTTTATCTCCAAATCTCCATGACACGTCCCCATTCCGAGCCTAACTCGCAACTCCTTCGAGATGGACCGACGAAACATTTTTTTTTTTAACTAGATGAAATTTAGAAAATCGCTGGGCAAAATAGATATTCATGATTTTTAAGATTTCAGGGAATTTCTCGACATGAACCCTTTAGAAATGTTCCGGAGTCTTTCCCCTTGGACTTAAAGGACCAGGACCCGGGCGGAGGGCAAGAAGAAGGAAAAATGAAGAACTATTTTTTTTTTGTTTTCCTCCATTTCCAAGATAAGAATGTTTTTAAAAAATCGATTTTGCTGGAAAACGGTGCTTTTCCGGAAGCCGTAGCTCCTTTAACCGGAGCATTTTTGCGACCGGACTTTGTAGGAGGCTAGACCCATCATTTCTGTCGGGAACCACCAAATTTTAACCCTTAATATTCGAATGCGGCCGAACAATTAATGTTTTAGTTAATCAGTATTTGTTGAAATTTCGCCAAATTTTTAACATGAAATTTATAATTTGTCCGACAGATTGCAGCTTATAGTCGGTCCGACGAACTTTATTTTTTGTTTTGTTTTGGTCCTAGAATGATATCAGTTTCGGAATGCAGACGACTTCAGGACCCCGAAACCGTTTTCGGTTCCTCGATAGGACTCTTCCTTCACTTTGACGTTTAAACCTCACTTTTAACAGTTTTTTGGAAAATCAACGGAAACGAGTACCCCGAAGGGGTCATACCCATTCCCAAACGTTACTTTGACGTTTTTTTGATATTTAACAAAAAAACGTACTTTTTAACCGCAAACAGCGAAACATTTTTATTGAAAAAAAAAAAATTTGAGAATTTTTTTTTCATAAAAAAAGGCCCGCCAGGGAGTAGGGCTTGTTGTTTGTTCTAGGGATGATTTTATGTGTATTTTGCTTCTTTTTGTTAGATCTAAAACATCTCGAGATGAATTCTCATGGTATTTTGTTGTACCAATTTAATGATCCATCCTGTAGAGCAAGACATGGAATTCAGGAAATTATAAATAAGTCTTATTTCTCGGCATCAGTGTGAAAACAGCGAACTATCGCATGTAGGTATAAACTAATCTGAAAGGCGTAGTAAAAATAAAAGTAGCAATTGATTAACATTTTGCATGCAACGTTTCAATTAGAGAATGGACAGAAACTTTATTTCTGGAGTATTATAATAACTGCACGTGTGGAAAGGAAAGTGCCTTAGAACGACTAATTTGCCGTTTTTAATGAAAATAACTAATAAAAAGCAAAATTCGACAAAAGCTTTGTGTGCGGAAATATCGCCTGTTTCGAGCATTCAGTTAACGTCGCTTCCAGTCGTCACACTGACCCCCTAGGGTAGCTAAAAACACTGCCCCATGTGTTTCGGATTCAATTAAACCATGTCGAATGAACGAGGACAGGAACATCTGAAAGAAAAGCTATTCCGGCTCACCGTTTGTAATTGAATTGTTATCGCCAAAACCGATGATTTTCACTAGTTATCGGTCACAAAAAGTTCCATTTCTGTCGTTTCAGTGTTTCTTTTGTTCCATAATATGAAACATGTTTAAAATGAGTTTCGGCATCAGCGTTTTTAAATGACCTCATCATATTTTTTGTAATACGGGACACCCTTTGTGCACGCTTTTACGTAGAAATAGAAAAAGGAACGAAGCGGATAGCTCTCTGAACTAACAAAAATCACAAAACACAATTAGAGACTTGTTTTGCCAATTTGTATTGGAACAAGACAAATGCCTTGCAGCGTAGTTGTTCATATTCATGCAGATAAAATATTGATTGAATTTAGCCAGTATAAAGTTCGTAGGATAAGCTACAATTTTTTTTGTCATATAAACTTACCATTTATTTGTAATAATATTGGTTGACTTCTCTTACCTGAAAAAAATACAAACATTATAATAATATAAAACGCACAAAAGTGTAAGTGTAACAATTTTATTCTTAAATATATTTTGAAAGTAAAAAGGAAAGTGAGCGAGCACGTAGTAGCGGGAATTTGATAAAAAATTGTTGGTAAGGAACGGTAGATATTACAGATCTCATTTTTGTTAATTCAAATCATTGAAATTTGTCTAACTAACTCCATTAAATATAATTCATCCCACGAATTTATTATATATTACATACAAAGGATTTTAAATAAGTAGCGTCTTTCAGGATGTCAGACAGTTTAAATCAACATAATATGAATGAAAATGCCCGTTAACGGATTTACAGGCACGCAAAAAAATTATAACAAATTTTTCGGAATGGTAAATAATAATAATAATTACAGCAATAATCGTAATACATTTTATTTCATTTTAAATACAATAAAATAAACAATACACTAAAAAAATATCACCATAATACGGCACACATCTTTTTTTTGCGACGCACGCACGTTATGAATATATCACGTCCGGGAGAATTTTTTACTGTGGCGTTGGAAAGGAAATCACTCTTAAATAGATCACAGAATTTTCTTCAAAAATTTTCTTCGTTTTCCCAAATAGTATGGAATTTTAAACCGCTATACCATAACTACGCACGGAGCTTTTCTGCGACGTACGCATGTGACGAAGGTTGAAACTTAGAGCACGAGTAATAATCTTTATGGACTTGGTTTATGGAAAATCAGAAGATTTATTTATACTGAAGGAATATAAAAAAGATGACTAGGACATAATAATTTTAAAGGGTCCTTTTGAGACTTTTTTTGGTGTGAAGGAATTCTCCCTAAACTTCTCGTAAACTGAGATCAATTGTGTATACAGATGCACAATACTATTTGCTATGTTAATATGGCATTTAAAATAAAGTTATATCAAAAATTGTTGAATCTGCATCTGCATGATTGTACTTGGCATTGACGGTTGCAAAAGCAATTGTACAACACATTTTCGTAGCAAGTGTATCGGATATGAGTTTGTCAATACTATGGCCAATTTCTGGTCGTTTACTGAAATATATTGCATATGCAGGAAAGTAAAATTCATTTTGATGTAATAGTTTTCTGTTCGCCAGACTCTTTCTTTTCTGTCATGTTCGGGATTAGTTTTGACCTGTTTAGACATCTCGACGTCTTTTTGACGTTAATTGCAAAATTAAGTATTATTTCAAAATAGATAATACACCAATGCTATGAATAAAGGAAATTTAATTGAGCAGTTATATTTATACTGAGAAAGCAAAATAGAACAGTCAAACAAATAATATATATATTTTTTTTCTAATAAGAGAAAGTATTATGTTAGGATTCTATTTGATTTATATTTTTAATTTTATTTTATTGTTTTGACAATTGGAGGTAAGTTTAATTTTTAAGATTTTATATTTATTTATTTACACATTTTAGATATTAATTTTTCTTTTATATTATAATGCATGCTATAGTAATTAGTTCTTTAGTTTTGAAATTTAAATTTATTTTCCTAAAGTAGTTGTAAATAGTTTATTCAAAAGAAATATTTTTAAGTTCTTGTAAATAGTTTTTGAATTATCGACTTTATGGCATACGATCAGTCCGCCACTGGGCAGAATTTTTCAATGTATTATTAATAAGCGACAGTGCGCATGATTTTATGATAATTTAACGTGAAACTTACTATATGTTTGCTATAATTACTCTTTTACCTTTCAGGGCCTTTGGGGGTTCCCTTCTACCATCGAAGAAATATCTTACCTATAAATCTGCTGCTGTTGAAGTATTGTTTAATAAGGCCCTCCGCACATTAAGCTACTAAAAAGAAACTAGTTACAAACATAAATCACCTAGCAGTTAGTTATTAGTCACTGCCCATGTATTTCAATGAGCATCCGCACACAACGCTACTACTTGGTAACCGGTTTGTAACGCGTTGGTAATCAGTCAGTCTCAACCCGACATGCAGAGTCGCTTGGCGTTTAGTTTCTAGTTTCTTTTGTAAACAACTACGCAAAACGGCGAAAATGGCAGAACAATCATTGAATTTAAGACTAGTAGAAGAACTTTCAGTAGCGTCGTGTGCGATTCATAATTTGTAACTAGTTTGTGATTTATGTTTCTAACTAGTTTAGTTTCTTTTTAGTAGCTTAATGTGCGGAGGGCCTAAAGGTTATTTAAAATTCGTGCTGGTTTATTTTCATTTGACTTGTAAGGATTTAGAAAAGTTAGAGATCTTTATCAGAATGACTATCACTTTGCTATTTGACAGCTAGATGTCTCTGAGTCTGCTGTATTTTAGATATCCAGCTGAGGTGAATTTAAATGCTTTAGTTATTTCAATTAAACATAGATGGCACTCAAAATGTTAGGTTTTATTGCAAATATCAGACAATCAAAAGCAAAAACGTTTCTTAACCTATGTCCCTGCGCTAATTAAAACTAATTAAATCTACAACATCTATATCTGATATAGGACAGTGTCCTTTTGGATATTAACAAAATTAATAAACTTAAGGTTTAAAATTTCAGTTCAGAGTACGCTCTGCACTTTTGGGTTACCGAGTCGTTTTAATTGCACTTGAATTGGCAGGCCTGTTTTCAGTTTTTGACATTTGTGGTCCAGATATGATGGCTGACTGTTCTAGAATTCATTGCACCGTTCAATGGATTTGTGTAAACCAAATAGGCCTTGGATGCATTTTTAGATTTCGACCAATCAGGTGGCTGCTCGTTAATTAGGATAATTTTTAACTTTTAATCCTGGTAAGTTGAAGCTGCTTTTCCGTTAATTTTTCTCATTTGACTTGACCCATCATTTAAAAGTCCTGGGAATATAAATTTCCAGTTTAAATTCTAATTTTCTCAATTTATTTCAGGAGCGATCTGCACGTGGGTTTGCTTCTTTCACTACCCAATAACAACTACTCAACTTATGTTTCGCGTCTAAGGAACATGCAGAAAATTTGCCAAACCAAGGATTTCTTGATTCCCATCTTATGGTTTGTATTTTTGCCTTTTTTAACTTTATTATATAATTTTCCTATGAAATTATGTAATTTTCGGCATCCTTATCCCCTGACGAATTTGTGGATACCCATTTGTTGATATTACGTGAGATGAATTTTCCGTTCACTATGACGAAACATCACTGAACCTTTCGAAGATCACCACACAACACTTCTTAAGATCTAATTTACATTGTGTCTAGTCATTTGACTAAACTGGAAGTTCCACAGGTAAGTCTTATACTATTCAATTATAATTTTAAAAGATATTTACAGAAATAAAGTCATCTTTGTTTAACTGTTATGTTGAAAATCGTTCAAATTTTGTGTAAAGCATGCAACTAACAGCTGCTCTGTTATTGATTATTTTAAAGAAACATAGTACACTGCATTTACTTTATTTTCGCCTTTAATTTCTTTACGTTTGGTTTGTTTTAGCGTGGCTGACCCTTTGTTTACATGCGGCTCGTTGACCTCTTTCGCCTCAACAGGTGTACTACAGCAGATTTATGCAGATGGTGCTCTGACATGATATCTTTTTTCAACTTGTATTAATCTATTAAGTATACCATACGTAAGTTTCTCGTTATTTGTTTTATTAAGAGGATTATTTCATTTTACCCTGGTTTGATCTGAGTTTATTTTTAATTTTATTTATTTAATAGTCGGGTTTTACTTTCTTTTATAGTTTAAAATACATGACAGTATTATTGAAAGGGTAATCGAAATATGATGAAAAAGTTTTATTTTAACCCTTTAAGTATTATTATTGGGATATTATTTTCCCACCTATTATAAAATCTTTGGCTTGAAAGATCATTGGGAAGTATTTTACCCATATTAAGCTAGCTTTAGTATGGTACAAAACTGCATGCTGACGCCATCTATTCTCAATAAATCAAATCATGAAAACATGTTTTGTTGTATAAAGTGGGAAAATATAATCCCAGTGGTGTTTAGCTAACTACTAAATTGGTGAATTTGTACTCATTTCTTCAATAATAGTGAAAATAAAATAGTTTATTTTTGAAATAAATACACTACTTGGTAAGTATTGAAGACTTATTATATCTTTTATTTAGAGCTTGACACTAAAAACAAAGACATACATTATGAAACAAGTGGTATAGCACAATATAAGTGTGTAAAATTTTTTGATGTTATCATCAACACCATTTTCAAGAAATTTTTTTTTTGCATTTATGTAAAAAAAATAAATTTATTTGGTCAGATTTTGTTTATCATATATACAATCACATATAAAATTTCTATTTTGATTTTTCTGCTCGGCTATAAATTGATGATAAGCTTACAAGTAGTAGGAATATTTGAAAAAAAAAATACTGTATTATTTTTTGCGACTTTGCTTTCTGCAGCATCTATATTTTTTCAGTTTCAGATCACTATGTGGCGAAAATAAAAAATATAGAAATATAGAAATAGAAAATATAATATAGAAAATAGAAAATAGAAAATAAAAATATAGAAAATAAAAATACCATTGATTTTTTAGTACCAAGCAAATTTTTGTGATTTATTTTTTAAAAAACATTAATGTTCAGTTTATGCTATATTTATTTATGTTATAAAGTGTGTAATTTTGTTGTATCTACATTATTGAGTGCGTGTGGGAAATATTTATCCCACTGAGTTCCATAAACTTTATAGTTCGGGGAATATTACTGGGATATATATTTCCCTTCCGTTATTTTTTTTTCACTTCAATTTTTTTACAAAAAAATCATGAAATGGTATTATATATATATATATATATATATATATATATATATATATATATATATATATATATATATATATATATATATATATATATATATATATATAGAACAACCCGTTGCAAGAAGTTATAAATGAATAAAAAGACCCCCGGTCTTTTGCCACTTAAAGGGTTAATTTATAGGTTTTTATAGTTATTCAGCCGATTATTTTGATCGTTTCTAAACTATCAACATGCAGAAGGTGCCAATAGTTTATTGTTCACTTTTGTTAATTGAAGTTATCTTGAAAATTAGTGACATGAGAACTAACATCGCTTTATTTCTGCTTATCAGCTTTTTGGCCCCAGATCCTCCGTGGTTTGGCTTGCTCCAAGCTATATATAAATTATATTTTGATGTGGCAATATGTTTTGAATTTTTTTTTCTAGATATCGGGCAGAAAATCCGACAAAGCTTCGGGGTAGAGAGGGATGAAAATTTAGGGTTTCTTTAACATTGAAACAATTACAAAAAATAAAGCGGATAGCACCTGAAAGAAGAAATATAGGGTTCTTCTTAAAAGTTAAAAGTTTTAAAAAATAATGCGGAGGATTTCTTCTTTAAAATTACAGAAAAAATTTAAGACAGCCCTTGTTTTCGAAAAGAAACAAACATTTTTCGGCACAGCCCCTTTGGAGCTATCTACAGTTGGTAAGTGCGTTTATCTTCGTTAAATGTAAAAAAAAAATTTCAAAGTGACGTTCGGGAATGTGTACGGGCCCCTTCGGGGCCGTCTGCAGTTGATTAGAACTTTTTTTCTTTTAAATGTCAAAATGAAGAAGGCTCAGAAGGAAGGGTCCTATCGAGGAACTGAAAAAGTCCTGAAGTCGTCCGGATTCTTTTCTACCCTAGGACCCAAACAATCAAAACATTAAAGTTCGCCGGATCGACTATAAGCTGCAATCTGTCGGATAGACTATAAATTTCAAGATAAAAATTTGGCGAAATTTCGGCAAATCTTGGTTCGCTATAAAATTAATTGTTCGGACGCGTTGGGATATTAAGGGTTAAAATTTGGAGGCACCCGAATATAAACTAATAGAAATTATATTAGGTATTCTTAAAATTATTTTGTATTTCGTGTAAGTTCTAAGGTTGCTAAATATGTTCTTGTACAATCCTCTCCATGCAGTTCTCAATATAGTCTCCACCAATCCATACACTGAAATCACAATCCTTTTACTGAGAGTAATCCTCAGCTGATAAAACTTGCGCATTAGTTTCTAAGCTTACTTAAAATAAATTCTGTATCTTCATAACTTTTTCAAGGAGGCAATTAATCATAATTCCAAGGTATTTCAAAGACTCCTCCACTTTATTAATAAGCGAATTTATATTATGCTTTTGGAGCTTGTTTCTATAAAGTTGATCGGTTGTTGTCTTTGAGAAGGTTAAAAAATTTAGTTCAGATAAGATTAAGCTTAGAAAATTATAATTCAGTTTTAAATTTTTTGCGTATCGGTTTCCAGCGAGGTTTCCAGATTTACGTAAATTTTATTCCAGAAATTTAATACGATGTCTTCTGTATACCAGACAATTTTGTCTTTAGTATCTATATTTCCTAACCGACTGACATGAAAACAGAATGGGACCTGCCACTGTGTCCTGTGGGACGCCTACGGAAATTATTGCAGCTCAATTATGCAGTTGTTTTACCTACCTAATTCCTGATTCATTTTAAATATACGGGTGTCCGGAAAAAGGAAGCCAATCCGGTAACCATGAATTCCTTGAGTAAAAATAATAGGACTTTCATAATGCCATTTTTCATTTTAGACCCCCATGTTCGACATACAGGGTGTCAAAGTTTGAAGTTTAAAAATTAAAAACTGGGGGGACAATGGGTACTGGAACCCCTCTATTTTGAATATTTCACAATTGTTTTTTGTTTTTGGTCTTTCAAAACTTGTGACCCGTTAAGTTGAAGCACCGTACCACCGTAAATAAATATCTTCTGAAATACTCGAGTTATTAAAAAAAAAATCATTTTTAAACTTTAAATTTTGACACCCTGTATATCGAACATGGGGGTCTAAAATCAAAAATGGCATTATGAAAGTTCTATTATTTTTGCTCAAGAAATCCATGGTTACCGGACTGGCCTCCTTTTTCCGGACACCCTGTATAGTTTTATGTTTATATCACCAATAAACACCTGAACATTCTGCACACTTAAAACATACAAAGAACGATTTGAAACGAACTTCCAAGTAAGACTAAAGCGGTTGAATATGCTTGCCGTTTCGATTTTGATTTCCTTCTCTGGAATAATAGTTAATTAATTGTACAGTACAATAGATGAGCGTTTAGTACAGACATACCCGCGAAGGCTTGACATGATTGTTCCTTCATTCTGGAGTGTGTATAGCAGCGTACCGGTTTTTATGAGGCCGGATCTACTATTCCTGCAGTTACCCACAGATAATGAAACTGTAGGAGTTGGCGCAGGTTAGTTAAATGCAGCAAACAGAACTGTAATTGAGCTTTCCACTAGTATTCGCATATTCGACGGAATATTTTGTCGACTATAAGATGCCAGCAAGAGAAACTAATAAAAAACCTTATTGTTTATATTAAAACGAATGAAGTTTCATTTCCTGGGCTATAAACTTAATAGTTGCACTATTAAAACTTTTACTGGTAATTAAAATGAAGTCCGAAGGAAGTTAAAAAATAATCAGCACAAACAAAACACTGTATAGACCGCCAGCACATAGAAATACTATCAATCATATTTCTTATCTGCGTAACTAAACCATCAATCGCATGTTTTTCAAAATTGAGAATCAAACGAAAAACTTCCAACAAATTGAAAGATTAAATTTGACGCGTAATAAATTATCTAATGTTCGTGATACATCGAGAAAATCCAGTAGAAGAACGAATATAACTGCTAAAGTGTTTGATTATATCGAAACGTTAGTCCCGATGAGGTGTCTAACAAATTTAACCCAACGAGATTCTATTCCTAACAAAAAATCAGTTAATCAGGTTGGGTCTCGGCGCTCTAGTTTTGTTAGTTTTCTTTGGACCTTAGATGCACTGGGAATTTAAAGTGGACGGCCAGCCCAGAGGAAATGTACAAGTAAATGGATATTCCAAGTGGAAAAAAAACTAGATAAAACTAAAAGCGCCGTAATTAGAAAACAGAATATTTAAAGAACGCAGCGAGTTATATTTAAGAAGTATTAATTAAAAGACAAATAACTTCGCTGTGAGGAATTTATTAGATTGTTGGAATGGAAATCTGTTAATTTTCGGATATGCATAATAAGCTCATTTAATGAATTTTAGTAAACAGTTCTTACTTTGTGGTGTGCATAAAGTGCTGTGCTACTATTAAATTAGACGATTCTAGAAACTTCAGATCAATCCCATAAGTGCTTCTCAGAGTATACGATATAAAATAAACATTCCGTATTCGAAGGTCTTTGAGGCTTTTAAACCAGGTTATGATGAAAATTTGTATTAAACAGTTTTTCTTACTCCCATCTATTTAGGCAAAAAAATTACTGAAGCAAACGATGCAAATGTGACTAAGATAACAATATAATTTATTAAATTATAGACTACTTGCCATGTCCTGCACTAGGATCTAACGATTATTCTGCTCTGGCTAATACAGAGTGAAGCTTTCCGCTTAGTATAATCGATCTTGATCCTTCAGTATATACGGATGTCTCATTATTTTACGACGTTTCCATTAAAGTTATCTCAGTGAAGTATTCAAGTTGTAGTTGCATTAGTTCGACGTTAACTGGCGTAACAGATTAGTGTCTCCCTAGCCGCTATTTTGAATCTAATCTAAAGACAAACGCATGGAGCTACACCGCAAACAATGCGGCGTCAAATTGTCAATCAGCAGTAAATGCGTCTCACAGGAATCCAGGTGAATTAGCGATACGACACCAGATATTGTAACCATCAATGTGGAATTCGAATTACGTTGATATAATATTCATATAATAAAACATATAGTGCAGATTAGCTTAGGATGTTTATTGATTTAAATTATAGCCCACATTTCTCTGCGGAAACAGTCCAGGTTAGCTAAATTTTCGTGAGGGCGTTTATTTAGCCCTTGAATATAATAATATATTACAAATTTTCGTCGATTCTATATGTGCTAAAAATTATTCCTCAGGTCAAAGGAGAAGAAATGTCATTAACATAATTACGTTTGTTGGAGGAAATGGAAAAGATTTTAAAATGTGCCAGACTATGAAAAGACTTACAATAAAGGATATATGGTAAGGTTGGGCCTCTCTGTAAGAAAGCGTGAGGTTACAGAGAAAATGGAGGATGGGGGAAATTCCGGAACCCTTCTTCTTCTTTTTCTTCTTCTTCTGGACACACTTTTCAAGATAGGAGACCATACGCGTAAGAATCCCAGAACCAATTTTAAACACTGAACCGACAATTAATCATACAAGAAGAGGGAATTGAAAACTAGCATGTTTTTCTGGAACATGCAACTGTTTAATAATAATAATAATAATAAAAATATTGGACAATACGTGAATATTTTAGTTCTTTTAATAACTCACACCTCTTCAGATCAAAAAATTTTCTTCATATCGCGCAAAGGAAAACACAATATTTTTGAGCCGAAAATTATATTACCATCCACTTGTGAAATACTCCTGCATATGATTTTCTGCAAGACCACAAAAGGTTTTCTGTGGTTTTAGAAAAAATGGATTGAACTGTTTTCCAGTTTTGTGGTCATTGTCATGGTCAATCTTGCCTCAATTCTACACATAATGGAAATTTTATTCAAACACCATGCAGAACAATAAAAATAGAAGATGCTATTGATAAAACGAATCCAACAGATTTTCTATCAAAATATTCATATTCTGATGTTAATCGGAAAACTGAAATATATACACAAGAATATAGACGAACAACTGATTAAAGTTGAAGACAATGAGGAAGTGCTACTGCTATCTTTTCACAATCTTGAGACACATGGATTTAGACCTGACTGATGGTCGAGAATATGACTGATGGTCGAGATGGTAGAGTACCTGCCTCTCACCCAAAAGTCCCGGGTTCGAATCCCGGTCGTGGCAATGGAAAATACTGTGAGAGGGATTTTTCCATTATACACGGATATTGGATGTGTGTCCCTTGTCTTTAAATGTGTAGCCCCCTCCCGCACAAGGCTCAGCCTTCTGGGATAAAGGGGGTCGTAATTACATGTGGTGTATTTATTATTATTATTATTATTATATCACGTCAAAAAATGTGCCTTGTGAAGTACCTTGAAAGTGATAGCATTGCTATTCAGTCATAGGTATATCGGTTGAAATTTTGTAAATTAGTTTCTACTCAATATTGGATTATTAATGTAACAAAAATCATACGTGCGTTATAAAGAAAATATGAAAACTTTTTTTATTACACGCAATAATATAAAGCACCATTTTCATCCCCAAAATGAATAGGTCTATTAAACTAAGTGTGGGTAATATTTTTAGACAAATGAAAATATTGCTTATATCCATCAGCCTCCCATCTCTAAGCATTATTTCGTGTGAATTGCTGACGGAACTGTTGAGTAATATGGCTGTTTTTATAGATTTCAAGACTAATTTATCTGCGAAAATTTATGTAATGTATTATATTTTTCATTATTTTAGTAATGGGGTACCTATTTGATGCAATTTTTAAATAATGAAGAAAATGCAATAATAGATATAATATACTCGTTTCTTTTCTTTTAAACATTAATTTCTGTTTCTAATTTATTTAAGTTAACGCAACATAATAATAATATATATATGACAATTTTTACACATGTGAATATATTTTATTGTGCAGGCATAAAAATAATGCGATAAATTTGTATGCATATGATCGAACATAAATATTTTAAAAATAAGATATTACCATCATATCCACTTCCTGTGCGGTTGTCAATAGTAATAGAAATAGAGTTCAACCAAATCGAAACGAAAATAACCGATTATATTCGGAATTCCAAGTCATATTTAATTATGACATTTTATTCTAAAAAAATACGTATCAAAAATGAACAACTATATAAGAGAACCGCGATTTAGATAATGCTATACATTTTACCACCATTTTTACAGTACAAGCAAAAGAAGAATATGTTGACCAAAGAGGTCAATTCTGTAGATCCCATGATGGACAGAAATGATCAGGAGCCAATGTCTATTAAACAAACAATTTTTTTCAGAGAAACTACGTGTCCGAAGAATATGAGGATCTAAGGAACCATCTTTTGCATAATTTCAACAAAGACCTCAAGGAAGTGATAACAGAATCTAAAGTGGGTGGTTGAACTTTTGGTGCCAATCTAGGGAACCAAATGAAGTCAGCGAATGCCATGAACCGTTCAGGTAAAGATTTAAAGGTTAAAAAGGTAGTGGTTTATGTTAATAATCAGACCTGGAAGTAGAAAGTGAATGATCGCGTGAGAGATGTGTATTCTTGTTCTCACGGTGCCCATTTTCTGTATTCCTGAATGTTAATGATATGAGCATAATATGAGTTCGGATAGCGCAACGTTGCTTCTTCTTAGAAGCATTTTAGCTAACAACGAATGTAATATAATCTACTTTACGAAGTTTCTGGATAAAAATTGCCATAATTTAACTAGCAGCAGAGTAAATATGGAAAAACAAAGGCTTGTATCGATAATTCAGGTTCAGAAGGACGTCTTAATTAAAAATTGAACAAAAAGAAAATAGAAACTTATAATACCTTGTCTGTAAGTATTTTTATCGAGGTTTCTATACAAAAGAATACGTAAAATCTTTGGGAAGAAATCACAGATGTTTTAAATCACATTGCGGGCGGGACAAAAATCAGGCTGAACAAAAACTCCAAGTTTGGTGTACACGCCAGAAGAAGTTTCAGGGAAGCATTGAGGAAGTCTGAGGAATTTCGAGGAAGCCCAAGAAAGTTTAAATTAAGTCTGGGAAAGTTTTTAAGTAGAAGCCAATATGCGCAAGCGCAACTTAAAAATATACAAAATGTTTTCTTTAAAAATCTTTTAACATCCCAGCAATTACCAGCCTCTCAAATTTAAATAATATCATCGCATTACCTAGACTGTTATTGCCAACGTTGTTAAGCCATTATTTTTTCATAAAGATTCAGTTTTTTGCATTTATCTCGAAAATTTTCCTCTTCAAGGTCACACATTGCTTTTACGATTACTTTCTAAAAGAGTTCTGCTATTAGAAATCTATACAAAATTAGGAGTGTCATTAGAAATTATAAACCTGGGGTGGGCGGGTGGATTTTGATTACAAATGCTGTTTGCTAACACGAACGTATAAAAAATATAATTTTACTGGCTCATGCCTTCAGTGCAGTGGTTGTGATACCGCGTCTATACAATATTTCAGAAAGAAAAATTAGTAGTCTTCAAATTTCTTCAGAAAGAAATGCAGTTGGTTTATGTAGTGGGAACTTTCAATAGCAAGAATTCAACCCCCTCATAAGTAAAACAGGTTGGTGAAACTATTTTCCTACTTGTACAGGGTGATTCACTTAACTTTCCCACCCCATTTTTCTCTGTTATTTTTTCAATTACAAAAATAATATTATAACAAAAATTGTAGAACTTTTTATGAAGTTTTTAAATATGGTATCAAAAAAACAATTGAAAAACAAATTATGAAGTTAGTAGAGTAGTAATGGCGGAGCTGGGTCTCCCCCCACCCTTTTTTTTTTTTTGTGGTGGGGGGTAACTAGGGTAATTCGAGTAATGTAGGTAATTAGACTGATGTAATTGCAATAGAGGTAATTAGAGTATTGCAGGTAATTAGCCTGATGTAGTTGCAATAGAGGTAAGTAGAGTAATGTGCAGTAATTAGACTGATGTAATTGCAATAGAGGTAATTGGAGTGGTGCAATGCAATTGTAGTTGTAATTAGTGTATGTACTGATATGTGTATGAGTATTTCAAGTAGAGGTGGTGGGGCAGCTTCACTCCGTGTATATAAATGAGGATGAGGAGCACACAGCCATTTGTGGTGCTAGTCTCCCAGAGTAAAGACATAAAATGTATATTTGTACTTCTTGTGGTGTAAGTTTTACACGTGGTGACAATTTGCGAAGACATCAGAGGCAATCTTGTAAGAAGATACATGATAGTGGTCCGCAAGCAAAATATCCTAAACTGGAATGTAATCCTTCAACATCTACAAATATGGAAACTTGTAATTGCTGTAATGTGACTCTAAGCACAACCCAAATGAATTCCCATAGAAGGACATTGCAGCATAGGACAAATTCATGTGTTCCGTTTATAGAAGGTGTAGAAATTGTGCAGAGCGCTTTCAAATACAGGATTGTAACCTATCGAGTATATAGCGAAAATAATCACCAAGACTATGTAATGTTCTTCAATGAAATTAGATCAAAAATATTAAATCTCTTCGAGGAAGTGTTACGTATTCATAATACAGTAAAAGTAAATATGGAAACGTTTGCTACGTACGTATTACAGACACAGGAACTATCTGAAATGAAATCATTTAACACTTCCAACAAAATCTTGGATCAAGCTATGGATTTGAACAATACTTTGGACACCTTTGTGGATGCTATGATTACACAAACTACGGAGTTCCTGGAACGTGATTCAGGTATTTAAACATACATTAAGGTGGAAAGAAAATGACTAATTATAATTTAATTTTAGGATGGGCCCTCGAACGAATTGCTTTTGTTGAAATCAATGTGAATAAATATAGTCCTCTGGGTGGTTCATCATATGTCAAGTTGCCAAAATCCATAGAAAACAAGAAGGCAGTGGTAAATGTAAAAAACCAGGATCAGTATTGTTTTGCTTGGGCTGTAACTTCAGCGTTGTATCCTGCAAATGGCTGCACATCTGAGACCTCATCATATCCACATTTTTCAAGAGTTTTAAATTTATCAGGTATGAATTTTCCAGTAAAATTGCGGGATATTTCAAAATTTGAGGAGATGAATAATATTTCAATTAACGTGTACGGGTTAGAAGAAAAATTTGAGAATAATAGAATAAAGTATGAAGTTGTTGGGCCTTTACGTTATTCTGAAAAAAAACTATTTATGCATGTAAATTTGTTACTACTTTCCGGTGAATGTGGTGTAAATCATCACTGTAAGAAAGATTGCGCTAATAATCACTATTGTTGGATAAAAAACTTGTCTAAGCTAGTTTCCGCTCAAATTTCAGCTCATGATCATAAAAAGTACTTTTGTGATGGTTGCTTACTATATTTTAATAATGAGCGTCAGTTATTCCAGCATCAGAGAAATGACTGTAATCATGTTTATACAACAACACCATCGACACAATTTCGGATTGATAAATATGGTAAACAAGTACCTGAAAATATATTAAAATTTGAAAACTTTGAAAGACAAATGCAAGTACCATTTGTAGTGTATGCAGACTTTGAATCAATTCTGAAACCTATTCATACTTGTGAACCGAACCCCGAACGTTCTTATACAAATAAAACTTTTATACACGAACCTTACTCCTTCGCATATTTCATAAAATGTTCTTTTGACAATTCTTTATCAAAATTTGAACTCTATCGAGGATCTGATGTAGCCAAAGTTTTTGTATCGCGTATTGAAGCCGATGTAAGGGAAATCTATAACAGATATATGAAAGATATAGTCCCAATGGCTAAACTCACAGCACAAGAAAGACAAGACTTCCTGAATGCGACCGTATGCGGTATATGTGAGAAACCATTTAAAGTAGAGGATGTAAAAGTTAGAGATCATTGTCATATAACTGGTAAAGTAAGATTTGGTGCCGCACACTCTGTATGTAACTTAAATTACAAATTACCAAATTTTGTACCTATCATATTTCACAATATGAGTGGCTACGACAGTCACCTATTTATAAAACAGCTCTGTGCACATAAGGACAGAGTTGATGTTATAGCACAAAATAAAGAAAAATATATATCTTTCACGAAACACCTTTATATGCATGATTACGTCAATAAGAAAGGGGAGAAAAAACGGAAATTTATACAACTACGATTCATCGATAGTTTTAAGTTCTTATCAACATCGTTGCAAAATTTAGGGGGCAACTTAACTGATAACCAATTGTTTGTTACGGGAAGTTTCTATACAGATAAGGAAAAATTTAATTTAATGAGGCAAAAGGGTGTATTTCCATATAGTTTTATGGATAGTTTAGAGAAACTAAATAATGTAGAGTTACCCTCGAAAGATGAATTTTACGATAACCTAAATGAAGAACATATAACAGATAAAGATTATCAGAGGGCTAACGATGTGTGGAACTTGTTTGATTGTCAGAATTTGGGCGATTACTCAGATCTTTATTTAAAATCAGACGTACTCCTTTTGTGTGACGTATTTGAAAATTTTCGTAAAATTTGTTTGGAAAAATATAAACTTGATCCTGCTCAGTATTACACTTGTCCGGGTCTCTCGTGGGACGCTATGTTAAAACTAACCAAAGTGGAGTTGGAATTATTAACGGACATTGATATGATCCATTTTTTTAAAAAGGGAATACGTGGTGGAGTAAGCCAGTGTACGGAAAGGAAACATATTGCGAATAACAAATTTCTCCCTAACTACGACCCCAAAGAACCTTCTTCATTCATCACATATCTAGATGCCACGAACCTATATGGGCATAGTATGTCGCAACAATTGCCGACAGGTGGATTCGTGTGGCTGTCCGAAGAAGAAATCATGAATTTAGATATTACGAGCATTTCAGATGAAAGCACCCATGGGTATGTTCTCGAAGTAGACATACATTATCCACAAGATTTACACGACTTACACTCAGACCTACCCTTTTTAGTAGAAAATATTATTCCACCAAAATCAAAATCGAAATTGACAAAACTGATACCAAATTTAAACGATAAGAGGAGATATATTGTGCATTATATAAATTTGAAACAAGCGCTAGATAACGGGTTAATGGTTATAAAAACACATAGAATACTTAAATTCAAACAATCACCTTGGCTTAAAAAATATATTGACCTAAACACCGATATGAGAAATAAGGCTAAGAATAAATTTGAAAAAGATCAGTATAAATTATTAAATAACGCAGTATTCGGTAAGACAATGGAAAATGTTGATAATAGAATGGATATAAAATTAGTTACCCACTGGGAGAGCGTTAGGCGGAGTATGGGTGCAAATGCATTAATAACACGCCCTAACTTTAAATCATGCTCAATATTTACTGATGATTTTGTAGCCATCCATATGGGTAAACTAAAGGTAGTCTACAACAAACCAATTTACGTTGGTTTTTGTATCTTGGAGTTGTCTAAGACAGTATTATACAACTTTTTCTACGACGTTATCAAAAAACATTTCGGCGATAATGCTTCTTTGCTGTATACAGATACGGATTCGTTGATTATAAAAACATTTACAGATAACTTTTATAATTTCATAATACAGAATCCAGACAAATTCGATACATCTAACTACGAAGAAATAAATAAATTTAATATTCATAAGGGCTTGTCGGTGTTAGGTAAAATGAAAGACGAGTTCCCCTCTGATCCCATTATTAGTTTTTATGGTACGGGTGCGAAAGCTTATTATATACAATCGGTGGATAATGAACTCAAAAAAGCTAAAGGTGTGAAGAAATCTGTTATTAGAAAGCAGCTGTCAATAGATGACTATAAGAAAATCGTTGAGCGGGGAGGTTTAATATTTAGAAAAATGAATACGTTTCGGAGTTGCTTGCATGACATTTACACAGAAATAAAGAACAAAGTGGCCTTGTCCCAACACGATGACAAACGTTTTGTTATTCCTAATACTACTAAAACATTACCGTGGGGGCACCGTGACATATCATTTTTTCAGAGCGAACAAGAACAAAATATAGAACGACTGATAGTTGCCATAAATAATATGGAGAAAAAAAATGAAAACTTGGACGCTTTACTTGCAGCAATAGCTGATTTAAGCCAATAATTAATTTAAAATTTTTATTTCATCTTCTAACGTAAAGGTCGAAAATTCGAATACATGAACTACTAAACTGGAAAATTCAAACTACAAAATTTCACCAATATTTAATTGTAACATTATAATACAAAATTATTGTGATAATTTTAAGTACTTTCAAATAATAGAATAAAAATATCTAAATAAAAATCACAGTGTTGTTATTAGTAAACCTTTCTCCCAAAATAAGTTAAATATCGATTAGGTTAAATCGTAAATTATAAATAATGTAGGTAGTGACTTGAAGAGGTGTGTGTAATGATACAGTTTTACAATGTAAGAGTAGGTGACGTTGCTAAAACTAAAATGTCGTTTTATGCTGCAGTCAGGAATGTGATGTCATTTCAAATAGAAAGTTGTTGCGTCAGTTATTCGATGTGCGCATGACATTTAGAAAAGTTTGACGTCACTTTGTAGCGGGATTCTGTTGAGACAAAGAAAATCAACAGTGGGGTGAAAGCTTGGCTTGCATAAATCACGTGATGTCGTCCAACCAATGAGAGACGAGAGTGGTCACCCACTCCCTACCGTTGGAGGGGGAAGTTAGCTTGGCTTGGGTTTGAGGACGCTTACAAGATTCTTTCCGTCTTCGCCTGTGCTAGTGTGTGCAAGTGTGCTCTCGTGAATTTCATTGCTCAGTTTTTGTGAACAAAATGGTAAGAACCGTTAAAAATGTATCATCTGCTGGTGGGCGTAAAAGGCGCTCGTCGACACCGCCACCAACTTTACCGCCCTTGACTTTAATGACGTATTTGGCTACGTTTAAACCATCACCTGACGCATCTACGGCGTCAGGTTCCGCCATTAATGGCGGTGCTGTGAAGTCAGCAATAAAAAATCCATCCTCTGGCAGGGTTAATGTTTTAAACAACATTATTGTTAAAGATGGTATTGCTGCTGACGTTGGGGGCGCTTCGTGTTCTAACGAAGGCGGTAGTCAGCTAGCGTATCATGGGCACCATCAGCAGATGCACGGCAATATACATCCTGGCGCAGATTTACCTGTTTTGCACCTTGAAGATGGTGACCTCGGCAATACCGTCAATGTCACCGTATCCAGGAGTAATGCAGGTAAAGCCGTTCATACCCCGAAATTACATGGTTTGGCTTTAAACAAAAAATTTAAAGTCACACCATCTACTTCAGGGTGTCAGGATGTACGCGCATCTCATCCGCGCAAATCATCTATGTCTCTGGTGGCACATGACTCCGATGACGACTTTTTGCCTAGTAATGTAAACAACAATAAAAACACAAAGTCGTCGTCGGCGCCATCAAAAGGTAAAGGTAGACGTACAGAAACACAATCCATAGACTGTGACGCGACTTTATGGGACGAGATAATGGATTTCGCGCAGACAGTTGTACCTGCCCCTCTAAGTCCGCTACCTGCTTCACCAAAAAAAAATAAGGTTTCGGCAGGTAAAGGGCAGGTAAAACCGTCTGCGTCGTTTGTGGCTGTACCTCTACCTGGCAATAGCGCATTACAACAGCCAAGCTGTTCTAATGCGGTGTTGCCACCACCACGCAATGACGCATTAGAACAACCGGGTTGCTCTAATGCGGTGTTGCCACCGCCGCCAGAGGTAGCTCCGATTGTTAATGAGAATCCGCTCCCAGCACAAGCGGACTCTGATTCTGAATCGGAGGTGTTCTCGCAAGTTGACACCAAAACATCTGTTAAACAATTTTTTAAAATATACGGTCAACTTAAGAGAACACATGATTTAAATTTGAGGCTTTGTCGGGATCATCCGAAAATCTTGCGTCGTGCTGCTGATATGCGGGAAAGAGCCGCAAAATTAGAGGCCGACGTAAAGAGACAAAGGGAGGCTCTCGACAAAACTGCAAAGCAGATGAGGTTTATTTCGGATCAAATGGGTGGCTGAGCACTTGCGCACACGCGGCGGAAAGTTATTTTAAGTTAGATTTTAAGTTAGTTAAGAATATTGTTAGTTAGATAAGATTATTGTTAATTAGGTTTAAAATATAGTATTAATAAAAAAACATTAAAAAAATAAATGCAAAAAAAAAAATTTAAAATGTTTGTCAAAAAAAATAAATGACAAAAATAATTAAAAAAATAAATGCCCCAAAAAAAATAAAAATTTGTCAAAAAAAATAAATGACAAAAATAATTAAAAGAGCATACAAATAAAGGCAAATTAATTAAGTTAGATTTTTAAGTTATTTAAGAATATTGTTAGTCAGATAAGATTGTTAATTAGGTTTAAAATATATTATTAATAAAAAAATATTAAAAAAAATTAAAAAGTTTGTCAAAAAAATAAATGACAAATAATTACAAAAAAATGATACAAATAAAAGACAAAAAATGATAAAAAATAAATTACTGTGTATTATTATGTAAGAATATATTGTTAAAAATAAATATAAAAAAGTTTAAAACAAATTTTAAAAAGTGAATAAAAAATGATAAAAAAATTAATTAGTTAATAAAATATATACACCACATGTAATTAATTAATTGTGCATATTATGAGTACATGTTTGACATGAATAAACACATAATGTAAAGGTTAATTAATTTAAATAAATAAAGAGTTTAATAGGTTAATAACAACATAAAAAAAAAAAAAAAAAAAAAAATTAAAAAAATCGAATTTTAAACACATGAAAATCAAAATTAATGGTTAATTAGGAAAGGTCAAAGGTCAAATTTAAAAAAAAAACCGGAGAACCACCACCTCCTTTCTCCGGGGGGCGTCCGAGGATTCGATCCTGTGGTCTTCTGAGTGACCTCAAGATCGACGCGTATTTGCCCGCTCGGCTACTCGAACGCCCCACAAGAGTTAGGTCTATTTCCTAATTTCAACAAAAAACTACCTGCTCATCGATCCGTATTTACCAGGCAGGGTCGCATGGCCTTAGGCTATAAAATCAACCCAAGCTATCGGCTTTATACATTTACAACTGTATTATTTTGAATCAGTTTATATCTTGAGATATTTTAATTTAATTTAAATAATAATAAATAAAAGATAACCATTTTTTTTTCAAAATACTTTTTAATAAAATCATTCATATGTTCATTTGTTTTAATATTTATATGATTTACTAATTTTCACAACTTGTAATATACAGGGTGGCACAAATATTTTTATTAATTAAAAAATATATACAATTAAACTTAAAAATAAAATGAAATATAAATTTACATTAATAAATACTACTTATAACGAATCAAATTTAGTAAAACACGTTGTATCGTTCACGCAATTGTTTTATTTACATTATTACATGTATGACATACTTCAATTCGATGCAATTGCACCAAGTTTGTGCTGCAACATTTACATTTCGTTATCATTGCACCATCCAACGTCGTCGTTTTGTGAATATTTACATGCTGGTGACGTCCGGACACTATCCGTGTATAGGATATATAACATAGCCCACACAGGAAGTGTTTGGTTGCATCCGGCCTGGTTCTGATTATGACAAAAGACGCTGACGTGCAATATAGTCTCCGCCGATCATCATAATTGTTTAATATTTTTCCGGAGAAGGCTAACTCTCCCGCTTCGTCTTCCACATCATCCCCAAGACCTTCATCTACACTGACGGGAACCAGGTTGCCATCTTGATTCAAGTCCTGAAGCTCTTGATTTACACCATCTCGGTGTAACACCATTGCACCCATATCATTTTCTGCCAGTTCAGTGAGGAATCGTCTATAAGCCATCTTTAAATGTTGGAACTCAACTGATTTGATGTTAAACCTCCTCCGTTTTATATTCTATAATTCGTGACGGTGACGCCCTTCCTATTGCGTCAAGTTTACTATTAGCTATTTAAACCAAGAGTGACCACAAGAGGAACGCATTCAAACTTCTTACGTAACACAATCGTGTCTTAAAACAGAAGTGCATACAATGGTCCTACCAAGAGAGTGGAAATTAAAACCAATAATAGCAGTACAACCGTATAGTTACAATAATTCAAGAATTTGCCATAATTGCTATACTGCATGGAGGAAGCAAATTATCAACCCATGCACTGGACTGTGCAAAAAGTGTGTAATTCAGAACCCAGTGCAGAAAAAAGAATTTCGAGACAATTGTCCAAATGAAACACAATGTCGCAATTGTCTTACCATACTCAAAAGAACGAATTTTGGTATATATCGAGACGTATGTGAAGCTTGCAAAGCAGACCAACCACAATTAAGACAACGATGCGTGTACTGTAGTAAGTACGAGGACAATTGTTGGAACAACATTTGCATAAAATGTATGTCAGGGGCACTCATCTTGTGTGATCGCATTGGTGTGTTTTATAGTAGTTGGACTCACCATAATAGGGACTGTTGGTGTCTTAATTATAAATAAATTATATTATTTGTATATATGTATGTGTGTATGTAATATATATTATAACCATAAACTGTAAATATATTTTTAGTATTGTAATAACATATTATTTTGTAGGAAACTTTTAAAATTATACAAAAAAAAAAATGATTATTTTTAATTTTTTTACAATTTAAAATGAAGGAAATAAATTAAATAAATATTTAAGAGTTTATTAAGTAAATAAATGTATTAAATGACTTACAATTAATTTATTTACTAAAACTATTTATTAAATTATTTACAATGTTTAATTTATATGGATGCCTAATCTGTTCCCTCGCAGACATTATCGCACTCTATCAAGAGCTGATAATCTGACCAGTGGCTCTGGTCAGGTGATGGCTGGCCGTCTGGATCGTAGAACACCGTTTCCATAGACCATGCTGATGGTGATGTTGCCCTATCAGTGCTGCTGTCCGGGGGGTTATCTTGGTCTCCCTGGTCCTCGCCTAGATTCTCACCTATCCAATAAGATGAAGGTGATATTGGTCTGTCGTCAATGCTATCTGGGGTAGCTTGGTCATCCTGGTCCTCTTCGTCTTCCTGGTCCTCTTCGTCTATCGAATACGATGGAGGTGACCGTTCCCACCAATCACTGCTGTCTGGGTCGTATTCACTAGGCATTGACCAGGTCGATGACGTTGATTTTGAGTCGGTGCTGGAGGAGACGCAATTTACTTGAGAAGTGTCCATGATGTTAATAATTTTAAATCTGACAAACAAGAGCGTTGCTGTGTGTTATATAAAGCAAACTAATCTCCACCCCCAGCAGTGGCGCCTCCTACAAACATTACTTTACAGGCACCTCTATTATTGATGATGGAGAGGGGGTAAACATTTAATGTATAGTGTTTTACTGAATCAATGAATAAGTCAGGTTGGCCGAGTGGTTAAGGTGTCAAACTTCACTAATTAAAATTCATAATAACACGTATCCTATGATTGGATATGAATACCCCCTCTATTATTTTAGAGTGACTCCCTCCCCACACTACTATATATATATGGGAGTAATATTAAACCAAACTTAGTTGCATTTACTATTTCTATCTATATACCACGTATCGAAATGGCAAATCCATCTATTATATCTATTCTAAGACGGTTGGCGCAAGAAGATTCCAATAATTGGATGCTGTTTAATCATGAGGCTGCGGAGATGGGGGTACCTGCTGAGGCTGTGGAGATTGGAGCACCTGCTGATGTTGATGCCAATGGTGCCAACATCGATATCCAGGAAGTCATCGAAGGCGGCGAAAATGGTATAGTGGACGATGGAGTCGACGAAATGGTGGACGATGGTATAGAAGTCGATGTTGCGGACCTCATCGAGGAAGACCAGCACGAGATGGCTTTCCAGATAAAAGATATGGTGGCTGGTACAATGGACAAGGTGTGTGCTACAGCGGCCTTCGTTGTGGTATGCAGCATTGACCAGGGAAAATACTTTATGTGCACTAGGTGCTACGTATCGTATTCTCGCATGGTCGTAGAGGGGGCTGTTCACCAACACGCAAGTCTGCACAACACGGTTGAGTGGTGGGACGTACCTACCATAAAGTGCAAAGCTTGTGGCGATGACACAGTGACAGTCGGTGCCATCGAAGGTTGTTTTGTGTGCAATAATACTGGAAAAAGAACAGTACCCATATAATAATATTAGATTTTCTAGTTTGTACTTTTTATATTATTTTTTATGTTTGTTTAATTTTTAATTATATTTAATTAATTTTATGTTTTATGTTATATGTATATTTGTATCATTCTTATAATATAGATTGTAGGAAAATAAAAAGGAATTAAAACATTTATGTGTATGTTTATTATCTTTCAAGTGTTAAAAAAAAAAAAAAAAAAAAAAAATGATTATTTTTAATTTTTTTACAATTTAAAATGAAGGAAATAAATTAAATAAATATTAATAAAGTATATTCATTTTATTATTCATTTGTGACACATATTAAAATATTTCAATCGACATAACTATATAATGATACATTAATATATTTTTCTAGTTAATGACAATTTTAAACAATAGAAGCTATATCAACCCACGAATTGTGTTCTACAGATAGCCCCAACCACTTTACCAGCACTTTATTTCCTTTCTTCTTTAATACATTTTCAACTAGATACACATCGGGGTATTTTGCTTTTAGTAGCTCCATTTCATAAAAACATCCCTTGATTGGGTGTCCAAACAAGTCTTCTATCAGGTAAGTTGTGGGATTTGTTATGTTTATTTTGGTAATTTTAAAAAGTTCTGTTGAAAAGTTCGGTGTAAACCCTTTATCAAATACACCTTTATACTTGCTAATACGAACTATATCACCGAGATGAAATTTCGGTTTCAGAGCAATCTTAATATAATTATATACGTTTAAATGTGTAGTTGGTTTGACATCAATGGGCTTTCTGCCAGTTGTACGATGGACTTTGTCATTGTAACTTTTTGTAACGTTTGGTAGGATATCGAGCCATTTATATTTACCCATAGCTGAGAATTCTTTATACAACCAATTTTTTAATGTGCGGATTACTCGCTCAACAATTGCTGCTTTTTTTGTGCTATACGTAGAATAATGATTAATTTCGTGCCGCTTCATTAATGCGGAGAACTTTCTGTTATAGAATTCAGTACCATTATCGGTCTGTAAATTTCTCGGTGAATAATTTGCTTCTTGAATAATAGTCTGCATAGCCTTGGTAACTTCTACAGCTGCTTTATTTTTAATAGGTTTGGTCCATACGTACTTGGAATAGCAGTCAATCACTACAAGAATATAACGATACCCTCTATTTTTATCAGCGTATGGCTGCATTTCAGCTAGGTCTGCTTGCCACAAATCACCAAACCCCTTAATTATGGTTCGCCTTCTACGAAAATTTCGTCGAGCATTTCTATGTAACTCGTTAACAACTTGTAATTTTTCGCTGCTAACCTCCATTATAAAATTGTCTTCAGCTATATATCAACTTCAGGCATTAGTTCTGGTGGAAATGCTAGGCCTCCGGATTGCACCTTCTTTGGTTGGAGTTCGGTGGCAATATGCTCTAATTTAGAGATTCTAGTGATTAAAGTATTGCGATTGTTTATGGCCGAACGTTTAACTTCAGAAATTGCTTTATCAACATATTTCCTCATTTCTATTTTCATTTTCTGCATCATCTCATTATTTTGTTTATTGAAAATAGCGCGATTTTCTTCTCCACTTCTTATAAGTCCCACATCAACATATTTTTTCATTTCCCCAATAATTACATCGGTTGTATCAAAAATAGCTTTGGCAGCATTTTCATCATTTGTTTGTAGACGCTTGTTAACGTAATTACATGTTGCACCATCTTGATCATCGACAGGTTCCCCTAAATTTTTTAAACGCTTATTTTCAATATCATAGTGATTATCTCTGGTAAGTTTAAAACCCACGCCAGGTAATCCACGATGGGCTATTAACTTACTCGCACTAATTCTTTTGCTGCGTCCAAATTTGTCGATAGTGTTTACAGTAGACATTTCTGACTGCATCTGATCCAGTTTATAAAATTTCAGACTATATAATACTTATTAAGTATAATGATACTATGTTTTATTTCATCTTTAATACACTATTTTTTCTTCCCTAAGTTCTGATATTATTTCTATTATTTCATTGTCGTGGTTGTTATTTCCCGCTATTTTCGAACTCCATAGTAGACGTAGACGATCCACGAGTTCGCTGGGTTTATTCCAAAAAATATATTCTTTATCTTTATTTCTGTACAATTTGTGGGTAGGTACACGTTTTAAGCCGTGACCACTTGTTGACGATCGTGTCGCAATTGTAGAAGATGTTAATGGTTTGATAATTTTGTGAAATTTTCCACGCTTAGTAGTGTTATAGCCATTCGCTACATCGAATTTTTTGTAAGGTGCCTTTGTTTTTCTTAGTATTTCTCCATATATCTTACTCCATTCATCATCGAGAACACCCTCTCTATTATCATCTAAAATTGTTGGGCGTTTTAGAAATATTAGATCGTACAATTTAGGACTACCTAGATACACGCCAAGTTTCTTATTGCCATACCATAGCGTAATATTTCCATGGGAAAAACGTATTTCGGCATTGCCCATCAGCAGTTTGCCTGTCTTGGGATCTACACGCACTCCATATAAACTATCATACTTGGAATCACCAGATTTTAAATTTTGTATATGTCTTTTTACAACCTCATGTCTTTTTTCTAGTTTACTAGCTGGAGAAGTTTCGGATACAGGGGTTGTTCTTATTGACGATGGTGGTGTTTCCATAATGGGGATATAATGTGGAACATCATCACCACCTACATACTTATCGGATCCTTCTTCAGAAGCACTCTCCCATGATACAGCCCTCTGGGTGGACACCCTTGATGATGATGGTTTTGAATGTAATTGTTGGATATGAGATTTGTTCTCTGCTGCTGAAGATATAACATTTAAAGGTTCAGTTATCGGTTGGTAGATCTTTTCAAGTGTTACGTGCATCTCCATATCTTTGTTCTTGATATAGTTAAACTTCTTCCGCACAGCATCTGTTGCCTCAATCAGCTGTCGCTTGAGTGTTATTTCGCTACTGGGATGTGCAAGATTGTTATATTTTTTATTATCTTTGGTAACCTTCATCTTAGCGCATACGTAAACGAAGTAATCCTAACGACGTATGTAATTCAAGTGAAGTTTTTAATAAAATGCATTATGGATATATGAAGCTATCAAACCCTTTTCTATATCGCCCACCTTGTACTTCTCTATCCTTATCAATCACTAGAAATCCATATTTGTCATTCCAGCACTTTGCACACATATTTTGAAATACTGTAAACGTTACATCAGGTGACACATGATCGGAAAAGATGTGATGCAGATTCATGTCGTCCTGTTTAAAGACAACAATTAAATTACTATTGTCTCTTATTAACTGCTTCGGGATTCGAGAGTATGTCTGGCCAAGATAAAAACAATCCACATTTCTATGTCGGCCCATACTGAAATATCCCCTTATAACATCTTGTTTCTCACATATTACATCGTCAAATATAAACACAGACTCTGGCTTTGCCTCGGATGGTTCCACTATTTGCGTACCATTACTAAATGTATAAAATCCTAACCCCTCAATCGGCGCTAATACATTACGTAGATACTCATACTTGGGTTGATTTATAGACTTTGAGTATAGGTAAATATTTAAAAAACGTAAACCTAAACGATGCGTGATCAAAGATATTAAGACATTTGTTTTCCCACAATTCGAGGGTCCTATTATGAGGGCACGTACAGTTGAAGGTAGTAGTGGTCCATGGCGATTATCAGCACTTAACCCACGCCCAACTTTTTCATCCAAATTATCTATAGAAAGCGTTTGTTTCTGTTTCACAATGTGCATTGTACCGCGGCTAAATGTTATATAAGTAGATGTGTGATTTACAACTCTTATTTAAATGGTTTCTACGATACGATACACACGTGAAAAACGTACGAAGCGCGGTGGAGGATTAGTTAATTCCCTGATTAATAAGCTCCCCGTCGAGTTGCATTTGCCAGGTTATCAATTTTGTGGTCCAGGCACAGATTTAAATAAAAGGTTAGCACGAGGTGATTCTGGCATAAATCAGCTCGATAAAGCGTGTAAGCAACACGATATTGCATACGACAAAAATAGCAGTAATCAAGCAGCCCGCCATAAAGCAGACTATCAGCTTGAACAGGCTGCGTGGAAACGGGTGAAATCCAAAGACGCAGGACGTGGAGAAAAGGCAGCTGCTTGGTTAGTCACAACTATAATGAAGGGAAAACAACGTCTTGGTATGGGATGTAATTCAACAATATCTCGCAATCCAATAAGGAAACGAATCATCAAGAAAACAAAGAAAGGTAAGAAGAATGTTAAAAAGACAGCGTTTGGATCTGGGATAGTACGAAAAGTGCGTGACACACTGCGAAATGCTGGAGGCAAAAAAGTAAAAGACCAAAAGAAGGTGGTTGAAATTGCTCTAAAAGCTGCACGTCGATATATAAAACAGGCCGGTGGAAAACGCAATATTCAAACACCTCGAATTATACCAATTCCAAAAGTTGGTGGTATTTTACCTCTAATACCCATTTTTGCTGGATTATCTGCATTGGGTAGTTTGGCTGGTACGGCTGCTGGTATTGCTAAAGCTGTAAATGATGTGAAAAAGGGTAGAGAAGAATTAGCTGAAGCAAATCGGCACAACAGAAGTATGGAAGCAATAGCTATGAAAAGTGGTAAGGGGATGTATATGAAGCCATACCGAAAGGGGATGGGTCTTTATCTAAAACAGAATTCAAAAAACTAATAGACTCCCTACCTCGGAGACCTCTTACCGACATTGATCTTAAATATTATGCTAATAAAATGAAGGTAGCATACTTTCGAGGTGTATTTATGCGTGACTCACTACCAAGACATGGGCCACATTACAATGAATCCGCAATAATCAATTTGGATAGTATATATGGTCCTGGGACACATTGGGTGGCATATAAAAAACGAGGTAGTTTAGTAAATTATTTTGATAGTTTTGGCGACTTACCCCCACCTATAGAATTAGTTACATATTTCAATAACGATTCAAGGAGGGCCAACCAAATATTCTATAACTACAAACGTGTACAGAATTTTAACACAGTGTTGTGTGGACATTTGTGTTTAAAGTTTCTCTCTACGAAACAAATATAAAACGCCATGGAACTGAAATCTATGACCCCAGCAATAGATCGAGAAGGTATCAAGCGAATGGGTCACTCACTAATTGCATTCTCCCGTTTGCGTAGTCTGTTGAAGATGAGCAAACAACAACTAGCAGATATGCCCAAAGAGGTGATGATTGGGTTGGCTTCACATGAAATTGCATTAGTATGGGATAAGCTACCTACACATCTTCAGAACGATGTCGATATATTAAAATATCAATATTGTACAGAACATTACCTTAATGATTATGAAAACAATGTTGACGTAAATGATGGTCCAACACCTAGAAAAATGTTTTGCTGCTATTGTAAGGTAAACGATGTAAATGTGGCATCCAATAACAATGTAAATATATTACCATCAACTTCTAAGAAGAGGAAATTATACCATTATTGCTGTAATCCACAATAAATTGGGTAACACAATTTAATTATATCAGTCATGTCGTACACGTTCACACTAACGAGCCGCTTAAGTGAGCTAAGTGTCAACTTTGATCCACCCATTGAACTGGATAGGAGCAGTCGTCATGGGTTAGGTTTAATTGGATTCTACTCTTACAACTCCATATACAATGTGGATGAAACAAATAACATCTTCCAATATAGGGTTAGTGCTAAAGATACATTCACTACTGTTCACATACCTCTGGGGGCTTATGAAATTGATGAAATCTATGCTGCAATGTTGAAAGCTATGAATATTGATGGAAAGGATTACACGCAAATATTCACTTTAAGGGCAAACAACAATACCTTAAAGTGCGAGATTTTGTCAAAGTATGAAGTAGATTTTAGACAACCAAATTCAATAGGAAGTCTGTTGGGATTTGGACAAATATATTTACAACCAAATAAAAATTACGAATCAACACAGCCTGTTGATATTATGAAAGTAAGGATGATACGCGTAGATTGCAATATTATTTCTGGAGCTTATCTGAATGCAGAAGAGTCACACACTCTCTTTGAATTTGACATAGACGTTGAGCCTGGCTACAAACTTACTAGAGAACCCAAAAATATCATATATTTACCTGTTAGACCTAAAGGGTGTCAGTTAATAGACAACATCACACTACGCATACTGGACGACAACGGTGATTTGATCGATTTTCGAGGTGAGAAAATTATTGTAAGGCTAGAATTGAAGAAAGTCGGATATCACCAACCAAATGGGTTTTAGATATAAACAGCGACAGCAAGTACATCACCATCAGTATGATACTGTAGCGAACAACAGTATGGATAAAAAGAAAGGGAGATGTGGAAAGCAATTCATTCAAAGTCTATACCTTAAACAGTTAAGACATAGATTGTCAGCTGAGGATCAAGCCTTTTTAAAATCTATTGGATTAAAACTGCGAAAAATTGGTCATAATAATGGTGGCTACTGCAACTAGTGACAAACTTGAGGTGTTTGATGAACCTGTGTTAGATCATTCCCTAGTTAGCCTACATGAGCATACATATAAACCATATGGATCCCCATATTACAGAAACTCTGATGAAATACGTATTCCCATCAATTTTCAAGATGTTATACTCGACATTTCAGAAAGTTATATATACATAGAGGGAAAATTTACTCCTAGCGACACCACAAAGCGTTGTTATTTATCCAATAATGCACTAGCATTTCTCTTTGAAGAGATACGACTGGAAATGGGTGGTGAACAAGTAGCAGTAGTCAGAAGACCTGGTATTACTACCACAATGAAAACTATGGTGTCGTATGGGCAAACGCATGCACGCTCATTAATAACAACAGGTTGGGGTCTCACTGAAAAGAGACAAGATATTTTAGATACCGCCAGTCACGTGTTCAGTGGCAAACTACCCCTTAAGTTCCTTATGGGTTTTGCAGAAGATTATACCAAAGGCATTCTGAATGTGAAGCAAGAATTAATTATGATAATTGCACGCTCATTTAAAGACTCCTATATCGGTGAGGTTGATGCAGAGTTGGAAATCAGCAAAATTGAGTGGAAGATAAGGCACATTGTACCTGAAGATCGACAAAAGTTAAAATTATTGAATCGAATTAATAAAAGTGGTAATAATACCAAAGTTAAGATGGTCTACCGTGCGTGGGATTTTTATGAGCTTCCCTGTCTACGCGATACTACCTATGACATATGGGCTCTTAAACTCTCCACCCGTCTTGAAAGTCCACTTTTCATCCTTCTTGGCTTTCAAGGCACTGATCAGGCCAATGATAGAACAAAGGATGTTACACAGTTCAAACACGCAGACATAAATAATATTCGACTATTTCTAAACTCTGAAGTATATCCATATGAACGTTGGAATTTAGATTTCGATAAGAAGCTCGATTCTGCAGCATATTATGCTTATGAGAACTTCCAACGTAGTTACTATGATAAAGATATGAGCGAACCCATGATGGATCTTGGGGAATTCAGGAAGAATCCTTTGTTTGTCATTGATTGTTCACACCAACCTGTTGCAGTGAAATCATCTACTGTCGACATAAAAATAGAATTTGAAACACGAAAAGCGAAATTTCCGGAACAAACTCGAGTGTATGCACTTATACTTCATGATACATATTTAAGTTATAACGCATTAGATGGCTCGGTTCAGAATGGTTTTCTCGATGTCAAGTAAAAAAAGAAAATATTTATTATTGTGGAATTAAGTAGTGCAACCTATTTCTATCAAGATATCTGGATAATTTTATCAACAATAATCATGATGTACTTGCAACTGTTTATTTTCTCAGAATGTAATTGTAGAATTAAATATAAAATTAAAATAAAAACTGTTCTAATTATACTATGATTGTATTTTTTGTTGTGTAATAAGAAATATGAAATAAAATGAATGTAATCTTTTAATGTGTATTTTATTTATTCAGTTTTATAATATAATATAAAATACAGAATATTGTTTACTACAGATACATACAATATTTGGTGTAATAAATATGACAATAGAAGATGAATATTATTTATGTATCTACATTGTTATCTTCTACATCAGACTGGTCGAGTTGATATTTTTCAATAATATTCTTAGGTAGGTACTCCATTATCTCGTATAGAAAATGTTTTAGTTCCACTCTGTCCATATGCTCACAAAACTCATCCAAATTTAAGAAGCCACGGGAATATCTACCACATAGATTTACACCAATGCTATACGCTTTAGAAGCTTCTTTAACCCGTCGAACTTCTTCAGCGTCGAAGCAGATATTCATATCATAATTTAATGAAACCAATGCATCCCTTATTAAGTCATCTAGTTTACAAGACAATCTCTCAATGGCAGATTTAATGTCTTCTGCAGGGGTCCATGTTTGGGTTGAATATTGCATCCACATCTTTGCTGCGTACCTACAAATAAAAAATGAAATGTAAAAAAATACATAAAAAACAGCACTAAATGGACTTACGTTTGAGCTATTGGTGTACACGAAGTAAAAATATGTTGTACAAATGTCAATTTAGATATATCAGAATCTTTATAGGCTAACAAGTGATACTATTCTATAATACTCCTAGCATTCTTCCACAATATTCCATTTCTACTTAATACTTAAACTTAGCTAACTTAAATACTTTACGATTATTTTTGTTTGAGAATTAAACACCGAAACTTATTAATGGACTAGATTTTGCTCCAGGATAAGCTGGAGAACTTTGTCCTAAATATGTCAATGTAACTTTACCATTTGACGAATTTATTTTATCGATAGTGTTCTCACATATAATTTCCACAAACCGTTTCGGTAAAAATGATTTAAAAGTCGTAATTGAACTTTCCTCAAACAAAGTTACTATGATTGATTTTCCAAATCTTGTATTAACCAAAGATATTTTTTTTATGATATAAGGTTTATTTAAAATTAACGCTGAAATGGATCTTTGCTCTAAAACCTGCATATCTTGATTTATTAGCTCATTAAGTGCTAATAAGTCAACTTCGGAAATTGCCATATTTAAAATGAATATAATGAAAGAATTATAAAGAGTAATATAAGATATTGCTCACTTGAAATAACTGAAGTCACTGACTGCACTAGGCTGATTTGTTAGCTGTAGATGGTTCACGATAGAACACGATAGAAATGATTTTGTGTTGCGACTACATCTTCTTTATAGCAGTCTAGCTGAGCTACCCCACCACCACTACTTGGAGTACTCATACACATATTGGTACATACACTAATTACAACTACAATTGCATTGCACCACTCCAATTACCTCTATTGCAATTACATCAGTCTAATTACTGCACATTACTCTACTTACCTCTATTGCAACTACATCAGGCTAATTACCTGCAATACTCTAATTACCTCTATTGCAATTACATCAGTCTAATTACCTACATTACTCGAATTACCCTAGTTACCCCCCACCACAAAAAAAAAAAAGGGTGGGGGGAGACCCAGCTCCGCCATTACTACTCTACTGAAGTTACAGATATAACTTGCATTTTTTTTAATGGAACACCCTGTATTTTATTACATTTTTCGACATAAAATTTTATTCTGATTTCGACAATATAGCACACATGGTACTTATTTGTAATACTTTTCGAAATATTTGCATTTAAATATATAAATTATAGACAATATCGCATATTCGAGTATGCTCTGATTTTAATAGTATTTAATTGTAAATTAATAAACAAGTAACAATAATAAACAAATAAGAGTTATACTAACACAAAATAAACATAACTTAGTTTAACAAATTAAAAACAATAATGTTATTAAAATCAGAGCATACTCGAATATGCGATATTGTCTATAATTTATATATTTAAATGCAAATATTTCGGAAAGTATTACAAATAAGTACCAGGTGTGCTATATTGTCGAAATCAGAATAAAATTTTATGTCGAAAAATGTAATAAATTACAGAGTGTTCCATTAAAAAAAATGCAAGTTATATCTGTAACTTCATAATTTGTTTTTCAATTGTTTTTTTGATACCATATTTAAAAACTTCAGAAAAAGTTCTACAATTTTTGTTATAATATTTTTTTTGTAATTGCAAAAATAACGGAGAAAAGTGGGGTGGGAAAGTTAAGTGAATCACCCTGTACATGGTGCAAGGAAAATCTCAAATCTCTCACTCAACTCATACAGATTTAGTCAATTCAAAAAATCGCCGCAAAAACAAAAATCAAAGTTGGAATTATTACCACCAACTTCAGAGGCAGTCGCTTAACTTTCATTACGAGTATTCTACAAAATTCAGAAACGGTTTGGCAAGAAAAAAATCCACAACAGTGGGGATAGAAGAAAATTAACGGCTCCTTACAACTTGTGACAACACTTTTTGTGCCAACAGCAGAATCAATATTGCAGCTTATCTCCTGCAACTGCAATATATAGGTAAGTTTAAGATGCTCATAAATTTACGGAAATTGTCAGGGAGTACAATATCTAAATTCATCCATGGATAAAATTATCGAGGACCTAAACGACGCGATGCAGAAGATTTAAATGCTATCGATTCCGATCTTCTTTAGATACAAAGTATGTTTCATTCAATATCAAATGTAAATAATATCATCACATTACCTACACTTTTATTGCCAACACTCTTAAACCATTGCTTTTTTATAAAGTATCAGTTTTTTGCATTTATCTCGAAAATTTTCCTCTCCAAGGTCACACTTTGTTTTACTACTTTGTTTTACTACTACTACTACTTCCTAAAAAAATTCTGTTATTAGAAATCTATAAAAAATTAGTGATGCCATTAGAAATTGTAAACCTGGAGTGGGAGGGTGGATTTTGGATTAAAACTTTTTCCATTAAAATGTGTTCTCCTTGACATTCGAGAAAATGCTGTTTGCTGCATAAAAAAATTTTGAACGGTTTTCGAGTTATTAAGGATAACTCGTCTTAATAAAATCACCCATTATTATGATTATGTACGTCTAATTAAAGTAGAAAATAACCAGTACAAATGACGAAGAACTCGTCACCAATGTTTTGTAAGGTCTCTCTCTAACTAAAAGCAAGTTTAATCTCGCTTCTCTATCGCCTACCGCTGCAGCGGCACGTTAGCATTCCTTACGGTCCTATTATCAAGTCCAACAATGGCAGGGCCTTAAAGAAATATGGAAGAATGGAGCTGGAAACAGGGCAAAGCTGGGCTTACCCCAGTAGCAACGCTAAAAGATCCTGCTCCTGAAAAACTGCTTCAATTTACATCTAGTAAATGCAAGAAAAGGTGCAAGGCAGCATGTGGCTGTAGAAAAGGTTGGCCTACAATGCTCTGTAATTTGTACATTTGTAACGGGCAAATCTGTGAAAATGCCCCCGTAGTCGACGAGTTAGATGACAAGGAAGTCCACTCTCCAGCAAAAATATTACTCCGAAGCATGGGGAAGAACCAAATGATGTCAGTGGACGGCGAAACGCAAGAAAATTGTGATGAAAATATTGCTGAAGCATACAACGAACCTGAACCTTCGACATCAACCACCTAAAGCGACGCAGTAAGCTTGTTATTTGAGGATTAGGTCTACTTTACCTCATGGTGTGGTGTGTGGAAACGACTATTGTACATCTGGAACTGTAAGAAACAGACAAGTAAAATCTACTTTATCTGAGGATTTTCAATTACCAAAACGCATTTGGTGCCTTAACGACAAAAATATTCAGTCATAAAATGCGCACTAAAGTGAATAAATGTAAAAAGTAACAATTTTTTTCATAATGCGGGACTTAGCTCGGCTAATGCATGTTTACAGAAAAAATGTATAGGAAATATTTTATAGAAAATTTAATGCTCTTTGATTTCGTTAATAGCATTTTCTATCATAGGAGGCACACGAAGCAAGTAATAATTGCAGAGAAACTTATTTTTGGCGCCATTTTACCAATATGGCGACGCCGGCGGCACCGATCACATTTTGCATTTTTGTGCATTTCATAAAGGGCATCGAAATCTAAAAATTTCCAAAGTTACAAAACTTTCGCACTTCTTCGGATTGACTCCTCTTTTTTCGACCTGACCGCTGGAGTATTTTCAGATTTGATAGATTTGGAGTAGTTTTGGGCAAAGTTTATATTAATAGATCAGACAGTTCGGACATTATAAAACCACGTATCAGAACGGAAGTTTTAAAATAAATCTGGAAGTGAGGTCAACAAGAATTTGTTTTTCGTCTCTTTTATATTCTGACTGAAGGTTAACAGTATGAACATTTAATGCGATAAATCTTTTTTTAAAATTAATTAAGATTTTTCTTGTAGGTAAATTAATTGAGATGTGGAGTATATAATTTGCCTTTAGTTTCGCTTCTTACTCTAAATTTATCCACGGTTATTACTACTTCGTTTCAAAAAATATATAATACCATCGTGCTATTTTTAATACCGTACTCAATTTTGTTAATCAGATTACGTACGTTTAAAATAGTTGAAAGATTTATATGGTTAGAATGAGAATTAAAAGATATTGACATTTAAATATAAAAGGCAACCTGCCTAAAAATGAAAAACAGCTTGTTAACTTTATATGATTTTAAATTACTTCTAAATAGTTTATTAAATATTTAGATTATTTTACAATAAAGAACAAAGGTTTCAATACGGAAAATTTGAAGAGCACGTTGCCACTCGATAGAGTAGTTTAAAATTGTCATAAGCAGATACGAACACATTGTAAATGCAAAGCCACCCTGCCACTGATATGCGCCGCATCCCCATCGGCGCTGTGGAAAATGACACTTGATTGTCAGTACACCCTAGGTGGGTACAAAGTCAACAGTTAAGATCATCCAATCTGCATCAACTTTCTCAAGTTGAAGCAAGTTGCGGTCTCCGGGTTGAGTTTAATATTCATCCAGGCCTACGAGGACATCACAACATAACCTGACTCTGATAGCTCGCTGACAATATGCAAAGAGTTGACGATGAAGGACCGGGTCCGGTGGGAAACTAACAAGAGGCCGCACTCAGGGTCAAATTAGTGTAACTAAATGCGGAAAGGGAACGTGAGCAGGGTCGTTTTGATATGAATTGACGTTTTCAATCGAACAGGACTTTGCACGAATTCCTCACAACTTTCCAACTGACACTTATAATTACCGGGATAGATGAGTCTTCATTATTTACAACGGCACGACTCCTTTGATAGATGTTGCAACTTTGTCAACGGACTTTCTGGAAAGCACACCCCCCCCTTTACTAACGGCAAGATACGATCTTAAAGTAAATAATCCACTAATCATGAAAAATATAATAATAGCATAACTGTTGGCTTTGAAATAATATGGGTACACTGGCATTATTGAAGACATACTAATGTAGGTATATGACAGTTTTTTTTACTCAAATTATTTCTTAGCTCCCAAAATAAAACTTTTATTAGAATACTTCGTAGAGTTTGATGGATTATATGCAGGGAATCTCTGTAAAACCAAATTATGTTTGGTGCAATTGAATAACCAGTAGTTATAATGCACATTGACAAAGTTTACGGATTTATGAATATTACATCCTGTTGCTAATGACAACACTGTGTACGATAATATAATTCTTGTTATGACATCTTATTTGCATATGTAACATTTTTAGTCCAGTAAAATAAGAAAAAATGAGCGAACTTTTTTACTCTAACATTTTTTTTATATGCAAGTTAGAAGGTTTTGAGGTCAGAAAATATCACACACGCAACCACCAGCAACATACAGCGTATTGAGATATAGATACAGGGTGTCCCGATTTTAAACCGACGAACTTCGGATACAGAAAGTTCATATGAAATTATGACATACCCCCTTTAACTTCTTCTCTATCGAGCCTCTTAACGAAAATAAAAGGTGTTCAAAATTCAATTTATTTTTAACTTCCACAATATTGAAGATAGGGATACCAAACTTGGCACACATAGTAAGGTTGTGAGGATCCACCTTTTCTATGGTTCAAAGTTGAACTGAGGCCCGCCAGTGGCGTGCGGTGCGGTCACGGTGACATAATTTTAAGAAATTCTTGAAAACGGAAAAAGATATGCCCATGGTTCATAGAAACAAATTGTAATATTTTTTGAAATTCTATCAGCCCCTGAATTTATGCTAGTGTTTTTCAGAACACCCTGTAAATGGAAATCAGACGTACCTACATCAATTTTTTTTAACTGTTAAAATGTTTTCTATTTTCCGAATCTTCGCCAAGTCGAACGGTCGTTATTAAATGATATCTACAAGATTTTTATTACTGGGCGGTAGGAAATTTTAATTCAATGTAGATATTCTGGAAGTTTATTGTGTTCAGTGCTTTGGGTTTTGGTGAGTTACTTCGAAATTAAGAATACTTTTTTTTACAGTCAGTAATTTAAAATTCCTTTTTTATAGTCTGTGAGAGTCTAGTATGATGCTGTAGGCGTCTCATATACCTTGCATTCTTTGGGAAAGCTCCAGTTACATTATTGTATACTCGCCGGACTTCGTTGGAAAAGTAAGTGAAAATATTTTATAATTTTCAAGATGTCGCCGAGATGCTTAAATCCGCCATTTTATACTGCCATTAACACGCTATTTCCATTTTAGAAATTTTGGTCGCCTTTCCTATGTATGGGTTTTGTGTTTCCATATGGACTTTCTTTTCACATTTCATATTTTCCGATATGAACTTGATTTACCTTCTAATTGATGTAGCTGCAAGAATGTTCAGTTTTCTTCTGGGGTGGTGATGCAGGGATGCTATGAAGTAGAAGTCTGAGCCCACCAGAATGGCCTTACCCGGCGATGTTAAGTTACACCGAAGCCGACAGCTAAGTGTCTAATACTAAGAATAAAAATTTCCATTTTAAGCATTTCTTAAATTGCGTCACTTATAACTTTTTTTTATAACATAATAATACGTTAGTATGATATTATCTACTGTGTTTTAACTAACAATATCTTGTAAAGAACAGTTTAACCATTGGTGTTTATAATATGTTATTACTTATTCGGTGAAACCGCTTGTAATATGCGACGAATCTTATAGCTATAAAATCTACGTATAAAGGTGAAATTTTATTATGTCTTAAGCGCTTTAAATATTTTAGATAATGTATTAACATATACTTTTCAAATTTTATTTGAATTTAGGTAATTTAGCTTCATATCACAAATTTTTATATTATTCAAATATTTGTTGCCAATTGCATACTCGTAAGGAAACTGTATAGTTCTTGTACATTTGTATATATAGTCTCAGTTTTATGGTTTCTAATAAAACCATGTTCAGTTTTATGGTTTGTAACAAAACCACGTTCAGTTTGATTGGTTTCTAATAAAACCAATTTTAAATATAATTTCTTAAGTTTTAATGGCCATTAGACACTACTTTGCTTACTACTGATTCGTACTTATTTTTTTTCTTAATATAATCAAGGATTTAGATGAGATAATTTAACATTTAGAGTCTCACCGTAAACTTATCAATAAAATGTTTGGCGCCCTATTATTTTAGTAAATCAACAAACTTAACTTAACCCTAAATACTAATATCTTACCTTGCCCAAAAATCTACCGAGTTAATGAGCTACCGGCAGTGACCTGTTTAACTTAACTTCTTCTTCATTATCAGATATAATTATATTATTTTCATCTACTGGATTATCAATATTATCCACAGTATCAGAAATTACTTGGATTGAATTTATTATGGCCGTCTCCACATTCAAACAGTCCATGCCTTTACAGGTTCCACAATATTTATTGCACTTTAAACACCATTTTCTACAACTGCACCTATTTGTGCAGTTTTTTTACAGTTACAGTGGAATTTTTTCAAGAGATCTTCCGGTACAAAAGGCTTATCTGAATGTCATTGTCGACTCTCCATTCAAATTTGCAAGGATCCATATTATTTCCTAACCAAGTTTGGCACTGCAGATATACTCTTCTGCATGCTTTCTGATGGCATCGTCAGTTGGAGGAAATTACATTAGTTCCAATTTTTTTATTTTTGTACAACATTCTGCTCTAAATTAGTTTAAGGTGGGTATTTTGATTATAAATAAATAAAAAAAAAATTAAATTAATTAATAAGTCATTTTTTCATATTATATATTGATATAAAAATTATTTTTTTATTATACCTTTGCAACTCGAGAAAATTCCTTTCCTATTGTCATCAAATTTAAATTTAAGACTTTTCCACAATTTTTTCTCTAATTCACTTTTGTTACATGCGGTTTTTCCACTTTTACCGGAAAACTATTGAGAAAATCGAAATTTTTCGTAGAGGCAATTTTGTAGGAAATTTAATTGTAACTTTTATTTGACACTTTTTTCGAAAAAATGCTACTTATTGGTAGTTTTTAGTCAAAAAACGCGAAAAACATATATCTATATCTCAAAATGTATGTTGCTGGTAGTTGCGACATACATTTTCTGACCTCAAAACACAAGTCAAAACCTAATATTCTCTATAAAGAAATCTCAAAGTAAAAAAAAGTTCGCTTATTCCGTCTTTTTATGTCTAACTTTCCTTGATTATTTACTCTTTTTCTTGAAATAATATGCCTTGCTTGAAACGATCTTAAATTTGGGCAGTAAACTTTACCTGCGGAAGGATATCATGCACTTCTCTTTTCAGTTAAATAAATAGTTAAAGGTGAAACACCGCCAGTAGTATTTCTAACAGAATTGATACTAAAATCTGCGCCGCTAACTGTAGTAATCTGAAGCTTTCAACGTTATGTAGACACATTATTATTGCATTTAAATAATGTCTTAAATTTCATATATTAGAACAGCGCATTTCAACGAAAGCTTTTAAAGCGCGACTTTGCATACAGTGCAAGTTCAAATACATTTTCTCGGCGATTATCTATCTCATCCGGTAATTAGAAAAAGTATGCAGCCGGAACTGAAAATGCCTTTTTGGCTGTAAGTCGCTCGCGTATAATTTTAATTATTCAATTTATACAAAAGATTATATCGCTTTCATAGTTAATTGCGTCTACTTAAGACGCTTAAATTCAACCTGTCTGGCATATGGAGGTGATCTGAATGAAAACTAAAGTAATATAGTCTGTAGAGAAGGCGAAAATTGGTAAAGTTTACGATTTGGTCACTTAAAGATGTGATTGTGGTCGCCATCTTGGCAAAATAAAATCTGATAGCATAAGAAATTCAAAACTCTACATTAACTTGGCGATTATATATCGTATGAAATTATAAACATATGTGCAAGTTGTTTCAGTTATTAATCCATGAGCTGAAGAAGTTTTGTTACGCGGAAATATTTTAAGCAAAATTCGCCCATTTGATAGACCTGATTTAATAATTTGTAACGTGGGCTGTGTATGAAACCTTCAACAAATTGCCAAGACCATAGTCCAAATTTCTATAAATATTGGAACTGTAACAATATCGTCGTATAATTTTGCTCTTCACAAATGTTTCTCTACTGTGCCGTACTATTTCTTCAAAATTCTGAGAGAGCCTCTCGTTCAAAGTTGAGAACTGGCGAGCTTGGGAGGCTGGGAAAGTGGTCGCCGAGGCCCAGTTCGACAAGTTCGGTAGACGTCTTGACGCCGCCACCCATGGTCTCCTACACAAAAGGGGACCCTGCTTTTAAGTTATGACCACAATTAAGGCGCAGTGTCCGACGATGAAGGGTTGGAATTGCTCCAAAGGAATCGCATTCCCCCTCGCACCGATCCGATACGGAGGGTTATACCAAATCGGTGTTTGCCAAGTGGAAGAGCCAACGATTAAATGGTTTAAATTTAAATATAGCGAGTCCTTTCATCCAAAGTTACGTTTAGATATTATGAATACTTTATAGAAGCAGATCCCAAACCTGGTATGACTTTTAATTAAAAAGGATTCATAAATAATTATTATGATAGCCCATACATTTTAGTATGCATATTCCGAAGTTAAAGAGGGTTTTAAATAATTCTGCATATATTTTAATATTATCATTAATAATGCCCAGACTGGAACCTTGAATACAGCAGATATAAACTCCTTTGTTATAATAACAGTAATTTCGCCTGGAGTTGCCATGTAATTATTAACGTTATGAAAAGTTACTACAAATGTACGTTTCATAAACGAAATATATATTTACAGGTAACTGATGGCATAGAATATTCAAATTTTAGTGAAGGGCCATCTGTACTATTACGTAGGGTCTGTTACATTTGCCGCATACATTAAACAACCATAATATTAATCTATGAAAATTTATTTGAAGACAATGAAAGTCGACGCAGTTGCTTGATGGAATGAAAGGGAGGTCAAAACGTACTCGCAATGTATTTAAAATCGTCTAAGTCATTTCCTTAATAATAATCAGCTTCGTTATTAGATCTTCCACTCAAATTTACAGTATTTAACGTACTTCCGTAACACTCCCAATTTCTCTTCATAATATATGGCACATAATCATTTCTTATAGCTGAATTTTCCAATATAAAATTCTACGAAACTAACAATGTTAAGATGAACTCTATTGGATTATATTGGCAGTGTTAAGATATAGTAAATCCGAGTATTAGGTGACCATGTTCTTGAAACAATTAACTTATGGCATATTTCTTGCTTGCTCAAGATATATAAGGTTAGGAGTTTAATTTTCAAGGTATTTTCCGAAAATATTCCAAAAACACCTTGACCAGAGAGCTCATTTTTTTTTATCCTGTAAGTATAAGGAACTGACTTTGTCAAGAGACCGTGGTTGATGCATTCTTCAGAACTACCGATGGATTAGCAATATTTGGTACACATACTTTCAAGGCTCATTTTTTAAATAATTTTGATCCATCGACATTGGAAAGCAAAAAAAAATTCTCTTAAAATGCCGAGAAATTTTATGAGAATTTTTTTTAGTTGCTCTCTCCAGTTTTATATCGGGATTACAATTGACTTTTTAAATTAATAAGGGAATATTATTTCAGTTCCTAATATTACCTATAGGTATAGTGATATATATACACCGCTATACAGGGGTCTGTAGTATGTATCCCAAAGCAGAGTTCTAAATCTCAGCAGTCGTCCAATAGATGGCGTCAAAGGTACGAAAGCCAATTAGAAAATAAAAGAATTTTGGAGTCTTTTACAGGAACAACTGGATTATTCCAGAAGGCATATAAAGGCCAGGGTGATTCACTATAGTCAGTTGAATATTGGAAAGTGAACTAAATACAAGAGAAAGGGAACAGTGACTAGTACAGTGACAAGTGGTTTAAGTAGTAATTAGTGTTATAGTTTAAGTGATTAATTATTGTAATTAATTAGTGAGTGTTAATCTTGTTGTAATTATTGAATCCACGCTTGGAATGTTTACTAACGGGTGTAAACAAGTAACAACATTAAAAATTTAACGAAGAAGGAATTTTATATATTTACGTATTTTCGGCCCCAATTCCGCCTTTATCTGGTTCCTTATTTAATTTTAGTTCTTTAATATATGTCTCTATTTCAGATTCTTTAGTGGACATCATATAAAAGGAATGCTCAGTTGTAGGAGTAAAACTGGGTTAATGGTCATTAATTTTTTATGCAAGACTCGGTCCTACATTCGTAAAGTATTTATTAAAGCTGTTGGCTATAATTTGTAATTTCTACTTCATTATCTAAAATGCACTGCATATACTTGTAGCTTCTTTAGGTCATTTGTTATACTTCTTACACCCTCTCAGAATGTTTTACTATTTACATTTTGAGTATGCACTAAATCTTCTACATACATTATTTTTGCTTCTTTAAAAATAAAATTTATATTATTTTGTTATGCTTTATATTTGGGTTTTAGATTTTTATTGTTTGAATCATTTAAATGTTAATATACACTGATAGACAGTGTGTCGCACTTAAAAGTAAAATAACCTTATAAGTTTTTCATATCTATCCGATTTGAAACAACACTCACTCAGAGATAGAGCTCATTAGGATCAATTCATGGCCAAAAAACCATTCGTCCCCTACTAATGCAAAACCATCTGCGATACCAAAATAAACGGAGAAAATTAAAAAAGAATATTATAAGCATTTTTTGTCGAAAAATGAAAGTCCAAATACCTTAAGTCCAAAATTTCATTAAAATAAAAAAATAAAGACATTTTGATTGAAGAAATTTTTTGATTTTCGATAATAGTCTATCTATCTAATAGACTATCTTTAAACGCAGCTTCTCGTATAATTCTAGTAAGTTGTACAACGGTTTATGCCGAGATTATAGACATTACTCTATATATAACTTTAAAAAAAAACTTAAGTCGTTTCTATTGTCATCTTAACTGTTTATTAATATGTCAACATTGCATGCAGATTATATTGGAAATGTCTCTGGTTGATATGGCGTTACTGTTATTATTATTAATTATAATAATAATATGATTTATTTATTATTACAATGTCTACATATAAATATTGGAATTGTTATTATTGTTGTTATTATTATTTTTATTGTATTACATTTTTCTTTAAATGTTGTTTGTCTAATATTATATTAATTAATTTGTATGGTTAAGTTGAAAAGCAGCCTTCGGCTGACACTTCACCTTTTCATTGATTTGATGTGTGCTTTTGTGTACTACCAACTTTTGTATTACCATTTTTGTACATGATCAATGAATAAAGACGATTTATTATTATTATTATTATTATTATAATAGTAGCAACGACCGACCAAAGTCAGAAAATATAATTTTACAATATCAATTATCATTCGTTTTTAGTTGCAGAGTATTTCTTTAGTTTTTTTTTTATAAAAAATAAAATATTGCAATCCATTCTGAGTTTAATTTTATTTTTAGGAATAAATTTTTCATAAATATTGGAAATGAATTATAACCGAGATAACAAACTTAAAGAAATTAAGTTAAATAAACTACTCTGAAAAACTTCCGAGACACCTAAAAAGCACTATATTTAACTAGCTGTAACTTTAACATTTTTTTGTCAATCATAAATATTGACATAGTGTCGTAAAGCCCCACCCTTGGCCTCTTCGCCAGTGACCTTGAGTAATTTTTTGCGGTGTTTTTCTTGTTGTACAGGGTGTGAGTTAAGGGTCTTGCAAAAAATAAATTTTTTTACCAATAATGTATCAAATCTGAGTGACCCTAGAAAGGGTTATTTCCAAGGCTCATACCTGGAGACGTTTTTCAAATTTTTTCCATATCTTGCTTTGTTATGAAAATATAGTAATTTCTATGAAATTCCTTATTTCCTTTAAAAATAGTCCTTTTTGGACAAAATATTCCAATGCAATAACAGACTGTGTCTAAAATAAAAGATAAATAAATATGGCGTTTATTTTGTATAGAAGGTGGCTTTGCATTAGTAAGGGGAAAATGGCCTTTTGAGTTTTGACCATAAGTTGATCCTAATGTGCTCTATCTTTGGGTGAAATTTGGTGCAGATAGGGTAAAAGTGAAAAAAGTTATAAGGGTATGTCACTCTTAAGTGCGACACACTGTAGATCATCGCTTTTGTTGATAGAGGTAATTATCCAATTTTTCCATAAAAGTTTTACTCTAACTGTTTAAAAAAATCAGAGCACATTCATTACCTATTAATAAATCACTGGCCAATCATGACGCTTAAGTAAGTTATTACCTCAACTTACGTTGGCGTCAAGATAATCGAAACTATTACTATATTTATTCCTTATATTTATATACTCGTTTTAGAATCCTATAATTTATTATTTTTAATCATAAGATTACCATTAAGTTATTTATAAGAGATTTGTGGGAATCAATCAATACAAGCACCAACAAGGTAACGTTCACAATTTAAAAATCCCATTTTATGATCCAATTCCTCCATCATATCAATTGCATTTTCTTGTAGAACAATAACATTTTAATCATAAATTCTTACAATGTTTCGCTACAGCAGACGATCCTCTTGAACAAGCTACAATGTTATTTGATTTGCTATTAAATTTGGCAATAAATAGTGCAATTTCAGATGTAATAAAAGACACGTTCTAAGTGCTGACGATAAAATTCAAAAAGAACGGTCCCGCTTTATAATGAAATGAGCGATTCTAAAGCTGTTTGTCGAACTTTCTCACGATCTTTATTGCGTCAATAATAAAATTCTTAAAGTGTAGCAAGAAGAATAATCTCCATGTCTTCCACTTTTAACGTCACGGATGTAACGAATTAATGATTTTAATTTAAAATGTATTAAAGCTAATAATCCATCGCTTTGACTATACACAGACCTAACAATACGTTAAGAGCTTCTTTATTCGATCTTTTCTGTTATTTGTACGAAACCTTGTTGTGACCTCCCCTTACCTTGACAATGGGACACGTTGTAGACACTGTCACTATGCTTGACTGAACTTAATTAAGGATACCCTGGAGACCAATTAACCTAAAATAAACATTTACGGACCTACAAAAATATTTATATATTCCATTTAATTTCAGAAAGTGTGGCATTACCGCCTAATGATTAGAATGCTAGTCTTGCGGAAGTAGAATTCACAAAGTCAGCCTTTTCAGCGAGAACGCGCAAAGATAATGCCATCCTTTTCATGCGAGATTCAAAACGCGTAGTCCACACTGAAAACTATCAGTTTTTTGCTATGTAGGAGACTCGTAATAACAGAAACGTGTCAGAAATGCAGAATGCTAAGCATTTATGTCGCCGAATGGAAAGTAATGCGTGGGGAAGCGTGTGCATGCGGGGTGGACGAGGGGAGTAAAACTGTTTGCATGTTTTTGTTCCAGGTGAGTTCCTGATGTCTGAATAATATTGTTGGAGCCTTGAGGCGATCAGTGCGTTAGATATTCGTTTCTAAAGAAGAAATATGTGTAGGGTTCGACCGTTTTATGTACGATAAAAATGTATTCGATTTCGAATGAACAATAAACTTGATATTCCAGTACGGCGATATAGAACTGAACAATCTAAAATGGATTTTGGTCTGGGCGGCTTCTTATCTGCAGAAACAGAAATTGCTATTTAATAGGTGAATTATTTTGACTCGTGCATTAATGACAGTCATAGTTAAATTTACGGCTGCATTTATGTCGATTGTCGGTACGACTGCACATTCATAGTAAAAGTCATCACCTTACTTTGTTTTTGGATTTGGTATTTGGATATTAGTATTAAGAAACTCACAGGTGCAGAGGTTTCATTAAAGTAATTTACATAGAATTAAGATGCTATGAGTGGGCCAAAAAATGTTGCACTTTTTACATGTTTGCCCATAACTTTTTTTTTATTAACCAATTTTAATCAGCTAGGTGTCGTTAGTTAGAGAGAAGAATGGACTATCGTCGAAAAGTTTCAAAATGGCCGATTCTTTAAAATGCAAAATGGCGACCTCGTTTGAAAATAGTCATTTGTTTGAGACAATTTTTTTGAAGAAAAAATGTCAAAGTGACTCATCCAATAGAAAAAAGTAATAAAGGTAAAGCGAAAGGTTCATTTTCGCTACATTATAAGACATCGATGAGAAAAATCGGGCCTTCGGGAGAGGAGCTATAAGTACTCATACAAAGCGTCTTTTTGTTATTCTTAAGCTGTATTACTTATTCATTATTATCATTGGCAAATAACTTTTTTGTTTATTAATTGATTTTAGTGATCTTGGTATCGATGCTTACAAAAAAGAATGGACTATCGACGGAAAATTTTAAAATGGCCGATTTTTTTAAATGCAATATGGCGGTCGGGTTTGAAAATAGCCCTTTCTTTGCGCCAATTCTAATTGAATAAAAAATGTCGAAATGGCGCATCCAATAGAAAAAAGCAATAAAATGAACCTTTCTCTACATTTTAAGACCTCGACGAGAAAGATCGGTCCATCGAGAGCGGAACTATACGTAATCATACAAAGCGTCTTTTTGTCATTCTTAAGCTGTACTTATTACTTAAATTGCACTTTTTTCTATGGCCAATAATTTGTTTGTTTATTAACCGATTTTAATGAGCTTAGTGTCGCTGCTTATAGAAAAAAATGGATTATCGACGACAGAATTCAAAATGGCCGATTTTTTTAAATGCAAGTCGTTTGAAAATAGCCTTTTGTATGAGCTATTTCTTTTTGAAGAAAAAATGCTAAAATGCCATATCCAATACAAAAAATCAATAAAATGGAACTACCTTTACATTTTAAGACCTCGATGAGAAAAATCGGTCTATCGGGAGCGGAATTATACGTAATTATACAAAGCCTCCGATTTTTGTCATCGAGGTCTTAAAATGTAGAGAAAGGTTCACTTTATTTCTTTCTTCTATTGAATGTGTCATTTCGACATTTTTTTTTTTCAAAACGAATTGGCTCAAACAGAAAGCTATTTATTGTTTTTCTATATGAGATGTGTCGATCATTTCGACATTTTTTCTTAAAAAAAATGAGCCCAAAAAAACTATTTTCAAACACAACCGCCATCTTCCATTTAAAAAAATCGGTCATTTTGTAATTTTTCGTCGATAGTACATTATTTTCTGTAGGCAATGACACCCGGATCACTAAAATCGGTTAATAAACAAAAAAGTTATTGGCCAATGAAACAAGTGCAATTTAAGCTTAAGAATGACAAAACAAATCTTTGTATGATTACGTATTATAGTTCCGCTCTCGATGGACCGCTTTTTCTCATCAAGGTATTAAAATGTAGATAAAGGTCCATTTTAATGCTTCTTTCTATTGGATGTGCCATTTCGACGTTTTTTATTCAAAAAGAATTGGCGCAAAGAAAGGGCTATATTCAAACATGACTGCTATCTTGCATTTTCAAAAATCGGTCATTTTTCATTTTTCGTCGATAGTCCATTCTTTTCTGTAAGCAACGCCACCATGATCATTAAAATCGGTTAATAAACAAAAGAGTTATTGGCCAATGAAACAAATGCAATTAAAGTAATACAGCTTAAAAATGAAAAAAAGACACTTTGTACAATTACGTATGGCTCCTCTCCTGATGGACTGATTTTTCTCGTCGATATCTTAAAATGTAGAGAAAGGTTCATTTTATTGCTTTCTTCTATTGGATGTGTCATTTCGACATTTTTTCTTCAAAAAAAATTGGCCCAAACAAAGGACTATTTTCAAACGAGGCCGCCTTCTTGCATTTAAAAAATCGGCCATTTTGAAACTTTTCGACGATAATCCATTCTTTTTTCTAAGTAACGACATCTAGCTGATTAAAATCGGTTATTAAACAAAAAAATTATGGGCAAATGTAAAAAGTTCCAAATTTTTTTGTCCACCCAGTATGTGGTACAACTTCTGAAAAAGGGAACAGAAAAATTACAGAATAACGTAAACAACTTTGGTTTAAAATATATAATTTGAACCTGAACCTATCCCAACCGTCCGAAAAGAATAAACAATTAATAAATTTATTTTGGTGTTATTAAAGCAATTTGACATATTTATATTGATGCTCTACTTTTGAACATATAGAAATATGAAATCTGTGGGGCGTAAACATTATTTAAAAATAACTACCTTTTATAACTACTTATCTACTACTTATCTATTGTAGAATTAAATTACAGAACTCATATAGTCCAAAGCAAGAATATTGAAATTAAGAAATATTTAACTTACCACAAAATTTATTTATTTATTCATTCAAGAAGATGATAATGCTCTTTCATTATTATTAGAAATCATCAGGAGGCTAGTACGAATTAACGATTCACTTATGTAAATTGCATCAATTGAGAACGTGGAAAAATAATTTATTATAATGTGACTTTGATATTGACGTTAAAAAATGTTTTCCATACTAACCATAACACATAGCAAAAATATATAAAATATAACCCATGGTATAAAAAGTAGTTGTTCGAAAAGGATCAGACAATAGTTGCGTTCTAAAGTCACCAACAATTTAAATATATCAAATTGGATATTTTTGTTATTATTATGCTTGTATAAAACTTAAATAAAGATATTTATAAACAATACGTATTAAGCAAAGAAAGTAGAGTAATTTGTTTCGCACAATATTTACAAACGTGTGAAAATCAGATATTGATGAGCTCGTAAGATATTGTTTTCCGTTATTAAATTCTCTAGAAATAAAAATAATGATGATGATAATGATGATGATGACATGATACAATCTGAAAAATCAGGGTATTAATTTGTACAATGTATCTAACGAACGTAACCATTATTTTTGTTAATTAAATATTTGTTAATCAGTTCAAATATTAATAATTTTATAACAAAAAGGAGTTTTGTGTACTTTGCTTGTTAAATTTTACCATTAGGCGGCAGTCTATATATATTGAGAAAACGTTGCTTAATATTGAAACAAAGTGAGAAGGGCCATTTACTAAGTACATCAATCTGTGTACACATTAACCAAATTGCCTATAAAAATTAATGATGGGGAATACATTATCTTCTAATGCGGGTTAATTAGTCCCCAAGCGTACTTGCTGAAAGTAGAAGGATCAACTAATGGAGATCTTATATATATTCTGCAGTAATATCTAAAATTATATTCTTAAACTAAAATGGGATGTTGTGCTTTAACAGCTGTAAATCAATTTAACTAACATTCTAAAATTTCATAGAGTTGAAATGCGTTTTTAGAAAGCTAAGCAAACTTGATTTTGTATGAAAACGATTCATAAGAGGGTTTAAAGTCATACAATAAAGGTGAAGATATTAAATAATTAAATTAGTAATAAATATTGCAGTAGCAACCAAAAACATCTGCCCCCCTCCCCCTAGGGCGAAGAACTTAATAATAACTTTAGAGAATAATGATGAATTTAATAATTCTGATCTAGGAGAGGCCCAATCAACTCCTAACCCTTATAGTAAAAATCCTAGAAACCATTGATAATGGGATGAAAAATGTATCCCTCCCGTTTTCGAGAGCGGAGGACATGGTGATAATATTTTTTCGCCTACTCTCCCCCAACTACCCCTAAATCTAAGAAACCACTCCTTTTCCTGTCTTTATGTTCTAGGCTTACGAAGGCTCGTCGGATCGAGATTTTTTTTGGGTACCACTCCATTGTTTACCTTGTTAATTTTTAATAAACTTTATATCTGTCAAGAAAAATGGGATTAACTGAGGCAAGGTGTGAATAGTTTTAATTAGAAAATAATCAAAAATTTAACAGAAGCCTATGATATGAATCTTATAATTAAATTATATTACTTAAAGGTTGTTTTTTTTTTTACATAAAATATAAATAAATTAAAATGAAAACTATAACTAAAAAAAGAAAATTGACCGATGCCACAAATAACTTTTAGACAATACTGTAACTCTGCTAAAATTGAGATTTCATTTTTTTTTATCTATAAGGAGTTAGTAGCATAATTTTAACTTATATAATCACCTCACAAAGTTTCGTGATGCATTTTCCAAACACCCTGTATATTAAGCTAGACTCCGCCTTTTTAGAAAATAAAATGTAATTTTTTTCCTCCATATTTTATGTAAATAAAATTATCAATATTCTTTCTTTTTATGTTTTTAATTATTAATTTATTTTTCTATTAATTTTATATTTTTTTCCCTATTATTATTATTATTATTATTATTACATAATGTAAAACATTGACACTAAAAGCTAATACAATTTTCTAATTATATTTTATCACAGTGTATGGGCACATTCTGAGAACCGTAGGTGTCGTAAACCCGGTTTCTTTTCAATATTTAATACGGAGCACGATAATATGGACTCTCATAAAAAGAATACGAATTCTTTAGATTCTGCTGAAATTCCTGCACGTTATTAAAATTTTTGGGTAACAATTTGTGTAAGGCAGAGCTGACCACAAGGAATATTTGAAAATTTTAAATGAACGAATTTAGTTTTAATAAGATTGATAATTAGATTGTTAATTTGTCTGCATTATAAAAAGTAAGTAAGACTAATATCCCTGGATTATCTAACAAATTGACTGAACAGAACGAAGTCCGACAATATAAATGACGGGATCCATTACAAGGAGTTATATAACTTAACAGTGGCTGCTATAAGGACTGAATAAGAGCATATTTAGAATATTGCAGGTAATAGAAGCAACAATAAACGAGAATTTTGGAAAGCAATTTACAGATATACCGGAAAATTTTCATAATCCCCATGACGTAATCAATATGTTACATTAATTACTTGGATATGTCTCTGAGCAAGTGTTACTTTAACCATTTCATACACTTGCCAGGTCGACAAAAGAACCAAAATGTACGTGAAGTAATAAAGTTCTGATCCGCTACAGATATTACATAATTTAAAAATTCCGTAACCTTTTGTACTGTGGGATACTGAAAACTTTTACACGCTGCTCAACATTACGCAATTATTAATAACACCATTATGGACTCCGACGTGTGCACTGAAAATTTAACTTAATACTAGCAACAAGTATGCATACAGCGGCCTTTTTAACATTAATATTTTAAAGTGATAGGATTAATGTTTTATACCGAACTGCAAATTATTTATTGACTGCCTGCCATTAATAATGAACCAACTCGACAGAGGTAATTAGACCCAGTCAATATTTTATCAGATGATAGGATAGGAGTTAACAAAAACTAAGTTGATAAATTGCCAAAGATAGTAGCCACGTGGCACTTAGCCTGATATGAAATATTAATGGCAATAATGGTTGACATTACTTTTAAACTAATACAATTAGTCAGGACGAACTAATTAAGTTACATATAATTCTGGAAATGTAAGTGTCAAGGTCATTTTACTCATTTTATGAAATAACAGGAACAAAAGTATTTTCTATAAGAATTTTCGTAGTTAATATTTCTTTTTAGAGCATTACACTTAGTTTCTGTGCAATTTATTCTTGGTGAGAGACCAGCTGTAGTTGGTCAATATTTCCCATCAAAATAGAAAATACATACAAGAAATAATTTGTGGGTTTTATTTTTATATTATCTTCATGCAGTTTGGCAAATAAATTAATTCAATTTCCGTTGATTATTATGAATTTTTGATATTTCGACTATCTTCTTGAGTTCTATTGACCGAACTCCTCCATGCAAGGTGTACTACAGAAATGAGACATCTTTGGAAAAAAGTATATCATTATATTCAGAAGTTGAATAAAATATTGCCTTAAATACTAGAATTATTACATTCGTAAGGTAATAGGTTACAATCTAAAAATATAAATTGTGTTTGTCACGTAATTAGGAGACAGAACTCTAAAATTATCGCCATTCACATTTTGGATCGATTCTATGGTGTTTATGAAGTCTACCCATTTTAAAACAAATATAAAAGCATGTTCGAATTGATGGCTAATTTTATTACGGGAAATTATTTAATAAAAAAAAACAATTACTCAACGAGCCCAGTTGGGGCGATTCTTATCAACACGACACCATGAGCACTTGAAAATTACAAAAGTGTTATCTTTGCGGTTAACAGCGAATAAAAAACAGTACAAAACGAACGCTGAATTGTTGGTAGGCTTTTGGCATAAAATCACGCAAACAATAATCATAACTTACACTGATAACGTCAATAATGACATTTTATGTAACACGGCACAATGGTTAATCCAACTGATGAATTATTAGCGAATTTGCGTTTTAAAATATTTACGTCGACTGGTTTTTAATAATTCGAATTAACCGAGTTTTGGAAAACAAATTTATTATTCACTACAGACTCACATTTAATAATGGTGTGCACCGTTAAATATTGATGCAAAGACAGAGAAAAGAAGATAGAACTTACACTAAAAATCAGCATTATGAAGAAATAAGTGTTCCATATTTAAAATAATAGTTGCAGCTAATGCAGCGAATGCAAAACTGTCGATACTGCTCCAAGAAAACATATTAATGGAACTTCAGAAAAAGAAGGAAACACTTTTAGTCCATATATCTAAAAAAATACTGGGCTGAATTGACTGCAAAGGAATGTTAATGTGTGAAAAAAGTTATTTTTAATATCTCCGAAAGTAATCGGTCAAATTAAAAAAATAAAATACGGGAATGTAGAAAATTAAAAGACCTTTTAAACGATGTATGACCTATCCTATTAAGATTCATAGAGGACGCACTCCTTCTAGAGGGTTAATGTCTTTAACAAGAAAATTATGTAAAAAAATGTCCCCCTTCGATTGAAAATCGACCAATCTCGGTGAAAAATCATTTTCCTGTGAGATGTTCGTTCAGTTTCATTTTCGATGAACTGCTTTGTATATGCAGTATTCCGGAAAGTGTGCCTTTATTTTTAACTGATGATAATTTATTTTGAATTATATTAAAAGGCACAATAGTTGGAAAATTATATATCTATAAATAAGAAATTCAGCTAAACAAAAAATATAGAGTACGGATCTGCGTTAGACTTATTGTTTTCTTGATCTCTTGATCTATTACTCCTTGAACTAGATAAATACCTACATTATAAGAATGCCCAGGCGTGATGAAATCTCCACTGAAAGTGGAGATTTCATCACAAAAGAGATCAAGAAAACAATAAGTCTAACGCAGATCCGTACTCTACATTTTTTGATTAGCTGAATTTCTTATTTATAGATATATAAAGTGTTCATGTGGTGCACAGGACAGACAGACAGAAATATTTCCAACCTGAATATATCCCTTTAATTAAGATCATTCTCAAGTAAAAGCGATAAAAGCGATACGATTGAAAAATAAGGAACACAATAAATTCAATATTTTCAAAACGCCTAAGTTTTGTAGAAATCGCTCGGATAGGTCGATCTTAATTTTATATTAGGCCTATTTTGAATTTTGTTTTACAAAGTGTCCCAAAAAAGCTGGGCTGTGATAAACTTTTATTTTTCAAATGGTAACCCCCAATTTTATTTGCAATTTCGAATTCCTTGTAGAATTCGAAACATTTTCTACGTATTACATCCTATATCTAAAACAATCTACAGAAAAATTGGGGGGTTGCCATTTGAAAAATCAAAGTTGATTACAGCCCAGCTTTTTTGGGACACTTTGTAGAATAAAAAATATTTTTAAATTGGGCCTAATATAAAATCGAGTGATTTTTCCAAAACTTAGGTGTTTTGAAGATATTGAATTTGTTCCTTACTTTTCGACCTCACTGTGTACAGACTAATACAGAATGTCCCAAGTGACTACCGTACTTTTGGTATTCAATTGAAGAACCTAAAATAAATTCCATTTAGACTTGTTTAAGTTATTAATAAAGAAATCAATTAACTTCATTTTTAATTATAACGAAGAAACAATAATAATACCACCATAATGTTTAATTTTTACAACATAAAATTATGCTTAAACAGGTTTCCCTCTCCGTAGCATATTTTCGTTTATTCATTTCCCTGCAGCGTGAATAGTAAATACGATTTACGAGGGAAATCCAAATTCGATAAAACTTTTCTTTCATAATCTGTCCCAAAAAAAAATCCAAGGGATTTAGATCCGGTGATCTAGGAGGTAGAGTATAACTTAGTTTTTTTTATAAATAATAATAATAATAATATGTTTATTCAAGAATAGATTGTTACATCAGTAGGGGTTTAATGCAATAATAAAATATAATGTTGAAACATATTCGTTGGTAATTAAATAAACAAAGGGAAGAAGAAATGCCACAAGATTAAATTAATTTGAATGTGGCTAAAATGCATAAAACTATATTTACAGAGTATTTGGTTTACTAAATGTGGCCTATTTCTCAATTGTTAGTTAAAGAAACAATCGAAATCTTTTTAGATTAACAAGCTGCGTTTACCTAAGAAGTAAACGCAGCTTGTTAATATCGTTCCGTTTATAGTAGCGAAACATTTTCAATGAGGAAATTTTTTGGAACCATAAAAAAATATGTAATAAAGAAGAAGACTATGAAGGAAAGAGGGAGAGGAAAAAGAGAAAACTGATAAGAAAAAGAAGTAGAAGAAGCAGAAGAAGAAGACGAAGACGAGGACGAAGAAGAAGAAAAAGAAGAAGAAGAAGAAAAGGAAGAAGGTGATTGGGAAGAAGAAGGCAACGACGAATAAGAAGAAGAAGAAAAATGAGAGGAGAAGGAGGGAGACTCATCCACAACTTTTAGAACCGTGTCCTTCCTTAAAAACATAAATTAAAATGGTTAATATTAATTTTGAGCTATTAATTTTTTAGCAATCAATCCAGAAATAATTTTATCACATTTTTTTGGCTATTATTAAATTTTTAACCTCTTTGGAAGGTGACTTTCTCACCGTGTAGATTTTAAAAGAGTTTTCCAACTTCTTTATGCTTGAATAATTTTGCTCGACTTCCAAAAAAATTTCACTGCGTTACAGTTCTGGATTCTTTTCGACCCCTTTGGAACAAAATGTTCGTAACGCACCTATATTAAACTATCTACGATTTACTTACTAATTTTAGAATTTTTTCCAATCCCTATGGAATTTTTCTTTTTAATCCTTTTGGAAAAAATGTTTTCACTCCTTTTGGAAATTTTTTTTTAGAGCGCAAATGAACTCTATTGGCTAACTACGAGTCCCGTGATTTAACTAATCAATTGATTACATCTCTGAAATTTTTTAGACGTTTTGAATTGGCTGTTCGTGCTAAGATACACCCAAGAATTATCTGAGGTGCGGCGAGAATTGGAAAACACGAAATTTCAAAACGTTTACTAGGTATAACATGAAAAATGCACATCGTAGAGGAGCGATAAGGGTAAAAACGGAAGCGCGAAGCTGGAATATAATACGCCGATGTGGTTATCATGAGATATGACGGAAATGAGAGCGACAATAGGCAATTTCTGAATTTTAAAGTTAAATAAACACAAAAATTGCATACAATGGATTTCTTCGCGTAATGCGTTTATGGGAATCAAAACTCGAGTTAAATTGAGATGGACATTTAAAAAACTATTATCATTGCCGTTGTTGAGGGAAATCAAACAAGATCACGTCATACAGGTTTTCGAAAAATTGTTTTGGAAGCACCGCAGACCTGCCACAAAAAAAGGAGAGCAGTACTCCCTAGCGTATGGATTAGACGGGTTCTTTCCGGAGCATTACTTCATCCACTCAACTTTTAATATTGTTATTAACGTTGTTATTTACCCAAATTTCCAAATTCAGAAATGTCTCGGAAAAGTCTCCGACCTTGAAACGAGCACAGGCACGATCCAAATTTATTTTTAAACGCGCCCCCTAGGCAATAATCGTTAATGGAACTGAATTGCCAGTTGTTTATTTTTCAGGTAGTTAATGGTCGAGATAAAAATCTAGAACTCCCCGTGCCCCAGATAAAATTTGTTTTCAGTTTTAGTACGGTTTTTATATGCATCCTCAAGGCATCATCGCAGTTTATGCCAGTTTGTTCTTTCTTTATCTAGCGCGGCGTTGTGCATATATGCGGGTTAAAAACGACCGCCGTAAAGCGTAACGTACATCGTATTTTTACCCCAATTCTTGGCCACGGCCGTTATGAAATAGAGCCGTAGTAAATATTTAAGTGTTACTACGCCTTTTTCTGAACAACATCACTACAACTCATATTGTCTAAGTACAGCTCCAAGCGGTGTTACTCCGTGCATTTCCCAGATTGTTATGCATCCCTGCAAGAGAAATATGTCTCCGATTTCACTAGATTAAAGTACGAGTAATAAAGTATGTCTCGTTCCACTTCTACAGATGTATGAGTCGTAATCACTTTAATGAAGGCATGATTAAATCACATCCGAGCAAATGATGACATTAACTGATTAAATCTGTTACTTGTGCTTGCGATAAACTCAGCACGTATAATTTGTTACGGTGGATGTAGTCAGTGTGGCAAAGCAGCGTAAATTTGGGAAAAAAACACATTACTTAGTTTAATAAAATTGTTTATAGGCTTAACTGCAACTGGTGAATTTCGCAGCCGGAATTTCTTGGAGAAACCAGACCAACAATCGAAAGATTTCTCAGATCATATTAAGGAATGTAATAAATTGTGAAGCTCCCATATGCGTTCAATGAGCGGCGTGTTCCGTGACCAGAAAATTTTATGTTATAGATACTCCATTGTAACCGCTTATATTACGGGTTGAAAAGGTTTTTTAGTGCAAATTACCATGAAAATAAGAAATTACATCGAGTTCTACTATAATTTCCTATTATATTTATTTCAGTTGCGTGGAAAGAAAATCAATGCCATGACCTCGATTCGAATTTGGTTTTATCCAATTGAAGTCCTATAACACTCGTTGCAATCTATAAGTGGGACGAATTATCGCATAGACTAAGAGGATAAGATGCACAGACAAGGAAATGATAATCCTTTGTCCCAGAAATTCAAATTATGACAAGAATCTTGAGAGAATGGTATTCAGTAAATAAACGCATGTTTATGTATCTATTAAGGTAAAACGACTTGTTTTATTCTCTATTGGTAATAAATTAGACCAAAAAAATCTTCAATCAACAAATTCTTAAGGCGACTCCATCGATATTAGAAATTAATAATAGAAACATTTGAATTCCAAAGAATCATCTATAGCCATTTCTATCTCCCCTCAGGGTTAGTCAGCAATCACAGTGAAGAATTGTGCATGTTTAGTACACGGAGGAACCCCAGATGACTTCTGCGTCTGGACCACCACCACTCTGCTGATTTTCGACATGCCGGAATGGTCTTCGGCTATACCATTTTAACCGAATAGCCTGAGTAACAGGACTTGTAAATCTTACTGGAGATATAGGCATTTAATCCGTTTCTGTTTCTTCTTCAAGACGTTTGTCCCAGCAGGTACCAGGAATTTGTAGACATGAATCAACTTGGACTCTATCACGTCTATTACTCTGAATTTGGGACACTCAGAAAGTAGTAGGTCCAATAAATCCAGAATTGAATATTCTTCAAAGGGACGCAAGACCCTGTTATTTGGTCTACCTCATACGAGATAATTTTTATTATTATTATATTTAGATTCACAATCCTTGCAGCTAATTTCACAAATTCTCGACCTCCCATCAGTTACAATTTCTACCTTGGCCACCACAATATTTACGATTTCAGAAATATTCTGCCAAACGCAATACGCTCTCTGTTTCCGCGAACTATGCCCCAATAATAGAACTATGAAATCATCGCGAATTTGAAAATATGTTTTACTTTTGTTGCGGTCAGCGCAGCAATGCGGTAATTTGGCGTGGCATCTAATTACAAAATGTTAGAGCTCTTGGCAGTGGCACTACGCTCGCCAATTATTCAGAATATAAAGATTGAACATGAGCATAGTAGCTTTATAGTGGTGTAATGCAAGTTGGTGTGTTACTATAAATTAACACTTATAAACCACAACGTTTGTTAAATCCTGTGTACACAACATTATAGTATATGCCCGCCGTATACATGCCCATTAGCTTAAAGTTTCATAATGTTGTTCCAGTTGCAATATAATAACTTTACCGAAATATATTATAGTCCTTTATGCATGGGAAGGGCCATAAAAGATCTAATATATGATTCAATCCTAATCAGCTCCTGTACAATCTGGATTAGATCATGAAAATATGGTCTTTGTGCTGTATCCTCAACAAAGGACATTCAAAAGTATACTATGGATTGTAATAAATATAACTTTGCCGATTTAGTATGTTTTGGTGCTACATTCGACGATAAATCTATTGTAATTCAATTCTAACTACTATTAGGATTTACGAAAATTACTTACTGGAAACTATGTTATCACAGGAATTATTGTCAACAGTACAGCAAACACACTCACCTGAAATCAAAGACAAATACGTTAATTGTAAATATTTACGTAGAACGTAAACTTTCATAGATATATCTAATAAAGTAGCTATCTGCCTGCTATTAGCACATACCATAAACCACAGGGTGGCTCAAGCAGATGCAATCAAATTGTATTAAGTAATTGATTCTACTGTTTAGGTAAAGATCTTACTTAGAATTTTTTAGGAATTGTGAGGCTTGTGGGCATTTAGGTGAAGGAGAAAATAATGTATAATAAATATCGTTTTAATTTCTGTTACGCACAGATCTTTTAGTACCTAATCGAAAACACGTGTCTTTCATGAAAGGAAATAAATAATCGACTATAGATGTTCTTTTGGCGCCATCATAAGATTACTTCGTCAAATATCTTTATATATTCAGCATTTTCAAATTTCTAACAAAATCATGAATATTTTTAGAGGAAAAAAATCTCTTGTAATGTAATTCGCTATCGAACCAGAGAACTTAATTATTACTGCTACTGATGGCTATGTGTGGAAACATAACTGTGGACATGACACGTAATGATGAGAATTTAATATGTATATTATGTTAACATGCTATTGCTTGATAATGGATAAATAGAATTTCTACCGTTAGAATACATCTTTCTCTTCAATATATTCCATTTCATATCTATAGATTACTCTGGCATTCGTGCACAGTGCAATCAGTATCTCAAAAGAAGCAACCAGGGAAAGTAACAATCGTTAAGATCCCCAATTTCTATCTAGTGCAAAAAAAGCTATAATTCTAATAACCATTAAGAGTGCAATTTATTGGAATATGGAATTTGGTGCAAAAAGGTTGTGTCTGATGACTAATAATTAAAAGGTTTCGACAACCAAGACCACACTGAGAGTCAACAATATCCACATGTTTCACCAAGAAGACATTGCTGGCGCCCTCGTAATATTAATAAATTTGTAGTGTCAACTAAAATAGGGATTTGATTAGGTGAGAACTGAGAACCGACACATGACCATTGAAAATTGTGACTCTTCTTCAGCTGCTACGTCTTCGTCCAATATCTATTTTCCTCTGATCCATTTATGGTTTATTTATTAGGTTTTCCACTAAGGCAGGATTGACCAAAAAATTCGTAATGGCAACATTTTTGAAGGCAGTTTTCTCATCTTCATATAGTGGAAGTAAATTAAAATTTTAAAGTGATGTAATCGGGAAGTTGAATTTTTTTTGTTTTGAGTCGAAAACCGAAAAAATTAGCAAAATCGGGCTGGGCTTCACGAGAAAAGCGCATTTCGAGTGCATCGCTACAATATTTTTTAAATATCTTCGGCTCCATTGGTCGTAGAAAAATTTAAATAAAAATAAAATACTTGTAAATGAATAATCTATCAAACTGTTGAGATATACATAGTTACATTAAAAGTGCATCCTAACGTCAAAAAAATTTTTTTTTACTATTAATGCAATAAGTGGGGTAAAAATCTTCTGATCTTTGCGAAAATTGGAGAAACATGTATGTTCATGCTGTAAATACGTGATTAAATAAAAAAATATATATATTGTTAGTCACAATTGAACATTCTCGAAAAAAATTAAAACGCTTGCCGTTTAATGCAAAGTGGTCGTAGGGTAATTTTTTTTTAAAAGAGTTGGTCTTTTATGTACTTTTTTGTAAACATATACCAGCATCTGTTTATCAAGTTAAAATGTCGTTTTCTTAATTAAAAAAAAAATTAATTCACTTTTTTGACATTTTTTTCAGATTTTCGTATTTCCATAATAATGTACAGAGTGAAATAGAATTGGAAAATCAAATTCAAAATTTTTATTAGAAGTTCTATCGCTCATTCAATATTAAAATAAAACTCCTCATGAAAAAATACATGAGCATTGATTTTGGTTTTTTATTTTAGCCCAATAATAAAGCCAGGAGATCGAGTGAGCCTCTTATGTGGGACACCCTGAACAATTGCACATACAGACAATTTTATGGATATTAATATAACTACAAACAACATTGTGTTTTTGTGTATTATCTACAGCACATATTGTTATGTCAAGGGAATTTTAGGGATTCAATAATTTTTATTTTTGTTTTTATTTTTGATTTTCATTTGGGTAGTTTTTCTTTCTTTTAGGCCCCACGTTGGTGGTGCCAATTTATGTTATGTTATGAGGACTTTGGGAATTTATTATAATTTTTTGTTTTATTGGGTTTTATTTTAAAGGTAAGTTTTAAATTTAGGATTTTGTATATTATATTTGCACGTTCTAGATATTAATTTCACTTATATATTATTATGCATGCACTAGTAGTTAAGAGCGCGCCGCCGTAGAATAGAGAATGAATTTGGGTTGTGGTATAAAACGTTAGTATCCCTACTGCACACTAGAGGGTCATACATATGAGTATATTTGGTGAAAACTTCAGACTCGAATAAACTTCTCAGCAGCAAATAGTTGAAGGTCATCGTCCATCGAGCACGCAGCAGGTGTCTTTTATTATTGCAACTAGTCAAGAATCTAAAGCTCCGAATTCGATCATGGGGTATGCACTCGCGAGGTATATGATTTTAAAAATATGGATATTATCCAGAATTTTATGCCGAATCCGATTCCAGAGGGCGCGATGTCGGCCAAGATTGCGAAATTGCAAAAAAAGTAATATTTCCAAAAAAAAATTGGAACTTAAATATTGCATTATCTGTCGTTTACATTGCATTTACGAGCTTATTTATAAAGATTTTTTAATAATTTTTATATCAATCGAAAGCCTAATGTTTGTAGTTTCATATAAGTTGAATAGAGAGACATTATTTTTATTATAAACAACACTATAAATTGTTTAAACAATATGTGCTCGGAAAGTGTAGTGTAATTTTCGGCATTGAGGTACTTTTGTTATTATTGCTGATAGATATGTAGTTATGTGAGACGAAATACGTAGAAAAGACCCAACGAACGTTTTTTATTAAAATAATTTTTTAATTCGCTGAATAATTTAGGAGATATGATTTTTTTAAATGAAGCGCATTGTCTGGTCTAACGCGCGCGCGGTTTTGTTTCTGTAGGCAGGCCATTTACACATGATTTCAACTAAAACCGTAAAACGATATTTTGTATTATAATATTTAATGCAAATTAATTTAAAAAAAATATAATAGCAGATATGTCTCAGAACTATGGAAACTAATATGTTTGACAACAAACATTTTTCACTGACGTTTTCGATATTGTGAGTGTTGAATATTGTGGGTTTTTTAAAGTAAAATAATACATAAGATAATAATGGAAAGTCTCGAAAGTCATAGACTGTTTTTAAAATAATTTAAAAATTTCTACTTTCAGTTAATTTATTTCATAAAACAATAAATCTTTTTGAACTAGATGTTTGCTTAATTCTTGTGTATACATTAAAAATTATAAAAAACAGGCAATAATTAAATTTATAATCGGCATGTGATGTGCAAAATATTTTGCGCACGGGGTCATGGTAACGCAAAAAAAATAATGTCAATGAAAAAATGTCTCATTTTAGACACTGACGTTAATGCGCAAACAACCTTTTTTTGACAGTTGTAGAAAAAAGTATTTACTCGTATTATTACGTGCATTATTTTACAATTTTTTTTTTTGTAAGGTAAGCAACATTTTTGTAACATCTTGTATGAAAGTTCGTACAGATCATAAATAATGCTCACAAACAGAACAAATTAGTGCTCTATCCTATCGGTATTTAATTTAAAAAAACTACAATGATATTAAAATAATTTTCGTCTTGATAAAATGATGGTTGTATTGTAAATTCTTTGTACATATTATGATATAACTAAAATTGGAGTATTATAGGTAAGTAGCTATAGATATGATAATAATGATAATTAATAGTCATTAAACTTATTTCTGGGAATCCCGCCAAATTCTAAAAAATAAATAGAAATAAGAAAATGGTCAAAATATGTCAAGATAAAAGTGTAGTATCAAAGGCAAACCTCAACAGTTTGCCCCAGAAAACCACTGTATTTGGAACTATACCGGGTGACCACGGATCATGGTAAACCCCCGCCATTTCCACAATTCTTGAGCTATCCAAATGAAATTTTGCAGCAGTAATTAAATGTACGTCCAAAAAAACTCATTCCCCTGTCAAAGTTACGTCTTTTAATTGTTTCTTTCATGGCTAGTCTGATAAATAGTGTAAAATGACGTGTTGTGGTGATTTTTTCCCTTTTTTATTACTTGCACATTGCAATTATTTTAAAAACAGTCTAAGAATGACTTTCGAGACTTTCCATTATTATCTTAGGTATTATTTTACTTTAAAAAACCCACAATATTCAACACTCACAATATCGAAAACGTCAGTGAAAAATGTTTGTTGTCAAACATATTAGTTTCCATAGTTCGGAGACATATCTGCTATTATATTTTTTTTAAATTAATTTGCATTAAATATTATAATAGAAGATATCGTTTTACGGTTTTAGTTTAATCAAATTAAAGTCGTTGTAGAAAAAATATTGTTTGCAACTCGTGTGCGAAATTCTTTGATCATCTCGAGTGCCTCGAAAATCGAAATCATGTGTAAATGGCCTGCCTACAGAAACAAGACCGCGCGCGCGGTAGACCAGACAAAGCGCTTCATTTTAAAAAAATCATATCTCCTAAATTATCCAGCGAATTAAAAAATTATTTTAATAAAAAATGTTCGTTGGTCTATTCTACGTATTTCGTCTCACATAACTACATATCTATCTGCAATAATAACAAAAGTACCTCAATGCCGAAAATTACACTACACTTTCCGAGCACATATTGTTTAAACAATTTATAGTGCTGTTTATAATGAAAATAATGTATCCCTATTCAACTTGTATGAAACTACAAACATTAGGCTTTCGATTGATATAAAAATTATTAAAAATCTTTATAAATAAGCTCGTAAATGCAATGTAAACGACAGATAATGCAATATTTAAGTTCCAATTTTTTTTTGGAAATATTACTTTTTTTGCAATTTCGCAATCTTGGCCGACATCGCGCCCTCTGGAATCGGACTCGGCATAAAATTCTGGATAATATCCATATTTTTAAAATCATATACCTCGCGAGTGCAGGGTTCGGCATTTTAGAAGCGTCTTTTTGGATGCTAGATTCCTTACTAGACTGTACCTAATTCCGATATTTTGAAAGCTGTTTTGAGGAAAATATTTTATTTTATTTTTGAGTTAGGTACTTGTTTATTTAATAGGTTTTTAAACAAGTGAGAGATTTTAGTTGAATTTTATTTTAGAGATAGATACATTTTTTATTTTATAAATTATGGCGCGAACTTACTCTAGATCTCGCAAACGCAATAAAATATCAAATTGCACTAAAAAATTGTGGCTGAAACGGCGGTAAGTATTACATAATTGCTTTAATGTTTATGTGTATTATTTTTCTGAATTACCTGAATGGTATACTCTAAAATAGTCTAAAATGTTTATTATGTAGGTACAGGGTGTTTTAAATTTGAAGCTTACTATTAGTAGCATTAAGCTTTATTAGAATTAAAGGCTAGGTGAAAATATTTATCTGCAAAGAAAATTTGAAATCATTTTTGAGAAAATCGTGAAAAAAGGGAAAAAAATTTGCGACTAATTTTATAGTAGGAGAGCCCTCGACCAGGATTTTCGACCTCATCGCGACACGAGAATTAATTTTTTTTTTTTAATAGTTCTGTCAATATAAAAAAAAATTCTATTGCGACTGACGTCTATCTCGTTGCTAAAGGGGTGAAAAAAATTATCGACATATATAAGTTAAAATCTGCCAACTATTTGGTCGATTTTCTAATAGTACGCCTTGATTACGAATATCCTATTTATTCTCGTGTGTTCTTTATAATTTTTTTTTTTTTTAGGGCAGTAGATATTGATATCCATAATTTAGAAATTCCTGGTACTGATGAGACAGTAAAAGACAGGTGTGTATTTATTACTTTTTTCGTAAATTAAATAGGGTGCCACACTACGCAGCACCATCCTTAAACTTTTTTATTTTTAGTGAGCTAGCTTTTACTCATTGTACAAGTGACAATGAAGCAGGATGGATATCAGAAGACTGCCTAAGTGTCGAGATTTTGACAGATAGGTTTGAATTTTCTAGTATTTTTTGTGGGACCCCTTTACTACTTTTTGTAAATGACCCACCATTTATTTTGGATGCTATAAAAGCGTATATAAAAAAAAGTAAGACCAGAAGCGTATATAGCTAGTGTAACTTAAATAAAGTTTTATGAGATAAAGGCCGTTAATCTTTTGAAAACCTCAAAATTATAAATATATATTATATATATATTCCATCCTCCTTCCTTATACACGGTGTCTCACCGGGGACTGAAACAATAATATGAAAAAGTATGTAACAAAAAATTTTGAAAATTTTAGGAATTACTAGTCAGTGTGGCCAATCCAGCAAAAATAATTACAATCATTTGGTATTATCGGCTATACCGGAAGTCGATACCAACTTGCTCATTTTAAATGGAACACATTGTATATTTTCAAACGTATACCGATTTTGGGTACGCCAGTGGTCACCATGAAATTAAAGTACAAACAATGTACTTATAAGAGCGCCCTTCATAGGTATATAATCACATACAACGAACAACATAATTAGGCTTAACGGCAAAAAAAAGAGAACAATGACGGAGGTTTTTAGATAAAAAACATAGTAACATAAGAGAGAAATTAAAAATTTCTGAAATTGATTTTTCCCCATAAATCAGTGACTGAAAATACGCATCAAAAAATATATATTCTCTGTACTTAGTTTATGACTATATTTTATTAAAAAACATACTTTTCTTTCACACTGTTGACATGATTCAAATTAAAAAAATCGGACCAAACCCGCGTTTTCACGAATAAATTATAAAATCGCATACATTCATATCTATTATCCTTCTCAAATTATTTCACTATCACTACAGATACATCCTAAAAGTTCACTTGGATTCAATTGGTCAACAGTTTATTTAGCAATTATTATTATTTAAATACTGTATGTATAGTTTATAATAATAAGAATAATAATAATAATAAAGGTCTTTATTAGATACAATAATTCGAGATTTTTGGTATTATATTCGAAATTGAAAATACCAATGACCTGAAAATTTCCAGATATAAAATTTGTTCTATTAAACGGAAAATATCAATTTTCGATATTTTTTCCCGTGACCACCGCAAAAAAAAAAAAATTACCACGTGATTCGAACTTCCGACCCCTGCGCTGTGAAGCAGACGTCTTATCCATTGCACCATCACATTCTTTGTCTCAAGGATATTACTACCCGGCTTTTACCTAGTGAATGTTAGTAATTGTGGTTAAAAACTTGAAATTATTTTTTTAACTTCTAAAGTTAATGATAATTTATAAATATTAATAACACAATAACAACCTAAACCTCCGAGTGGCAATAATTCAATTAATTCGATCGCTAACGCGTAGCCCTCTCTTAGAGAGTGGCTAAACCCGTCAGTACGGAGTCTAACGGAGTGGAGTGTGTGTTTCCTGTAAAACATTAAATGTATAGTATTGTCATCAACATTTCGGTCACCGCATACTTTCTTGCCAGGAATTTCCCAAAATATGAAAAAAATTGCTGTCAAAACAATATTAATGTGTGTAAAATACTTTAAAGAAGATCGTGATGTGGCGCATAATGACCTAAAATTGCTAGAAAAGAATTAAATGGGTTTTTATGTTTTTAACAAATTATTAAATTACAAGCTAATCTTAAATGTTAAAAAAATTCTTTTCATATTACGATCATCTCAGAACGGTTGTCTATTCATCGATTGCAAGTAAATAAAAAAAAAAATTGTATTTTTCATAAAAGCTACCAGAAACTTTAACTACATAACCTCCATCTAGCGGCATTTTTGAAGACGGCGCCCTCTTGTTATTTAGATATGAAATTTAAATTTATTTTTTTTTATTTAGTTGTAAATAGTCCTTTAAAAGAAAATGTTTTAGTTGTTGTATATAGTTTTTGGAATTATCGACTTTATAGCATACGATCAGTCCGTCACTGGGCAGAATTTTCCAATGTTTTTAACAATAAGCGACAGAGCGTATGATTTTAAGATAATTTAACGTGAAACTATCTACAGGTTAGCTATAATTACTCTTTTACCTTTTAGGGCCTTTGGGGGTTCCCTTCTACCTTCGAAGAAATATCTTACCTATAAATCTGCTGTTGTACTAGTTTTGTATAAAGGTTATTCTAATTTCGTGCAGGTTTTATTTCTTATTTGATTTGTAAGGACTTACAAAAGTTAGAGATCTTTATTAGGATAAATATTACTTTGTCATTAGACAGCTAGATGTCTCTGATTCTGCTGTAATTTAGATATCCAGCTGAAATGAATATTAATGCTTTAGTTACTTGAATTAAACATATATGGAATTCAACATGTCAGGTTTATTGCATATTTGAGACAATTAAATGCAAAAATGTTTCCTAAACTATGTCCTGCTCTAATTTAAACTAATTTAATCTACAACAAATATAGGACAGTGTCCTTGTGGATAATAACTAAATTAATAAAGATAAGGTTTCAAATTTCGGTTCAGAGTACTTTCGGCACACTAAAGTTACCGTGTCGCGTTATTTACACTTGAATTGGCAGACCTGTTTTAAGTTTTTGACACTTGTGGTTTGTGATCCAGATATGGTAGCTGGCTGTTCTTGAATTTAGTGCCACATTTACTGGATTTGCATAAACTAAATAGGCCTTGGATGCACTTTCGGATTCGGACCAATCTTGTGGCTGCTTATTAATTAGGATAAATTTTACCTTTATTCCTGGTAAGTTGAAGCCGCTTTTATTTTACCTTATCGTATTTGGCCTTGAACCATCATTCGAAAGTACTGGGAATATAAATTTCCAATTTAAATTATATTTTTCTATATTTATTTCAGGAGCGATCTGGACGTGGGTTTGCTTCTTTCACGACCCAATAACAACTCTCTTTTTGTTTCGTTTCTAAGGAGCATGCAGGAAATTTGCCAAACCATGGATTTCTAGATTTTCAACTGTCATGATGTATTTTCGCCTTTTTTCACTTTATTATATAATTTTGCTATGTAATTATGGTATTTTTAGCATCCTTATTTGAAGATGAATCCATCCTTATTTGAAGATGAATCTGTGGATACCCATGTGTTGATATTACGTGATGTGAATTCTTGATCTGCCATTGACTTGTACGAGGGATCACAAAACCGTATCGAAGATCACTACACTCACTTCTTAGGATCTAATACCTGTTTGTGTCCTGTATGATGTTAATAAATAAACAAATAAATAAATAATCTACATTGTGTCTGGTCATTTGACTAGACTGTAGGTTTTACAGGTTAATCTTATAATATTTAATTACAAATTTAATAAAAATTTACATAAATAAAGTCCACCTTGGTTTAACTGTAGTTGACAATCGTCCAACCACGGTTTAAAGTATGTAACTGACAGCTGTTCTGTTATTGATTATTTTAAAGGAACATAGCACAATGTATTTCTTTTATTTACGCCTTTAATTTGTTTACTTTTGGTTTGTTTTAGCGTAGCTGACCCTTTGTTTACATGAGGCTCGTTGACCTCTCTTTCTACAGCTGATTTATCAGATGGTTCGATATTATTCCTTTTTTTTATTAATTTAATGAGTATACCATACGTAAGTTTCTAGTTATTGTTTTATTAGGAGGATTATTTCATTTTACCCTGGTTTGAACTGAATTTATTTTTTTAATTTTATTAATTTATTAGTGGGGTAAAAGTTTAAAATACATGACAATATATATCTTAAAATGTTCTTTAACTAAAATAGGACACAATTTCAGACACCGTACCATATACTCCTTGTGGCTTCGCAGAGAAAACTTTTGGTTAAGAACACGATTTTATGATGTTTCCTTTTATCGACGTCAAATTGAGAGTACTTGTGAATTTCACAAGGGCGTAAGATAGTTATCTAGGGCGTTTCGAGTGCACCTATAAAAATCTTACATCTTAAACATTTTTGTATAGTCACTATTATGCGCTGAAATTTTACGACAACGTACATTTTAGCTGGCACATTTTTCAATGGCCATTGGCGTGTTAAAATCGACGATTATTATTAAAGGGCTTCCAATAATGGCCGTTGGAGTTTTAATTTGCCACTTTTATACTTAAGCCGAGAGACAAATTTCAGACATTTATATTTATTTATTTTTACGAAGTTTTCTACAAGAAAGTACAAGATGAGTAGAATATGGAAACTTAAACAGTATTGATTGTAGTACAACACGTGCAAAAAAGACAGAATCTCTTGTGCTATAAATGGTGTTTTTTGGGACAGTAAAAATTGTAAAACGACGCCAAAGAAGCCTCTCGAAACCCATTCTTTGAGATTTTGCAGAGCGGTACAAACTTAATTATCAACTTGCACTGTTATATTTTTTGTTATAACCTTTATTTTATAAAATTGTATGCTCTACCGAAAAGGTTAAATGTTTTGTTCTATATCGTTTAGTTTTAAATTCATATTATTATAGAGTATGCTCTCTATAAATATATGATAAAATCCACAAAGCAAGAGCGGACAAGGACCATATTTTACAAAGTAACACAGAAGAAGTAAAAAGTAAACTGGTGATCAATATGAATGAAAGGACTCTTAAACTTTAACGATTTAGTTTTGCTGCTGCGATGCAGATAGAAACTAAACAATCCATAAGATTGGATATTTCATTTTTCATTGCGAACACAATAAAATACATTCAAGTACTTACGTTTTATCGAAATTTTTAACAGATATGATAAACTTCTACTGTAGGCCAATGTTACTTTGTAACAAGTTTCCTACTACAAACACAAAAAGCGTTCACCAATTAATTATTGTTAAAATATTAATTGTTTGCTCTTGGCGTGGAAATTTGATGAGTTCGCCCAATTGACCATCTTAATGAAAATGCTGCAATTAAGTTTTAATGCATATTATAAAGACGCATACCTGCAAGGCATATTTTGTTTTGTTCCATACGAGTAGGAAAGAGTATATCAATATTTGCTTAAAAAGTTGTCGCTTGAACCTACCCACAGTAAGGAAAAGTTTGTCCTCAGAAAAAAACATAATTTAAAAACACTCACGCATTTAATACGACAGTGAGAGGCGCTTGAGTTGATATAAATGATTCATTTTTGAACGACTTCTCCAATTAATGAACCTGCTACGAATAAATACTGTCGCATTTCCATCCCATTCGTCAGTTGTACAACTTTCAAACATATAGTTTTAGTTTTTTATTTCTTGACCGTTGAAATTCAAATGCTTATGGTATATTTCTTGGGCATATCGGTCATATATATTAAAACAAATTTATTTTTTTCCAACGTTTCGGTTTATTAAAACCATCATCAGGGACTACAAGGTGAAATGTTTAGTAAACAAGGTATATATAAATTTTACACATAACTTATGGTGAACCAACTTACAATTTTTTTTTTTTTGTTTGTTTGAAAATTAAAATGTATTACACATATTGTATAAAGTAGATGTTATTCTTTGAGAGTCTTAAAAGCAACTGAAAATATTTTTGTCAGTTTCACATTTAAAATAATGCGTAAGTGAGGGTTTATTTATGTTATGGACAAGATAAGGGCTAGCAGGTATACATTATAAGTGGATGTTTTTTGTGACAAGAGTAATAAATATTAGAATTAAGTATTTGGTGTTAACAATTTTTGTAAAGTAAATTGGGAAGATGTATAAACTTACTAATTATATTATACCCCATTTGTTTTATTTTAGTAAATTAAAATAGGTATTGCTTAAGTTCTCTATATCAGTTCGGCTATTTATTGAATTAGAATGTCTTTTTATTTGCAACATTTCATGTACGATTCTTCGGTGATAATTGGGCTCTTTTTCCAAGATATGAATGTTGTTAAAGTTAAAGTTATGGTTATTTTCTAAGGCATGTTGTGCTAGCGCTGTTGAGGTATTTCGATTTTTAATGCTGTATTTATGTGAGTACATTCTTTTATGCAAATATTGTTTTGACTGACCTATATATGTACTATTGCAATTGTTACAGTCAATTTTATATACAGTATTAGTTTCGTCTTCTATGGGTAGTTTAGGTTTAAGATTTGTGAAAAATGATTTTGTGGTATTATAAAACTACTGTTAATCCGAATAATCACCAAAATAAATATGTTTCCATGCCATATATACCAAATGTTTCTGAAAACATTGCAAAAATATTTAAAAACCACAACGTAATAATAGCACATAAACCTTATAATACCACAAAATCATTTTTCACAAATCTTAAACCTAAACTACCCATAGAAGACGAAACTAATACTGTATATAAAATTGACTGTAACAATTGCAATAGTACATATATAGGTCAGTCAAAACAATATTTGCATAAAAGAATGTACTCACATAAATACAGCATTAAAAATCGAAATACCTCAACAGCGCTAGCACAACATGCCTTAGAAAATAACCATAACTTTAACTTTAACAACATTCATATCTTGGAAAAAGAGCCCAATTATCACCGAAGAATCGTACATGAAATGTTGCAAATAAAAAGACATTCTAATTCAATAAATAGCCGAACTGATATAGAGAACTTAAGCAATACCTATTTTAATTTACTAAAATAAAACAAATGGGGTATAATATAATTAGTAAGTTTATACATCTTCCCAATTTACTTTACAAAAATTGTTAACACCAAATACTTAATTCTAATATTTATTACTCTTGTCACAAAAAACATCCACTTATAATGTATACCTGCTAGCCCTTATCTTGTCCATAACATAAATAAACCCTCACTTACGCATTATTTTAAATGTGAAACTGACAAAAATATTTTCAGTTGCTTTTAAGACTCTCAAAGAATAACATCTACTTTATACAATATGTGTAATACATTTTAATTTTCAAACAAACAAAAAAAAAAAAAAATTGTAAGTTGGTTCACCATAAGTTATGTGTAAAATTTATATATACCTTGTTTACTAAACATTTCACCTTGTAGTCCCTGATGATGGTTTTAATAAACCGAAACGTTGGAAAAAAATAAATTTGTTTTAATATATATGACCGATATGCCCAAGAAATATACCATAAGCATATCAACTTTCAAACATAAGATTTACGAATGTTATTTCTAAAATTGTATATGAATTATATTTGATCGATACGTTTTTAGCACACTCGAGGGAAACACAAATCACGCCGAAAAATATACAGAAAGTTTGAGATCTGAACAGGCTAATAAAAAATATATGAGGTCTAACTTTCTTAACTTGTTATTTATGCTTTAGAAATTGCGGGTATGTATCTCCATTTACGTGGGTAACGTAATATGATGAGAAATGTACAATTTTTGATAGCATAAAACTGATGAAGCTGTAAATATTATTCTTGTAATGTCTGAAGTATGAGTAGGCGACAAATATTGAATTATAATAACGTGAACGAATAACCAAGAATGTATGTTATACAGGGTGAATCTTTAAGTGGGGGTCATATTTTTATAGTTAAAATAGTACCTACTAGTCGTCAGGAATATGAATCCGATTTTTTTGTAAGTTGTAAAATGGACGATTTATCAATTTTTTATACTCCGGCGCCACTGGGCAAGCTTTCGGTGCACTTATGTTTGACAGTGTTTAATTGAAGCTTAGATGATATAGAGAGATATATGTAATCAAGTTAAATAAACTCAGAGTCAGAGTCTATATTTTAATTTTCACTTGTATTTTAATCTTCAGTTTCCATTAAAGATACTCAGTCAAAAGAGAGAGATAAGGGTAATAAAAATGAAAAATTTATTTAATTGCATAACAAGTTTATTGAAATACGCAGTTTTAACTTTCATAATGAAAATTGCGAGGAAAATTGTAATGCAAAAGAAAAGGAAAAAGTCGGCTGCATAAATCCGTCTTTAGTTACTAATTATTATAACACAACATGAAAAATATTTTAAAAACAGAATTCGATTATAGAACCTTTTCCTCATATCATTTGTCACATGTCACTGAACTTTACTGCTACTTTACTATTGACCTAGCTATCAAATTTTAACCCCCACTTAAAGATTTACCCCGTATATCTATTTGTTTGTGTTATTTAATATTTAACTCCAAATATAACCCACGATATAAAACTGGCAATAAACATATTTTCCTTCTCTTTCAATTCTCTTCAATTTATAATTAGTTGATGTTAAATTAATATTCTAAGAAACTTTCAGCTCCGAACTCTTTAAAGTTGAAAAACAAATTTGTCTAAAAAATGCAAACAAACTGTAACTGACTTTGTTTACATTAACAGAGTTTCATAATGTTCGGATAATATTCTTTAAAAGAAAGGATTAGTTTTGAATTTGTTGGTAGCCTACATTTGTTTCAGAAACTTTTTAGCTTAAACTTCTTGAACTTTTAACTTATTTTAATAACGCGAAATACTGTTCTATATTGGCTTTTTTGTGACTTATGTTTAGTTACGTTTATTTCACTTTCCCCATTTATTGGAGACAGTGAGAATTGAAATAATTGATATAATATTATGAGACAGTTTTAAAAATGTGTCTATTTGTAGCCTGCATGCACAAGACCCTTTGAGTGACATTATATTTTTGGAGGTCAATTAAATAATTTAACATATTTAAATATAGTCTAATTTCTTCTCATTGAATATCAAATTTAATAATTAAATGCACTTGAAACTAAAACGTACATATTTGGCCACTGATTTAAAAAACAATATAATATGCCTATGTGTAGGTACGGTAAATCCTGATGGGAGAAAGAAGGAAGTAAATGTATGTGCATTATAATTTCACGAAGGGTTTACGAAGAGATAAACGAAAGCTGTAAGAGAGCAACTCAGCTTTATACACTTGAATTCACATCCTGAAGCCGTGTTCGAATTTGAGTTTGTCCTTCAAATAAAATCAAATACTATAAGGGCATACTTACGATTTTATTTAATGCGTATGGTGTTGGTTTAAAAACAAATCGCTAATCGATCTACTGTTTACGAGACTATTTATAAATAATTGAGATTTCCCACAGTTTTTTTTAAAGAAATATTGGTTACTGATTTATTATGTAAATTATAAGTACGACTATTATATTAAGACTGGTTGAGATTCCATAGTTTTGTAATTATAAAGTAATTAAGTGATAAATTGCAAGTCCAGTTTATAACTAAAAGAAAAAAATTAATAAACTTGTGAAATTAATTTAAAGATATTTCTTGTCAAAATAAGATTCTAACTGCAAGATTTGTTTCAAAACTTAAGTCGTACAATAGTCGGTCTATAAAGCGTAGTGTTAGAAAGCTGAATACCAATAAATCAAAATATTTGGTTGGTGAGGGCTAATATCAGGCCCTCTAAGCAACGTTCTCTACCAATTGGTGTATTTTACGAAAACTTATTGTACGGCCAACTTTGTCGATTCAACGTAATAATGCGCAACTTTTTGCTCCGCTATTCATATACATAAAGATTAATTACACAGCTCCACAAAAAAAATTCTGAGCAAAACATGAAACATATAATATTTTGAGACATAGATTACGAATATCAGAATTGTTCTAAAAAATCTCAATGTTTTCGAACCTCAAAAAATGGCTCAAAATCATCAAAAATCTCAATTGAAATAATGGTAAAGTATGGAAAATATTAAAAATATGTGAAATTAGGTACCATTATTCTCTCTTTACCTAACACAAAACCTTAGGGTTTTCAGGGGGTTTTATTCTATCTATGTAGTACTTTGGAGCAGTAGAATGTACCTATATGACATCAGAATGTTCATCACAATCTCAAACGATTAAATAACTCGAGAAATGCACTTCGGATCTAAAAATAAAAAAATATGTTTTTTAAAAAAAGCTAACAAGTGATATCAAAGTTGACCCCCTTCCCCACTACCTGATGATTTTGAGTAATTTTTTGAGATCAGAAAAAAATTGTGATTTGTTAGAACAATAATTCTGATATCATATTCGTATTCTATGGCTCAAAGTACGTTATTTCGGGTGTATTTTAAACATTCGTTACTTCACATTTCCTACAATTGTGATTTTTGATGATTTTGAGCCATTTCTCGAAGTTAAAAAAATTTAAAATTTGCTAGAACATATCATATTCGTATGGTATGGCTCAAAATACATGGGAATATCATGTCTTCTTATTTTACATAGAACTTTTTTTTTTGTGGAGTTGACGGGTCTGAGTTATTTGTACAGGGTGATTCCTATGACGTTCTCGCCAAAACTTTTTGGTTTGTCTTTGGAAATAAAATAGAAATATTTAACGTAACTTATAGTATTTTTTTCGGAAATTTCAACAAAAAAAACAATTGAAAGTGAAATAAAACTGGGAAAAACAAAGCAATGCTTTTTTTAAAGGAACAACCGATATTAAATTTCATTTAAATGTATTAAAGAAAATAACATCAAATCAAGCAAGTACAGGGTCTTCACGTATATTTTGAACCCCCCTTTAGCTCCCGTATTTTAATTTTAGAACAAATTGCGGTATATGGAAAATTTTGTATTTTTTTCTGCAGATTTTAAATATGTAAACAGAAAAATAATTGAACGTCTCACAGAAGAGATGTTCACTGTAGCTATGGATTTTTAAATGGAACACCTTGTATATTTTTATATATTTAGATAGACATGTTTTCTGTGAATTCAAAAATATAGGTCTCATATGCTATCTTTTACGGTTCTAGAGATATTTAATGTTAAACTTTACTTGACAATAAGATTCCAAATGAAATTAAAATTAAAATTCAGGTCCGACTTATAAGACACTGACAATTTTTTACATGTCAGAAACAACAGCATTTTGTAAATCTGTTTTGATATTTGAAATAGCAAATATACTTCGAAATCAAGTTCCATTGTCATACATTCGATTTCGTAGAGATTCTAGATAGTTAAAGCTTAAAAAATTTATTTTGTTATAAAAGTAACTAAAATATTTAACTCTTGGTAAGGAAAATTCTAAAATAGACATTTTTGAGCTCAATTATACAAACCTTATGATTTGTGAGTTATTTACTTATTTCAAAAATTGTAAATGACCTTGAAAAGGTTCCATTCGATCGATTTCAAGGTCCCACAGTAACTTCCATCCTCGCTTCCATCTGTGACCCTCAGACCATCGTTTACACCAAGTTTAATAAAAATCAAAAATTACTTCGAAAGTTATCATATTGCGCACAGGATTTCCCAAAATTGCAGTTTTTTTTTAAAATACAGCTCATTTTTATTTTTATAATGGTAGAGCCGCTTTTAAATTGTAATGGTTTTTAAGAAAATTTTTAGTTGCTAGTATCTCTACTTCCGGTTTTTTCGACAACATCCAGTCTCCAAACTTTTTTTTTTTTTGAATATTTCACCGTAAATTTGATAAACAAGACAAAGCATTTACTTTGTTGTAAGTAAAATAAGGGAAATATATATTCGAAGTATGAACTGATTATAACCAGTTGGTACAAAATATTACGTACAAAGATTTGAACAATATCAATTAAACGTCTTGCATTTCGAGGAATACAATAATGGTAGGTGACTCCTCTAGAGGTATTGCATGTACATTTAATTTTGAAAGTTAGCTTATCTTCGTAAATTTAATTATAAAATATTTATGAAATGAGGCAAAATTAGGTAGATAATTGATCCAATCAATCCTAGCCTGTTTGAAAGAGTTTCAGGAACAGATTCGTTATATTATTTTTTACTATGAAGATTCATCATACTACTTGAATCACAGTGTGAATTTGTTTCGCCAAATTGCTGGTGCGACTGGAAAAGAGTAGATAGTAAGAAGCGTTCAGCTGATACTATTGAGAATGTCAGACAATGAATCGAATCCTTGTAACACTTTTCACCTCAACGAATATATCTTCTGTAAGAACTCGTATATAGAATCATTCTGAAAAAAGATGTGCATTTGCTTCCATATTAAAAGACAGGCCAGTCTTTGATTTTTATCTTCAGACCCCAAAATGATCTGCCAATAATCACTAAATTTATATTTTTCTCATAGAACTTTGTTTTATTTATTACGATAAAAAAATAATAATTCGCACGTCTTTAAGTACTACGTCATTATTATATCATATTTGGTATTTGGATCGATTTTATAAGGACTAATTCTTTCCAACAGAACGGTGCAGCAGCCAATATTACAGATGGATCTGTTAGCTGAATATTTTGATATAGCCTCGAAAGTCTATGATCCATAGCTCAACATACATTGCAAGCAATCAGAACTAATATTAAAGAAGGCCAGGAAACATTTTAATGGGAGGTGGCCATTTTTCCTTTGTTTAGTAAATAAGTACTATAAAATAAATATAAGTATATTTGGATCCATTTTAAGGCAACACAATTAGACATCGTGCTGAACTTATAGGTCGTAGACGTCACGGAAAAAATGTAACATGCACGTAATATAGGATGCGAGGAACGGCGTGCTGACTCAACGAAAATGTTTTTACTACGTTCCTCTACGATAGGAATGTACACGGTGTCGTTATCCTACGCAAAGCTATCTTCCCTTATCCTCCGAGCTTATTTTCTCTCTCTCTAACAGGTGCCGATCAGTTGGATACGTGCAGAAAGTTTGCAGGAAATTATATGATTGCCTAACGACTGTCTCAGATCGCCAGAAAATGCAGTGTTAACGATTTTATCAATATCAGACTTGGGTCATTTACAAATTAGAGGAAACACGTTAGGTGGAAGATAATTGCGTAGAAATGCATGGTGGTTCACAAAATTGCGAAATGTATAATATAGGGGATAAAAAATGAAAGAGAAAGATTAAATTCCAAATAAGAAAAGAAAGAAAATACACTTTGGGTATTGATAGTTCATACGCCCATACATAGTCGAAGAAAATCGCAAACAAATTTTTGATTTGCATCAGGATGGATTCGAACCATCGATCTTTATTACCCACTTGGCTACCGTGCCCTGTCTAAAATTAGAAAAACAAATGATTTTATCAAATAAAAATTTGCGAACCAAGAATATAAAATCACATATTTTCTTTCTTCTAAACGAGATGGGATATCATTTTTATCATAGGTACCTAACAACAGTTTTCAAATATTAATTCCGACTTTAAAATCAGGATCCTCTTAAATCCATCCACGATATACTGTTCCATTTTTAAAATCAAAACATTAAGCGTGATGTTTTTAGTAGCCCACTTAAAATAGACATTCCGTCGTTTTAAATTATCTTGAGCATTGGAGTTACATTTTCATAGTCGCTTAGGACGTATTCTGCAACAATTGAACCGTTATGAAATGTCAGATACATACCTACTTGCACTTTAATAAATAACAAGTGGCAAGACGCAATACATATAAAATGCGAAAGTTTAAAAGTCGATCGAATTTTATATGAAAATGAAAAATCCAATCTAAAATTATATGACATTTTGTATGACATTTATCTGCAGTATAAGGTATATCTGATATTATGTGAATGTCACCATATTTGATACAATTAAGAAAAAAGATCATGTACGTTTTTCTATCTATACATTTTTATTGAATTGCATTCGAGAAGAAAATAAATCAATGACATTTCTGCATTTAGTATCGGTCATGACTGACTCTTCTATTAGTGCAGGAAATGTTTTCCAAAAATTACTCGAACAGTAAAAGAATTAGTAAATGTAAGCAGGAATTCCCTGAATTCTTGCTACTACCGTTATACTTAATTAAAAAATGGCGGCTTATTAGTTTTTTGTACAGCGTAGATGGTAAACTAACCCGTTTTTGTTCTGCTTTTAACTTTTTTAGTAGGTACTATACAAACTAGATATATGTGAAAACGTAAGCAAGCATTAATATTCGTCAAATTAAGCTTATTAAAATAGTTATTAAAAGTTTGGTAAACTACGTAAAACGAAATCGGAGTGGCCGACAAGTGAGCGATATAGTAATTTCCATTTACCATATATCTGCAGAGAACATCTCTCCAGTTAATTATATGATGTTTTCAGCAGAATCTATGAGACAAATACGAGAAAAATATCCATCTGCATATGCAGTAAATTACGTAAATAGGGTAATTAGTAAAGTTCCAAAACTCCCGGCTAATTTGCACTAGCGTTCCATGTGACAGTTTTAGCAGTTTTTCATTAATATAAAAGAGATTTATGGACGAAATTAATTGAACGGCTTTCGCTTCCTTCCTCGTTTGTTTTTATACAGGAACAAAATTATTTGTCAAGGGTAACGATTGCAAATAACTGCACAAAATAAACTACATAGAAAAAAATGCATGTACGCCAAATTCAACCGAACGATATTCGATTTATTTTGTAGGCTTTTAAATTGAAAAATATCTCAATTGTTACGTTGTGTGATATTTTCAACGAGGTTTTAGAAGTAGATGTGTTCCATTTTTAGCGAGACTGTATGGTTATACATAGGTATTCTATTAATTGAAACACCTCGATTTTCTAACACATTTAATGGACTGTAAATTTTTGATGAAAATATGAGGGCATGCGTGCGCTCGCTTAGCATTCTGCTTTACAACTCAGCGTCTCAAATTCAACTGCCTCGCACCCCACCTATGCTAACAAAATAACGAATCGGCAATTGGCGGCAAGTATAAAATAATACATACGCTACAACACATAGAAACTGGACATGCCGCCCGCCTTGAAAGTATGTAATACTTTAAATAATATAAAAAATGCTACAATTATTAAACAATAAGCCAATAACAAATGCCATAATAAGTAAGTTATGTCTCTATTGGTAGTTGACACAACCTTGACACTGCTCGTTTTTTCACACCACTTGCCGTTTTAACACTGGCAACCCGAACAATTTTGTCATCACCGAAATGTATATCTACCACTCTGCCCATAGACCACTTCAATGGAGGGAGACTATCTTCCCTTATGACTACTATGTCACCTATCTTCAGAGAATTTTGCCTAGTTCTCCATTTTGATCTCTGCTGAAGCTGAGATAGATACTCTCGTGACCACCTCATCCAAAAATGTTGCACCATTTGTACTAAATGATTGTATCGAGTTAATCTTGATGCATTATATTCCGTGAGATTTTCTTGTGGTAAAGCCGAGAGTGAATCGCCAATAAGGAAATGTCCTGGCGTGAGGGGATTGAGATCTTCAGGATCTTCGGTAAGGGGGGTAATGGGTCGCGAATTAAGGCAAGCTTCTATCTGTGTCATGACAGTATAAAGCTCTTCAAACGTGAGTATCGTATCGCCTACTACCCTTTTAATGTGATGTTTAGCCGACTTTACTGCTGACTCCCAGAGCCCTCCAAAATGCGGGGATCTCGGGGGAATGAAATGCCATGAGATTGCGTCCTGCGCACAATAATTGACTAATTTTGACTGATTTTCAGCTTGTGCAAGAAATTGACCTAGTTCATGCAATTTGTTATTTGCTCCGACGAAATTTGTTGCATTGTCCGAGTACAAGTTCTTGCATTTACCTCTTCGGGAAATAAAGCGTTTTAAACAGTTTATAAAAGATTCAGTGCTAAGATCTGACACCAATTCCAGGTGCACAGCCTTCGTCACAAAACAAATGAAGATACACAAATACGCCTTGAAAACCTTATTACCTCTGAGTTTACTAGCCTTTACATTAAATGGCCCTGCGTAATCCACACCTGCATTGAGAAATGGACGTGATGGAGTTATTCTATTTTTGGGAAGATCGCCCATTAAATATTTAATATTACTGGGCTTTGCTCTAAAACATGTCACGCATTTTCTCAAAATGCTTCGTATGGTTTTCCTACCTGACAATAACCAATAGCGTAAACGAATGGTCGCCAACAAAGCTTGAGGACCTGCGTGTAGTTGTTTATGATGAACCGCAAATACGATTAGCGTTGTCAATGGATGTTTATTAGGCAGTATTATGGGATGTTTAGCATCATAGTGAATATCAGCCTTTGATAAACGTCCCCCAACTCTAAGAATACCGTTACTATCCATAAATGGCTTTAATGGAAGCAATTTGCTGGAATTTGAAACCGCACCTACATGTCTCAATAAGTTGATATCCTGAGGAAATGCTTGTTGTTGTGCTAACCTTAAAAGTCGCATCATTGCGTCGTCAAGTTCTTCAACTGATAATAAACCACATTGTTTTGGAAAATGTGCAGAACTATTTTTAACGAAACGAATGCAATACGCTACTATTCTTTGTAAACGGAATAATGAAGAATACCTTTCAAATATGTCGAATGATAATAGATTAACAAATGTATGAGAAATATTTCGTTCCTCAGGAATGTTAAGTGGTTCCGTAGAATTATCTTGTGGCCAAAATTCGATGCCTTGTATTAACCACGGAGGACCTTGCCACCATAACGTATTTTTTACTAATTGCGAGGGATTCGTACCTCGCGAAATTATATCTGCTGGATTACTAGCAGTATTTACATGTCTCCATTGATCTATGGACGTCGACGTTGTATTTCTGATACGCGATTGGCGACAAATGTTTTCCAATGCCTAGCCTCTCTCGCTATCCATGCAAGAACGATTTTGGAATCGCACCAAAAGTATGTATCATCTAAGTTTAAATCGACTGCTGCCTTTACTCTTTGTGCTAGCCGTGCTGCGAGTAAAGCTCCACAAAGTTCAAGTCTTGGTGTGGAAATATTCTTAAGAGGAGCGACCCGTGACTTTGAACACAGTAACCTAACAGAATTAACGCCAAAAGAATCGGTTGACCGCAAATATAATGCTGCACCGTAAGCTAATTCTGATGCGTCTGAAAAACAATGCAATTCGATGTTTGTTGCATTTGGACACAAAACATGTCTAGGAATATTAATATCATTAATTTGCTCGATTTGATCGTAAAATTGTAACCAGCTTGTGTGAATATCCATGGGTACTGTTTCATCCCAAGAACTCTTCAATTGCCATAAACGTTGCATAATTAATTTTGCCGTTGTTATGATCGGGCCTAAAAGACCTAATGGATCGAAAATCTTGGCAATTGTAGAGAGAATAAAACGCTTTGTTATGTGATCATGATTTATATCCTTGTCTATTGTATACTTAAAAATATCTAATTGAGAATTCCACAACAATCCTAACGTTTTTGCCGTTCTATCATCTGCAATTATATGCGCTACACCCTGTAACTTGTCACTAGTTCCTTCTAAAATTTCATCGTAGTTGGAAATCCACTTTCGTAAATTAAAACCGTAACAATTCAGAATTTGTATTAAATCATTTTTGAGCTGAATCGTATCTTGAATTGAGTCTGCACCGCTTAAAACATCGTCTACATAAAAATCTCGCGTGATTGATTCGCTAGCCCTAGGAAATTTCGACTGACAATCCATACCTATTTGTTGTAAGCACCTAACAGCTAGAAAACCAGCCGAAGCTGTTCCATAAGTCAAAGTATTGAGTCTATAATGCTTAATGTCCTGATCGGGTTCTGTTCGCCATAGTATTCTCTGTAAATCGCGTTGCTCCTTGTTAACTAACACCTGCCTATACATTTTGGCAACATCAGCGACTATGACGCATAAATGCCTTCTAAAACGAACTAAAACCGAAAATATATCTAATTGCAAAGTCGGACCAACCCTTAATTTATCATTAAGTGAGAACCCTGTGTCAGATTTAGCGGACGCGTCGAATACGACTCGTACCTTGGTGGTTGTGCTTGTTTCCTTGTACACCGCGTGATGAGGTAAGTAATAAATCGGTTGTCCTTGACGCTCGTCGTATAAATCATTAACTATTGACATGTGCTCTAATTCAGCATATTCATTCATGAAATCCACGTACTCACCCTTCAGAGAGGGTTTTTTTTGAAATCGTTTTTCTAATAACCTTAATCGCGTTAATGCTACTTCGTATGAACTTCCGATCTCATGTAAATTTTCCCGCACCGGCAAACTTACTATAAATCTACCTGACTCGTCACGTGCCGTCGTGTTTACAAAAATATCCTCGCATTCACGCTCCTCCTTTGTATAATTCGAATTTGCACCGCATTCTTCTAGCCGCCAAAATTTTTCGACTTGATCTTGTAAACTATGAGTAGTTAAACCGCAAATAACATTGTCATTTTTGGAGTCAATGCTGCTTGGCAAAGAGCCTGAAATTACCCATCCCAGCTTTGTCTTTTGCATCATTGGCTGTCCCTTACCTAACTTAATCTGTCCTACGCATAAAAGATCATAAAATATTGAAGCTCCTAACAGAATGTCTATCTTGCCAGGAGTACCAAAATGTCTATCCGCTAGCGTTATGCCATCTGGAATATCTAACTTAACCACGTCTATTGTTGTAGTTGGTAATCTTTCTGTAATCTTATCTAAAATTAAAAATGACGTACTAACACTGAAGTTGTTGAATTTCGACTGAATACAAGCATTTGTTGCATTTCTTATGTTTGTGGATAACTGACTGATTCCCGCTACTGGTAAATTTACCCTGTACGTTTTTAAATTTAATATTTCACTTAAGTCCCTTGACATAAAATTGGATTGTGAACCAGAGTCCAGTAAGGCCCTGCATTCATGTACTTGTCCGTCCCTGTCCTTAATAAAAATCATAGCAGTTGATAACAATACCTGAGAAAATTGTTTATATGTGCAATTCGCAGAAATGTTTGATATAACCTCATTTTGTGATGTTAATGCGCTTGAATGTGAATTTACGTCGTTTGATTCTGTAATGGCTATATGATTTGAATTTGCAATTTGATGGGTGTTATTTGCCCTTTGTTGCACCGAAACATCCTTATTTGATCGCACTTCGTCTGTCTTTTGAACCCCTGAAACGTTCTGTCTAAAATCATCATCATGCAAAAGTGAATTGTGCCTTTTCCCGCAATGTTTGCAAACACCAGCCACACAATTTTTACCAAGATGACCGCTTCTAAAACAGTTCCAACACAATCTAAGATTTTTGATTTCGACTATTCTTTCCTTTGGTAACATATTAAGAAATTTATTGCACTGGTATAAAAAATGTGATTCTTTACAAATTGGACATGCATAAGATGATTCAAAAAATGACCTTGATGGCACTGTTTTGTTAAAACGAGATTTGTTTGTTGTATCACTGATTAAAACCTTCGTTGTGACCTTTGAATCTAAAGTTTCTAGTAAATTACATCGTTTTGTAAGAAAATCTAAGAATGATTTGATGTTCGGTAAATCGTCTGAATTATTATTTGCTTCCCATTCACGCCTAGTACTTACATCTAATTTTGTAGATATTAAATAAATAAGTAGCGTGTCCCAATGATCCACCGGTTGTTTTAATGATTTAAGTGCCCTTAAATTCTTTTTGATCTCGTCTACTAATTTGCGCAATGAATGAAATGATTCCTTTGAAATTGACTGAAGTTCGAATAATGCCCTTACATGATTGTGTATTATGAGTTTTTTGTTTTCGAATCTGCCTTTTAACAAATTCCATGCAATATCGTAATTTTCCGAAGAAACCTCAAATGAATGTAAAACATCTGCAGCTTCACCTTTTAAGGCTGCCTTTAAATAAAAGAATTTTTGAATATCGCTTAATGTTCTGTTTGTATGCACTAATGATTTAAAAATGTCATGAAATGTAAGCCAATTTTCGTATTCCCCACTAAAATTCGGCAACTCGATTGTTGGCAACTTTACGTTTGTTTGCGAGTTGCTGCTGGTTTTGTCATAAATTACCCTTGCTTGGGAAGTAACCTTATAATATGAATCCTCAAATGTTTGTCTTTCAGAAAGCTGAGCCCCAGAACCGTCCAGACCCTCTATGTCATTTTGCACACTGTCAAACATGTCCCATAGCTCCTCACATTTGCGGAGGCGCTCTGGAAGTTCTACAGTTCGTTCTACAATATTTTGATCCGTAATGTCATTTAAAAAATTCTTAAATCTCGTGAGCTTTGCCTTAATAGTACCCCGTTGTTTTACTAATGGAGCTAATTCGGACATTATGAATTGAAATTGGATAAATAAGTGGAAATAAACAGGTAATAAATGATATGTGGAAATGTTGGCTACTCACTCTAAAAATCCAATTGTTTACCACTAACTCGCCTGATGCAATTCGTGTATACCATGTCACAGAACAGAGCCCACGTTGTCAAATCCTGCCGCTTGAAAATGTAAGCATGTAAAATTTATTGCCTTGTAGCCATCCTTGTCTCTTACACTGCTATCACTGTGCTGCTATTCTGCGCCTGGTGCCGTCAGCTCGTCAGCTCGTCAGCCCCGCCTTCAGCCACCTGTTGTTATTGCACGATGTGACTCCAACGCTGCTTGTTTCTTGCTCGCTTTCGAATCCAATGTAAAATGTTCACGATAAACTTGTGATTGATTTCCGTTAACTTCTAAATGTTAATTATGTAAAATGCTTCCTTTGTCACTTGTGATTGTTGATAATTTCCTGCTGCTTGTATGTAAAATGTAAAAATGATGCCCAAATTGCAATGTTCGTACTTTCTTCTTGATATGTTAATGAATGCTTATTTGATGAAAAGACACTTGTTTATCCACAATGTTTATGAATAACTTCCTAGCACGTTATGTTAACTTTTGTCTTGTCTTGTTTGTGATATTTTAGCTAGCTCGCGACGCACTCTTATGTCCTGTTTTTTGCGATTTTTTGCCCTCAACACTTGATTTAATTGCACTGAACAATCCTGGGTCGATGGACCAAACTTTATGTATGGTTATACATAGGTATTCTATTAATTGAAACACACCTCGATTTTCTAACACATTTAATGGACTGTAAATTTTTGATGAAAATATGAGGGCATGCGTGCGCTCGCTTAGCATTCTGCTTTACAACTCAGCGTCTCAAATTCAACTGCCTCGCACCCCACCTATGCTAACAAAATAACGAATCGGCAATTGGCGGCAAGTATAAAATAATACATACGCTACAACACATAGAAACTGGACAGAGACCTCTGCTGAAAATGAAATCCTCACAGCAGCGAGCATAATTTTGTGCAATTACAAGTATTTTTTTAATATTTTGAAAATGTTAGAAAAAATTTGCTCTCCATTATAATCTTAGAAAGGGCCATAATTATATAAACTACTAGACAATAAGGTGGATTACCCAGTAACTTTACCTAATTTCGATGTCAAATATTCGATCTGAAAATGTTGAAATTTGTATCCGTGTTCTCTCCAGTAAAGGGAGATTCATGGCGAATAATACGGCCGAAGAGTAGTCCCTGAAAACTCTCCCAGTTACCTTATATAGGGTAATATTTCAACACTAAAAATTACTTAGATTATTTTTAAACTAAACGTATATAAAATTTACGATATTATTTTAATTCCATCATTTTATTCCCTAATCGATTCTGCCAAGACAGATTAGAAATTTTTTATCCATTCTTCATAATAAGCGAAATTGAATTAGTGAATAGGACAGAAAGCGAATGCTTCCGTTTCCGTTACAAAATGTACCTAGATAACTAATGTTTCAACTAAATATCTAATAGAAACAATCCAATTTGCAGCAGTGCATAACAAATTTATAAACTTCACCTAAGCTCTAGCACCGAAATTCGTTTAGCTACAGGCGGTGAATTAGTGTATTACCAGTTACCCAGCAGGACACTCGTGTAGCGCGAGCGTCATGTCTCGGACTTGACTCTCTATGGGTATCAAGCCACGCTATTAATGTATCTTGCTGTAAGACGTAAGCATAACGATAACGTGCTTTAACACCAATTTATACAAACCACAACTTGCCGCGAAAATGCGGGAGCTCTTGTGTTTTTCGTGTTCGATTAGCTTCATTCTTTTTACTCACGTGTTCGGTTACCACAGGTTTCCAGAGCACGAAGATGCAATATAAAATACCACGAAAGAATATGATTTGTCTGAAAATATGGCACTAAAGGAATATACAGATACGCATATTTGCGCCATAAAAATTGGTCAGTAGTCAACAACTATTATGACTCACTCAAGACGCAAAAATAGGGAATTAAGAACCTCTGAACATTTTTAGTTACTAAAATTCATGTAGGTACCTATATGTATTTGAGGTCGCTAATTACGAATCTCAAACCAGAATTTTTGAATTCGCGATTGCACCCCTAATATGGCCGATATAATAGCGGTACAATGGAAAAACATATTTTGTTTGTTTTGAGCAAGTAGAACTTTTCTTTGCAAATTCTTATATTTTAGGACATAAAGATTAATAAAAAAATTACTGCTCTTACCCCTAAGAGGGTGAAAACCACCCCTAAAATAAAATAATCAATAGTTTAACGAAGTACTGAGAATAAATTATTGAAACTTATCTTATTTATGTTTTTGAAGTCCCTGATCACGAATGTGAAGCCAGAAATTAAAACTTTTTTATGTTGCACTCTAATATGGCCACTTCCACTACTAACAATGCGTTTATATTTAGAACAATACAGTGATCAAAATGAAAGTACTGATGCAGAATTTAGTTTTACGGAAGACTCTATTAATGAGGTTGAAAAAATATTTAGGAGTATTAATACAAATGCGAAAGGTGCTGATGGCATAGATTTGAAAATGTTATCGTTAGTTTTGCCTTATCTAAGTGAGTATTTAACATACATTATTAATACTTGTCTTTCTCATAATGTGTTCCCTACTATTTGAAAAGCTGCAAATGTGGTTCCTATTTCTAAAAATAATAACCCTACAGAATTTTCCCATTTCAAACCTATAAGTATCTTACCTACTATATCCAAAATATTAGAAAAAATAGTTTCTAATCAATTGAACCTTTTTTTAACAATGAAAAAAATCATCTATTCAGTCAGGTTTTCGTTCCAATCACAGTACTACTACTGCACTGTTGAATGTCACTGATAATATATATAGAGCAACTGATAAAAATATGGATACATGTTTAGTTTAATAATTAGATTTCAGTAGCCTTTGACACTCTTGATCACTCTATATTATACAAAAAACTTAGATTTCTTGGTTTGAGCAATTCTGCAGTTTCGTTTTTTGAAAATTATTCAAAGGGTTACTTTTAATGGAATTATCTCAAATGTCAAATCCACTTCAAAAGGTGCCCCCCAAGGTAGTATTCTTGGTCCCCAACTGTTCTTCCCTTACACACTGCAGCATGCATCAGTACGCAGATGACACCCAGATCTATTTATCTTTCTTTCCTGATGACCTTCACAGTGCTGTCAGTACATTAAATATGGAGTTAGAACAGGTTGCAACCATATCTAAAGCTTATGGCTTAATTTTAAATGAAACCAAACATTGTTACTATTTGGAAAAAATAAAACTCAGCTAATACGTAATCTTATTTTTAAAATCGTTGTTAATAATCAATTAATTCAATTTAGTGATCATTGTAAAAATCTTGGAGTATATTTAAGGTTCAGTAAGCATGTTAGTATAGTCTTATTCAAAAATCATACTGTAAACTAAAATTGTTGTACATGCATAAAGAAATTTTAAGCACATATTTAAAACTTAAGCTCTGTGATACTTTGATCTTATCTTCCTTGTCATATAGTAATACCGTATATTGGCGAGCTTTGTTAAAAAGAGATCAGGAAAGTCTGCAAAGAATTCAAAATTCTTGCCTAAGATTCAGTCTCAATATTCGTAAGTTTGATCATATATCGCATAGATTTCACGAAAAAAATTGGTTGAACTTAAATGAAAGGTTCCTACTTTATATGACCTGCCTTATTTACAATTTAAATAAAAATGATGAACCTACATACCTATTTAATTACAAAACTAGTCAAAGGAACAGATATTCATTTTTGCATTACGCGGTCGTGTGATCTATATGTGGTTCCCCAGCACAGTTCTGCTCAATACGAAAAATCATTCACATACAATTAATGCTGTAAACATTTATAACAATTTATCCGAGAATTTATCCCATGAAACAAAATCTCTCCCTAGTATTACTAGCTTCAGAAAACACGTTAAATATTTACTTCTAGAAAAGTTAACGTCGCATATTTATTCTTTTACGAAAATTTCTATATCCATTTTCTATTTTGTTGTTATTTTTTCTCTGTATTATGTTACACTTAGGTGTAGTTCTGTTTTCTTTTTTTCTCCTTCAATTTACTGAATAATTAGCATAAAATTGTAAATAATATATTGTATGATTGATTGATATTTTGGGGGGTTACGTGGAAGAGCAACCCAGTTGAACGGAAGTTAAGACCATATCTCCTCTAAACGACTTTCATTTATTTTTCTGAATGTGTATTTTAAATGCTTTCAATAAACCCTGCAACTTTATAGAATTTTTTTTTATAGCATCAAAAATAAAGAAGTTATTAGGGGTGGTCATTTTCGTTGGATATCCCTGTACATGTCAAAAGGTTTTTTTAAACCAGAGTTATGACTGTTTGAAGCGCGTGACCTTTTCAGGGCTACGCTCAAATGCACCTAACATGAACTGTATCTCGGCAACGATGAGCCTACAAATTTTTATTTCACGGATTATTTTATTATTTCATTAGCTAACTTTTTTGTTATGACAAACTTTTTCGAAAATGTAATTCTATTTGAGTAATTTGCTTAAAACCTTTGAAAAATCAGTGTCTTTTGCCTAAAAATCAACGTTTTCGTCCCCTGTAACTCAAGCGGGCATTACTAGAGCAAAAATACCGTTATAGAGGTTTTTTTTGGGGTAGAATTCGACAATCTACACGTTCCAATAGTCACTTTTTTTTTCGAAATCCCAACGAAAAATCACCTTTATTCCCTTTTAATATTTAATATTTGACCCACTTTGAATCAAATTATCCAAAAATATTTGAATTTAAAACAGCTACATCACTTCGAAGTGAGATCTCCAAGTAACTGTACTACTAGGTATACCTCCTTTTGACTTTCTTAGGCAACAATCGTTACTCACATGAATAAAAGCCACTCACGAGAGCGCTAAAACAGTTGTAGAACATCAAAAAGGCTCGTTCTAACAGATTTTATCATTTGTTGTACCCCCTCCTGCCTTTGTGCGCTGCCTTCCGACCCTCCGACTTCCAAAGGTTAATTACGCGATTAGCTCTCTCTTACTCGAGTAGCTTACAATTCAACTTAATATTTCGATACAAATTTAGATTTAATTTAAAACAGGTTCACCACCCTTCTTTCTGGTTCAAGTACGCGCACGAAAATGCAGATATGAGAAAATTTACGCTTCCCCATAATTAATTGGATTTTGAGTCGTGTAAGATTCGTGTTTTCGTAAAGTGTTGCTTTTGACAAGCTCCACTCCATACATTGCGCCTTCCTCCCACTGTGCGAAGTGGAATTCTCTTTAGGAGGGCTTCGTGCATTTATAATAAACCATGTTAATCTGTTGTTAGGGAACACTTTAGAGTAAGTGTGTGTCTTAGTCCTACTGTGGCGGAATCCCTTACAACCCCCTTGAAATTCCCGAGGAAGTTTCTCTTCGAATCGTTCAGTAATTCAGTACGTAAGGCAATTAGCGTGATTAATTTAATTTTGTTCTAGATTTAAAATCCCTTTTTGTTTGATTTCCAGTTCATTAATTTTCTGATTTTCATAACAAAAGTTTCATCGCTCTGCTTTAATTTTGTTTTCTGGTTATTATTAATTACTCACGGCGACTGATGTTTAGAAATAAGGTGGGCTATGTTTCCTTCCAGTGCATTTGCGGCGCAAAACAGATAAAACATGGCGGAAAATCCTGAATAAGGATTTAACGAACCCGTTCCTTTATTATATTATTTCATAATTTATTAATAAGGCTCATGGAAGATAAATCGCTGATAAACTTAAGGCGGGAATCGATTGATATTTGGAAATAGATGGCGACACTTGTTTTTCTCTTGGTACAAAATATAATACTAGACGGTTCTAGCTGAGCGACATGCTACTTGGTGGTCTGTAGTCGAAGTGGAAGTACCCATTGTCATCATTGTTGATTTTGCGTTTATTTTGCTTTTTGGGCCTCCAAAATATCTTAACAAAAAATAATAAATCTTTATTTTTGTGTGCCTTAGTGTTTAATTATTTACTTTTTATCTATTTCTTTGATACTTTTTTTTAAATTTTGCTAATAAGAAACGCAGGTTGGGTTTAATCCATCATGAAATATGTAATTTTTACCTTACATACTGGACGAGAGGAACCACAAGTTAGGGCGCTTGTTTCGCATAATATTCGTTCGAGCCAGTAATGTTGGTGCGAAGCCACCATCCGTGGAATCGCGCTTGAGCGCCTCCATGTCCGAGTCCCTCCTAGTCAAAGATAGCAACGATATCCTTTGAAATTCCGAAAGTTTCAAAACAATGTGACTTTACTGGGCAACCGTGGCTCACCACCGTTTCACACCAGCCCTATTTGCCGTTCGCAACGACCGAGTGAGTGACTTTTCATCAATTAAAGATGGAATCTATCAACTGTTCAAACACTTGTCTTTTGCTTATGTTTGAGTTAGGACATGGAATAGATCAGGATTAGATGGATATGTACGGTTGTTGGTTACATTTGCAGATACTCAGCTTTAGTATTTTCAATAAAAATCTTAAAAAAAAATTATTTCCTATTATAGATTTTTCTATCTAGTTTACTTGATTTTTTTTTATTTCTAGCTATCTTAGAACTCGAGCTATCGAAGTCCGACGCACTATTGCCCCACCCTCACATTTTAATAGATAATTTTTAGGTCTACTAAAATTTTGACAACGGTCAAAATTTAACTCCTTTTTTAAATAATGATAAAATGAATGATCTAAGGATTGCGCAGTAGATATATCACCCTTTGGGAGGAAACTAAAGCAGTGTTATTGCCTATTCAAGTAAGTAAACAATTACTAGTATTTGCTGTTCCATACATTTAATACATAGTGAATATAAAATTGTACCCCAGAATTTTATACGTGATACAGAGAGGAACGCATTTATCACAAAATAAAACACTTTATAAATACCAAGACACAACGCAACATTCCTATTGTTCTAATAAGTTTTAACCCTTAGCAATCTAAAAGATTATTGTGTAGATTACACCTCTTTGAAATACGAAATACAAGAATTAAATTAGGAGAATTAGCAAGAGAAAGGGAGTCGTTTAGACATTGCACGGTATATTTATAAAATGGAGTCAAAGAATTTCAAATGATACCGCATAGAAGCAAAATAGGGAGTACTTTATCTTAGATTGGGGTCCGGGGTGTATAATAATTTTCTTGTAAGGTTAGTTGTACTCCTAATAACTGGCAGTACGCCACTTAAAACGATCAACTGTCAACAGCGTCTTTTTTCAGGTAAATTATTTTTTCTTATCAATAATAGACTATTTTTATGAACAATACAGATTTAAATAAAATAACTTCAATAAACAGACTAATCGCACATCTATCCAGATATATAACTCGTAAGTTCTAAACCAAACCATATTTCAAACCGTTTAAAAACTAGTGGTGGATTACTGACTTTAGGACCTTATGTAATTACTAACCTATATTAGAGAAAATTGCTGTAGAGACTTTTCCTCAATTTTCGAAGTAAAATTACCAAGATGTTGATATAATTAAGTAAGACCGATACTCGGTCAACGTCAGAGCTATTTAGATTATCCGAAATTCATTATACTCTTGTCGACATCAAACTTATAAACAGGTATCCGTAATTTGTTCTTCGTCAAAGGTCTTTGAAATTATTCAGAGTAATGTCATATTTACACCTGTGCATCTCGTTATTTCTATAATCAACATTTCTTTGTACTAAATAAGTCAACTGATAGCAACTTAATTATATTTAGTCTGATTGTAGCCGAGTTTTACTCTCAAATAGATGCAATCAATTTGTGTATATTTTACAAAGGCCTTTGACGATATTTCCTGGTGATTTATTTAAACTAAGTGGCTGACGTGATATAGGTGTTAGAATAATTATAAATATATTTATTAACTAAATAAAATTGAAATACCCATAGACACACACTGTAGATACAGACCTAGGGCAGATATATATATGACAACTGAAAATTTTTGTGACGATTTATCCATTTATTTTATCTCTAACTATTTTTAGATCAACTCTCAGATTCTCGTCCACGTTGATTATTCCAAATGGTTGACGTTTGAATCATTTTGTCGTGGTCTTTTTTTGAGGGAAAAAATCTGCAGATTTAAGAAATTGACTGCTTGAATCCAGGATAATCAAAACCTTTTAATAATAATAATTTATTAATCCTTTCGATCACTTTACATGATATAGGATATTTTGTAACCTCTGCTGTTTCGATTAAAGTATATTTTATCTAAATGGTATTAGCAATAATACACAATTAATTATTGTAGGTGCTGTTGGAATTCAAAATCAATTGTTTTCTTTTATTTTTATTTCTTTGGTAGAGTTGGCTATCCAATTATCTCTAAAAACGTAGCTAAGGTAATCACAAATAGATAAGTAAAAAATTGAAGATACTACATTCTGATGCCACCAAGATGAGCCCCTCCACACATTGTTGTACGTATATGAGAGTTCTTGAATCAGCGCTTTCCCGACGGATGGTTCAGTAAATGAGGCCCAATAAAGTAGCTTGCTCGGTCACCGGATCTAACCCCCTTAAATTTTTATCTTTGGGCACATTAAGTTCAAAATCTGAGTAATAAGACCAGAAGGCCTGAATGAATTAAAGCAAGCATTGTTCAAGAATATCGTGCAATCACTTCAGAAATATTTCGAAGGATTCTTGAAAGTTTTTTACCCAAGTAATTTTTTTACTTTGTTAAAATCACCAACAATCTACTTTTTTTATTTTGAAGAGTGTCCGAGTTCTTTTTGTTTCGAATACTTGACTTTTTAGATCATCTCCTTCTGACGCTAAATGATCTCGAGGTATTTATTCGTTTGGAAGCCCCCCAGGTTGTGAAACGCTACTGGAATAACAAAAGCATTTTTATAATTTAAATTGTGCGCATAGCCTCTAAAATTTCCAGTAAGATGACAATGATCTCCAACAATTTTATCTTTTTCATTAAACGTTTCTTCGCAAATGTGACAAGTTTTACTGGCATTCCGTAAACTAACTATAGTATTCATAGGCTCCACATTTTTTTATTTTGATGAGACGAATTTTGCAATGCTATTTAATTGATCCGCGAACCAAGACATACAGTTCAAACTCCCTTCACTTTTATACTATGACTACTCGTTGTTATAATTACATTTAAAATAATACCCTGCACTGTATCCAGTATGCATCTGATACCGGCTTGTTTTACAGTGACTATCATCATTGAAGGGCTCCAGCAGAGATTCAAAGTCCGCGTACAATATAAAAGGAATCTGTTCCTTGTAAAAGGAATTTTTAAATTTAACAAAAGGTTCGCACGAAAACTCTACTTTGCAATCGTTAAATTTTTCACATAAGGAAGAATGTTCTTTTAACGATCTCCAAACTAAAATAATTCAAGCATCTATCACAGAAAAATTTTTTTTGCTTAAATTTAGAAAGTTGAGTACGTAAAGTCTGGATAAATCTTTAATTAAAATATAATGATATTTGATATTTTCCTCCGATTTATCTTCCTCTGGTATAGTCTCGAATTCTTTAAGTTTCGGATAATAAACGTTTTGTACAATTAATAAATTAGCATGTTGAATCAGTTTATTTTTAGTTAGACGAACGGGAACAGTAGAAAAATTTGAGTTAGAATCCATTTCCAACGCAAACACATTAACCGAAATGCTATTTTGTTTCTCAAATTTAGCGATATGAGGTAATGTCATTGGAAAATTAATATCTTGAAAATTTAATACCTCAGTATAATGAGGATATGAAGAAGCACGTTCAGCATGTTTATTTGCAGGATAAAGACAACTGACTATTGACCAGGCGAAGCATATATATTTTCAACATTAATACACGCCCGCTTTTTTAAAAAATTTTCCGGTAGTGTAATGTAAGATGGAACGCCATTTCCCACTTTGTAATTATTTAAATTAACCTCTAAATTTTAAATTCTATTTAAATCCCATCCACTAGCAGTTTCAGTAAATTCACAGAGAGTGGAAAATATCGTCTTTTACGTTAAACCAAATTGATAAATCTGTTGCCATGTCCATCTGTTTATTCTTGCCGTTGAAATATTTTTTTTTCAATGATTTCATTATCTTCAGATGTCCTAATAAATACCCCGCAGAAACACGTGTTAATTTTAAGCATAGGCATTTTTTTAGAGCGTTTTTAACTCACCCGAAACAGATATGAAGCATCTTCAAAAAATTCCTTTGTTTTGATGACGTTGCAAAAGACATACGAAAACACTTAATTTTTTCGTTGATGTATCGCCTTCTATTTCTGTTGGTGGATTCTAGAGAGTAGGGTGTTAAAGCCACTATGTTTATGTTAGAAGTTCTTTGAGTTAGCTCATCTACCAAATGTAGAGCGGCAAATTGATATAGCTTGTTATATAAATTTACTTAAAGAAAATGTGCAGTTCCTCGAGTATCGTTTCTACACCATGACGAAATCTTACTCATTAAAATTTCATATAAAATTAAGCGCCCAGATCTCTTGCTTCAACATCAATAACTCTGTATATGTGTCAGTTATTGAAAACAGCATTTGCAAACTGATATAGATAAAAACATGCAGATCTGTATTGCAAGTTAAGTAATTTTTGGAACACTCTGTGTAGCATAATTATGTTGCGAATGCACTGAAGTCTTGCTTTCAGATATTCAAATAAAATTCTTATCAAAGATACTTCAGCGAAAGGTCACTAGTGCACATCCACTCACTTTGAGCCTCGTGCATGCCCTTGGCCGCCATGGAGACCGATACGTGTTCTACTCAGGAAAAGAAAATAATGAATAAAGATGATAATCCTCAAATTGACAAAACACATTTTTAGAAGCAAGTGGCACGTAATTGAAAAGGAGTGCACGGCTCGGGAACGACTTCCGCCGTCATAGTCTTCGTCGTCGGCAGGAGTGCATGCATAATTTATGCTGCACTTGACCTGGTTACCGCTTTAGTTGCAGGCATTTATTCCTGGCAGAACGAGGCTTGCAACATTGCAAGGAATACAACCTGCGGATCCTTTAAGAGAGTCAAATTTCGCGAGTTATTTCCAGAGCCGTGACAAAATGCGAAACTCCACTTAACAGCGTTAACACAGCAAAATATTTCTGCTAAATAGTGCATTGGAAAATGTATGCGACTAGAATAAGGGAGAAAAGTTGCAATAATGCTGAATGGGAATTGAATTGAATAAGAATTAAGGTGGAAAATCAGGAACTAATTAGGAAACATAGAAAATTTACATCTTATTTTATATAGAAAACAATGATGGACAACTCTATTTGTCCCTACTTTTATTGCAGCATTGTGTTGCGAACTTACCAAATGTCAGTAGAAATTTCTAAAATAACTTCAAATTATTCAAAATCGCATAGACTATAATCTTTTACTCCTTTTACAATATTTTCCTGGCAAAAGATAACAGGAATAATATGGTTTTAGTTTCTCGTTATACTACAAATATAGACAAATTTAATGCTTTATTTATCCAATATGGCTATCAAAGAGGTATTTGTATAAATTGAACGATCAGGATTTTCCGGTAACCTTAACGTACCCGCTCGCTGCACTCTCTCCCATTCTAAAGTAGTTTTGCATATTGCAGACAGGCTCGTGGAGGTTTTAGTTGTTCAAACACAAATAAGATATATCGTTTCCAACTCAGGCCGGATATGAAAAACCGTCTCTATGTTCATAACTTCAAAGGCTTCAGGTAACTACGACGCGAAACAAGGAGACAGAATAACTGTTACTTCTAAAGTGGATCAGAGAGAGGCGATTTTCGGTTTATTTTAAGAATTTAATAACGTCGGGAGTTTCATATGAAAATGGCTTAAATAAGAGGTAATTAAATAGAGCACGTTGCGGTAGAAATTTGGTTCCATGTGAAATTCACCGAACAAATCTCTGGCAGCTGATAAAGATTATAACCACATCAACAACTTTGGTTAATACAACACAGAAATACTCATGTCAATCATAAATTATGTAAAATAATAAGCTTTGATAGACGTAATTATCTAATGGATATTAGTACAGTATTCGTAAATTATTTAGAGCGCAATATTACGTCGCATATTATATCTGTTACTATTATCTCAAATAAACTGGTAGTGAGGGAGACTGATAGAGATGCGTATTACGTCAACCTAAATAACAATAACTAATGCCAAAAATTTTCATCGATCCTGGGCGAGCTTACTTTGCGTACTGTCGGAAAATTTCGAGCGTTGCCACCGGAAGGTCTCTTAAAAACCAAAACAGTCTATCAAGTGTTTCGGAAGGGTCGCTCAGATTTATTCGCAGATAATGAAGGATTAATCACCTTTTTGTCTAAATAGAGCTGTTTGTATATTGGTTTCGATTGTTTCAGATTTCCTTGCAGTAAAAAATGAAAGTGAAAAATAAGAGTCAATTGGTTTTACAACTTGAGGAAAGTACATACATGTTTTGATAGAATTACAAGGTCGTTCAGTATTAAACAGAGCAGTTTAAAATATAGACATAATGCTTCACATCCTAGCAGCTTACTCTATTAGCAGATACAGGATAAAAGTATCACAACACCAAAATCTGGACACTTTTTATACATTATGCTGATTTTCTGCCATTATATATCAAGCGTTAAATTAAATAAGTCCAGGCAATTTACTCTGAAACTCTGGACTAATAGAATTGGAAGTGGTAGGTCACAGCTGAATTTTCTATACTTGCTGCCACCAACAGATGAGGTGCTCAACTTCTGACGTGCATTTGGAAACACTGACTGGAATCTGGAACACCAAATTTGGATCTGTCAAGTTATGCAGGGATAAATATTTACGACCACTAGGTACTACCCATAACTTTGCCTGAGAATTCACAAATTGCAGTTCCTCAAATACCGAAACACGTGCTCTTAAACTAGAAGAAGATAAAGATGAAGACTAGGATCAGGATCAGGCTGACGACCAGGATGAAGACTACGATGCAAATTAGGATGAAGATTATGATGCTTTCAGTAACAATCAATATTGTTGTTGCACAATCCCTATTATAGACTTATTGATGTTTCTTTATTCAGTATTTTTCGAAAACTTGTTCTATTTTTTACGGTGAAAAGCAAATTATTTCCTTTAGACAATTTAGACAATAAAATCTATCTGCAGTTGCAGCTATGATAGTTTGTCATCAGACTGATACACGAGAACAGTCCCTAATGAAACAAATTACACGAAAAAAATATTTATACTGGATTTTTTGACTTTTCAAATTGCCCATAATAATTTATTTGTAAGGAAATTTTGTTACATTTCTAGCAGTGTTTATATGACCTCCACTTTAATTAATAAAAATACAAGCAATACTTGAAATAATTCACTGTTCCTACCTTTCCTCCTCCGATCTCCCAAGCCCTGCATGGCTCAACACATACACCCGGATCGATTCCTTGTACCATTTCACACTGTGCAGAAGACCGCATTTTTTCAAGTCCAGTTCGCACGGTAAGGCCACTGTAGTTCCCACGTGTGCGCTAAGATTAGTCGTCTTCGCAGCTGCAAAAAACAGAACGGTTTAGAGAGTAATTCTGGGGATATATTTCAGAAAATCTGGTTCAAACATTGTAAATTTTACATATTATTATTGCTGAAACGGGATGGGGTTTATAAGGCTTTACCACCACTTAATCGTTTTCTTTGATTTCATTCTTTAATTGGCATTCATCCGAAGTATCACTTGATAACGCAGGTGCCCCTTCGTAATTACTTTTTTTCTTCTTTCTGCTATGCCACATCTTATTATTTATTTCTTTGAAGGTTCAATTACAACCCCTAAAAATATTAAAGACTTTCGTTTCTCCGCATATTCTCCTTCAGTCGTTAATTTTTGTGTTTGATTTACTTGCTCTAGAAGCTAAAAGTGATTTGTCTTCAATTACTGGCATAACTAATTATTGAACCATATTGCTTAAGGATGTTCTTGGTTTCAATTTTAAAGTGACACAAGAACTTTTTACATATCGAGAAAATATATTGATTGAACTTGCTGAAGACCACCTTCTGTAGGTATCTACTTCAAATTGTTTCTTTAGATTTTATTATTTTATTACTTTTTATAATAACTGAGTTTAGTTTGCCACAAATGATAGTAGAAAACAAACGCTAAAAAAAAGTAATGAGGAAATGGCACCTAACATAGGAGCCGTTTTTAAAAAGCAGTTTTAGAGTATTTTTCAATTTTTGACGTGGTAAACGCCATTTAAAAAGTTTTTAAATATTACATCAAATTAACCACAGAATAGATTTAAAAATTACGTGTATTTACGTAACGATTTTATAGTCATAAATATTACAGATATTGGTTGCCTTAACTTTTATAAGCAAAAAAATTATATTTTATGGCTGTCTTAGTTTCTTTGATTTATTTAAGAAAAAACGCTGACAACGCACATAACCCTTGGGAATCTAAGGAAACTTTATTCCTTACAACTAGATTTGTCTAATTTTTTTCATATTTCTCACGCTATTCGCAATATTTATACTAAAAGGTCACACCACACTTTTCCAGTTGATTTCACCTTTTGTTTGAATATTGTTCAAATATTTTTTCATGTAAGATTTTTTTATAAATTTATCCAGACTGTATAATACTGTTTATATTAACTACGCCACTAGCGAATTCCGCCGTTACATGCTCTGTACCTTATGATATATAGATATGCACAAGTTTACGAACGGTTGAACAAGTTTTGAAATACCTTAGAATATATTATGTGGGATGATATTATCGACAGGTACATGGATGGAGTCTGCTTTACTTATTAGTTGATGTGTAAGAAAGTTTTGTGGGAGATTTTACAAAGTTTGCATAAAACTTCGATGGGTGGTTAGGTTGTGCAGATACTGACTTGATGTTGCCGGCGCTCAATTATTATTAGCATAGGAACTTATTCGTAATTTATGTTTTGCGAAGTTTGACGGCTCTAAAATATTTTGTAAAATAACTTCATGTAGTGGTAGAATTCTACAACAAATCGAAACACACCAGCAACTTCAAATTCATTTTAGAAGAAGATTTTACCATTATGACAGATTAATTAGGTATCTGTTGGATACTCTCGTACTGGCACAAACGGTTTTGAAATCTACGACGCGCTGCCGAATAATGTTTTATTTAGGGACACTAAATAAGATTTATTCATTTAATTGTGAGATATAAGATAAAATACGAGATCAAAAGCAATAAATTGAGGCTAATGATTTCGCTAAATTTACTTCCAAGAAGAATACAATAATTCTCTAAGTAAGAAGGTGAGAAGCTCTTACAGGCAATTGAAGTAAAAAAGATCTAGTGCCACGACACCATAAGGTGAGAGGTCTATAAAATAAATTGACTCTTGGGATATGTTAACGACTGTCAAAACTGCAAACAAGGTCAAAGACGTGAATGCCTGGATGCATAAGGATTTATAAAAAAACTAAGAAATTTTTAGTAAATTTGGGCACATAATACTCGCCTGGGCGATACAAGTTGCGTAGATCCTCTTTCCAAGTTCCATGAAACGTTATTGCACACGAAATTACAATTATTGAACCTCTTCGACGATGGAAATTCTTTAGAAATGCACTGGAACCTCGCTAAAGGAACAAGAACCCAAATTTTGATAAAGTTAGTAAAATTTTCTGCTATAAGTATTTGAAATCAATGTAGAAGTAAAAAATGCGAAAGCCACATTCATCTTCCGAATCCTGTAAGCACCAGAAAGACAAAAGAAATACACTGAACAACCAGGACAGTGGTACTCCTTACCACTGTCAGGGTCGATTAGCCAGGAAGCGAAACTCTTAAATCATTCTTAGTGACCCCAAAAGTAAAGGGTATCAAAGTATCGCATCTTCGGGTTAGATTTGCTCATCAATAGAAGTAAATAATTAACAATAGTAGCAGTTAAACACGTCCTAGCTGAGTGCACTAATTAATTATAATGTAGAAAGGCAAAACAGGCAAATCCCAGAGGGCGTAGAGAATAATTTAGACAATAGTTTTAATATTTTGCGTGACGCGTAAATGTTGTTCAATTAATATAAATTTAATATCAATTATTAAATAAAATAAAAATAAATATTTAATAAGCTATAATTAAAATAAGATATATTGCTGTCAATTATCTGCAGTGTCACTGATAATATGAAATTGATTTGATGTGGTAAATTTTAAATAGAAAAATAATAGCTTTAATTTTTAAATAAAGCTGGAATGCTTATTAATAATAAAGCTGACATGATACGATTTTACCTATTGAAATAACTGCATGAGTTGGATAATATTTCTTCGCACAACAGGTTCATTTTAAAGCTGCAATAGCGAAATCAACTACACTTGTTACAAGTAGCATGTGCTGATGCTGTGCTGACTACCTCGTTCCTTTAATAAATATATTTTTCTCTTGCTATAAATCCAAAGTCAACTAGTAATAAAAATACTTGGTCTCATCAACTAGCTACTTACAAAATTGCATTGGAATTAAATTGGAAGTGGAAACAATAGTGAGGTGCTATAATGCAAAGGCCCTGAATGTTTTCATGTCTTTTTAAACATAAAAACAAACTTGACTAGAATTTGATTTACATAAAATTTAAGTGTAAGAAATTATCGAGGAAATTATCAAATGTAATACCCTCAGTATGTCAAGAAAAACCTATCCGCGTGTTCATACATTCAATATTTATGTTTTGGGTCTCAGCAATTCATTCTAATTGATTGGTTCTGAAAAGTCTTCACACTAATTGGTTTTACGAAATCCAGTATGCTGAAGACGTTCAAAAATTTTTTAGCATTCAGTCGATCACTTGAAAATTGTTCTCAATGATTTGGAATGTTAGATCATAATAGTATAAAAAAAATATTGCAATCACAAAATAAATAATGTCCAAGGTTTCAATTATTCTGAAGGGTTACTCTTTTAACAGCAAGGGGTAAACGACCGCGGAAACTTGTTGTATACGTGAATAAAAATCAACGGATGTCAACAGAAATCAATGAAAGTTAAACCAAAATCAATGAAAATAAGGCAAAAATCAACGAAAATTGAAGCAAAAACTAAAATCAGGTGTGGAAAATGTGTTGCCCAGCCAAAAGTAAGTAGTTGAAAGACCTTACCTTTCGTAATTTATATCATCTGAAACATAAAAAATCGAAGAAATATCGGAGGATGATTTCTTTCTCAACTCTTTTACTTTCCTTTCGTGAGTAAAGGAAGCAAGAATACCAGCAACAGGCTGCTTAGGATGAAGTCGCATCTTATTTGAAATTGTAATGAATTTGTTGATTTTTATGAAAGTAATAACGATGCAATAAAAGTTTGTAAATTGTAACCGCTAATTGTAACGGCAGTAACAAACTTGCTGAAAATGCAGGCGAGCCGGAAGGTTAGAAGGATTATTTATATTCTGCACCAGAATTTGAGATCCATACAGTTTGACGCCGTTTTATCAATCGGCGTAGGCGTCGTCAACAGCTAAGATACGAAGCAGCAAATTAATAATTTCAAAAGAACTTGAGCACCTCAAAATCCATGAAACCGTCAAATTCCACAAAACTTTCCAGATAACCCTCTTTTTCAACATTTAATCCGTGACGTAATAATAAAATATTTTGTCAAAACTACTTTTGAAAAAAAATTACTTAAATCAAAAATTTGGATTACTTAGTGCAAATTTTTCAGTAAAACTAATTTGTTTCAAATTCATTTATGAAAATTAAATCGAATTTTATTTATGTGGCAATATAATAATAATTTTCAGTTGCAGCTTAACAGTTTTTCGCAATCTTGTCGGAGAGAGTGCATTGTATGGAATATAGATAGAAGGACACGAGAGAGGACATTTTTATATAAATACGAATTATAAATCGGAATAAAACCATGAAACAGAATTAAATGAAACATTTGCAGCGAGAAATTGCCCGAAGTCACCCTATGTAGTGCCTTTTTGCGGCAACCCTAAAAAAATTTCAAGCGTAAAAATTATATCTGAAGGTTTCAACCCATCAATGGAGTTTTGTTATAATAAGGCTAATAAAGTGCGTCCTATTTTTAATCTTATTTCATTGATACCTCACAATGATAGATTATAAAATGTTATTAAACCGTCAACTATTAGCAGGGGTACATAAGGTCATTTTTCGTTATTATATAAATTTGTAGTAAAATTTCAAATAACGTTTTTAAAATGACGGCGCCTTTAAACCCAGTTAAATAAAATTCAGAAAGATTCAGAAGATATTCAAAATACAACAGATCATTTTGTTGCACGGGCAGATGACATTATCTTAGAATCAGGCGATTCTCTTGTAATAAAAGAATTATTGCCTGCACAGAGAAAACGATTTGTGAAAAAAAAAATGGACGATGAAAACACTAGAGATGAGATAAATAAAAAAATAAGATAAATTCCGAATAGATAAAATTTTTTGTTTAATCAAGTCATCGAATCAATTAAACGATGATTTTCAAAGAATAACTCTGATCTGTTTATTGATATATACATTGGTGAAGAAAAAGAAATGTCTTGCAACAGCTGTAAGACGCTGAATAAAAAAATACGGCATTTGTGCGGATTTTGTTTTGTATTAAGTATATTTAGAACATTACTATGTGGATCGGTTGCATCATATTTCCTGGGCCGGTTTAGGGTCCCCCATCCACCCCTGACTATTAGTTTACTCATACCTGTTCCGGTGGAAAAGTTAATTACAATAACCATAACCTTGAAGATGACTAGCAATTATAAAACAAGCAGTCGTATAATAACTTGAATATTCCCTAATTGGAAGTTCAATTAATTGTGATTGTAAAACCCCTTTACAATAAATGAAGTAAGTAAAATAATATAAAAATTGTTTACTTTGGAATAATTAATAAGAGAACTACAACCCCTTGAGCGGAGATGATAAATATCAATTTTTCGATTAACATTGGCTCTGTTTAGCAGTCAAGAAAAGAAATAGGGGAAATCGCAGAAATCGGAATTTAGAGTGTCAAAAATCATCCGTTTTTAAATAAGCATATATTAAGAATATTTATAAAAAAATTCATCATCATAACAGGTGACTTTAATGTGAACTTTGACATAAATGATGAAACATCAAATTTGATTACAGATCTGTTGTGAAAACTCATCAACATTTGTCACTGAAAGGTAATTTAATTGTAGAAAAAATGTCAGGGTGGGCAGGGAATAATTCAGCTAACCTAAATCCTGAAAAAACGAATCTTGCATATTTTAATAAAAATGCAAATAAGACTGAATCCATTTATGTAAAAATAAATGGAAAATCGATCCCAAATTCAAAATCGACAAAATTCTTTGGCATTACTATTCAAAATACCTTAGGTTGGCAAGTGCATATTGACAGTGTAATATCTAAATTAAAGTCAGCAATCTATGCCTGCAGATTCATAAGACAACAAGTCTCTCTTGACCCAATAAAAATTTATTATTTTTCTTACATCCGGTATCTTTTAAATTATGGTGTAATATTCTGGGGTGGCGAAACATACAGCTCTCGACTGTTTGTAATGAAAAAAAAGGTTTATTCGAAATATGTTGGGAGTATCTCAACTCACATCATGCAGACCTTATTTTAATTCATTGGGTATAATGTCCCTCCCTTCATTATATATTTACCGTAAAATCTAATATATATCTATTCACTCATAACAATGAAATTTATAATAATATGGCAACTAGAGGTGGAAGTGATTTACGAATACCAAAACAAATGTGACCTACAGAGCTATTAAAGCATATAATAATCTTCCCAGAGAAATCAAGGATTCAATTCAAAATCAATTTAAAAATAGAACTAAAAAATTCTTCCTAAACCACTGCTATTACTCCTTCAGTGAATATGAATTCATAGCTTGAGGATAAATACTATTAAATATTTATGCCAAAGAGGTCTCTAGCAAGGTTATAGTAATAGGGGTACAAATTAGTTATTGTTGTTGCATATTGTATTGTAAATTGTACTATGTTTTTTTCTCTTTTACTATTTTATACTTTCCGTACTATATTGTACTTTTTGTATTTAATTAACATATGTATGTGGTTTCTTTTTCTGACAGTGCTGATATTCAATTGAATCAATAGCAATAAAGATTTATTATTATTATTATTATTAACCAGTTGAAATGTTGAAAATTTCAAGGAAGTTTTGTTTCTTCTAGCTTACTAGGATAAAATATAAAGAACTCCGCACAAATCGTATATTATGGGAATTGGCTCTCAGTCAAATCATTTGAAATTAGAATATACTGTAGTACATGACCTTCTGATTAAATGTTCTCATGGATATAAAAGGTCGTTAATCCCATAAGATTTTTGCTGCGGAACCCAAAAAACTACCCTTTGGAAGACTGCAGCTCCAAAAATATGAATTTTTGGGACTTGTGGCCATGAGAACATTTGATCAGGAATGTACTACAACATATTCGATGATAATATGCTTACATATAACTACCAAGTAACTCAAACTACATGCCAAACATACTATAATTATAACATTGTAACGTAACTCTTAAGTGTATTTTGTTCTGTATAGGATAAAAAAAATAGATTCACTTTTGCGTGATTATTGAAGTTATCACTAAAACACTGAACACTTTACGCATGTCATCAACCGTATGGACATCATCTGGTGCTAATTAAAATGTTTTATTCAGCTGCAGATAATGTCGAATTAGATTGTGGAACTAAATACTAAACCCGTGTTGAGTAGTGTTTGTTTGCACGTTTCCACGTTGCTTATTGTAGTTTTGTAAATACAATATCTTGATTCTTAGTGGGACTTATACAGCTACAGAAACACATATGAAATAAATCACATCTCTTACAGATTATAGTGGTCTTCTGGCATATCCAATAATTTGTTTTGGAAATTATGTAAGAAACCAAAGTTTTCGACAAGCTAATTTAAGATAGAATGCGAGTAAATGTATCAACATAAATAATCCGAGGTATTATCGATGACAGTGACAGCATTAGAAAACATAAAATTTGCAACAATCTCCGGCAACTGCCAAGAACTGTTACATGGAATACACAAGGGACTTCCGCCAACGTAATCATTATCACATTCATTCCGATCTGGCACATTACCATGGCTCCGATAGTATGAGGATGTTGTTGAGAACACCGCAGAAATTACACAAAATAACACCCACATCACATTAGCACTGTATCAGCGGCGCCGGTTTCACGATAGCTACGCGTACCTCGCGCGCCAAATAAACACTGGTCTTCCGAAGCACCGGCTGGGCAGACACTGACACTGAAGACCCACCTGTCGTCGGCGGAAGTTTCAAGTGCACATAAGATATTCGAGCTACTTCTTGTTCCACACGGCTGACATCTTCCCACCCTATTATTTTGATAGACTTTATAGCGGTTGGCTGGTTTGGCGGGAACATCACATCCTTTTGTGTCATATATTATTATAAGGCCCGTTTTGTTTCGCTGAGTTTGGACGTATTGGATGAGGTATTGGATAAGTTGGAGAAATATGAAACATGCGGGATTAAAGGACAGTTCTTACCAAAGACAGTAACCCAGTTAGTACGTCGTAGAATATTGGGCTACAAGGTGAACCAATTTATGAACATAAGGTGAAACTAGTGATGAATAATTTTAACATTTTAAATCACTCATGTTGTATGAACTAGTGTTTATTTTTTTAGTTTACTCCGGTATTCAATATTCTATCTTCATAAAAATGTAGATAGTATAGATATTGCCTTTACTTTTCAATGAAGTTAGTTTTGAAAGTTAGTAGGTCTAAAATAAAAGAACACTTTTTAAAGAAAAAATGTATTAGACTGAACGTTATAACAAAAAAAAAATTGTATTCACAAACAATAAAACAAAACAAGGAAAAATATATAAATAAAAATTATTTTCATGGTCTTGCTTTAGTTTTCGCTTTTTCAATAGGAGGTTCCAATTTCCAATGGCATAGAATAAATGGCAGACTTTTGATATTACGCTTTTCAACTCTTGTAGATTTTTCCAATTCTTCTGGATGATTGATTTTGTACAGTTTAGGAAAATTCAAAACAGAAGCAATAGGTACTATTAGCTCTTTGTGGACAAGAGCATCTATGCCATGTCTAATTGTAGAATAACGCAAATCATTTCGATCTAGTATAATCCTTGAAAATAATGAGTCAATTGGATAACTTCATATGGCCCAGATTGCGTTCAAGCCTCCTTGGCTGCTCTGATGCAATCACTGAGTAATTCAAATACTCCATTTTTCAGTTTTTTCTCTATACAACTATGTGAGACATCACTTTCCATTTGCACTTAAGCCTTTGTGAGATATTTTTGTTTAAACAAATACTTCCTGTGAATAACTAAAAAAACCAGTGACATAATTTTTTCCAAACAAGACCTCTTCAGATAATCTATCAGACATGAAACGAAAGTGGAAACTGATAGTCCACTATCAACTTTGGTGAGTCCAGTGTCATGTGACTCGATGATTAGAAGTATGATAAATTGTAAAACTGTTGCATCCTAATTTTGTTTTGAATACATTTTTTGTTGCATTTAACGATATGAGCATTTTTACACTTTGTAGATTCATAGATTATATAATACACATTTATATTTTATTGTTTTAATCTTTTCATCTGCCTGCTTGTTTCTTATATTCGTATGTTTCTTAAATACTCTTTCTACCAGATTATTCTGTCCATATTCACTGAATAAATCAAAGCGGTCTTTATTAAGGCATAATATACCCAGATTCTTCTCCTGTTTAAAAATGTGAATTTCAAGGGACACATGGAAACAAGGTAGGAAGAAGATAGGAATAAATACATAGAAAAAAGAAATCATGCAAAACTAATAGTAAAGGAAGCCAAAGATAAAAAGCTGGGAAGAACAAATAAATGAGAATTATAAAGGAAATAATAGGAAATTCTGGAAGCTTTTAGACCAAACGGAACAACGGAGAATATTTATAAGTATACTAAAAATATTATAGAAAGGGCAATAAAAGAACAAAAAATGCTGTATCTCACATACATCGATGATCAGCATTTGATCTAACCAATAAAAATGAAATTTGGAAATGTCTCAATTAACTGGAAGTACCACAGCAGCTGATAAGAAATATTGGGCAAGTATTCAGAATAGTAATAGGAAAAGTTCAAATCAGTGGGAATACGACAGGAATATTTCATATGGAAATGAGAGTGAAGCAAGGAGACTCTTTGAGTTCATTGCTATTCGTCATAGCAATATATGAACAGAATCATAATAAAATTCAGACCTAAATACGCCAACGCTAGTGGGTTATAGAGAACTAAACCCTATATTTAATTAGAAGTTTGATGTACGCAGATGACATCTAGCACTATGTCATCTGCATATACCAGGAAAAATGCAAAAGTTAATAAACACATGGATAACAGAAATGGAAAAAATGCAAATGGAGATAAATAAAAATAAGACCAAAGTAATGATAAAGAACCAACATTCAGAAATGATGAACCAGAATATTATGTAAGGATATACTCTAGAGGTGGTCACTACATATGAATATTTAGGAAGCATAATAACTGAAGATGGAGGAATAGATACAAAAATAAATACCAGAAGAATCAAAACAAATAAAATATATTACTCAATAAACAGTCTAATTCTACGAAAAATGGAAGTATCGGGAAACATCAAATTGAAAGTATATAATCAAGTGGCTCTGCCATCACTAACGTATTTCAGCTAATCGCCGATACAGAAGAAACGCAAGCAACGACCGATAGTTTCAGAAATGAAATTCAACAGAAAAAAATAAAAATGTAACAAGAGATCGAATCAGAAATGTATGGGAAACAAGCAAAACAGTAAAGTATAAGGACAAAAATAGAAAACAAACAACTACAATGCTACGGCCATATAGAATGAACCAACAGAGTAAAAATAATACATTAAACAGGGATGGGCAGAAGAAAGAAAAGAGGTAGGCTAGGAAAATATGGGAGAGAATAGAGGAAATGGGAAATAGTAGGGTAAAATCACTGACAGAGATGAGAGTAATGGTCTTGGGTAGGAAGAAATGGGATAGATGAATAAAAGATAACGGGACCTGAAATCCAACGCCAAAAGGCAGAAGAAAAGTGAAGAGGAAGAAGAAAAATTTCAAGAAGGTATTTTACTTTTTTCGTGCAAGTTTTTATAATACGTATGCAACTATATGACCGATGGTCGAGAGGTAGCATACCTGCCTTTCACCCAGAAGTTCCGGGTTCGAATCCCGGCAGTAGAAAATACTGTAAGAGGAATTTTCCCACTATACACGAATATCGGGTGTATATCCCTGGTCTGTAAATGTGTAGCCCCCTCCCACATAATGTTTTTCTAAAGCCTTTCGGGATAAAGGCGGTCGTAATAACATGTGGTGTTATTATTATTATTTAGTATCTTGAAATATTAGCGTCTTCTCTAGCCTAGTGCAAAGTTTGTTCGGGCTAGTCATCAAAAAATATGTTCAAGAAACTTTACTTTCCTCAAAACGAAGTAATTTCTATTTTTAGACTTTTCATTTTGTTCACGTATGGCACACTCATTCCACATCTATTATTGTTCGCCCATGTTTCCATTGCGAAGCACTCTAATTCAAAAGTATAGAGAATTTTCCAATACATTTGAAAAAATTCTCTACCATTGTGCACTTTATAGATCATGGTGTTTTTTTTTCATCTGTGGTTATTCAAGAAGAAGCTTAAAGGCCAGATACAAACAATTTTCTGTGATCCCAAATCACGGTTTTCCAAAAGTTGGCAAACAATTATTTTCCAATGTCTTCACAAACAGTATTTTAAAAACCTTTATTTAGAATTCAAACACATCTTTAATATACAGAATTCTCCAACTTTTCTTGCCATCCGGGTAACATTATATTTGAAATTCTTATTTTTGTTGCAAATATTCTTATCAATTGTTGGTTTTATATTCTTTTCTATTTTTCTTTGTTCGCTGTATTTTGCCTCTTTTATCCTTCATTCATAATATCATCAAAATTAGCTTCTGTAAGATTTACGTTATTATCAGATTCTTCCTGGCCAGCTTCACTACCGAAATTATTACTTTCGCTTTGGGTTTCCCTCTCAGGGACAGGGTCTTCGTGAAAATTAGAATTATGTACAGGGTGGTCCAGTTACGGTGTCCTCGTCATTTACTTAGAAGCCATAACATAGATAAAGAAAAGTTTTATATGAAACTTAGAAGAGTTTTCTACAAAATTTCTTTAAATTCTTAAACTGTTAATATGAAACTCATCAAACCCCATATTTGTAGAGACAATAAGACTAAGAATAATAATTTGCAGTCGGACATAGGATCTCCTATTTAAAAAATTGCGACTTTTTATCGCTATATGAATATACCCTGTAGAAATAAAACTGCATGATGAGGAAAGAATGCTGAATGTTTAGTAATTTTCATATAAAACTTTTCATTATCTCTCTTATGGCTTCTGAAGTAAATGACGAGGACATCGTAACTAGACCACCCTGTATACTTAAATTGGAATTACCATTGTCAATACTATTTTTTTGATTATCTTGGTAAGGAATACTAAGTTAGTATTTCATTTAAAATTATTAAATCCTTCTAAATTCGAATCAGTAACATAAATTATAGAAAAGTGGACTAGAGTTTGAGCCCTGTGGTATCCCTGACAAAATCTTTAATAGACCAGTGTACTACAGTATATGACGTACTGCTTTGTATTAATAAGGTATAAATTCAAAACAGCAATGAGGTAATTTAAGAACCGGAAGGTATTACACTTTCCGAGTAACTGTGGTTTAACTAAGGCCTTCGAAAAATCGGAATACCTAAACAAAATCTATCTGTTTGAGCCTTTGTATCAGTGAAATCAGGAATAAATTCCGTAATATGAAATAAGTTAGTGATCAACAAGCGACCTTTAAAGAATTTGTGCTGTATAGGAGTTATTTTCCGCTTTACATGGCTAAAAACAAACTAAAGTAATGATTTCAAAAACTTTGATAATTGTTTATTATTGCAATTGGACTTGGAATTAATATTTTCAAGTCGTTCTCTTTTTTAAATACTGGAATAATTTTTAATAATTTCCACAACCTTGGAACAAAAAAAACAAAAATTAACCGATAATTAAATATTATTGTATGAGGTTTCACAAAAATTGCAGCACAGTCATTTACTACGAACGCTGGTGTACCATCCGGCCCAGACATTAATTTAGGATTAATTTGTTTCAATGCACTTAATGCGTCACTGTCAGTGACATAGTTTAAGTTTAAATTCAAATTAGTAACTGTGCAAGAGTTAGGTTCCGATTGACGATTATTGTCAGCTTCAGATTAAGACTGCTGGAAGAAGTTAGCGAAAGCATTAGAGGATCAGATAAATGTTCATCATTATAATTTCATCATTGGTAAATCAAAATAGTTCCTTTTGTAATTAAGAAAACGCCAGAACAGAAGAATCTGATTTTATATTATTTTCAATAAGTTTATAATAATTTTTATAAGAGTTGTCTTTACTTTTTGTCCTAATCTTTTAAATTCATCAAAAGAACTAGAGTCAGCTGATTTTTTTAGTTATTCGCCCCCTTAAGTTTTTTTAATGGTATTAATCCCAAGGGGATATATTTGTCTGGGGGTTTTAGTGCTATGAACAGTGTTTGCAAAAATATCGTTTAATTTGAAATAAAAATCTCTACACGCCTTATTAACACATGCATTATTTCACAACCAACTTGTGTCGTTTCAATAGCAAATTGTTTAAGTAGAAATAAATGTGACTAATATAATCTCCTGATGATGCTAACTTAGTTGCAGTGTTAATTTCCCTTTGTTTATTTATACTCCACTATTGTAGTGTAATTATCTTGCTTATTTAATATGATTATTTACTATATTATAAAATAATGTTTCGTGTTGCTCTAACAAACGCTCAACTATACAAACCGCCTATACCATTTGAAAAACAAACTGAAAAGAGAGCATTGGGAAAGCATAAGCAATTAGGTCACAGGCTAATATTACATAATCATAGGTATTTGCAGTTGTTACGTGAACGCGAAACAAAGAGTACAAAAAAATAAAAGCTTTTCAGGTTACAATATTTCTATATCGTGCGACATAAACATACTTAATGGATTTAAAAATCAATTTTGTGCCACACAAGCTTTATTGCTAAGAAAATACATAAAATTACCTTGCTGAGCGTCTGCTTTCATTCCGATGAGAACGATAAACAGCAGTAATGGAGGAAACATAGCGGCTAATTAGCATGTAAATTAAACACAAAATGGCCACAAAAAGTCAAACAAACCGAACAAAACTAAATCTGTCAACTAAACTGTCAATTTATTTCCGGCCAGAGGCTGTCGCGGTGATATTTGACGTTAATACTTTTTATCGGTAATGGGATTAGTTCACTTCAATCTGATATTACCTGACCTGAGCTAAGTAATAGAATTTGCTTTTTTTCTGCGACCGCAATACCTAAGACCATTGAGTAATTTTATTCAATGCTAAGACTGATATACATATGCTGCTTAATATAGTTTTATCAAAATAACTAATAATATAAGTTTTTCAATGAACTTTTATTAATACAAAAACGAAGTTGTTGAAGAAATTTGTTTTAAAAAGTAGTAAAAAAACTGTAAATCTCCTTTCGGGAATTTCTATTATTTCCTAGCAGTTGTGGCAATTTCCTAAATAAATAAATGGGAGAGAACAAACAAAAGTACAACATGTTTCATATACATCATTGCATTGTGACGTTGGAATTTTTCTTCTTATTAGATTTGGATAAGAAATCACTCCTCGCTTATCTCAATATGTTCCAAAACTGTTTAATCCCGTTTCACGAGAAGAATACAAATATGTATCTACTAAAATATTATTTATTTGTGATATTACAGTTTCCTGTACGTAAAAGATAAAAGCATAGGTATATTATTCTCAGACAGATTCATTGTAAAGACCTACACTTCTGTTGTTACTGTAAGCTTTCCTGAGGCAGTAAAGGGAACAAAGGGAAGCGTGGAGGACATACCGCCCGGAATAAAGCGTATTGTATTTAACAAATAATTTTTAGATACAATTTTTTGAAAGTAGAATGGAGAAGACTATCGTACTTTGAAAGAAATGCATATATGGCTATACGTGTTTCATTTTATGCCTGTGTGGTTTGCAGTTTTTTGTTGTTAACAGGAACAATAAATCATGTTCATATACGAAGTTCCCATTAAGCATTTTTTGTTTCTGACGATGAACCAGGTTCTATAATATACATTTAGTGCGATAACAGAATAATAGGGACTATTTGAGTTTTCCGGAGTGTTCAAAATTGATCCAAAATATTCTTAGGTTATACCAGAATACTTGGAACACTTGGACTATACCTGCAAGTATAGTCCTTATGAATATACAAAACTAGATGTGTAATGTTTGTCAAAATGAAGTTAAAGGTAAATTATTTATTAATTGCTGTGGTAGCTCATATAAATACTTGATTGTAGATGCCTTCGAGGATGCCTTTGTGATTCATATGATTTTATTTTTTATTTAATAAATTGACGTATAAACTTCAACAATTGATATTTATGATACAAGTGTAAAAAGTCATTGTTTATTGCACGAACGGCTAGGTTAAAAACACGAGCAAAGCGAGTGTTTTTAAAAGCCAAGAGTGCAATAATAAGAAGACTTTTTACACGTGTGTCTTACAACGTTTTATCTTCGATCGTGTTAATTATCGTAAAAAAGGTACAATTTTTATGAATATTTGTAAAACTTACCTATATTCTCTTGTAAACGTCACTTTGACGGTTAATATTATTAATGTTACTTTTTGGTCGTGACTGATGATGGTATCTATGGAAATGACATTATTAAGCAACTGCCGTAGTAGAAACGTGCAATAAAGTTTTTATTGCACAGTTTCTTATAAATGGCTACTTTTTACACTGGAAATGATGTAAAAAATATTTACTTTTTACAAGATCGTAGATAAATGAAATTTTTACTTATACTAGTGCTATAAGAACTACAAATACAAAAACCATAAATTACGAAACAAATCAGGACTATAGGTACTTTACCCATATCTTTAAAAAATAGTGATAAAACTGTCAAGAATATAAAATAAATTTTCATTTGTAAAAATGACAGGTTGGTGCTAAAAAGGTACAAAAACTTAACGCAATTAAATGTGGCGATAAAAATTCAATAGATATTATAAAATATTAAACTAATTATATTTTTTAAAGATGTTGCAAATGACCCCAATCAAGAATTTGTCAAGATAAAAATATTCTGGCAATGATAAAAAACTAATTTGGGCTATTGTAAATCAAAGTAATTTGCCTGATTTAACAAATCTTGTTAGAAAGACACCTAATTAAAAAATACGTAAAAAACAAAATGAAAAATACAGCAAAAATGTGTAAATGGATGATAAAATATTAGGAAAAAAATGCGAAAATAAAGATGGTTGCGACACAAATTCAATTGATGTTAAAAAAAGTAAATTAATACACTTTTTAAAAGTGGCAAACGACCTGAATCAAAAATTTCCCATGAAAATTATATTTATTTTTTTTTACAATTCTCTTTCTTTGCTTGATATGCATTGTTTATAAATGACTTTATTTAGGCTTTACACAAGCATAATAACAAAAACCTATCCAATTTGATATACTTACATTGATGTTTCATCTCCAAACATACAATTATTAAGTTTATTGAATCTTCTTTAATGCATGATAAAAATTGGATTAAAAATTACAAAATTCATTTATTATTTTGTGGTAAGTTAAAAAAAAAATTTTTTTTCAACATTTTATTTTTAGAAGTTTTGAATTTTGTAATTTTTAATCCAATTTTTATCATGCATTAAAGAAGATTCAATAAACTTAATAATTGTATGTTTGGAGATGAAACATCAATATGAGTATATCAAATTGGATAGGTTTTTGTTATTATGCTTGTGTAAAGCCTAAATAAAGTCATTTATAAACAATTATATTTAATATTTAAGAAGGCAATGATAAAAAACTAATTTAAGCTATTGTAAATCAAAGTAATTTGCCTGATTTAACAAATCTTGTTAGAAAGACACCTAATTAAAAAATACGTATAAAACAAAATGAAAAATACAGCAAAAATGGACGATAAAATATTAGGATAAAAATGCGAGAATAAAGATGGTTGCGACACAAATTCAATTGATGTTAAAAAAACTAAATTAATACACTTTTTAAGTGTCAAACGACCCGAATCAAAAATTTCCCATGAAAATTATATTTAATATTTAAGAAGGATTCTTTTGGAATGATGAAATACCAATTTCAACCATTATAATATCAAAATAATGTAAAGAATTCACACCCACTTTACAGAGGTCTATAGAATACCCTCAGCAGGTTCTTATGTGATGTTGCTCAACAATCGTACCAGAGATGTTGCCAGTGGCATATTAGTCAAAGCGTCAAAAATAAAGCAATTAGAGAACAGAAATTCAATTGCAGAATTTTTTTGCACATACCTAAGGACGAAATATTTAGTGTATTAATAAATATATAGAAGGAATACATATTTTATTGCTATATCTGAAACTCTAATAAATAATGGTAATTTTGAGAGTGAATTTAAAATTGAAAATTATAAATTATACTTGCTGCAGTTACAAAATGGGCATACTAGTGTGATGTGATGATTACATACTGAAGTGGTCCATTATTGTACATAAGGAAGACTTTAAAGATAAAAAATGAAGCACGCAAATTCTTAAAGTAAATATTTGCAATAAAATAATATTTTGTGTGCAGATTACCAAATTTCAGTAGATATGTGTGAATTTTTGTATTATATAGAAAATTATTAGAGTTGGAGTTTCCTGATAAAGATTTCTTGTTAACGGGCGATTTTAACATTGATATAAACAGTAATTCTAATAACAAAATTAATACTATTAAAAAAAAATAAGCTATGCTCGACCTAGATATAAAAATAAATATGAAGGTTCATTTTCTGTGGCTGTTTTAAATTTTACAAAAATTACAGACTTTGCCATCGTTCAAATTAAGTTAAAAATTCGTAATAATGATAACATAAATCATAAAAATACCATAAAAAGTTATCGATATCTGAAAAATTAATGAAATGCAGTTAAATCTAATAGACTATAATCAGGATTTCAACAAATGGAATGTTAATCTTATATCTATAAAGAATTTAAAGACGTTAGAATAAGAATTATAGAAGAAGTTACTCCATTAAGACATCAAAGTGATACAAAATGGTGAGATAATGAACTAGAGGAAAAATGTACAAAAAAATATGAACGAAAGAAAAAGCAGAAGATTGAATAATAAACTCCTGGACACTTTTTTCTGAACCGATGGTCTGATTTAAATGATATTTCCTTCATTGTAGGTAGATCGTATCATCATTTTGCCTTATTTTTGAGAGAATAACGATGGTGTCGCGACATCAGCTCGGTATGTATTTTTGACACCAAAGTTATGTCGTTTTCTTCAAAATCACGCTGACTTATGATTCCAACAGAGTGGGCGGCCACAGTTCATACCACAAACGTTTCTAATGTTTTGCAAAATTTGTTTTCAAATCAATTATTGTCCCAGAATGAAGATTCCGGACTTAATAGTTTATGATTTTTTCTGTATGGCTGTCCAAAATCCAAAGCATGCATTTATAAATCACCTTCAACGTCACCCAGGAGCTCAAGAAATGTAAAAGGTCCATTCACTAACAGATAACTGTTTGGAGAGAAGAACAAGTTACAGATGTTATTTAATTTAAAAAAAATAAAATGCTTTTCCTTGTTTATCAATAACATTGTTTTATTAAAATTATTTTCACCTAACTTTTAACCACTGAAAAAGCGCACCTTGTGCTTTATCACAATCGTATATTAAACTTTCCTGATAAGCCATTTCATGAAGGAGTAACATCAACTGGCTTTCTAGGAGTCCTGGTTTAACTATACCAAATTTTTTCTTGTGGGGTTATCATCAAAGTAAATTAGGTATATGAGAATAACCCAACCACCATTTCAAAAATATTGCCACGAAAATTACATTGATATCAAAAACATAAGTAATTAACAACTCTCTTGTTTTTAGTTCATAAAGTTCCATATACTATAATTTTAAACTAACTAAATAAATGCTGCAAATATTTTATAGTATTCTACATTTATTCTACATCCAAACAATCCATACCCTTTGTGGACACCGGCGTGTACCTACATCATAGAAATAAACTGTTTGTAAATTTGTTTATTGATTTTAAACAAATTATTCTCTCTGGAAATATCCAAATTCAATGCAATATTTGTCGTTATACGTGTATAAACTATTGAAATGACTTCATTATTGTTTTCCTTTGTGTGGTTATTATGAACTGTTTCATTTATATTACGCCATAAACCCACATTTGACGGTTGTCCACTTGTAGTAAATTAATCATGTGGATATTGGTAGAACTAATGATTCGCACCCTGAAATACAAACCGTCTCGTCTCTTTGCAAACGCGAACAAATAAACATTTGCTATAATTAGAGGTTCCATCCTAAATATTCATTGACAAGTACAATTTTTCTTAGTCGTTTTTTCAAGTCAGTGGTAGAACAGGTTTAGTTTATTATTTCCTTAAGGCTGAACCAAGATCGATATCAAATCAACTTTTACGTTAAAATCTACCGCCATTTTTCCAAGATGGCGACGATAGATATAAATATATACATTTTCCAAACTGGAATTTGTCATATTATTTTTCACTATTAATCTCTATTTAATCTATTATTATCATAATTAACATTATTATATTCAGTTCTTCAATATTTCAGGAATTTCTAGTCTAAATATAAAAATTTGTCATCCCGACTTTTTAATTAAATACTTTTGTACCAACAACATAGGTAGGTGTAAGAATTTAATTAGAACACGTTTACCTTTTAAAATGATGTAATCTAATTTTACTTGAAGTCTATATAAAAGTAATTTATTTGACGGATTTAATATATAGATAGAGTTTCTTAAATCTTTTCGACTTTGTCCTCAACTTGTGAAAAAGTTTGTGATAATAAAAAGTTATATACCCTGAAATATTAGTTTTCTTTTCGGTAAGATTTTAATGTTGAATTTCGTGTTTTCATAGAGACTTTCTGACTTTAAAAGGCTCCCAAACTCGAGAAACGCTTTTAGTTTTTTCCTTCGCTTTATCCATATGCTACAAATAAAACTTTTAATATAAAGAAATTATACTTTTTAATATTGGCTTTTTGGAGAAACTCTTTGAAATGTCTTAATGCCGATTTTTATTTCAATATTAAAGAAGTCCGCGTTTAAGAGAAATTTGAAATTTAATAAAGGCTTTCTGTTGCTTGTGCATTTCATAATGTAATATTGTTATATTTCTGTAAAAGAAAAGAAAACCTACACCTGCTTTATCAGCTTAGCAAATACATGAATTCCTCAAACGAAAATTAAATATTAGTTTTTCATTTTCAGTAAGTATTTTCATATTATATTATTGTTGATTTAATTTAACTGGTTTTGAAATCCCATTTAATTTTAACGTCGTATTTGTTTTGTCTTTGTACTCTCCACTGAATATTTCTATGAAATATTTGTTTATTTATGGAAACTTGGTATGTTTTTGAAACGGTTCATTAAAACATCCGACCCCTTTGAACCTGTTTACTTTCAAGTCTTTGTATTCATAATAGAAATTATGTGTGAAAAAATTGCGGACTGCAAACTATCAAAAACAGTCGATACTCATATTTTTTTTCGACACTTTTCTCTGGCTAAGTTTTCGCAGGAATGTGAAGGAACAGAATAATTTAATAAAATGTGAAATTGTCAATAGATCAGATTTAAAAAAAACTATTCAACATATATAACGATTTGTGTTTATTTGCATTTTTAAATTCATGTGAGTGAGATGTGATCATATTTTCATACAATCTCTATAACTATGATGTTATGTTTTTCCACTGCAAAATCAGTTGAAGACGAAAATGTTTAGTAAAAGAAGTACAGTAAGAAACACCTATAAAAAACCTAGAACCTGCAGTTAAAGTGGATCAGTACAGTGCTAATTATTATTAGTAAAAGGAAATACCCTATAATTAGGCAAAATTGAATTTAATATTTGAAGTAAACTTGTTACGACCTAAAATCGTAGTAATGAGGTCCAGGGTATTACAAATCCTTTTTGAGAACAATAAAAGTCTGATTTAAAAAAAATAATATATAAGGTTTATTTACGGACCATAGTAATTACAAAAAGTGATTATAAAACCTTGAAATCTACCAATTATTTAGAACATAAATTAATTTGTCTAGGGTAGATTTTGAATATAATGTTTGGTAAAAATATATATAACAAAAATAGATCAAGACAAATATCTTAGCTGTAAGGAAGAAATTATTAGTAAATTTACAGGCAATAATTACAATGAAAAGCTGAAATATAAATAAATGTACAAAAACTAAAACTTAACTTAATGATGAGTTTCAAACAGTTCTAGAAACAAGATTCCTTCGTTCCGCTTAGGGAGCCTTCAGGAAAAACTAAATTTGTCGCTGAATATATTCAGTCTTCGTCTCAGGTTTATGTTACTGCATATGATGTTCACAATGAAATATAAATAGAAGGTAAATGTGCTAGGCTTACCTTCTGTCTTATTCAATATACCAATATCAAGTACCAAAAAATCGCCAAAAATATTCAACGTCCAGAAATCCAAATATATTCCAATAAATACTCAAAAATTCAATAAAAGCTAGTGGTATTGCTCAGTTTTTCGCCGTACCAAAATCGTCTAAAATGCATTACATGAAAAGTTACTTTTAAGTTAACCTATAAAACACGTGGTCTTTCTAGGACAAAAAAAAACTGTTAAATTTACCCAGAATAGTCTGGACGATTAGTTTGCTATTAAATCCGATTAAATCGACAATAAATTTAATACCCAACGTATTAAACTAAACCAAAATATATAATTGTGGTTTATTCCGGAACTAACCGAAAGCAAGCCAAAAGTGCCTTTATCACAAACTTCACACAGCAAAACTAACGGTTCATCAGTTGATGGATAAAAGAGGAAATTTTCCCATTTACACCGCGTTTTATAAAATTTTCTTAATCAAAGAAATTCATAGGGCTGAGTTCTGATTAGTCAGTGTTACCAACTCACTATTTTACTCCAAAAATTCCCTATGTTTCTTGGACCATTGAACATTTCGATGCGATGGACTATTTATAAATAACTATGTTTTTTCCAAACAATTTCTAGTTGCTAATATTTACCCAGCTTATCAATGTTATTTTTTAAATGAATAATAATTAAACTATTTTTGGTAAGAAGAGAACTGTATTATCACGATTGTCGACAGACGGTTCAATGAATCAGCTGTGAGGTACGTTCCGCACCTCAACTATTATATTTTAACTATTTTTAAGCCTTTCCCATTACGATTTGAGTGAAGTAAAGAAATATCTGCATTTTTTGTCTTAACTTTAATGATATTCATGTATCAGTATTTCTCTTTCTTAGGTTATTGGAGAAAATAGTTGCTGAAAAATCACTGCATGTTACTGTAATGGACTGTTTCTTACACCAAATTCATTCTTTCTCGTCTAATTTAGATTTTTTTGGTTTTGGCGGTGCAAAACTGGAAGGAGAAGTCAAACGGAAACATTTACTGCATAGTTTTTTTCACGTAATCGGTTCATTCATATGAGTTTCAATGGTTCCAACACCGTTGCAGCAGCTCCTGGTTGATTTCTAGTTTAGTTTTATTCTATTAATTTTTCAAATTTAAAATATCCTTTTTTTATTTTAATTTATCGTACTACTTTTTCCAAATATTACCTACTTGATACGATTCCTGCAGTGATATTTATAAATTCTCCTTTGCTTCTTTTATTGTCTAATGCCATTTAGTAAATAAAACTTTATGATTTGCTAAGGCTTCAATAAAACGTAAATTTGTACTGTGTTCTCCAGTTTCATAATCAGAAGATTCGTAGTCGGAACTCATTTTTAATGTACGAACAAGTAAACGTGTAAGGTTCTTTCTAGCCATGCACTAATTGGTGCTTAAAATGAAATATGACGTTAAAATCTGTCAACCACAATATTAAGATGCGATAAATTCTGTTTTTGCTAATATTTTTTTAATGGACTTGTTTACTGTTTCTAACATAAACTAAAACTAATAAGCTTTTACTAGCGTTATAACTTAATGCTTAAAGTAAATACATATTTTTAATTCGAACAGCTCCATATGTTTCTTAACAAGCGCCACCACAAATAGTAAGCAAGGAGCATAAAAACAAAATGATCAGGCAATGGTGAAGCATGACATTAAATTTTAACAAATAGTGGTGTTGGAAATCTCAGATAAGCAATAAAGTAATTATTTGAAGATCTCCAGTCATCATCAAAAATGATTAATTGTAAGAGAATGCGAATAATATTTTTGAAAAATTAAGCAAATTGATGATAATAATAAATTAGTGTTGGTTGATGGTAAGAGACTCGAACCAACTTGCAGCCAACGAATCTTGTTTCTGAACAATGCCTTTGTTTTTTCCTAATATGATGTGTTAAAACAATTGCCAATGCAAGAAATGATTATTTGTTTGAAAAATTGTCCTAATGCCAAATTTTTTACCCACACGACGCAATTTCTCATATAAACTTTTTATATACGGAATATCCCATTTATAAGCATATAAAATAAATCATTTTGAATACCTTTTGAACAAACATTATCGTCGTCGAAGAGGAACTGATAAATTCATCCTTTTCCTTGTTCCTACCAGTAGTGTCACCGATTAATGCGAAGAATACTACAGAATAATTACCCTATTTATATTGTCAAAGGAGCTAATGTGATCCTCTTTTTATTAGTTCCCTCAATTAAATCCAACGCGGTGATTTAGAGTGTTAATCAGGAAAGTTATTCGGCCTGTCACCGTAACAAGGACGTCTGGCGCATAACAATGGAATCCGTAACCTAGGATTAGAAGCGGCCGGCGTTGGAATCACCGTACCTTAACAGTCTGGTGATTTCGATATGATGTGATGACTGAAAAGTTTATTAATGTATTCCGTAGAAGAGGAACGATACAAAGGGGAGATACAATTGCAAATTGAAGCAAAAATTTTAAATTGCAGCGTCGCGTCGCGAGGATCTCCTGCTGGAAGTCGGTACCACGTTCATCGAATTGAAATGTTGGGTAAATGCACTCGATGGCGTAGTTATTTCTCACGTTATACATATGTTTACAGAAAATTATGTGTACAAGTTTTTCCGAGCAAATATCTTTTTCTTTGCTGAGATTTTAAATTTTTAAAATAGTTTGCTACTTAACAAATTATTATTTCTAGATTTTAAATATTGTATAGTCTACTTAAGATGGAAACACCCCTGTAAAGGGCCTATTTATTATCCGATATAGACCGAATTTTCTTTAAAAAATGTAAACTCTGCAGGCTTTTGTGCGCACTTTGGGGACTAAGTGTTAATTCTAGGGCTGCTGTCAGTATTTCAATGTCAAAAATAATAAACTGGCCTTGAAAAATTACATCATATCGCAAAATTTGACACCAGGCGTTTAATGATCCATCCTTAAAAATTATCTGGTCTAAATCGGATAATATACAATATTTTACAACAGCATTCCCACACAGTATATATCTATATACGTCATATCCAGTAATAAATTTAAGGAGATAAATAACTTTATTATATCCTAAGTGTCAAGAAATGATTAAATATATTTCATCTCACAGATCACTTGGCACTGGACTAAGTATTACTGAAATTCGAAACTTATTGTTCCCGGCATCATAGCAATGTGTTCAATTGTTTCTGGCTATCTGAGTCTGCGAAACCTACTCATGGAGATAATGGGAGAATAATAGAGTGGGTACAAATAGTGCCAATTTGTGAGGCATGTAAAAATGCCATTCAATTTAAGAATAAGATCAAGTTTAAACCGGGCAAATGAGTTTTAAATAACTTCAAAAGTACCTGAAATTTGTGTACTAATTTTCGTCAGTCTGATTTTGACCAAGGCCAAATAATCGCTCTGCCTTACGGGATACTTTGCTGTTGAAATCACATATCAACTTAAATTACTAAGTATAATAATAATTTCAAACAATTGGATGAATTGTTCGCCAAGTAAGTATTCATTCGAATAAATTTGTATGACAGGAGTAGAAATGGTCTTTTAAAAGTGTTACAGTCCCCATTTCTGTTAAAATATTGCGTTTGCTCCTTGAGGAGTTAAATAAATTTTTAATCCCTCGGGGATTAAACTAATATATAATATAATATATAAAATATTTTAACAATTTTTTTTTGTTTCTTTTTTAAATAATTATTTAGAGTACCTATAGAATAAAGCCGGGTCCAGACTGAGTAACATTGCTATATAACTTTGTTATATAACTCTGCTATGTAACTTTTGTTTCAAAACCCGGTCGCGTCCACACTGAAACTCTTTTTAATGAATAAAAATATTATTCGCAGCACTGATCAATTGTTGACATAAAATATAGCAAGTCTGGACGCGTTTGAAATAGCAGTGCTATATAACTTCTTTTGATCCATTTGGGCTTTACCGACTCAAGAGGGATAACATCTAGCAAGTTATATAGCAAGGAAATCTGCTAGATTTAGCTTAAATTTTATTAACATGTTATATAACTTTGCTATATAGCAGTGTTATATAGCAAGTCTGGACCCGGCTTAACGTGAGACTAGTTTTTTTAATCATTTGTGTGATTGCAAGCTTCGACTGCTTCTTAGCAACAAACATCACACTTGGGTTTAAAATTGCATTTTAATCCCTTGGTACGTAAGTTACTAATTTGTACTCCGGGGTCTAACACTATTACCTTAATTCTCATTTTTTAATCATTGTCAAATATCACCTTTGACTGGACGGATTAAAAATATATAAATGTTTACAACAACTTCTTTAAACAAATATAGTAAATTTCAAAATAACAAAAATAATATTTTATCTCGTCTGTGATTGTTACAAAATTCACCTTCGGGATTAAAATAATTATCTTATTTCCTTAATATAAATATACTATTTTGCATTAGTTACGTAAACGTGCTATTTCAAGTTTCATTTTTCGCGAACTAAAGTGTAATTTCTATTCCTTGATGTAATTTATTAAATTAAATATTAAAATAACCAAAAATGTCCAAGAGTGATGTTACTACTAGTTGGTTACACTCCGCGGTCTAAAGTGCTATTTTAATCCCCATTTTTTTTGGAGAATTAAAAATCACTTTGATTTTCTGAGTGAGGAGAGTAAATTCTCATTTGTATTCAATGATAGACTAAAATAAAAATAAATAAGTGTTGCTTGCCATTATCGGCTTGTCAATTAAATTAAATGTCAAAATAACCGGAAATGCCAAAATATTAAACGTTAAATTAATGTTGTTTATTTAAAAAAAAACTGTTATTGGGATAATAAATTTCATTTCAAATTATTTGGAAGTGTAAAAAATATTTCGAGACTAAAAGTGTTTTTAATCACTCATGTTAAATTTCACTACAGGATTAAACAATGTACCTTAGTCCCTACACTCCACAGCCAATATGTTATTCCAAACATTATTTTCAAGGACAAAGTTTCACATTTACTTTCGGAGAAATTTAAAATTGTATCCCATTTAAACTGAGGTAAAAATATTACTATTACTATTTAACAATTCTAGTTAATTAAAGTCGAGATTAAAGTAAATGTCAAAATAAAAATTAGAATATTTAAATCCCTCATGTGATTTTTACCATTGACTGCGTTTTAACAAGCCTTGAAAATTAAAATATGAATAATATAATGATACGCTACTACTAGATTTTAGCACCCCGTGATCTAGAAATGTAATTTTAATCCCCATTTTTTCAAAGGATTAAAAGTCATTTTGATTTCCTGAGCAAGTCATTAAATATTTGTTTAATTGTAAATTCATTCATTATTATTTACTTGTTTTTTTTACAGAAATAGTTTTAATTTGAGAGTACAAAATAAACGTATATACCGTGGTATACCGGGTGGCCACGAGTCAATGTACGCCCCCAATTTTTTGGTTGTTTTTTAATTTAAAAATTTCGTTATTGGTATACGTGAATAAGACAAAAGTGGGCTATTTTTAGACTAACAGGAACGAAAATATCACTTCCGGTTGAACCGGAAGTGACATCAACTTTTTTTTCTTAAATGGAATGACCATGTTTTTTTTGTGGTGTTTTATAAAACATGAAATTCTAACTGCAGCGGTTTTTTCGAATTTCAAAAATTCCAAAAAATAAGTGAGATACGAACGATTTTTTATTTTGTACAAAATGGCCGCGTCAGATGAATGCGATGTAAGAAAATTACTAAGTAGGCTATGGAAATTATTAGCAAGGTAGTAAGCTTGTCTGTAAACAATAAAATAGTTATTTAAATTACTGATAGATACGACTATTTTTAGGTTTTTCTCCAAAAAACGGAATTTAATTTTCATTTTTTTTTCCGTAGGGGTCCTATGGAAAATTTTTAAATGGGACCGTACTATTTTTTTAATATTCGGACATAAGCTTTAATTTTTTCGCCAATAATAATTTCTTAACGAGATCCTTTGTAATAATAAAAGTGTTTTTAAAAGGTTCATTAAAATTTTTTCTTGTTTAATTTATGCTTTACCTTTTAAATACACTTTTATTATTACAAAGGATCTCGTTAAGAAATGATTATTGGCGAAAAAGTTAAAGCTTTTGAATCATTATGTCCGAATAATAACAAAAAATAGTATGGTCCCAATTAAAAATTTTCCATAGGACCCCTTTTAGTTCCTGTGGTGCAAAAAATAGCTTATATACCACAATACTACAATGCCTTTTAATGCCTCGAATGATTGTCACACTCAGGATTAAATGGCATACTTTAGTCCCTTAGGTATATAATATAAATAAATAAATAAATACACCACATGTACTTACGATCCCCTTTATCCCGGAAGGCTCTAGAAAAGCCTTGTGTGGGAGGGGGCTATACATTTAAAAACAATAACCGTGTATAATGGATAAATCTCTCTCAGTATTTTCCAATGCTACGATCGGGAATCGAACCCGGAACTTCTGGGTGAGATACAGGAGTGCTACCGCTCGACCATCACAGTTATACTAAATATACTATTATACATTATTTTCCAAGGCAAAGTATCACTCTTAGGTACCTAGTGTAAAAATAAACAATTACTAATTTTATTAGTAACTTTGATTAATAAAAGTCAATGTCAAAATAAAAATTAACCTTCAACAACGTTACGAGCAATAAGCGTCAGTAAGTCTTAGGCATTATAAAATAGTTCGGACCCTTTAACTGCTACTTTTTTTGCAATTCGGGGTCTAAAAGTGATATTTTAATCCCCATTTTTCGGGGATTAAACGTTTGATAGAACATATCTGGGAAACTATTAGTAGACGAGTTTGCCCAGTCCTCAAAAAATATGAACGATATTCTTCTCTTATCCATTTGTAAATATGTTTATATAGCAATTATCTTTTTCCTAACCGTCTACATCAATTAAGTAGACTCCTAGGATTTTCGGGCATATAATTAAATTTAAAAAACTATTTTCTCTTTTTTGACGTTATTATTAACCATCTTCAGAGAAATTTCAGCATTAAAATACATTATAACGAATATTAAGTATTTGAATTTCATGACTGCTTATCCAGATACTTTTAGAGATAAAAATGTTTAGAAAATACGAATCTGTTGAAACTTGCTATTCCACTTAACTCAGTCGAAGCAAAATGCGACATTTGACCCAGAACGGTAAAAGAAAAACGAAAAAATAATTATATTCATAACCTCAGCTGTATATATGTAAATGAGATTTTTGTTCCAGTGTCAATTGAAGATAGAGCACAGTCACAGGACTCCTGTTTTGTATGAGGCGCGGTAGCACGTTTCCATTGCTGGTGCTAGACACGTCTCCGGTTCACACAGGCTCCGCTAGGTGCGTGATGTAGAGACAGGAGCACACCGACGCTCCTCTGGGCCGCCTTTACCTAAGGGACACATCCTTGTAAGCATAAATACGAACTACCAAGGAATCCGCTGCACTTTACAATTTGTACTACTTTATATTGTTAAAGCAGGGAACAAATAATCTAGTTGTAGGGGTGAGCTCTGGAGGATTTGAAATATTTTCAGGGAATGCTGTATCCATGCATTACAGTTGGGTATAATGTTAAATGGCAACAGGTCTATAAAAACGTTTGACCTCGTTCTTCCGTGTGCTTGAACCTTTTGAGATTAAGCCTTTTGCAATTTTAGATTCTTTGAGCAGGCAATAAAATAATGATGATTTTTATCAGCTTGTTTTTATTTACTATTTTTGCTATATTAACCGCAATAAATGATTTGAAATTGTTCTGGCGATGAAATCGACTGTCCTGAAAGGTCATTTTTATTAAAAGCACAGTTTGTTGCTTCCATAGAAGAAAAAAGTAGCATTACTTATATTTTTGAAGTGACTATTATTCAGGGATTTAATTAAAAACGTATTCTATTACTTTTGTGAAAAATCGAATTTTGTACCAACAAAGCGGAAACCCTAAAGTGCATTTAATAATTCTTGGAACTATATGCAATAAACTACAGCATCCAATTTGAACTGAATTGAATTCAAATTGATTTAGTCCAAAGGAACGTGACAATTACTCTATATATTAACTCCAATATAAGGCAGATAATTCAGACAGGATAGATAATTTAGATTTCTATTTATGAGATGCCCAACTATAGTTGTTTGATTTACAAACCAGACAATTATCATATTAATTTGATTTCAATACAAACATTAAATAAACTGTTATATATGCGTGAAGGAACTACATAAGATTTAATTAAAATCAATCAAATCATTTTGCTGCCGAAATGAGCGTCCAGTTAGTGTTTTAATGCTGAACATTGCGCCAATTTTTTACAAACATGCCCTTCGGTATCATTTTTAATTTACTTGTTTATTTGTTCGATAAATAAGTACAAATAATAATTTAAATGTACGCAGAAATATTTGATGTCTACAAGTTATTTGAAATTTAAAATAACCAAAAATACACCTTAGTTTCATATTATAAAAACAAGTCAACCGACTTTTATTCCGTTTTACCGTAACCAGTTTCTTTAAAATAAATAATGCTATTTCAACATTAAATACCTTCAATTGTTTTCAATAAACATGGTATAATATTATATCTGTGCCTGTCACGCTTATTTCTCATGTTAAATGACTCAATATATATTTTCTATAGCAAGCATTTTACACCCTCAGAGTTCAGTACGGTATACGCAGTGTATTGCTTTCAATAAAGGAAATGGGAGCGTAACAAAAAAATGTATTTTTACTACTTTCATCTTCGTGATTGGTTTCGCACATCATAATGGACATAATTCTCTGAAAAATGATCGAAATCAGAAAAACTGATGAGGCTGCTTTAGAACTGTAATAGATTTGTGGAAAATGCCAAGCGGGTACCTAAGTAAAGTGATATTTTACGTCCTGTCGTTTCAGACGCAAAATGGTAGAGATTTGTTTAAAAAGACATTAAAGGGAACATTAAAAAAAATAACTTTATTAGGTATCAATAAATTGGAAGCAGAGAGGATTTTAAAGTAACCACTATTGAAACTAAAGGGGTATTATCGGTCGCAACCTTGTTAAAATTGGACATTTCATTTACTTAAATGTTAGCGTAGGCGGAACTTACCTAATTTGTTTGTTTCCTCGGAACTGAAATCCTACTTTTATTCGTGATTTAAATCACACTTGTTTATTCTTAGGACAGGTCCTTCGTTTGTTTGGGCAAACCAGTACGTACAATTTAATTATATAAAGTCGTGGGTGGCACTAATTGAGAAATACAAGGTAGGAATCTTTCTTTTTAATCCAACATTATTTTTAATTGACTTTCGACAATTATTGATTTTAAAAATATGGAGAAGCCATGAGAATCTATGAAAATTAATAGAACTACATGAACCATTTGACTAAATAAAAATGGTTAAATTGTAATTATAATCATGTTGAAATCTATTCATTCGAATATTCGTACTTTCATCTATTCATTTACTATTTACTAGAATAGTCATAAATATTTGAATATGTGAAGTCAATGATTTGAATGAGACCAAATATTTGAATGGTCACATATTTGTATATGCTAAAATTTTGAATAAACCTTGATTAAAACAACAAAATCCATTATTGCTGAAAAGTAACAGAAAAACGAATAACAGCTGAAATATAAAAAAAATAAATATTGTTAAACTAAAAAAATTAATACTAAAGTGTTGCTAAAAATAATGCAAATGTTCGAAGCTTTATCTATTCTTGATTAGATAATGTTGAAACCATTGATTTAAACATATGAGCCTATAGTGGAGTTTTGAATTTCTAATTTGTGTAAGGCCAAACCAGAAGATTCTTTGAAAATCAGGGGACGTTCTGAAGAAAACCATGGAGGATAATAAATTAATAAAAAAAGTTGCAAGCTGCAAAAATACATAAATCATTTATATGTATAGATTTATATAAAACAAACATATTTTATTTTGAAAAACAAAATTGACCATTTCTTCTCTACCATATGGAGGAGATGACGCAGAGAGTCGAGCAAATAAGGCATAATATGTAAAATAACAATGATGACTTCTGATGTTCCATTTTATAGTTTAGTGGAGTCAAGGAAGCGAACAGTAGTCGACAAAAATTCTGCTCTGCCGAGCATGCTTACTAGCGAAAGCTTAGCAGGTGATTTTTGCCTATTTGATGGGGAAGGAAGGGCCAGACACTGATGAAACGTTTTTCCTGTTCAGCATCATCAAAAACGGGGGTATAGAGATTACAGAAAAAGTAAAGAAAACTAATTTTTCAACCCTCCGGAAGAGTTGTAACAACCACCAGGGATAGCTAAAGGCCGTCTTCTGCCGTTATCCTTCTTTTTTTTATCAAACCCTAATGATTTTCCCAGTTAGTCTCCTCCAACCACGAGTTTATTAGCCTTACAATGGGAAAACCAGAAAAAGGGGTAGTTTTTGATTATTTGAGGGGGTTGAAATCGCTAACCGCTTCATCCACTATGTTTCGCTGCTGCAAAATTTTGTCGACTTTTTCAGCCAAAATCCCAACTCCTGGACTTCACTAATTCCTTTAAGGTCAGCATTAATCTTTATATGAATTCATTGAATCCAGTTGGACTGTAAAAATGTGTCCTCATGCCTTTATAAGCATCCCACCTGCTCGTTATTATCAAAATCATCTTCGTTGATGTAATTCATCAGGTACAAATAAAACTTCTTCCTCGGAATTTGTCTTTTTACAGAATTGAATTATCTGTTCTTGGGTTCTTGTTTCTTTAATGATTATATTTTCTCTTCTATTTTTCTTGTTTCAGTTTTTACTTTTCTACCTTCTTTTCATGTGTATCCCGTTGTTTAAGATTGAGCTTACTATATGAAGTAGAAGTTATTAGTATCGGTTACAAATTGTTAAGGAGGTTTATGAGATAACACCGAAATAAGAGATTGAATTAATGATGGTACTAGTTCCACAGCTCCTTATTGCGAGGCATTTCTTCACTATCATCATCATCATATGCTGTAGAGGGCACAATGGAAAACGTAAAATAGGCGTTCTTTTGGAATAGCTGAAAGTTTCAGTGACTAAATCCTTAGCTATTAAAGCGATAAAGCCCAAAACTGCATTATTGGCAGTTGCTTTAGATCAAGTACTTTATCACTCCAAAATTGCTCAGTTTCCTTACTGGGTCTTGTTGGGTTGTAAAAAATGTGTAATGTGATTGGAACACACAGTAGTCTGACAACTTCTGTCCATCAGAAATCATTTTCCAGAAATTTAGATGGATTCAAAGTGGTTTGCCAACGAGTCTATAAATAATTAAGGGGAAGCTGATTCTACCTTCATTGAATCACAGCTCCTAGTGGCATGTTATCTTGTTATTGGGGAGTTATTGACAGTTGTAACCAACTACTGCCTGCCCGTTGCTTCTTTTTGTTTAATCTACCGATTAAACGTAAATATTTTTTCGTATTCTAGTACCTTAAGAGATTTACCAGTATGAGCAAATCCAGACATGTTTTAGTTATCTACAAAATGTGGTAGTGGATCAAGATCAGTTTTTCATAATAAATTCTCTTTAAAAATATTCCAAGAATTGTTCCACATATTCGCTACCAAATCCATCCTTACAACATGCACGGTGATAATTATATTTAATCCAGAGATGCAGAAAGCTTAAACGAGTTAAATTCAGAGGCGACGCAATAAATCTTGGAGATATACAATATAACTTTGGTTTAATTAATTTCAAGTGTATGAGTATTTTCCGTTTTAAAGTGTGCCGTATATCAGGCCATATGGTACCTTCTATGGGCTATTACGCAAAGTGCGATAATGAACCGTTCACCTTATGTACTCTAAGCTTAAATTTGACTTACTGTGGTAGCTTTATAGTCTGAAACATAATTTATTGCGTTAGTTGTACGCGCTTTACAGGGTACCGCGTTCTCTGTAAACCGTAACATTATATAAATCAATATGTTTCATCTATGTATTATATCCAAGAAAAGTACATTACTCTAAGAGTTACCTTTTAAATTAAATTAACAATGGCCGTAAATTAATTTAACTAATAAATTGAAAAAGCGTATGCTCGTAAAATGTGAGTAAGTCGTGTTATACAAGGATCTGATACATGAAGATTGAAAGGAATGAATGAATAATCTTTGTAGCATGTCAGTTGGAAATGTACGACATACTTTTAGTAGCAACTCACTCATAGACAAAATAGTGACTGACCCTGCATTTTGTACCGAGAGCGATTACTATTGAACGGGCATTTAATTTAGTTTGCTTGCATTTGGAAACAAAAAACGGTTGGTTAAAACAGATAAACGTGTCCTGATTTTTTTCCTGAGCATTTGGATCAACACGAAATTGTAGGACATTGCGCACTGTGAATATTTTTATTACAACAAGATATTTTCTGCAAGAAAGTGTTTAGTTTTCTTCATTATTTAAACGTAGCTCAAGATATTTTCCCTTGTATTTATTTTAAATGCCTTAATTTTAACTTTTTAATCTACTAAGGTCCTTCATTGAAACCCGAGAAACTCATTTGTCACTTTAAATTATCTCTTATCTTTTTATTTTAAAATTGGTTTAGGAAACTTTCAAGTCATATAATAAAACGACGACTTTTAAAAAACTATTAGGTAACATAAATAAAGCAACATGAATAATAATTATTTTTGATGATTCAGCATTACATGCATTTTATTCCCAAGTATCTATGTATATGTTTATATTTAAATACCGGCTTCCCTATTATCCCTTCGAAAGAAATATTCCGTCAGTATCCTCAAGTCAGGACAAGAAATATTGTGAATACTTTAAAACTCAGCGTAGACATAAATTTGTATTTTGGAAATGTCACATAGTAATATTGATCCTTAGCTATTGTATCTGTCACTGATATATTGCATGAATATTATAACGGACACCCGAGTTTATGATGCAATGACAGTATATTCGTCTTGTTGAAGCAAATTTCTGCTCGACGGGATATTCAAAATAAAAAAAAAACTCAGGAGAAAATATGGTTTCGTTAAATACTATTTTAAAATATACACCCAATCTCTTGATTAAATAAATAATTTAGGAACCCAGTATTGGATTTATAAAGATTTGGAAAATTCAGTTTTTCAGTAGCATAAGGTATTTACTACAAAATACTAATGTGGAGCTTCTTCCAGCACCCTCAGGGTTACTTGACTTTTCGTCGACTAAAAATGTGTAGAAAACTGATTAATTAGCCAGTTCTTTATGTTGTTTTTGATTACCACGACTCTTTGTTCATTGGAAACTTCAATATTCTGGAAGCAAGCTACTTCAGCTGGGCTTGTGAAACGAAACATTGGTAACAAAACTATACGACAAAATGTAAATCGCACTAACTTCAAGGATCAAGTCTCATGTAATATTTACACAGGTGTACAAAGACAAATGTATGGCCTGCTTTTTGGAAAGGATACCAAAGAGATTCATATGCGAACTGGAACCGATTCACTTTGTATGTACTTACTCGTTCAAAAAACAGACTCTATTATTTGACTTTTGTGTATTATTTTTGTAGCATCATATCTGAGAAGGAATATTCGTTCAGAGAAATAACATCAGATAGAAGCAATTGTTTTACTATTTTCGGAGCATATACCCTAAAAATAAATAAACAAAATAGCTCTTATTCAAACGTTGCCTGGTGCATGGGATACCCAAACGCTTCTACTGAATTTACATTTTCATCAATTTATTGAACATTTTATTCTTAAAACCTCTATATTTTCTCTTGTGTCAGTTTCATTCCTTAATCTTAAAATACAAAATAATTATCTCCATTCAAAGACTAACACGTTGATTTTCAACATGTTCTGTAGCGCTTTTATTTACAAAAACGACGAAATGGGCCATTGAAAAAACACCCGTAACATCTCTATTTCTTTTTAAGTTAGTTTCATTCCTTAATCTTAAAAAAGAAAATAGTCATTGACAATCAAAGGAAACATGTTTTTATTGAATTTCTTGCTTCCGGACATGCCCAACTTTGAAATTTTGCAGCGTCTTTATTTATAAAAATATGGAAATTAGATTTTCCTTGTGTTTCGTTTTTAACCTTAAGAACGTAACAGTTATTAGGATTCAAATTGTGAAATCTTTTTATTAAATTTTTTACTTTTCAAATATATTCAATATTAAAAATTTTGCAGCGCTTTTATTTATAAAAATGACGAAAAGGAGTAACCTCTCTATTTCCTTTTGTATCAGTTTCGCTCTTTAATCTTAAAATAGGCAATAGAGTTTTTGGCATTCAAAGGACAACATGTTTTTATTGAATTTTTTACTTTCCGAACTTGCCAATTTTGAAATTCTGCAGCGTCTTTACTTAAAAAATCCGAAAATTAGCCACTGAAGGAAAGTGACCTTAAATCTCCCTCCTTGTGTAAGTTTCGTTTTTAAACTTAAGAAATAAAAGAGTTATTAGGATCCAAAGGACGAGATGTTTTTTTTTAATTTTTTACTTTTCAAATATTAAAATTCTGCAGCGCTTTTATTTATAAAAATTACGAAAAGGATACCCGTAACCTCTCTATATCCTTTTGTATCAGTTTCTTTCCTTAATCTTAAAATAACTAATACAGTTATTGGCATTCAAAGGACAACAGGTTTTTTTTTAATTTTTTACTTTCCGAACTTGCGAACTTTGAAATTTTGCAGCGTCTTTATTTAAAAAATCCGAAAATTAGCCACTGAAGGAAAGTATCCTTAAATCTCCCTCTGTTTTCTTGTGTCAGTTTCGTTTCTTAAACTTAAAAGAGTTATTAGAATTCAAAGGACGAGATGTTTTATTTTAATTTTTTTCTTTTCAGATATGTTCAATATTAATATTCTGGAGCACTTTTATTTATAAAATGACGAAATGGGCCATTAAAAAAGATATCCGTAACATCTCTATTTCCCTTTCGTTCCTTAATCTTAAAATAAATAATAGAGTAATTGGTATTCAAAGGACAGCATGTTTTTATTTTGTACTTTCCGAACTTGCCAACTTTGAAATTTTGCAGCGTCTTTATTTTAAAAATCCGGAAATTAGCCACTGAAGGAAAGATTCCTTAAATCTCACTCTTTTTCGTTGTGTCAGCCTCGTTTCTTAAACCTAAGAAACAAAATCCTAATTAGGATTCAAAGGGTGAGATATTTTTTTTTAATTTTTTACTTTTCAAATATGTTCAATGTTCAAATTTTATTCTGCAGCACTTTTATTTATAAAAATGACGAAATGGGCCATTAACAAGAGACACCCGTAACCTCTCTATTTCCTTTTAAGTCAGTTTCGTTACTTAACCTTAAAATAGAAAATGGTTATTTGCATTCAAAGGATAACTTGTTTTTATTGATTTTTTACTTTCCGAACAGACCCAATTTTGAAATTCTGCAGCACTTTTATTTATAAAAATGACGAAATTGGCCATTAAAAAATTATATCCGTATACCTTTCTATTCCCTTTTGTGTCAGTTTCGGTCCTTGGTCTTAAAATATAAAATAGTTTTTAGCATTCAAAAGGCAAGTTTTTATTTTTTTATTGAATTTTTTTAATTTCCGAATATGCCCAATTTAAGAATTCTGCAGCTTTGTTGTTTATAAAAATGAGGAAATGTGCTTTAAAATTAGATTTCTAAAAAGGGGAGACCCTTTTCATCCATGTCACTTTTGTATCTTTGATCTTGAAAAACAAGGAAGTTATAAACTTCCAAATATGGCGAATTTTGCTGAAAATATTCCACAAAAATCTCTAAATTTAAAAAATGAGCAACTTTGGAGATCGGCAGTAATAAAATGAGCCTCAAAAAAATAAGACTCCTTGAACCATCTTTTTTCTTCTTCTTTGTTCTTTAAACTTGAAAACCAAAAAAATTATTAGTATTTAAAAAGAGCTTATTTTGCTGAATATTTTCGAAAAATGTAGACTTTTGAAAAACGACCAAATTTAAAAATGTGGCGGCGTCATTTATAGAAATAGAGGAATGAGCTTTATACAGAAAGATTCCTACTTTTTTCCTATTGTACTTAATAATGATGGAGTCATAGAATTTAACATTATGACTTATGACGTCATTTATCCTAATTACAATAACTAAAGAAAGAAAACGTTTTAATATTTCTTAAAATAAATTTTTAAAATACCACTTTATAAAGTTGAATAGCACCTGGAAGTTCAATTACCTCTAGCGAGATATATTTAATTAAAGTGTAATATATGGCAAGTATTTGTTACTTCAAGAAATCTTCATTTACCTGTCCCATATAATAATGTACAACTTTTTAGCTACCGCAAGCGACTTTTCACTTGTTATTAAATGTTTCTTCAGTGAAGGTACAACGAAAATAAATACATATGAACTTTTCTGTTACGTTAGTGTTCGCCCAGAATTGTAGTGTCAATAAATATGCTTCAATGTCCTAAAATGACGACCACTGAGTTTAAATTTGGCATTAAAGTGATATCGAATTGCATAAAACATTGAGCGTTGTTTTAAAAATTCACGCCTGTATATTCGACAATACAAATCCAGCGATATGAACATCGTTTGATTTCCATCATCTGTATTACAATGTGATTAATATTCATTGTAACAAATGTGAGCACACCATAACACCGATTTAAAAACACCAATATCAATCTAAAATTAGTTGACAGTACCAAAGCGTATGAGGGAATGCGATAAAAATCGATTTCCACTAGATTTCAAAATTCGATTTGCGATGAAAGGGTTCCTCTATGAAGAACTATGCTGACAAAAATGTATCCGGAATCCGAACAATAAAATTTGCATCAAAAACGAGATAATAACATGAATATGGTCGTAGACTAACCCACTATGTGATTTTGCATTGTTTTTCGAATACTGTCATAATGCCAGTAAAACGTATAAAAATTACATGCGAAGGTAGTCATTCAAAATGAAACAAATGGGAAACAAATGATTTTGATTGGTGAAATATATGTTAGTCGATATTATTGCAATATGCCTGTAAAGGGTTGATTATTGGATCCCTTTTCAGATTTAAATTTATCTAGATAAAACGGATAGTAGAAACTGAAAAATATGTCACATGAATAAACTAGTAGCTGTACAGGATGTTAGATGTATTGTTAAGTATGTATAAGATATTCATATTGAATATTATAAAGTAGTATCGATAAAGTAATAAATCCCGTCTTTTTTGGGGTACAGGTAATAAAATATTTCAACAAAAAACTTGCAAATCATAAAAAAGGATTGCATGATCATAATCCGTCTGAATCCTAAATAGTGTATTCCAAATTTCCCATACGATATATTCCGCATCTGCCTCAGATGCATTGTACAACGCTTTTCCACAGGTCGAGTTATCGAAGGGCAGATTAGAGCATGTGAATAAAAAAGAGGAAGATCTAAAGTATGGGCATATATCTCTTCGCCTCTTGAAAAGTTATGCTGTAAATCGAAATTTTTATGCCGAAATGTGATGCATTGATGCGGTGGGAGTGATTTGTGAAGCGGTCGGAGTTTGCACCGCAGGAGCAGACTTATGTAAAGCACAATCTGGAAAAGCGTTTCCGCAACAATTTTTTCTAGCAGAGGATCCTCGTAATAAATATAAGCAATTTAAGGGCAAACCAGATCTATACTTCTATGTTTTAAATTTATTTTATTTGAATTTTGTGAATAGAACAGTTAAACTGGAAAAATTAATTATTTACAATATCAAATAAGTCGCAATCTAAAGAATTTTGGCGTGCTTTAAAAAGTCACTAATACCAGTAAAAACAACAAAGCTTAATTTTATATAAATACGAACCGGTTATAATTTAAGTAATCTTTGGCAGACACTAATAAACGACCAAATTTCCAAATTGCAAACGTTCACACCCTATTTAAATTATTTTTATAGTTACTACATTCTTTAGAATTGAATTACGTGTACTTGTAAAATATATTCTTATGCGAAATGTGCATATAAAAGTTTTGCTGAAATTTTCGAACGAAGCACCAGGGGCATTTTTGTTCAATTGTCCTGGGAGACTTAGCAAATCCATCGGTCAAGACTGGTCGTTCCTCGTATACATATTACTATCAGAAAGTTATTTTTGATCTCGTCAGGATTTAGATTACATGTAGCCGTGCAACTATTTCAAGAATTTTGTATAGGTATAATGAAATGTAATAATTTAAATCTCCTGAGGTATTTTTGCAAAATCAGTGCATAGAAAATTAAATTTTTCATGTGGAGTTAAATTCACTTGTTATTTTAACCTAATTTTGCACTTCCATCGTAACATAACTGCAATGTCATGTATTTAAAACTTTCTGGTACAATAGAAACACTTCAAACTGCAATGTTAATCTTTACGATGATTCCATGATGGTACGTTGCTGCAGTAAAATTCCCAGCAATTTTCTTAATTTTCTGCTTCAAGTAACGTTTACTGACCGGAAATTCATTCTAAGTAACACATATTTTCTATAGCATTCTCTAGGTGTGTGTTTCAGATTATGTATGACTGGTTTGGAGGCAAATGATGAATAGTTAAGAAAAATAAGTTTGTTGTCCAGAAATGTGTGACATTTTTCTATATTTAGATTGTTTTTTTCATTTAATTTATTTGCATCATGTCCTATAAACGGATCGTAAAAATTTCATAGGATTTTTTTACAAACTTTCTTATTTTCTATTAAAACAAGTATTTATTTACTTATCTGGCCGAAAGATCCAATTATAGAATATGGAGAGTAATGAATGTCATTTTAAATGGTAGAAGTGAAGTGGAGATATATTTCTTATGCTCGTTCTGTAGCCCAGTCAGTGGAGATTAAAAAAGCTCGTTGCCTTACAGGTGGTGTAATAATGATTTTGAAATATATTGTTTGAGTAGCGACCCATGAAAAATACAAGTTTTCGACCTTGGAGGAGGTGACCGCGTAGATAATTATATTTAATAATTGAATATTATTAGTGCTAGCGTATATGAAAGTTTAATTGGAAAAGTGATACGGGGGTGAACGAAAAAATATACTATTTTGTTTTTTTTTTATTGTATATCAGCATATCAGCATATCAGCATATCATCATATCATTTTTGAACTCTGGGTCTCATGACCGATCTATACATATCCAATATGTCACATTTCGTTAAAACACAATTTTACTTGCCGTTCTTGGCTACGATGAAGCACTACATTTTAAGATTTTACTTCACTATACCTTTAAAGCTACAATTTTAAGTTACAATGTGTCTATCCTTGTAGCATAGACGATCAGTTTTACATAAAATTAAATCTTAGTTAATATCAAATATTAATATTACAGTTTTCTGTTAGTCTTTTCGCTAGATAAAACTACAACCTTGCTCATTCTTTATTAATTGTTGCTTATTTGACACTAGAGATTGATTAACTTGTTTAATATTACCCTTCTGATGGTTAATGTTATTTTATTTATCATTTTTGTGGTTTTAATTTACTGTTTTAAGTGGTACGAGCCACAAACTTGACCGTCTCACTGCTATTCCGTAACAGGTGTTTCTGCAACGGAGATAAGTTTCTTCGGAGTGGTATCCTTTACTGTGTTTAAACCTTTTTTTATTTATTTAACGTAAGTTATTTGCTGCTTTTATTCAGGGTGAGGGTGAGATATGAACAATTTTGAATTTTTATTTTTCTTTTTAAAGTATTGAATTTAGTTTTTATTTATTAAAATACATGACAATGTTATATCTAATGAGAAAAAAAAACACCAATTTAACAAATATTAAATTTATTATAAAGATAGTCATAACATAACAATTTTTTGTAAGATACGTAAATTAGATATTAGTTCTTCTTTCTGTTTATTCCTCAAAAAGAGAGTGCTGCTTTTTCTCAAAATTTTCTACAAATTCATGGGGAACTTCAGGAATCATGTATCAGTATCACTACTGGAATCTGATGAGAAACTGTCCATGTCCTCAGGACCCTCATAGACATTGATCAATTTCGTTATTGCATTTCTTGTGCCTTCAAACTTGATACCATAACTCTTTTGACTTGTTTGACTCAGTAAGCGAGTCTTCATATTCTTGGCTACTAATTCTGATATATACATTTTTAGAGCTATGTCGTACAGTATTTTGGACACTACTGTCCGCTTCCTTCTTCTTGTTCTCCTCTCCACTACAGCCACAGTTTTCTTAAGGGTTTTGTACTCCACTTTCTTCACTTTATTGCGCATTCTGCAATATTCCTTTCTAGCTGTGTTCCTTAAGCTGACCAATTCTCTATATGCAGTCATATTGCACTTGAAAATTTCACGACGGGTTTTGTTTTGGATATTTTTGGTAATCTTTTTCGCACGATTGTTTGCCACTCGAATGTTAAAAGTAAACTAACAAGTTTCCGGAAATGTTACTTATATAATATACCTGTTTACCGACCCTTAATTAGGGCGAAGGAGTAAACATATTATATCAGAAAACTACCTAGTTAAGAAAATCATTTTAATTGGGGGTATAAAAGGATTTGATTTAATCCAGGTAAACTTTTATTACCTATTGGCATATACTAATTACATTATATAAGGAAACTATTTACTTAAAAGAATCGGTTCATTTTATTTGTGGTCATAAATAATAGATTTACCTAATTTAATCCAGCTAAACTTTTATTACCTATTGGAATGTAGGTATCATCCCTATTATTTAACATATTCTTGTTTCCTTGTGCAATTTCGAAAACATGATTATATATTGAAACCGTTATAATAATGTTAAAAATATTAATTATTTTCAATGAGTAAAGAAAACAAAAACTAACAAAAACTAAATTTATTAATAACATTCTTCATAACAGCAAACAATTTTAAACAACCTAAATTACATATCAGTTTACTCTTTCTGTTATTCTACAAAAAGGAAACTCAGTTTTTTTTCTAAATTTGCTACACATTCGTCTTGAACTTCAGGGGAATCATGTTCCTTATCACTATTGTCTATATCACTGTCACTACTGGAGCCTGATGATAAACTGTCCATATTCTCAGTACCTTCATGCACATGGATCAATTTCGTTATCGCGTTTCGTATACCTTGAAATTCGGTGCTGTAGTTCTTGTGGCCGGTTTTGAGCAGTAATCGAGTTCTAATATTCTCTGTTACCAGTTCCAATATACACATTTTTAGAGTTGTATCGTGCAGTATTCTGGACACTTTTGTTCCCGTCTTTCTCCTCGTTCTTCTCTCCACTACAGCTACAGTCTTCTTAAGGGTTTTGTATTCCACTTTGTTCACTTTATTCTGCGTTCTGCAATATTCCTTTCTAGCCGTGTTCCGTATGCTGACCAATTCTCTATGTGCAGGCATGTTGAACGCAAAATATCACATCGACTTTCGTTTCGGGTTTTCTTGTTCACGAATAATTTTGGATCCTCTTGGTACGAGGTGTTTGCACTCGAATGGTGAATATAAACTAACAAGTTTCCGGAAATGTTGCTGATATTTATACCTACCTGTTTAATTTACTGACCCTTAACTAAGGCAAAGGAAAATAAATTCGCTTTATGTTAGCTGTGGTTATTAATGGATTTGATTTTATCCAGGTAAACTTTTATTACCTATTATTATCTATTACTTAACATTCTTGTCTTCTTTTGCAATTTTAAAAACAAGAATATTATTAAAACTATTAAAATAATATTAAAAATTCCAATATAAAAGATGGGGCAATAATGTCTTTGAATTTGTTTTTTCGATTTCTGCTAGCTTGAAATTGAATTTAAAAGTTGAGGTAAAATAGAAAAACGAGTCTAGAACTAGAAATTATGTTCGAATACAGGGTATTAGGGACAGTTTTAGGCAAATTTAAATGGGTGATGTAGAATCATCCATCAATCAAAACAGTCGTATGATATTTTTCTCTAATATGATTTTTTCCCCTACGAATAATGTATAGAATCTTCACTTGATTACATAATTTATCAACCGCATCAGGTAAAATATCATTGTTAAACAGAAAAAAATCCTGTTGGAAGTCTCTTATTTAATGTTGTGTATGCGAAAATAAATAAACGTTCATATAATATTTCCAGGCGAATTTCCTCAGAATTACAATGGGTCGATAATCATTATTTGAGTTCTATTTTCTCTGTTAAAAAAGGGTATGGTTTTTGGACTGTTTCCAACGTTGTGGGAATGTTGGTGTTTAGACAGAGATTGTAAAAAATATACGTTATGACTGGGCGTACTCTAAAGGATGAATAATTGTCAAAGCCACACGATAGATATTAATTAAAGTGGTTTAATACCTTCTGTAATATTTTTTATAATATTAAAGGTGGAGAAAATGCAACCCATGAACCGCACTTGACCATCTTTAAACGTAATAATATGTTGCTTTGAATTTAACACCTAAAGCAGGTCTTAAATTTAAACAAATTAAATTACTGTAAAATCTGTCAAAAATAATGAGGTGCTAAACATGCGCTTGTATTATTTGGGAATTCACCAGCATTTGTGGCTCTATATCTGCACTGTACAACGCTACGTGGTTCTGCGGTTTAACCATTCGATTCCATTCTGTATCTCCCTGAATTTTTGGAAATTTTCTCGCAATTTTTTTTATTTTCGAAAGATGACCAAAGATGAGAAAAAATTACCTTAAAATTCATAACGTTAGAGAAAAATGAACAATGACACAAACCGCAGTTCAATATTTAATATCGTTGTGCAGATAGAGAGAGCCATTTAAATGATATAAATTATTAAATCGCGGTCATCGTCGCACAAAACAAAAGCAAAAACTGTTTTCAAAATTCTTTAAAAAATCATTACATAGAAAAAAAACTAGACGAATCTAACGCCGCAAATTTTAATTTCAGTAAAATTTAAAAAATTTAAGAAATTTAAAAAAATTAAAACTGGAAAATTTTAGAAAACTCAAAAATACAAAATTTAAAATATTTAGATTTACCTCTTGGGCAGCTAGGATATGAGTTTGTAAACAGTTGTTTAAATCAGATCTATCGGTTATAAGTTATTTGTAAAATTTGTAACTACTGAAAATTCTCGAAAAATTCATGAAGATAGAGAATAATAAGATATTACCTAAAAGTTTTTTGTGATAACATTTAATTTTATTTCCTTACTTATTTGGGATTTATTACCATATTCTAGAATATTTTGAAGTCCCAGATAATCTAAAAATTATTTGGTTTTAAAAAACTAACCTTTACGCCTGTGACTTACGTCAAAAAAACAAGCATAAACTGTTACTTTGAGGTAAAGGTAATTTTCTAGGTATTTTCTAGATTATCTGGGACTGGGAAGTAAATCCCACATAAAAAAAAATAATAATATGATTCGCCAAATTTTTTAGATTTAAAATTTAAAAAATTTCATTACATTCCAATAATAATTAAACAAGTGATAGTTATTGACAAGATTACACCATTCCAGAAGGAAGTAGTCTTTTAAAAATATTCATCAAAAAAATTAGAAAGCAGTGTTGATTAAGGTGCAAAAAAGGTCAAAACAATTAAAAATTAAAAAGTCATTTATTTCGATTTTCAAAAAATAAAGACTGCGACTACTCACCTGAAAATATACTGTCTACATGACAAGGATTTTAGGGTATTGTTTAAATTTTTATTTTTGATATTGATAAACTTTGTAATTTGAAGTTAAGTTTAAATTTAGATTTGCTCGTTTAGATTAATTGATCTTTTTTATATTCATGCATGCTATAGTAATTAAGTTTTTTTTTTAGTTCAGAAATTTTATTTTATTATCTATAGAAATTGCAAATAATTTGTTCAAAAGAAATATTTTTAAGTTCTTGTATATAGTTTTGAATAATCGATCAGTTAGCCTCTGGGTAGAATTATTTCAATGTTTCATTAATAAGCGACAGTGCGCATGATTTCATGATTATTTAACGTGAAATTTACTATAGGTTTGCTATAATTACTCTTTTACCTTTCAGGGCCTTTGGGGGTTCCCTTCTACCATCGAAGAAATATCTTGCCTATAAATCTGCTGTCATGCTATTTTTAAATAAAGGTTATTTGAAATTTGCGCTAGTTTATTTTATTATATTTCTATCGACTTGGAATTATAGAAATATTTATCAGAATGAATGTCCCTCTACTATTTGACAGCTAGATGTCTCCGAGTCTGCTGTATTTTAGATATCCAGCTGAGATGAATTTAAATGCTTAGGTTTTTACAATTAAGCATAGATAGCACTCAAAATGCAAAGTTTTATTGCAAATATCAGATAATCAAAAGCATAAAAAACGTTTCTTAATCTATGTCCCTGCGCTAATTAAAACTAGTTAAATCTACAACAGATGTAGGACAGTGTCCTTTTGGATATTAACAAAATTAGATAAACTAAGGTTTAAAATTTCGTTTCAGAGTAAGCTCTGCACATTCGGGTTACCGAGTCGTTTTAATTGCACTTGAATTGGCAGACCTGTTTTAAGTTTTTGACACTTGTGGTCCATATATGATGGCTGACTGTTCTAGAATTTATTGCACCGTTTACTAGATTTGTGTAAACCAAATAGGCCTTGGATGCAATTTTGGATTTCGACCAATCAGGTGGCTCCTCATTAATTAGGATATTTTTTAGCTTTATTCCTGGTAAGTTGAAGCTGCTTTTCCGTAACTTTTTCGTATTTGGCCTTGACCCATCATTTAAAAGTCCTGGGAATATACATTTCCAGTTTAAATTATAATTTTCTGAATTTATTTCAGGAGCGATCTGGACGTGGGTTTGCTTCTTTCACTACCCAATAACAACTCCACTTTTGTAATTTGTTTCGTTTCTAAGGAACATGCAGAAAATTTGCCAAACCAAGGATTTCTTGATTCCCATCTGTCATTATGGTTTGTATTTTTGCCTTTTTTAACTTTATTATATAATTTTCCTATGAAATTATGTCATTTTTAGCATCCTTATCCCCTGTCGAATTTGTGGATACCCATTTGTTGATATTACGTGAGATGAATTTTTGCCCTGTCGTTCACTTCGACGAAACATCACTGAACCTTTCGAAGATCACTACACAACACTTCTTAGGATCTAATTTACATTGTGTCTAGTCATTTGACTAAACTTGAGGTTTCACAGGTGTAAGACTACACTATTTAATTATTATAATTTTAGAAGAAATTTACAGAAATAGAGTCCATCTTGTTTTAACTGTTGTGTTGAAAATCGTTCAAACTTTGTTTAAAGCATGTAACTGACAGCTGTTCTGTTATTGATTATTTTAAAGAAACACAGTACAATGCATTTACTTTATTTACGCCTTTAATTTGTTTATGTTTGGTTTGTTTTAGCGTAGCTGACCCTTTGTTTACATGTGGCTCGTTGACCTATTTCGCCTCAACAGGTGTTCTACAGCAGATTTATGAAGATGGTGATATCCTTTTTTTTAACTTGTATTTATCTATTGAGTATACCATACGTAAGTTTCTCGTTATTTGTTTTATTAAGAGGAATAGAGTTTGTTTTTAGTTTATTTATTTAATAATCGGGTTTTAATTTCTTTTATAGTTTAAAATACATGACAATACACTATATCTTGTTATGAGAAAACATTGTGTGGTTTTAATTTTTTAAATTTATTGATTTCCAGCTGATAAAACGAAAAGTTGCTAACAATTTTAAATAATTAATTAAATTATATATAAATCTGATGCCTTTCAAATTTTAGACTCCCCGACATTATCACTACATTTCCCCTTATCTATAATATTTCGTATAAAGAATTCATAGTAATTACGTAATCTGTGTGTAGCGTTGTAGACGATTTGTTATGAAAATGTCAAATCCGTAATCAGTCCCTAATTAAATTTAATACTTTTAAGATGTTTCATGCGTCCCATAATTTGGTCGAGTATGCTATGACCGATTAATTCTATCCTGAAATATAATATCCTTGACAAGTTTGCTCTGCAATTTCATGAAGTTAGAAGTTTATCTTCACTAACTTTTATAGACATCTTTGCCAAACTATTAAAGAACACTGAGATAAAGGATGACAAGCAGATGACAGACGCGGCATAAAAAACTTCATACTCTCTGAACAAATTAGCGAATTCTGCAAGATTAAGCACGCATAAAGTCCGGTTGGAACTTTATTTGGTTTCTGGTTTTCTAGTTTCTATTTTCATCTACCTCTCTTTGATTTAGCTAATCTTGCATGATGTGTACCAACTAATTAGTAGGAAAGAGAAATAATTATTCGCTCGTATTTGAATAAACCCAGACGAATAAATACATCCAGGTACTTTATGAAATATCCTCGACGTTACATTCACATGTGATAACAGTGATAGATCTTTCTGCAGAGATATGTTCCCAAAATTGAGACATTATTTTACTATTAAATGGTGATTATTACATTAGAGTATTCTAATGAAAGTTTGAGAATAAGGGAGATATAAAAATATGTTAAGTATATTAATCGTTGTTTTGATAAAAATATCTAAATATTTCACTTAATTCCAGTGATACTCTTACGTGAAATAAATATATGTGAGTGTTTCATTATTTAATGATATCCCTTCAAATTTTATTATTTATCAATTAATAAAATGTGTCCATATTTCAATTAACAAATTCAATTACGTACCGAATTAGCAAATAACATTTATTTAGTTATTCAACTATGTATTTATTCTGCAAACAGCGTCAAATAATACAGACAACACCATTTTAGCGGTGCAGTAGAAATGATATTACCAATAATTTGATATTGAAACGGCAGCAAAATATTTAATAAAATATTTGTGTTAAATATTTGTTTGTCATAACATAACCGCGTAAAATTAATAGAAATATTCCATATTAATGTTCATTGTTTGAGTGTAGGAGGAGAAGAAATAAAATTTTCGGATAGCAAATTTTATATGTAATTTATTACTATAAACAAAATAGGACTAATCTAAAAATAATTTACTGCTCAAACCATACCTAATTACGAAGGCGTATAGGGGCCAACAACTTTATTTTTTTACAAACATATGGAATTGCCAATTCAAAGTGACAATTGTCACTTCAAAGTGACAATTGTCACTTCAAAGTGACAATTGTCACATCGATGTGACAATTGTCACTTTGAATTGGCAATTCCATATGTTTGTAAAAAAATAAAGTTGTTGGCCCCTATACGCCTTCGTACCTAATGATTTATTTGCATCATTTTAATAGATTCCTTAACAATGAAAGTTGCAGGCTATCGCTTGCATATCTCAATGCCAATTCATATTAAGACTCAACAAAGGTTTCCGATCCTCCACATTTGAAAAATATAAATATAATAGCACGAACACTGTTATTTGTACTAGAAGTTTCAGCCATTTTTATTCAACGAGTTGCATGACATGTAACGGTTTGATCTCGATATAAATTTAGCGATTAGTATTGCTCTTCGGAGGTGTAATCCATTGCAGGTCGGGGTACTTGCCCGCTCAGTAGTTGTTTCCTGCAATTCCTATTTTGCAATAATATAAGTATTTTTTAATATTGTCCAAAATTGCTGGTAAATAAGATAGATAGATAGTGCGAAAGTCTTTATAACTTGTAAACAAAAAAAATTGATGAAAATCATCCCCTCAAGTGAGTAATTGGTCATATTGACAAGAAAAAGAATAATTCTCACAAAATTTCTTTATTATATAAATAATAAAGAAATTTTGTGAGAATTATTCTTTTTCTTGTCAATGTGAAAATATTCAGTTCAATGTTTTATAACATGAAAAACAGTTGGTTGAACGGATTCGGCAATAATTGCGTTATAAAGCACTTTCAGTAATTTTACGGCGAGGGTTTATGTAACTTGCACCTTGCGCTCTTGCAAATTAAATGGTATGGAGTATCAAATGAATCGTCTTAACGTCTAGAATACTAATTTCACCAAATTTTTGTTCTACAAGTGAAAAATGGCACTTGGCTTTGATATTTGATTTTAAAGAATCTGGCACAAAAAACAAATTACTCGACCAGCTCTCTCATTAAGTTATACATAAACCAGGAAACTAAATTTTCAGCTCGGGAATACCATTATTACATAATATTAAATACGAAATGTATCATTGCCAGTCCCTCAGTTAATCCAGCAGATTTAAAGTGATATATGTAGGCTTAGCTAGCAAGTGACCATGCTTACATCCTAAACATAGACAACATTGATTTTAGTATCCACGGCATTCCAAATCGAACCGAAGTATAACGACGGATAAGGACTAGAATTCAGCGCTATATGCTTATTAAGTTGTGCGAGAATTGCTGGAAAAACCACTAGACCTTCAGCTGAATTTCTGTCACAGATACGTGAAAGGCAAGCAATATGTGCTTCTCAAAAGCCAAGGGTCAACTCTTATAGGGAAATGGTTATAAGATATGAGTATACTGTAAATACTCTTGTATAAAAAAATCATATATTCAGCTTAGAACGTTATTAGAAGTATAGGCAGGGCCAAACTTATTGGTACTTTACATAGCTATCGGTTTAAGGGGAATCGAGATGGAACACCTAGGTACTTACTAATTATTTTATTTTGTACTGTACAGTGTGATCCACTTAACTTTCCCGCCCCACGTTTCTCTGCTATTTCTGTAGTTACAAAAAAATTATTCTAACAAAAGTTGTAGGGCATTTTGTGAAGTTTTTAAATATGACATCAAAAAAACAATTGAAAATAAATGACGAAGTTATAATATTCAATAAATTTTATTTTTTTTTTAATTATTTAATTTAATAATATTAAAAAAATTAATTAATATAATACGTAGAGTATTACATTATTTAATTTTTTTGTACATTTTAAGTCTTATTATTATTGTTTTGTTTTAAGGAGGGGAATTCAGATAATATTTTCACTTGTAATATGACTAGTACTTAAATTATTTGCGGAAATTTTTCGTCGAAGACGAGGGATAATTTTCTTAAAATATTGGTGACCAAGAAAAAAATTACAGAAATAATTTAAGTACGTGTGGTATTCGGTAAGAAAATTTCACCTAAATCAAATGAAAAAATAAATGACAGATTAGGTTAAAAAATTAGAAATTGCCAGTTTTACGGTAGATGTCAAAATCGCTACATTTCGTTCACTCCCCCTACTTTGAAAATCGCAGCGAGACCATACGGATCGCGATATAACTCCAAGTTGGACCCTTTACCTTGGATTTTTTGCCAGAACGGCGGTCCGGCGGCGGTTTTTCGTTCGGAAATAGCGTTTGAAGTTTTTATATGCAACTTTCAAAAAATTTCCATTGAAATCCCTCCCCGCAGAAAATTTCCGAAGAAATACATATAGGTTGTCATGGCAACGTTAAGAAATGCTCCTATTTTATTGGTTAATAGGTTGGCGTGAAATTTTCAGGAAAATTGACTTCAGTTCATGATTTGGTTTATGTGTTGCTTGACTACTTGAAAGCTTTCGACACCATCCAACACAATTTATATTAAAAATTTTAAAATACGTTGGATTTAATACGACAGAGACAGCAGCTAATTTCATTAATAATAATTATTTATATGGCCTACAACAAATGGTGATTCTTAAAAACAAGCATTCTAACTCTTCAAATATTTCTTGTGGGGGGTCACAAGGTGCTGTGTTGGGTCCAATATTATTTACATTCAATACGCCTTATTTTCCTGAATTATTAAATAATTGTAAGACATAAATGTACGCAGATGAAGTCGAATTGTTTTATAGTTTTGATCCAACTGATTTACAAAGTAGCTACAATATTGTCTTGCATTACATTTATTATAACTATGCAGATAATATTAAACCTTAAAATTAAAATCTGTAATAATTGGATTTTGGATTTAAAACTTAAGTGGCTAAAACACTTAGTTTGTAAGACTAACAATCAGAAAGAAAAATCGGATTTAAAACTTAGTTGCTTAATTAATTTATAGGTACTTATTATTGGAAAAGTAATTTAGTGTGGTTTAGTTTCTCGTATTAATGGTATCAATCTCATTATTCGTAAGATTTATGATTAATAATGTATATTATTGTCAATCGTTTTAGATCACTGCCAAATACATATTTTTTTAATTAGTTTTTTCAACCCTCCAAAATTTAAAAATATGACATTTGTTTAGTGAATGTATTTCTTCTACTTGTTTAATTCTAATCTTTAGAGACTTGCCACAACGTAAATAGGACTAAGTAAAACAATGTTTTGTGCAAATGTGCTGTTTACGTATAAAATATATTTACTGTAGAATTATTTTCCTCGCTACCCAAAAGATAAAAAAACTAATGGACCAACCACACCACGAGTAGTTACGTTAATTAAAAATATAGTTAAGTAGTTTTAGCACAAGGATTAGGATTTCTCGCTGCAGTTACGTTATTATCTCATTGCAGATGAAAATAATTGTAGTGGAAATCTTGCTAATTACGTAATATATGTAATCGCAGATTTAGTAAAGTACTCTTGTAACTTTTGGTTCTGCATCTATCGAATTGAGGTAGCCGTGTGTGTAGTTAAAGAATTGTTGCCCCAATTATCATTTCATGCGCTAAATTTGTTAGTTATGTTTTCGGTGCGTCTCCATTATTGAATAGGATAAAGCAATTTTTTCGTACAAAAGGTACATTAAGCGACAGAATATCTGTTGGTATTAAAATAGTTAATTAGCTGATATACAATAAAATTTTATTATAATATTTGCTGTATTAATACATAATGGAAAATATCAGATCTATTGACACATGTGGATCCATTATGATTAATTATACGATAAAAAGATCGTAAAATGTCAAAGTCGTGGAAACACATTATTCTAATTGAATCCAGAAACTGCCTAAAATCGTCACTATCGAGTGATGACTCCAAATTTTCCTTCTTCTTTCATTAATATTATCCAAAATATATACTTTTAATGGACACTACTGTGACGAAGTTATTTTTCTTTCCTATTTTCATCCAAGTTCATATATTTTTTATATAAGAGTTAAAAAATTCAAAGCAGCTAGTTCAAGTCCGGTTTTGACGTCACACATATTGATCGAGTTGATCTACTGCGATTTCTTTGATTTTGCAATTTAAATTCTTACAGTGGAGGCACATAATTCAATTTTAGTCTGCAACCTCCACCACCCAGACATATTCATCACTGAATTTGATGAAGTAAGTAGAGGTTTGAGTGTAAGAAATACTTTCCCTTGTCTTTCTTGCTTCGTTAAACTTATTCTCTTAAAACGTGGTACCAAAAGATCCCTTAAAATATTCGATACAAATAAATCAAATACTTTAAACCAGCAATATTGTGATGAAACTATTTTTAGTCCCAATATTTAATATTTTTTGGTAATAGTACGTATAAATAAATTAAATTGTTACGTCAACCTAACACATTCAAATGCGCGTTAGTTTGCGCCAAGCTTCTCTTAAAGTAATATGAGCAAAGACAGTTGATCACCGCGAATCGCAGCAACGAAGTCTTCAGACAAAGTTTTGTAACTCAAGTTCATTACTTCATATTTTTGTTAGTTTGACGAATAGTGTCGTCCACTTTAGTCTTTTATTCGTATTTACAGTCACTTTAATTTTTTTTGTTTTGCGGATTCTTAAACTTTAGGGTCTCAACTTCGAATATTAAAAAGGAATAGATGTGCTTTTACCCCTAAGAGGGTGAAAACCACCCCTGGAGTTCAAAATTTAATACTGACTCAAATATTAAGAGTTAGTTTTTAAAAAAATTCATGTAGGTATATATGTTTGAGGCAAGACTAATGAAGTTGAAGACGAGAAAAGGCTCTTAATAGTGTTTCGACTACGAGGTTATGGCATAATTTAGGGATCATATGGTGGTGTCCTAGGAATTCGTGCAAATAATTCAAAAGAGTATAGATGTGTTCAAACATCACCATTCCTTCATATAAAAAATATTTATACGACCTTTCGTTACACCTATAATTGTCATTTCTCATGGTTACTTTAAATAAGCAAAATAAACAAAACATTGTTTTTTGATATTAGACAACATTTAACTTTACCTTATTCTTTTAGCCAAAATCATTTATGATTAGAATTTATACAGGGAATAGAAGAGAACTGTTGTTTTACCTAGCATTGGGTGATGAACTGCTAAACAAAGTGTAGAACTTATTTTAGGCTGTCTTAAAAACTAGCTTATTTCTGCCCAAGTTAATTAGGTACTAATTTGTTTAAAACTGTGAAACACATCAAAGGTGTTTCCGTTAGGAAATCCTCTGTAGCTATAACGAACCGAGCTTTGTTATAATTAAAAGTTATCGAAACTTGAGTCAACTCAATTTGATTGTCTACTGCAGTTAAACGTAATGGACGGGCTTCACCATAATTTTGTTGGAAACATTTAAGTCGTTTCCATTGTCAGAGCAGCAAACTACTCTATTGTTTCAGTGTTTATTTCAGTTGTGCCACAATGCTGCTGTGAAATATAGCGGTCATTATTTAGGCATCTCTGTTATTGTTTCCTACTCAAAAATACCTCGTTTTTACTGGAATGTTCATTGTTCATATTTTCACATTACGAATTATCTAATAAAAATGTTTTGGGGAGGAAACAATGGCGGCGAAAAACACATTAAAATGATCACCGTGTTACAGTCAGTCGGTTACAGATGGATTGTAATTTTATTTCCTACGTTCCAATTAAAGAAACTCTGTTGTTGATTTAGGAACAAAGTTTAAGTGATCAGTTATTGCTAGAAGTGCGATTATTGCTTGATAATAAAATAGACGCAAGTAGTAGGAAGCCGACAAGATTGCTTAGAAAAAATTAATTCAATTCAAACAAGAATTTGGGTTAGAGGTTTACCTATATCGTAGAAAATTTTGGAAACTTACAAATGGATGAAATAACATAATCTAAACTAGTGCCTGTATAAGCACTAATATTTTGCGTCATTTGGAAGGATTTTGGAAAGCTAATTGTAGATGGCGTCAATATTGATGAAGATTATAATCATAATCTTAATCATAAATATTTTTAGGAGCAGGTATCATGGGATATTACCCAATGGGGTAAGAACTTCTTTTATGTATTTCGATGATGGATTTGACACTAATTTGAATTCATTAAAAGTCCTACGAGAGCGCCCTCACTGACAGATTATCATAAATAAAATCATTCATACAGGATAAACATTATTGTCGTTTGTTACAAATAAATATCTATTACAAAAATATACATAAACTTTATAGAAATGCTGGATATGTTACAAAATATTATATACCTAAAGAATACTATTAAACGTAATTGACGTATCTCTGCAATAAATTTTAAATATTGCAAAACGTACGCGCGTAGGATTAAAATTCGCATAGACAGCGTGAGCTACGGTTACATTTTTATTTTGTATTAAAAATTTATTAACGGTATAAACTGAAAGGTTTAATACGGATGCAGATATGTATGTGTCTGACAATACATGCCATAGAAAGCGCCATAAAATATTTTACAGTTTGATATTGTGTATTATTTCACTTTAACATGAATATTACTTTAATGAAGTCGTAATAAAGTTGAATTTGACGTCTCTCGCAGACATTTTATATATAACAATAGATGTTCGAGTTTTTATTGTTTCGCTATTAAAATATGATTTCAAGCAATAATTAAATTTTGTCGTATTGTGTATAGCCGTTAACGCCGTAGGAAAGTTAGCGGGTGCTTATACCCTGGGAATTCCGACGTACTCAACGTAATCTCGAATTTAATTTAATTTAAATTACGTGAATAAAATAGAAAGACAACAGAATATACCATAATAACTTAAACTTGTATCGCCTGGCATTAATCTTATCTTTAGGGGCAATAAAATAAGTTGGCGCGTAGATATTTCAATTACTTGACAAGTATAAACAGATCGATAGTGTATTTTTCTATAATTCACAGGGCAAAATTAATTTAACTAACTCATATATTTTTAGTTTTTGTATGTGAAGATTTAAATTTTTACTTTAATTTGAAGCATTTATACACAAAAACAATTCAATACCTTAAGCAAAGATATTGGACAAATCTACATTCCTATAACAGTTTTAATGAATTCCAAATCGTTGGCAGCTAATTTTTCAAAGCAAGCAGGCATCGTAAAAACGGATTATAAATTAAGTTTGCTTCAAAACGCCAATTATTTCAGTGCTATTGAAACGTTCTCGAAGCTCTTTCATTGGTCAGTCTTTAAAAGACCCAAGAGCCATTTTACACTTAACTATTATTTCAGCAATTTACAGCGCAACGCGCACATGTGCTTTTAAGAGGATATCACGAATCGAGATTTAAATTCCAGGTTTAAGTTTCAGAGCACGATTCATAAAATTAAATTGGCAGTTCAAAAGGAGAATCACTTGTCGTAAATTACTGATTTGGGAGAAATCAGGTAGGTAACTTCAGATATGGCGAGCTAGATTTTTTCTTTTTATTAAGATCCTCGACCACATATTATTTAACAATAAAATATGAAAAACAGGAGAAAAAGTAACTAATCATCGCCCCAATATTTCCAAAATATTTTATGCAATGTGTATATTAATTTAAAATGGATTATTCAGATGTAGAAAAACATAATTTTATTTGTCATTCATTTTGACACCTACCTATAGAAATTATTTTATAGAAATAATATGAGAAAAGTGTAAAAACAAAAGTTGTAGAAATAAATTTTGGTGATAAGAAATAAAACAAATGAACATCAGGAAGTAAACTGTCAGTTATTATCTGAAACATTTTGTCGTTTTTTTTTTCACGGTAAACTATGTTCCATGCGGTAGGTACTAATATTTCCAGAACGGATAGAGCAAATGACAGAATATTATATATTTTTGGAATCAGAGAAAAAAGGTCTTTCAAAATATGCAAAAATGTACAGGGTGTTCCATTAAAAAAAATAACAATTTGTGTCTTTTTCTCTACTTTCGAACTCCATTTTATTTTATTTTTTTTCAGCAATGGATAATTCACATTAATATCTACAATTTTTATTTTTACGCTTTTTCATACCTCTAAAAATAAAGGCTGCAGGTAGGTGTCAAAATATATGGAACTACCCTGATGTACAGTTTATTACTTTAGCCCTAAAAGATAAAAAATATTAAATACAAATAAGCAATGTGCGTAAAAACAAATCACCAATATTTATCTAAAAACATTACCAAATGAGAAATAAAATATTTAAAGCCACATGAATAAAAACAAACACAAACAAGAACTTGTAATTAAATAATAATTTAATCCTTTCTAAATCCACCTAGTAGGTAAATAAATTTGAGGGCGTGGATTCAACAGACACTTAAAATTAACGCTGAACTTTTATTTTGTAGTTTCATGGAAGTTATGAACTAATCAAATATACATACTGTAATTTTTAGAATGAAAACTTCCAAATGTTATTTCTATATCAAACGATAAATCTTCTATGAATAATTATTTAACACCTTAAATATTTCAAATTCAATTTTCTTGAGATACCATTTGACTTATGCTATAATCCAAAATTCTTAAGGGGCGGGCTGCCAACGGGGAACGATTGTGGTTCGAGGTAAATATTTTGATTTAAACTGTGAAAATTGGTATGTTTCTTGAATCAGTCAAAATATCTTTATAAAATTTAATTTAATACCTATAAGAGTGAAGTTATTACACTGGATGACATTAATTGAGAAAAAAATGAAAATCAAATTATTCATAATTTTGTGTTTTTGCCGGCACAAAGAACATAATATTTAATATATTTATGGTAGGTAGTACTTTAGATATTGTCCTACCTCATATGTGTGATGTTAGTTTGTCTCTGACTCGTTATCAAAATATGATATTTATTTTTTTATTTTCATGATTGTCTTTTAATTAGATGTATATATCTGTTGGGCAATGAAATAATATTATTAGTTAAAAAAAGAAATTGTAGCAAATTTAATCCAGTAGGTACTTATAATTTTTAAGTTATCTTGGGAATTTCAGAAATAAAACGTGGGTTAACGTTACGAGACTTATCATGTAAAATATACTGTGTGACTCTTAAGACCCAGCGGAATAAAAAATTTCAATTTATCACGCAGGAAAAAGAAACACGAAAAACCCTAAAAATGATTAATTATTTACGTAGAAAAACTCGATAAAGTCTTCTAAAGACTATTTGCACCCGCATAATTTATTTAGACCTTGACAGCAACCAATATTTCATATTATCTAAAAAAGGTTCAATGATAGTATTTATGCCCGGTTCCCACTTAAAAAAGAAATATATCCTTTTCCAAACAGATTAAAATAAACGACGGCAGAGACGTGTATGTGTCCCAGAACAAATCTATACACTACAATACGAAATGAATACCAATGCAGCAGGAGAGTTTCCAATATTTGGATTCGCTGCCATAAATATCATCCTTGTATCGGACCGCGCGTACACGAATGGATAGTAACGGGATTTCGATTCAGTTAAAAAACCCCTATGTGCAATGCATTTGTGATAATAGCCCATTAGCACTGCAACAATGTATTATTAAGGATGCAAAACAACAACAAATTTTCCCGATTTTCTTATCCGGGATTGTTTAGCAAGGTTAGCTGCTTCATGGTAAGAATTTAAAGTAAAGTAATTTAACTGTAAATAATTTCTGGAAAGTAGAATCTATAAGAATCATCAACGATACTTCTGATGATAGGTGCCAATATCAGTGTAATGTTTTCATTCCGTAATTTCATGCAGTAAATTAATTACAGTAATATAACAATCTACAATGCTTTAATAACAACCAAAATAGAGAAATTTAAAATTCTAATTCGATGCAATTAAAATGCTAGGGATAATGCCTCAGAAAATTGTGTAATTACAATCCTGCCCCCGTTTTGCTTAATAAATTCATAGGTATAAATAAATTTCTCAAAGCAGCACTGGAAATTACACATCATTTTTTCTTAATAACAAGAATTACTGTAATATAAGTACCTCTTAAGCTAGATATATCCAACCACTATCACGTTTCATCTTAAGGTATAGAATTAAATAGAAACGGTTATGTTTAAGAACACACATAAGCTCCATGAATAAATTAAAAATAAGTACGTGAGTTCCGCTTTTAAAATTAAAATCTAGCTAATGATCCTATGTAGTAAAACTGCAGATTTTATGCATAGTTTATTTAGTCTTGAGATTAAACATGTTTTAAAATAAATATTTTTTTAGAAATGAAATCCAAAGAAGTCAGAAATCTATAGAGCTAAATATTTAATAAAATAACATAGGTAGTAAAAGTGAATTTTACTATTTACATCAAAATGTGAGTCTAAATCTTCTAAATAACGTCTTAAAAAGACAAAACTCTTTACAGAGCTTATTTGCAAATTCTATATTTAACTGATGAAAATCAAGTACCTACTACGAATGTAGAAAGCAAATAATTTAATATTGCAATAAGACCCACCAGATGGATTATTCCAAAAGGACTCCTCTGTTATCTTTACTTTACTTTTACTTTACTTTAAACATTAATTTAATAATAAGATAAAATAGTAAAAATAAATTTTACTATTTACGCTCGATTTACGTCAAAGTTTTTAGTCTTAATCCTCTAATGTCTTAAAAAGACATAAGATTAATCCGTCTGGTGGGGCTTATTGCAATATTAAATTATTTGCTTTCTACATTCGTAGTACTGGTTTTCATGCAGTTAAATGTAGACAGTTTGCAAATAAGCTCTGAAAAGAGTATTTATGTCTTTTTAAGACATTAGAGGATTAAGACTAAAAACTTTGACGTAAATAGTAAAATTTATTTTTACTATTTTCCCTTATTAAAAATTTACCTCTATGGATTTCTGACTTCTTTGGATTTCATTTCTATTAATTTAATAATTTTTTGACAAAATCGAGTTGCCATGAAATAACAAATGATCGAGCAAATTATTGACAGTGGGCAAATTAATGACAGTAGGCAAATTATTGACAGTAGTTGTAGAAGTAATGCTAGAACTGTTTTTGTAATTATTGTTGGTGGTATTATTATTTATTCATTATGGGAAGACTTTCAGTTGATGAAAGACTAGATATGTATAATGTTTACATTCGAAATTATCGCAATTCTGTAGCTGCATTGCAAAGTTACGCAAATATGTATCCTGAAAGATGACAGCCAGTCAGGAACGGTACGTTACAAAATGTAAGAAATAACCGTCCCGTTATTGAAACCGTAAATGAAATTAATGTATTGGCACAAATTCATATAAATCCAGAATCATCACAAAGGACGATTGCTTTGGAATATAATTTATCAAAATCTGGCGTTCAAAGAACTCTGAAAAAACACAAATATCGTGCATTTAAGGTTAAACCGATACAAATATTGCATCCAGGAGACAACCAAAGAAGATTAGCATTTTGTCATTGATTTCGTGATCAACTGAGGGAAGATCCTGATTTTTCTACTAAAATACTATGGTCAGATGAAACGACATTTACGAACAGAGGAATGTTTAATAGAAGAAATAAACATTTTTTATGCCGTTGAAACCTCTATTTAATACAAGTTAGGCCCCAAATTCGTTTTTCAATTAATATTTGGTGTGGCTTTTTGGATGACCAGTTAATAGGTCCTTACTTTATTCCAGGCTAATTAACTGGTCACTCCTATGCTAATTTTCTTCAAAAAACAGAAGCCTCTAAATTGCATAACCTAAGAGTAAGTAACCAAATATACACCTACGTCCGCTTGGATTGTCTAAGTTGCAAACGCTAATTATTAATTTTACCTTAAAGGTATGCAACCCATTTAACAAGAAGCACGAATTAAGTTAGAACGTTGAATTATAATATTATAAATCTACGATTGAAGGTATCGAGGAATCCTTTTTAATGAAATGCAAAGCCTACTTTGATAATTTTGTATATCCTGAATATGACGGCGTATTAGGGAAAAACAAAAGAATGCCATGACCCGATTATAAATTGGAAAAACCGTTGAAAAGAGAAATTGCAGCTTTATACGAGAAAAGTATACCACTTAAGATTGGAAAGATGGGGCCGCTGTCCTTTACTGTAGATATTCTTAAATTCCATACATATTATAATAAACTGTCGTCGGACTTCTCTATTCGTCAATATTATCAAGGCATTCTCACTTTTCTAATATTTTTTCAGCGCCGCCAGTTTGAGATTTGCGGAAAGCTTCTGAAATATTCCACTACCATTAGTTTTGTGCAAATGATCCCTTCTACTTTGATAATGTTAAGATATAGCAAATAATAAAAAATACCTGGAATGCGGTTACATTTAGGGATGGAGATGAGTTTGATAGTTTTGAATTATATTTTTATTACGGCGATCAGGAGGTTTACTTCAAAATGTAAGTGCTATTTCAAACTTTATAGGACAACGCAGGTCGTGCAATTTTTATGATGATGAGCAACAGCGGCGTGTTTTCACGAAAATATTTGGGCGTTAAATTAAATAAAAAATTAATAAGCATGTTTTTTATGGATTGGTCTTTGACCAATGTCAATGGGTCACCTAGCCTGGGTCAGAACAAAAATTTGAAATTTTTAGGAGTCTCGTTACAGGAAGGGGTAATTTGGGATACTTAGTCTGTTTTCGAACGCTATCGTGTTTCATGCATTTTTTGTGCAGAAATGCATAGTTATAAGAATGATACTCAAAAATGTTTTTCCTTATTTTACAACTTTAACAATTTTTACAGAAAATGAAGACGAAATATTTGAGTAAAAATCATGATGATGTGCATATTATGATGCCATCCATTACATAATATAATGTTTTACCCTGCTGCTGGGAAGGTGTATTCAGTTCAGTTGATATTTATTTGTGTAATTATTTATTAATGCTAACGCATAACCCTAGGGCGTCCGACATACTTAGCACACCCGGGAAGACGCCACTGATGAGGAAATAAGTATTTAATATTCATATACAGTTCAAGGTGGTGATGTGACGACGTATAAATCGGGTATAAATGTTAAAGATGCTTAGAGACGTTTCATATAATATTTTCATATACGGGCTAAGGTAGAAAGCTTTTTACACTCGAATTTTCGATGTTGGAATATTAAACCAAATCAGCTTTGATATTTTATATGCACGATGTCGAGTTTTTTATGTATTCGAAATTACCTTATATTTCAAATACCTACTTGGAGAATTATATTAAATCCTGCTTGAAATTTGAAACGGAATAATCAACATTTTTATTTTTACTCTTATATTAGGTATTCTGTATTCTTACGACGAAATGTACTTACTGTATGGACAATTTTAAATTTGGCAGTAGGTCTAAAAATTTATGTGGTAAAAACAGAATTCATTGAGGTAGAAGATTCAAGTACATAGGTATGTATATTTGAAAATATTATGTTCAAGGCACAGTGATATTTTGTATATTAAAAAGTTTTTAACGAAGAGAAATATTGTACAAAAGATTTAGAGAATATATATCCTTTAATTTTGACGCTATTATAGAGAAAACGTACTTACATGTATCCAAGTATATTATTATCCACGACATCCAGATTTGTTATTAATTACCTGGAAAAAAGAAAACAATATTATTTCTGTTCATAACAATATTTCTGAAACAAGTTAAAAAAAAATTTCAAAAATCACTTCGTAGATTTCTAAATTTAGATTTATTTTAAGATAAATATCTAAGGACTGTTGGCTTAACGGCGTTCTTTATAAATATTCTTTTTTGTAACTTATTCGAAGATATACAGTGAGAAGAAATGATCAACGTTTCAGGTGGGCGCAAAATTTCCGATTTTAGTGTATTACCCTCTCTCTTACTTTTGGATATACAACTATTTTACTATTAGTGCTTTTTTATAACTTTTTATTCCATAATTATTCAAAATTATATTTCAAATTTATGGAAAATGGAAATATAGAGATAATACATTATATACAATGATAACAAATTTGAAGGTAATAATCGACCTTACAGTACCTATACAATGAATAATAATGAATGATTATGTTCCACTTTTCGTGAACAACTTTTTTGTAAAGAACCAGCCGGAAACATTTTTTCGGTAAATTACTCATAACTTGAAATTTATTTTTTGCACTTCCGCGGTAAATCAAAGAGAATTACGAAATCCGGATTGATGCATTGCTTCATCTACACAAATATACCTTTGAGATACAAAAGAAGTAATAGAAAGCACGAAGGAATAACAAAAACGGACTGATAAATGCGAAATGATAGTAAGACAATTTATGTGCTGTCATTATATACCGAGCAGCAATTTGTATGTTCTAAAAGCTATTTGCTACCGATGTAAAAGAACCTAGTAATATGTCTCTACTTTTCGTGAAGACATTACGATGCCGACTTTATTTTGTGCAGGAGACACTTGACAGTTGATAAAGAAGCTTATTATATTGTCTTATTACTTCGAACGTTACTTTTAACGAATATCAGTGAACAATCTGCATCCAATATTTTTGTAAGTAAAGTAAATATTCCTTTATAAAAACTCAACCTGTAGAAACCTATAAAATAAAATTTGTTAAATTATTAACTTATTATTAGTATTACTTCAGTTTCTAAAAGTGTTTTATATGGTAAAAAAAACGCATCTGTTATCGCTACTTTTATTGTATCCTCTTCAGGGCGCTACAAAATATTATGCGACATTATAGGTATATAATCAAAATTTAAATCACAAAAATAATACATTTAAAATACTTTCTAAGTTAATAATGGAATATCATAAAAACAAAAAAATTATTAAATTTAGTATTTCGTTGAAAGGTTTAAAATTGTAAATTTCATTCAGGTTACATAGATGTTTTGGTTTGAAGGAAATTAAATATAAATTATAAGTGAAACACAAACACATACTTTGGTACTCGGCGAACTGCTACTACTCAAATGGATTTCTTATAGTGTTTCTGATGATAATATTTTTTTGTTTGATAGTGAGTTTTTTTTGTGAATTTTTTTAACTATTATAAACAAAATTAATGTTGTATCTGGTTAATTAAATTGAAATATGAACTATTAAGCACTCATAGTATATTTTTTAATATTTATCATCTCTTGAAAAATTCGTTTTGAATAATTATTTTGTATTTCAACAATTTCTGTATCTTCTAAACTGAATTTATGGTTGGTTCATTTGGTTCAATAAGGTATGCGCATGATTTTTGAATTAAATGTAATTTTGTAAATTAACTTACTAAATGGCTATCGCAATAATAAAAAGCGGCTAAAATGTAACCCATTATCCAAAAAAAATTAACAAAAATTGGTTATTCCAAAAATGACTGTGACGTCATGCAAATGGCTGCTGTGGTGTTGTGACGTCAGAAACTCGCATTTCCATTTAATGTTTGTTAAAATAGCGTTTAATGCAGCTTTTTACAATGGAAAACAAGGATATTATTGATATGAAGCATCCAAGGTACTGTTAAATACCGCAGTGCCAGTCGTAAATAAAAAAAAACACCAGAAAAAAGATTTGTCTCATTACCAATATACGATTAAGCGCTAAATTAAAGAAAAAACGAAAATTATGGTTACGTGGCCATGAGAAGGAGTGAATCTGATATATCAGAAAACACTAAAGGGGTTTTATGTGAGGATCATTTCAACGTAAGTGCGATTTGGTACCTTTTTAAAATCATAGAATTTTAGGTTATGTATTTTACTTTTTTTTGAATTAGAGGAAGATTTAGAAAACTATTTTTTTTTTTTTATTTCGGGGTTTTTGGCTTTGGTATGTTACCATTAGCACAGTGCCATGTATTTTTAATATTTTATTTGAGACAACGGCACGCGGTCTTCCCGAGTGGTGTGACCCCATCTCGGTACTAATCGTGCCCAACGCTGCTTTACCTCGGTGATCGGCCGAGAGCCGTTTCACTAACGTGGTTAGCCGTTGCCCAATTTTTAGAAAACTATAAGATGTTTAAATTAATGGGTAGTTACATACACTTAAAAGATCATGTATTTTGATTGTCAAACTGGTAGAAGAAGGCGCCTTCCACTTAAAAGTAGTACAGCAACAAAGAGAGCAACATTGGCCAAATTATCTCTCTGGGCTTTTACAAAATCTGTTCCACTCACTTGTCCGTGAAAAATGTTAATGTTTAACAACGACATCGCACATTGAATCTACACGTAACAGTATGACATATTGCACAACGGCGAACATAAAAGATTCTCTAAAGTACTGTAAAAAAAATGAGTTATTGACGTCACGGTGAGATTCGAATTCCATCGTTTGTTCTCGGCCAGTGGTCGTAAACTTAAAAATAATATGAATTTTAATTAACAAATACATAAATATAGGGTACATTGTTGATAAAATTTTATTATTATTAATTTTTTTTATAGCATTAACTATCTTTTATAACCAATTTTGCTTATAAAAATCTCGCATATGCGCATACCCTATTGCAGTGCTCTACTATACTATAGAGATGTTGGATTATTTAATTAATTTTTATTTTCTGTCTCTTTGATGTTCCTTAATTCTAATTTTTACCTATATGTATATCTTTCTGTTTGACCAATTTTTCACAATTTTTACTTGCTCTTATTTAACTCATAAGTAGTTTTTATTTTCGTTCATTTTTTAGAATGTTTGTGTTCAAATCTTGCAATCTTCATTTAACACTTTTCCTGACAATTAATTGACGAAATTTTGCACAGTTGCTAAGGTCGGATGACAATACAATATCCGACAGTTACTTTTAAAAATATCCCCACGTAAGGGGCGGGTGAAAATTGGAGCAAGAAATTAAAACAAATCGTTCCTGATATAATTAATTGATGCCTTTTTGGACAGTTAATGATAACAATTTAATGTATGACTAAGAACTAGACATTTTTTTTTTTTAAACTTGCTTTCTTAAAAAAAGTCAGACTAAAAAGTAAAAAATAATTTCTTTTTTGGCAAAGAACTTCATGTACAGGGTAGTTTTATAAGAGTTAACCCCTATTTATTTTCTTAATTACAGACATTTATACGAATGAAAGTCTATCTTATAGTATTTTTTTCTCCACTTTTTGAATACAGTCTCCAAATTTTTATTATGCATGAACTATACAAAAAAGTTTGGTTTTTTAAATTGAACACTATGTATATTTTTATATAATTAGATGGAATTTTTTCTTCTGAATCCAAAAATGTATACATAGTAGTTATGCCATATTTTAAGGTACGAACACACTACAAGCAAAAAACGAAAAGTCACGAATTTCGGTGTTTATATTAAAAAATTGAATGCAAGATCCAGTTCATAGCGCAAATATTGTAAAATTTAAACAATAAATGTCACGTTTGGATTGGAAATTCTGGATCAATATTATGGCCAGCGATAAGTCCGGATTTGAACCCTCTTGATTTCTTTCTTTAGGGTACCCTCAAAAACAGAATATATAAAAATGTAGAAGTAAACAATATAGAAAATTTAAAAACTGCATTAAGAAACGAAATATATCTAATAAATAATGTGGTTTTTGATAATGTACTTAAATCGTAATTTTATTGTTAGGTATAAATTTTGTAATTACATGCTTAGGTAAGAAACTATTAATAAAAACATCCAAGATTATGACTTATTCGTTTTTTGCATGTAGTGTGTTCATTTTTCAAAATAAGGCATACCTATTATACATTTTTAGATTCAAAAGGAAAAATTCTATCTAACTGTATAAAAATATACATAGTGTTCCATTAAAAAAAAACAAACTTTTTTTCACACCCTGTATAGGTTATGCATGATGGACATTTCAAAAAGTAGAGAAAAAAATACTATAAGGCTTTTCATTCATAGTACGACTTTTTAATGAAAGCAAGTTTTAAAAAAATATATTTTCTTACACGGTATTTTTAACACAAATCAACTTTATCTTTTTAAACATCAATTCTAATCATCTCATGTCACGCACACTTATTATAATTAAAAATTTACTCCTAAGCATCACATATATTTGCAGCCCCGAATATATTAACAAAAACATATAATTATTAAAATCCTACTTAATAAAAAATATTTATCCAATTTCTTTAATAAATAGAACTTTTTGAACCCAGAAACTCCTTTACAAATTATCAGCCCGTAAAAGCCTTTAATCATCATAAAATATAATTAAGAGGTTAAAGTATCAACATCATTGGTACATTATTGCAAGCAATAGGGCCCAAAACTGGGTCTTGTAAGATGATGGTTATGCGGTTAAAATATTTTACACCTAATTAAACGGTGTTAATTGTTTGTACTTTAGTTTCATCAATCGTTATGGAAATAGAGCGTTAACTAAATGAGTACTTAGCAATTAACTGGTAGTCGAAAATCCGGCCCTACTCTATTAATTACGCATACATCGAATTAGTCTAAATGCCCTCGTACGTGCGTATAAATCTACACTTCCGCTGGTGGCATTGTTTCTATTGTATCTCATTATGTTCCAGCGAGTAAAACTGCACAAGAAACAGTGACTATATTTTATAATTTCGGTTTCTATGATAGAACGACGTAATATTTGGCCTCAACAAATAATTTATTGTGTGTTAGATTCGCAATTAGAACAATACACCAACGCGTTGTGCTCTTTGGGGACTCGGTTTTGTAGATGAAGGGGTGACATTAGTAGGCATAAATAATCCAAGCGCAGGGTTAAAAAACTTATCTCCAACGTAATGATATAACAAAGGATTGCGTACAAGAAATCAAACGAGAGGAAACGTTTTCTAAAATTTATAAGGTCTGATAAAAAATTGTATTTATTGTACGCACGTGTGACGTATGGCGGTTTATTCTAAAATCAATGAGGTAAATAAAACAATTTGAGGTTTAAATTTAGACTAGATATGAGAAACTGTAGAACTTTTCCACGAAGCCGGTGAACTAATTTTAACGTATTGAAATATATTTTATGTCTGTTCTGTGTTGGCAAAATTAGCCAATAATTATTTAATGTGCATGTTTAGTATTTTTCCCATGATAAAATTATTAATTATATAAAAATAGATAGGTTTATTACTCAATGTGTTATATTTTATTACAATATAGTTTTATTTTATATTTTCGTCTTTCAATATAGCTAACTAATAATATATTAGATTACACAAGGTATTACCCAAAATGAAGTGTAATAATTTTTGGGCTGATGCTCTTTGTTGAGTATTATAATACACTTTAAAAATGTTTGATAGTTGCTATTCCTGTTTCACATTGTATGTTTCAAGCACCTGCTCGGTATATTCCTACCTTTCAATGTTCCATGTAAGTTAAAATAAATCTTATTTTCGTCTCTACTAGAGCAGTGCTCTGGTTTATTTAGCAATCCCCTTAAGACCCAGTGTATATTTAACTTTAATTATATTGGAACCCATTCAATGACTATAAGCAGCTTGATTTAGTGTTTGATTACAGAGAAGGTGTACTTGTTCTTGATTCATTGTTCGTTTTCGACGTATACTTAATGAAAACAGTATCCCAAACTTAGAAATCCTTGCAACCCAATCCCAACATTAGTGTTGTCTGTAATTTAGGGTAATCGGGTGTCTAATAATTTACGTACTATTCAAATGTATATTTACTCATAGTCTTTAAATAGGACTGTATAAATATATGTGGCGTTCAATAATAATTAGTTTTCATGGTTTTTAATTTTTTTACGGCCTTGAGAACTAAACTTCATCTCCATATTATTTGCCACCGATATTTCATGTTCAGCCAATTTTTCGTTGTATATTTGGCTGTTAACTGCTAGTCCCTAGCTACCGTACTTATCTCTTGAAATACAACTTATTTTTTAGATTGCATCTGAGCTCAATTAAACAATGAGACTATACGCAGATCCGTAGACCAATTTTAATAAAGGCACCAGGAGGGCCCTGGTGCCTTTCAAGTCAAGGGTGTGTTGCTCACATCAATTTAATTGAAAATAAAATCACAGGTATTTAATAGATGTAATCAATTGATCCTCTCCAAATGTTTGTTACATATAGTCATGAAATATGCAACAGGTAGATGCTTCAACTAAAGTTGCCACGCATTATTGTTCTCATCAAAATGCTTTTATTTTGATAGAAATAATGTGGACGAATAACTTTTGTATGAATACTAAAATTTAATTCTCTATATTATTTCGTATAGGATTTTTTTTAACAATGCTTGCCGAATGGACTTGCAGGAAACAACTACTCACACCTGCAAATCCGAATTGGTAGCCAGTATAAGACTTGCTGAAGATATAATAATTGTTACTTCTTTCGTAATAAATGGGTCAGTCTGTTGTGGAGAAGCTTAGTTTCCTATATAGAGATAAGTGCTACTTTACTCCACATGCGTCCTGGTTTGGAGTATTGGTCACACATTTGAGAAACCGAGCCAAAAACTACCTAGAAATTTTTTGGATCAATCCAAAAATCTAGATTTATGAATGGACGCTGAGCAGTTTTTACGAGCTCAATATCCTAATTCTATAGCATAATAGTTTTAGTTCTTTCTGAAGTAGAGAGAAAAAAACATTTTAATTTGATAAACAAGTGCATATGTTCACAAAAATGTACGTACATAAGAAAAACCTAGGACCATTTCTCATTAAATGGCAAGCGTTTTAATTTTGTTCGAAAATGTTCAATTGTGGCCGTAAAAATAATTGTTTTTTAAATTTAATCACGTATTTATGGCATGAAAATACATATTTTCTCAGTTTTCGTAAAGATCTGAATATTTTTACCCCACTTATTGCTTTATTAGTAAAAAAAATAAATTGAGAAATTTGGATTTTTTGGGGTTAGGATTTACTTTTAATGTAACGTTTTTTTTTAATTTTTCTGCGACCAATAGAGCCGGAGATATTTAAAAAATAGTGTAGCGATGCAGTCGAAATGCATCAAAAATGCACTTTTATGCGCTTTTCTCGAGAAGCCGGACCCGATTTTGCAAATTAAAAAAAAAATCAACTTTCCGATTGCATCACTTTTCATCAATTATTTTGACTAATGTCCCTCCAATATATTTATTATTTATTAGTCTTCGAAATGTATTTTAAATTTAAAAATAGTTGTTCTCTACAAATGTATATATTTAATATTAGTTTTGTTTTACTTTTGTTTCAGGATACAGGACGCTCTCCATTGAACAAAATGTTTAACAAAATCAGTTATTCAATTAAAATGTATCAGTTACCGCATGTTACCATGTAATATTTTATTAATTATTAAATAAATTAAACTAAATTTCATATTACTGCTAATTCGAATATTATACATATAATAGGACTGATCGCTGTGGAAAATAATATATGTATTTATTATTTGTGATTAATATAGATACATTTTAGCGCTACAATTTCAGTTTATATATATATTTACTTATTATATTCAATTGATTCAAAAATAAAAAAATTAAAATGTTTTAATGAAACAAATTTTGTACAAGAACATTCAGCATAAACATCTAACTCTTACGCAATGCGAATGAAGAAAGAACAGACATTTTAAAGTTCTTAAAATAAATTTAATTTTTTTACTAGTCTAGCATACAATAATGAATTTCATGAATTGGCCTTAAATTGCCCACTGAGTCGATATTAATAACTACGACACATTCACTAATTTCGAATATGAAATAAAATTATTTTGAAAGCTTTGCTTTACAAATATTAACAATATTTTGTGTGATCAACAAATTTTCGACGTGGGATGTTAAATATTTCTGTATTTGCGGGGATTAATTAGTTAATTACTGTATTATAGTAATTGGATTTGGTATAAAAACTGATAAACGGATTATGTATTTTACCATTCTTTGTTTGCCAGAAAATTAAAACATTTAATTAGACTATGGATATAATACCAATTTTACAAATAAAAATTCAGTATCAGTAGTTGATTGCCGGTCAATACAACAAAAAGTTATGCATAAAAAAATAATATTCCTTTATAGGCAGATTAGTATGTGTAGGTGGAGAAATGCCAATTTCCTCGTCATCCAGCACAACTACTCTATATTTAAAAAATTAAATTATTTAAAACTTCATATAGGTAATTAGCTGACCAAGTTAATTTAGAGCTATTACCTAGTGTTTTGTATATTATTATGTATTGAATTTAAAAAGTTTTCAACGACTTCAATCGTCATAATATTCGAGTAAACGGCATTTTTTTAAATAAATTGGGAAATATTGAATTTTGCGAACATTTTTGAACCAATCATTAAATATATACATACAATAAAAATTGTCATTTCTTCTAGTATTCAAAATCAGTTCATTTTATGCAGAAATAATTAGATACAAAACTGTTATAATATATTGAATGTTTGTACATTTATTTTCTTAGGGTTATAAGAATTTAAATTTTTAACACGAGCCATGCGAATTATATAAAAAATATCGTTCTCTCAATCATATCATCGAAAAGTATACGATCAACCTTCAATTAGCATTTTTTTAGTGCGATTTTATAATTCGTCGCTAGTAGTACTAAAATATCACCAGTTTGTGGACTACAAAAAATAGCCTAACGCCTTATAAAAAGAAATATATACAATATACATACTCGAATACCAATTTTTTTTCCTAAAAATTCCACACCTACTTATATAAAAACCAACTTTTTTATATACTTCCTTTTCTGCCTGAGTTAAGATTCGATAATATGGCTTCTTGACTTGCTAATGAACCACAACATCCGACCCTTCCTTTCATAGTCTTTGTTAATTTCTCAAGGTCGATATTTTACATACCTGATATTATGCAAGATATATATGTGTTCATCATTAAACCTGATGGTAATGATTCACACACTAAATTTTAAATACAATGATTCACGGCTTAGAAAATATTTTACCAACCGACCATGGGAAAGAAGTGGATTTTCTCACAATTTAAAACAATCTAATTTGTCGTTTCCTCTCCTTTATAGATAGTAGATTTGGTAATTATCTCCGTCTAGGAAGCTCGGCCGCAGAGCCGCTTGAAAAAGTTCATTAATCTGTTTGAAACATAAATTAGTTACAAAAATAAAAATTGGCTCGCAAGTTGCAAGTCTTGTAACTTTTTTCGGTATAAGTCATTCGAAATGTGTGCGAAACAATTTTTAACAAAACGTAAGAATGCCATTTTAATTTTAACATCATTATTGCAAGATCTTATGCCTTTTGTTATTATAATTAAAGATTTTTTTCAGATAAAGGGATATGATTCAGTGATATAACGTTTAGATCTCTAACAACTAATCTCGAATATACAGGGTGTTCCTAAAAATGGGTCATTTCTTTTAACGCTAGATGTATCATCTTTAAAAACTATTTGCCTGTGAATTGTCTCAATTTATATTCAAAAATAATACATATACAAATCTACCAAAATAATGGAAAAGAACAAAAAACAAAAGTGATAGATATTTTAATGAGTATAAGATATAGCATAGCACATGAATATTAGATATATGAGAAATCTGGAGTTTCCGCCAGATTCTAAAATATTTATATTGCACAATTTTGTAATGTCAAATACAACAATTTGAACTAACCTAGTTATATTGTTAATGATATATAATTAATGGGCTTTATATCCTCTGCAGTAGGTATAATCGACGTCAAATTTTGGTTGGAAATAACTATTTATTTTACCAGCGCATATTGCTCTGAAATATTTCCAAAGTACAAATGTGATAATACCTCGTGTACAATAATTTTAAAGGCCTCTACAGTTTTTACGCCCTTCGGCTGACCTAATTAAATCGAGAAGTTTAAAATGTAATATAGGCACTTTTCTCGTTTTTAATATTCGGTTCATAATTAACTTCGTCACAGTGTTTAACTGAACTCTTGACACAGGAGAATATAAATTTGCAACAGCCCCGTTCAACCTCATATTAATTAGCTTCAGTAAATACTGCTGCACCAGTTTTGTTTTGATTCCTAGTTAAATATTATACACTCAATTTTGTACAGTCAACTTTTGTGTAGCTCGTATAAAGTATTTACTCATTTTTACATATACCCAGACTCGAATGTTTAAACAAAACGCCATATTAACAAAATAGGGGTGGAAATTGGAAGATATTTTTGATAAACGAAATATAGGTAACACGCCTACCTAAAATAACGGCTGATAGTGTTTTAGAGTGTTTAGTATTGAGGTAAAAAGGACAAGTTTTAGGAATTAAAATAAATTGGGAAAATATTCGTTAAGACAAAATAGCTATACTAGTTAATCGTTTAATAAAGCAAGCCGCCACTTTCGGTCCAACTTTGTTTAATTTAGTCAGTTTTTGTCTAATAATTTAAGAGGCCAAACACATATCTTATATATCCGGATATGGTAATAGTATATAGCTCAGTGTTAATTTACCTTAATATAACTTTTTTTTACGTACACCTTACAATAAATGTTAGTAGACTTTTTCCTGGTAATTACTGCGTACTTTAATATTTAATTTGCCTTTGAGGTGGGTGAAACCGTAACTAAAAACAATGTTTAAGCGTTAACTTTCTTTAAATATTTATATTGCCAGGGTGCTGTGACATTAATCGATTCGACCTTAACTAAAAAAATTTATATCCGTGTAACTTAGAGTGAACTTATTAGAAAACAGTAAATTCTCAGGGCTTATTCCTGATTATAGATGTCCAGTTGTTTATTAATAATAAATAACTTACTTATTGTCCCATTTATCGTGCTCACCATGGGTAGGTATCTTGGAAACTGTAATAAATACAAGGTAGAATTCTCTTCCTTTGCTTGTTATGCATTGTGTATAAATGACTTTATTTAGGCTTTATACACTCTTAATAATAACAAACATAACCAATTTGATATAATTTTTTAATTTGTGACCATAATGAATGAATTTTGTGGTGAGTTAAAAAAAAATTTTTGCAATAATTTATTTTTAGACATATTAAATTTTATAATTTTTAATTCAATTTTTATCATGTATTAAAGAAAGTCGAATAAATTTATTAATTTTATGTTTAGAGATATAATATAAGTATATCAAATTGGATACGTTTGTTATTATTGTGTTTGTATAAAGCCTAAATAAAGGCATTTATTAAAATACAAGGTAGGTTAAATGACAACAAAATGTAAAGCTTATCAAGGCTTACTATTATGTGCAAAAGTATTTTAGTAAAATGAACTCGTTTTTGTTTCATTGGCAAACAACTGATTTTTTTCATTTTCATTTTTCCATTATAAGTCCTTTTTTTATGAAAATATTTTGACGCGGTTTTTTCATTATTAGAGTACTGTTTGATGCAAATTTAAAAAAAAAAATAAATATTAGAATTAGAAGCTCTTTTAAATTTTGAGATATTAACACATCAATCACATATCACATCAAGACTTTATTTTTAGAGATAATGAAGTTATAGCCATTATTTGATTTTTTATTTTCCTCCCTAATTTTTATTAAATAAAACAAAAGACACTCAAAACATATTTTGATTTATTGATTAAAAACTTATTAGATGGCTACGAAATATTCAAATAATATTGGGCTTTTAAAAAATTATGAAACCAATAATTCTTCTAATTTTCAAGTATAGGCCAAGTAAAAAATTATTTCTAATAGATATCTGCCAAAGTTTTGTATTTTTTTTTGTAATAGTTTATGTTTGTGATAATAATAATAATAATAATAATGTCACCTTTATATCTGTATGAAGCGTATGGTTAGATACATATGATACCATGGTGCCCCTGCAATACTTCTGAGAATTTGGGATTGGGCTGAATGATTGATGTGTTGGACTTGCTAGCGCAACCCCAAAGTTCAATTCCATAAGTCCAGATCGGCCTGATTACTGCTTTAGATTAGCAGCTTATTTTCTACTGATAGTGTGGATTTGCGTCCTATAAGCTAATTGAGTTCTTTTGTTTTCATATCTATTTGTTTTATTTTTTTGGTTATATGTTGTTTTCAGTTGAGTTTGCTGTCTAAGTGTAATCCTAGATACTTTACGACTTCATGCTTGTGTAAAACTTCTTGGTTCATGCTGATTTTAGTACCCTGTTCTTCTCGGGGGTATATGTCATATGTGATGATTTAGATTTATTTACCTTAATCTTCCATTTGTTTAACCATGCTTCAATAAGATTTATATAATCTTGGAGTTTACTGAAGCTTCGATGGGATCTTCATGAGTAGCAAAAATCGCCGTGTCGTCCGCGTATGTACTACCTACTGTTGTGTCTCTGATTGTTGGCAGCTCAGCTGTGTAAAGGATATACAATAGCGGACCCAGGATGCTCCCCTGTGATACTCCATATCTTACTGGAAAACGATTAGATGTTTCACCATTGACCTTGGTTTCGAAGTGGCGGTCCTTCAGATATTATGACTGAGATAATTTATTGGAAGTGTTCTTTTGATTTTGAATAATAGGCCTGGATGCCACACTTTGTCAAAAATATGTTTTACGTCTAAGAATGCAGCGGTACAATATTTTTGGTTTTCCATGGATTCATTAACAATATTTGATAAGCGGTGGTAATGCTGTACAGTCGAGTGAGCCTGACAGAACCCAAACTGATGATCCTGGACCCAAACTGGCTGGTTTAGTTCTTTATTTATTCTATTAAGTACAAGTCTTTCAAGAAGCTTGGAAATTGTTGACAGGAGACTTATTGGACGATAGGATGTAACATCTGTCGGATTCTTTCGGTATCATAATAATCTGTACTGCAACTTTGAGAGATTTGGGCCAGTAATCGAGTCTTATAATTGCGTTAAATATATACAAAAGCTTCACGAGTCCTTTTTTGGGGAGTTCTTGTAGCATTTTGCCAGTAATCAAATATAAGCCTGGGGCCTATTTTGGGTTTAAAGTCTTAGTTACTTCTTGTATTTCCTTTGGAGTGAATAATTTGTGGCGTACTTGTATTAGGAGTGGCATGGATAAGTCTTCTACTTCTTGTACCCGATCATTATTAGTTGGAGACAATACTTCTGCAAGATGTTGTGCAAATAGGTCTGCTTTCTCTTTATCGCCTTTTGCCCATGGTCCCGGGGGTGTTGTGTAGTTGCGAATAGGAGGTGAGTGAGGTTGTTTGAGGTTTTCTTTTAGCTTTTATTGGCTTCTAGATGGAGTTGTCTTGTCTTGGAAGATTAGAGACGTAATTTTCCACAGAAGCATTTCTCATTTCTTGAAGTTTTGATTTTAGTTTGTTGCTAGAACTATTGTACTTTCTTCTGGTAATTATTTACATGGCCTACTTGAAAATTAAAAGAATTCTTAATTTCTTAGTTTTTTTAAGAGCTGAATATTATTTGAGTAACGTAGGCATGTAATACGTTTTTAACCAATACTTATATCAAAATATTTTGAGTGTTTTTTGTTTTATTTCATAAAAATTAAGGAGAAAAATAAAAAATCAAATAATGGCGAAACTCCAATATTTTTCAAAATAAACCATTGTTGTAATATATAAGTTTAAAGAGAATAAAAATTGGGTATTAACTAAACCAAAGTTGGTGTTAATATCTCAAAATCTAAGAGTTAGCAAAAATATTATACAGAGTGACCCATTTGAAAGCGGGCCACCCCTGTAAAGTGGTTATTTTTGGTCCGATTTTGATCAACTTTTTTTTAGACTGTTGCTCATAGAAAACTGCATTTTGTGGCAAATTGATAGACGTCTATCACAAAAATCAAGGCCTCCTTTGCAATTTTTTTGGAGCGAAAATTCTAGAAATCATATTAGCGATTTTTTACGTGAAAACTACGCCACTGTGTTCAGCGTCCCCTAAAATGGGCCTGTACCAAATTTCATCCAAAAATACCGAGTGTTAAAAATTGATATTATTACTTTAAAAATTAATTTATCCTACCTGGAAATGCATTGTGGGCATCAAGTAACTCATGAAATAAGTGAATAAAAGCAACTCATAAACAAATTATTTTATTGAGACGATTATTTGAACATTTCTGGGTATAAATTAATTTTTAAAAGTCATAATATCAATTTTTAACACTCGGGATTTTTTAATGAAATTTGGTACAGACCCATTTTAGGGGACGTGAACACAGTGGCGTACTTAGTTTTCACGTAAAAAAATCGCTAATATGATTTCTCGAATTTTCGCTTCAAAAAAATTGCAAAGTAGGCCTTGATTTTTGTGATAGACGTCTATCAATTTGCCACAAAATGCAGTTTTCTATGAGCAACAGTCTAAAAAAAAGTTGATCAAAATCGGATCAAAAATAGCCACTTTACAGGGGTCGCCCGCTTTCAAATGGGTCACTCTGTATATATATGTTTTTATAAATCTGCATCAAAAAATGCTCCAAGACAGAGAAAATATAAAAAAATATAAATAAGTAAAGGAGTTATAACGGAAAAATGAAATGACAATAATCAATTTTTTGCTTTTGAAACAAAAACGAGTTGATTTTGCCGAAATATTTTTGCACATAATAGTAAACTTTGATAAGCTCTTGTGTGTGATTTAACCTACCTTGTACTTCTTACCGTTTCCAAGGTGCCCATGGTGAGCACGTTAACTGACAGCCTGTAGATACTTTCAAATGCTGTAAATATATTCCTATTATATGAAATAGACGTCAAAACACCATGTAATTTTTTACAATTTAAACATTTAAATACGTCTACTAAAGCAATTCGTCCACATGGCGGCTAAATCATTGCTAAAACTTTCAACAGCTAGAATTACAACTTTAACCGTAATAAAAATACCAAATGGAAAAAAATTGTGAGAAAACCATTTCTGAAGAACACATTAAAATGTTATTTAAATTGTTTTAGTAACTCATATACAACGCAATTACCTAATCTTTGGTTTGTAGCCTCTAGGCAATTTTCAAGAAAATATTCAATAAATTATGACTCATAAATCAATTGTTCTCGTTTCAATTCATTACAAAATATACATTACGTGATTACATCCTTGTTACGTTCGATATTAAAATATCAATTATCCTGCTGTAAGCGCTAGTTACGCGCATTAAACAGTGTTAAGCAAAATATCAATAACTATAGTTAAACAGTTACTGCATGAGTTTTGACCAGGCTCATGTAATGTATGCGCCATTACATGAATACCTCGTGGGATTCAGGTGTAGTGTGATTATGCGATAACAAGTATTGCAGTGCTCACGCAAACCAATTTAAAACATGACAATTCCCTAGACTAATTAAATGCGATTTTAACGTGCTCCGCCGCTGTCGCGCTGTCAATCATAAGGGAAGCAGTAAAAAAGACGAATACAGGAAGGCATAACAATACAAAGGAAGTTTTCACCCTCCTTCATATTGAATTTTTAAATAATTAAGCAATACCTGGATTAGTGTTTAATAATTTAGAAACTGTATATTATTAAATTGTATCGAGTTCAGAGTACGCTGATTTAAGTTGCGCCCATCTTTGCACAAGAAAAATTGGAAACCTCCTGTTCAGTAAGGTCAAATTCCGCCAAATACAATTTCATGAAAATTAAGGCAAACAACGTTCTTGACTCTCTTTATAAGTCTCTTAATAAAATTACTATTTTTTAAATTTTTTCTGGTAAATATATTCGCATTTCTCTAGAAATTAAATTATCTGGTCCAAAACAAGACTATTTGTACGCAATGCTCTCGAAACACTAACCTTTTTGTTCACTGAAAGATATTCATATTTGAAAAATTTTTCAGTTCAGTATTTCAGTTGCTAAATTCTAGCACAATAAGCGAAGACAGTGTCTCAACTTTTTAGTTGATGAGAGGTATATTTCTATCATATTTATTTCATATTTTTGTAGTCTTATTAGCTTAATTTTTGTCAACACTGTGTATATTATGTACTGCAAACTTAATCTTTTAAATTCAAAACATGAGGCAGCTAAAAATATTCAATTATTGCACCTGACTGTAATCTCGAACCATTGATTCACCAAGTATTCATGGATCCATTTTAAAATAAATACATAATTTAAAGCTTTGATGGATAGTGTGGCAGTCATGATGCCATTGATATGCCTTTTACGTTCTGAATTACAATAACGAAAATAAATACACGCTCAGAAATATGTGGGTAGATATAGATGAAAAATGAAAAGATGTCTTTTGGCAAAGGAACTTTATTCATTTTGGCAGCCTTCCAAATTAAATTTTACACTTCTAATGTGAATTAGATTTATTATTGCAGATTTCCTAGTTTCAATTTATCAAGGGCTATAAAAATAGCAATGAATTATAGCACCGTTTCCAATACAATTAAGCCCAGTTCATGACAATGCTTTCTTTCCATTAAATCGTTCGGTTTTATAGAGTTTCTCTATATATAGGCACTATCGGTTGTATTTAAGAGTTTCCAGCATGATGATGTTCTCTTCGAATTATTTAGAATCTAAATTATGTAGTTGTCAATAAATTTCGCGACAATTTCAATTCAAAATTCTTAGCTACTGTCACCCAGACGAGTGCAACCACCACTAACTTTATTTTCCAAACGTAAGGATATGTCAATTGATACATGGTTAGAAATCCAATTCATTATTAACAAAATTTGTAACTTCATGTATTGCTCCTTTAGTATTATATTTTATTTTCTAAAGACTTAATTTCAGCTATCTACCGGAAAAATAACCGTTTCCAAATGAATACGAGAACATTCGAGCAGAATTTTTGTTTTTTTTTCCAGTTGCATCTCTGTAGAAGATACTCTGGTTTTTTGTCATTTTGCAAATGCGACAAGTTTGAGCAAATTTTTCTGCTAGGTTTTGCCTGTGGGATATTTTCAGCTAGTTCCTGGAGCTTCCCCTACGTCTTAGAAGCACTATCTGGCCATTCAGGTATAAAGGAAAAGCTGTGCTGCTTGAGATGTCAAGTATAAAGGAGAAGTTGTGCTGCTTGAGATATGAGAAGCTTAAGCTCTTTTCCTGCTTGAGATATGAGAAGGTTAAGCTCTTTTCCTGCTTGAGATGATCATAAACATGTGCATATTGCCGTAGAATCACGTCCCAATTATCCAAGATATTGTTATGATAGGAGACTGTAGGGATTTTTGATTTTTAATTTTAATTTTTGATATTGATATACTTTGTAATTTGAAGGTAAGTTTAAATTTAGATTTTTTGCACGTTTAGATTAATTTATCTTTTTTATTATAATGCATGCTATGATAATTAGTTTGAAATTTAAATTTATTTTTCTAAAGTCGTTGTAAATAGTTGAATCAAAAGAAATATTTTTAAGTTCTTGTAAATAGTTTTTGAATTATCGACTTTATGGCATACGATCAGTCCGCGACAGTGCGCGTGATTTTATGATAATTTAACGTGAAACTTACTATAGGTTTGCTATAATTACTCTTTCACCTTTAAGGGCCTTTGGGGGTCCCCTTCTACCATCGAAGAAATATCTTACCTATAAATCTGCTGCTGAAGTATTGTTGAATAAGGGTTATTTAAAATTCGTGCTGGTTTATTTTCATTTGACTTGTAAGGATTTAAAAAAAATTTGAGATCTTTATCAGAATGACTATCACTTTGCTATTTGACAGCTAGATGTCTCTGAGTCTGCTGTATTTTAGATATCCAGCTGAGATGTATATCAGACAATCAAAATCAAAGACCTTTCTTAACCTATGTCACTGCGATAATTAAAACTAATTAAATTAAAATTAAACAGATATAGGACAGTGCCCTTTTGGATATTAACGAAATTAATAAACTTAAAGTTTAAAATTTCAGTTCAGAGTTACGCTCTGCACTTTCGGGTTACCGAGTCGTTTTAATTGCACTTGAATTGGCAGACCTATTTTAAGTTTTTGACACTTGTGGTCCAGATATGATGGCTGACTGTTCTAGAATTTATTGCACCATTTACTGGATTTGTGTAAACCAAATAGGCTTTGGATGCAATTTTGGATTTCGACCAATCAGGTGGCTCGTTAATTAAGATAATTTTTACCTTTCTTCCTGGTAAGTTGAAGCTGCTTTTCCGTTACTGTTTCCCATTTGACCTTGACCCATCATTTGAATGTCCTGGGAATATAAATTTCCAGTTTAAATTCCAATTGCCTTAATTTATTTCATAACTGGACGTGGGTTTGCTTCTTTCACTACCCAATAACAACTCAACTTTTGTTTCGTTTCTAAGGAACATGCAGAAAATTTGCCAAACCATGGATTTCTTGATTCCCAACTGTCATTATGGTTTGTATTTTTGCCTTTTTTAACTTTATTATATAATTTTCCTATGAAATTATGTCATTTTCAGCATCCTTATTCCCTGATGAATTTGTGGATACCCATTTGTTGATATTACGTGAGATGAATTTTTGCCCATCCGTTCCCTTTGACGAAACACTGAACCTTTCGAATATCACTACACAACACTTCTTAGGATCTAACTTACATTGTGTCTAGTCATTTGACTAGACTGAAGGTTTAACAGGTAAGTCTGATACTATTCAATTACAATTTTAATAGAAATTTACAGAAAATCCATCTTTGTTTAACTGTTATGTTGAAAATCGTTCAAATTTTGTTTAAAGCATGCAACTAACAGCTGTTCTGTTATTGATTATTTAAAGAAAGATAGTACAATGTATTTACTTTATTTTCTCCTTTAATTCGTTTACGTTTGGTTTGTTTTAGCGTGGCTAACCCTTTGTTTACATGTGGCTCGTTGGCCTCTTTGGGCCTCAACAGGTGTTCTACAGCAGATTTATGCAGATGGATCTCCGACATGATATCCTTTTTTTTAAACTTGTATTAATCTATTGAGTATACCATACGTAAGTTTCTCGTTATTTGTTTTATTAAGAGGATTATTTCATTTTAACCTGGTTTATTTTTAATTTTATTTATTTAATAGTCGGGTTTTACTTTCTTTTATAGTTTAAAATACATGACATTATAAATATAGCCTTGATTGGATCCACTATGAGACTCTTGCTCGGTACGCTTATTTCGTCCATTTGTATCGTGTCAAAAACGAACATTGATTATAGCGGTAAAACTTGTGCATTGACGGTACACCTGAAAACCCATCCACGCCCCTTTGTTTGTTGATGCTTCTGTTCTAGAACATTAATTATTAATTAATTGGATCAATGGAATCTTGACTGAGCAAATTGTGGCAATAAAGCGTTGTTACTGTCTCAGAGCTGTACATTATAATATAATAAAGTTTTGCTGTGTCGGTTGCTGAAATTCGATTATTATGCCAAACTTCAGCACCAGCCGGCTCTTGACAAATGACTATTGAATGCATTATGTCAGAAGATCATTTGTCAAACGCTATGAAAACTTTGTTCTTTTAAGTGCGAACCCTGACTTTTCAATGCGTACTCTAATAAGAGAATTCTTGGTAATCGCAAGAAAAGTTAATTAAATCAGAGTAATTGTTACTTTGATCAAACCTTTCAATGAGATGTTTTGTAAGTGTTAAACGAACCTGAAAAATATAAGAACTTCGGTTAATTCTACAAGAATTCACTAACAACCAAGGCAATTAAGAGTTCTATAGGATTGTCTCATAAAATGGAGTGTCTATTGTAAAGCAAAGATAAGAAAACTTAGTAATAGCATAATACTTTTAAAAGGGCATCTGAGTGGTCGTGCAGATTTTAACTGAAAAAAATATTTAAATATATTCACCGAAGTTTTACTGTTTACCGGGGTCTAAAAATGAGTTTCTGTGTTCGTCGACTGTCTGTCTTACGATAACGTTTCGAGATATTTTGATAAAATTTGGTAAACCCATTACTGCGGTCACCAGAACTGGGGGATGGGATAATACATGTTATTGAAGTACAGAGTTGGCTTTCGTCTCGTTTGTGTGTGCAACTGTTTACGTGTTAATGGCTCTTATTGGTTCAAAATTAATCGTCAATATTTAGTAACGACAAAAGCCAGTCCTGACCCATTCTTGATATCTCTCCGACTGGGCGGAGCGCGACATCTTTGAAGCTTTTTTGACTAATTTCTTGAACCCACCGATATCGGTAAGGAGAATTATACAAAAGTTCATGTATAAAAGGGCAAGAATTCATATATTTGATTACAAAAGTATTAGCGGTAATTTCAAGAAATGGGCCTAGAGTTCCTTGTGAAAAATCCAATCTTTTACTTCCTCCCTGAGGAACATGTGCTGTAAAAAGTTGAATAACATATTTCCGCGCATCCTGCATACCACATTATATTAAATATCCAAATCCACCGTCTCGAGCGTTTATAAAAGTGATACAGGAATGTAGATAATCTTACGCAATTGGTCCTCAGAGGGCTATCATGTTTTGAATCGTTATTGTGAGAAGCACAATTATTGCGTTATCTCATCATATTACACCTGAATGTCAGAGGGGTGTTCAATGATGAAATACAAATTTGCTTGGCCAAAACCCGTGTAATGACTATTTAACTATTACTTAGCTTTGTACTGGTATTCACGATGTAATAATGGTATTAACTAAAATTTATATATATATGAATGTACCTTAAAGAACCTCTTATTGATATGTAAAGAAAATTTTTAATTTTATTCAGTTAAAAAAGTTTGAGAATTTTCAAACAAAAAGTTCATTTAGACATGACAGCAATATTTATTATTTAAAGTTAATTATCAGTGAGCAAAACAATTTTTATTTTAAATAATAAATACTGTAGGTAATTTAAATTGTTATTTTCATTATTCACAAATCCCATGCGCATTAAAACCCAATTTTAGTTCACTTCAAATCATACCGATATATTTTGTTTGGTTATTCGTTGTTCGAATAGAAAATATTTTGGTATTAATTTGTTGTTTAATTTAAAATGAAGTTAATTCCCGAATGCACTCTATTTTTAATCAATGCCAATAATATCGTTGGTAATATATTCTTTTGACGGGTCCACACAACACAATGGAGTTGTAATATATAAAAATACAAAATTGTAACAGGCAGAGGCAAAAAGATATTTAATTATCATCTGTTGATAAATTTTTTACTAAATGCAGTAAATTTTGTAATAAAACTACACAGGTCATATTTGCATTTTAAGGAATGATTTGTTTGTGAGTTACAATGGATGCCAGTGAATCAAATTTCTATTATTGTTTAAAACAACTTGATTTATAATAAAAAGAATAACATTTTTGAATATATTTTTTGGCCGATTTCCAACAAGAAATGTTCAATAACTTTTTTTCATAAAGCTGATATATTCAATAATATTAATTTTAAAAAATTAAAAATACGCCGTTTTGATGCTCTAAAAATCTAATAAAAAATGTTGTTTTTAAATACAAATTTTTTTATAATATCTTTAAACTTTGCATATTATTATGAACTTCCAAAAAAAGAATTGACGATTTTTAAGTTTTTATATAATATGTAAAAATCCCTGTTAGATAGACATAATGTGAAAAGTTGTAAATAACTTTAAAATCGATTACAAAATTAAAATGAAACAAAATAAAAAATTATCTTCCGGAATAATTTATGCGGTCGAAGTGAAATAACCTTAAATTATTATTTTGCACGTAAGTCCTTAAGAAGATTTACGATACAATTAAATAATAACGTGGTATTAAATAATATTTCTCTATATACAGATACATTACGTGTGCCTGGTAATTTTAAAGGAATTAAACTCTCCGGGCATTACATTTCACAGCTGAACATCCTTAAAATAACCAAAGAGGACTAAACACTAAGCAGTCCCAGAATGCGTATATCTCCAAGAGGATTCTTTGAGAATCAGGACGACATTGAGGATTATTGAAACCGTTGGCGAGACAAAGAGGGCGTACGTTTCCGGTTCCGGCTGAACGACCGGAAATGTCATTTTAGCGGAAGGGAGAGGAAATAAGATAATTCTGTTAGGAACGAACTTTGGATCTCAGACTTTGGCAGCGCTTTAAGTTTCGACATTATCATATACGATAGTTTTGTTGTGAAACTGTTTTATGTAGACAGCAGAAAGATACTTTGATATGGCGACAGATTTCAAGCAGAAAACGTTTCAGTTCTTATACAATAAACAGGCGATGTGCATGCGAAACTCACCTTAACAACCTAATGGAGGAAATAGAATTATTATATTTATTACTATGCTATGAAGTTGATATATTTTTTTGAAATATTGAAATAAATATCGGGCAGCTTTTAATTGCAATACCGCGAATATTGTGATTTATTTTTAAGCTAACCATATTTCAAATAATACACGGATAGATTCCTATACATTGAAATAACGAGATTTTGATTTTTTGATAATATTGTATGTAACCGGGGTGACAACTAAAAGTAGGTACCTATACCCTGTACTTTTTTTCTACTTCAGTTAAAAATTTGAAATTTGGAGCACGTAAATTAGACAATATTACAAATTTTTTGAGACAATTCTGAATTTAAAAATAATTCCCGTTTGACGGGAATTAACCAGAACTTTTGATTTTTAAATGGAACGACCTGTATTTTTTTATATTTTTGGAACTAGCGGATCACTTTACGTATGATAGAAAATTTTTTGAATTTCTTTTTGAAAATAACTAGGTATTTTTTAAATTTTTAAAAACAAGTAAATATTGTTTTTTCTTAAAACCTATTTTTTTAAATGCAACCTGGGTGGGTCTTATCGATTTATTTAAAAGGGATTTTTTTCTTAAAATTTTAGTATAGAAATTTTAAAAATTCGTTATTAAATAAAGTCACAGCGTTAAAAAACATTATTTCGAAATTTGAATTTGAAAAAAATTAGTGTTTAAGAAAAAACAATGTTTTGGTTTTTGGGTGGAAACAAGCAGTTACCTACTAAAAGAAATAAAAAACCTCAGGTTTGGAATTTTTCTCATAATCATAAACCAAAAGAAAAATCATTTATGCGAGTCACAGCTACCTAATTCTGTTTTTAAAATTAAATAAAAATATGTAGATATTTCAAAAAAATAAAATCCGAAAAGGCCCTATCATACGTAAAATGATTCACTGGTTCCAAATATGTCAAAAAATATAGGGTGTTCCATTTGAAAATCAAAAGTTCTGATCAACTCCGATCAAACCGGAAATACATTGTAATTCAAAATTATTCCAAAAAATTTAAAAGATTGTCTAATTCAGGTCCTCCAAATTTAAAATTTTTATCTGAAGTAGAAAAAAATTACATGGTGTACTTACCGACTTTTAGTTGTCATCCGGTATACCCATGACGGGATAAATCTTTATATTAGTGAGGAAAACAGGAGCATAAAAACGTCTCTAGGGTTGCCCCGCAGGTAAGTTTTGTCTTAGGCTCCATTTTCATATTAATTTAGTTTTTAGTTTGGTTTAAATTTTTTCCCTAATTTTAGGAGTTTTATATGGTTGCATCAGTTTTTATGTAGGAAAAACAAGGCTATAATTGTATGCATTACTCGTTTCTCGCTTGGAAATAGAATCGAGTCGAGTCTAGTCGATTTACTAAATGCACTAATAAGTATTGATTTAAATGATTTAAAGTTTAATTCTACTGCATTTTAAATGGAAAGCGTTCGTTTTATTCTGATAAATTTTCCGATTTTTTCATGGAAAGTGAAAGGCGAGGGAGTCGTCGAAAAATTCATTGTAAAAACTTACGCGGTATCCTCTTTTAATCTCCCAAAACCGTTGTCTCCGACAAAAAAGGTACATCCACGCACATTAGATAACGTGCGGCACAAAAACGCAAATAATGATTACAAAAATAATGATAACAAATGCTCATTAATTATTTATAAAGCTGTTGTTGTCAGTTTATGAATTGTGTACAATCAATCTTCATATAAGTTAATCCGTTCTGCGTGAGATATTAATTAAATAATTATTTGATGGTTAGGACGGCTAAATATCACACCAGTCGATAGTCAAAGTTGCCAAAATCGCAACTAAAGACCTTTAGCAAAAGTTTGCACCCTCCCACAGCTTATCGAATAAGCATTGAGGTTTATCGAATTTATAAAGTAGTTGTTCCCCTGCTTGATTTATATCTGACGTATTTGGTCCTATTCACTAAAGTTGTTCAACTTGTGTGTTGTTGTATTGGTTGAATACTGATTTGCGACGATTCAAGTATCAGATTATCAGGGAAAATCGAGTAAAATATACAACATACCTAATATGAATTTAGTAAAATTATTCAGTGCAGTTTACGACATCCCTTTAGTCATATTTAAATGTAATTTAGAATTGTAGATTGTAGAGGTATGTCAAATTCATTTTTACAATGTGTACAGAAATCCCCTTCGCGATAAAACTCGTCCGTGTTTTACATCTAATGTGAAGCACGTTAATTAACAGGGAATCCAGAGTATGATGTGTGTGGTTCTAACAAATATAGGTGGCAGCGACGTGAAATACCATCCGTAATTTGTGAGACACTAAATTTACAACTGCAAACCTTTCAAGTTAATCAAGCATTACACCACAATAGAGGTATATACGTACTATGGAATTATTCAATAATGTTTATGTCATGTACAACATGGTAATATCCAGACGAGAGCGGATACACGATTTTCCCATTTGAATACAGTATTGACAGAAGTGAGTAGTTGGATCAAAATCTAATTAACATCGGAAACATGAGGATAACCGGGAAAACTTTTAGTGTTTCTTCATAATAGGACAACCTTAAACAGCACGACTCGGATTGATGGAGTCCATAAAACGTCAGAATTAACGAGAACATGCACTGCACACAATAATTCTGGATTCACTTCTGCGTTGATTATTTCGAAATCTTGACGTTTCGATGATCCTGTCGCAATTTTCTTCTGAGCTCTTTTGATCAATTCTATTTATCTTGTGGAGGTGCGTGTCGTTTCAGTCACGTCTACTATTGATTTCTACGATATAGGTCGTGGAGTTCTGCTTTCAATGCCACTTGATTGATTAAGACTTGTCGTCAATAATGACTTCATAAAAGCACCAATTATTGAAGAAACAGTTGAATCAATTCTTGAAAAAATTAAAAAAACAAATTCATGAAAGCTGCAATCTGATCTGATGAAATCTGGAAACCTATTGAATATAAGCAACTAGATGAGCCTATACACATCTAGCACCAGCACTGGTCAATCATTTTATAGAATCGTTTGAAATATATGCTTTGAACACCTACGACCTCAAACCGAAAAGTGAAATTAGATAATATGTGGACGATACGTTCATCTTGGTCTCGAGAAACTGGAGAGCTCTAAAAACCTGTCAACAGTAAAAAGTGAGGAAGATGAAGAGCTCCCGTTTCTAGACGTTTAGAGCAACAGAAGAGAGCAGCAAAACCATTTACAATGTGAAACGGAAATATAAATGTTAGACTTAAAGAACACATCACCACAAAATGGAAACATCACTAATAATAAGGGAAGTGGCGTGCAAAATCGACGAAGGATTCCTGTCTGAGGGCCGGTTAATCGAAGAGATCATGTAAATTAGTTTTTCTCTCTGGAAATTTTTGATATGGTGGGCGGGTTGGGGGGATTTTTAAATCGAATTATTACCAGAACTTTTCCGCATACGTAGCTATGTCCTTCACATACCCCAATTATGGTGGCAGACAAAAACTTCCGGTAGGCGCGCGGGAAATGGAGATCAATCTTTCAATTTTTTTCTATTCTTGTTTCCTAATTTGTTTTCGTACCACTTACTCCATCTCTTGAACGACTGTTGAGCCACCACACTTAGGTCTATACTATGAGAGGGCAAAATTCATCACTATGTTGATGTTATGAGATTGAAATTGAAATGAGGCAAGAAATTATTGTCCAAGAAGATATCGAGAAGCCATAAATGCAATGAAAACTTTCTACGTTAGAAATTATTCTGTCCATTTATCTGTCATTTACTCTTATTGCTGTTGAAACATGGAAGTAGATAAGAGATTATTGACCAAGAAAGGAAGCGATAGAAATACGAAACTTTCTATGATAAAAGCAGTAGAATTAATATTTTTGTAAATTCTTTTTGCCACTTGCTGATTAGCTGTTATTAACATTTACTCTTAAAGTAATACTGATGAGATGGAATTGAAATATTAATAACTGAGAACATATACAAAAATACATCAAACATTCTATGATATAAACACTGAATGGAATATTTTTGTAAATTTTACTCTTATTGTTAGTAGTAATATTAATCATGGACCAAAATATTAGGATCAGATAAGAAATTATATATACATAAAGCATTCACAGGACTTTTAGGCCCATTGTTTGTAAAATATTTCCATTTCTTCCTGTCCCTTGCTAACGTTCTCCAGTTTATGCATTGTTTTCCTTTATATCCTCCAAAATAGCCTTGCTCCATTTCCTCCTCGGTCTACCTCTCTTTCTTTTTCCTTCTGGTATTTTCCAGCCTACATATTTTACACTTCTATCGTCCATTCTTTCGAGATGATCTAGCCATTGTACTCGACGGGTTTTGATGAATTTTGTTATAATTGGTTCTTGATATAAATCATAAACTTCTGCGTTGGTTCTCATTCCCAAATGTCTTCAACCTTCTTTCCACCGAATATTCTTCTTAGAATCTTCCATTCCCACGCTTCTAACTTTAACTGCACTGTTTTATTCATTGTCCATATCTCATTGCCGTATGTCAGCGTTGGTCTTAAGATGGTCTTGTATATCCTTATCTTTGCTTTCCGCGACAGTTCCTTCGACATTAAGATTCTGTTGATTCCTACTGCGCATCTGTTACTTCTTGCTATTCTCAAATTTATTTCCATTTCTTCTCTGCACTTATCTATTAGGGTAGATATAGGTATTAGATATGCGTAGTCTTCTACTTCTTCAATTTAAAGCATATCGCCGTTCCCTGTTTGTACTCTAAGTGTTTTTCTATTGACCGCTCCTAGCTTGTTACAATATTTTTATTTTTGATGTTACAATCAACTTGTTTGCTAACTTCTTCTAACTCTTTTATGGTCAGCGCTATTAGCAGATAGTATCAGTAACAGTTATTGACCGAATAAATATAGAGAAGCCATAGAAATACAAAAAACCTCTATATTTTATAAATTCTACTTCCCACTTAGGTAGGTACATCCTTATTAGCTATTATGAACATTTAGTCTTATTGCTACTTACTATTATTATTGACAGTTTTTATTTATTTATTGCTTTGAAACATTATCGGCACATACTTAAACATTGCCTCGAGTCCTATAATTGGGTTTATAAAACTGATGAGCAACATATTTTCATTATTGCCTTTAGCATGTAACTAAAATGGCAGTACGCTTCTATACACTCTTGTATCTCTAATTTTCTAACCCCTGGTATGTTTTTCCAGCTATATATTTATAGCTAATTAATAAATCAATGTGAGAGCCAACGATACGTAAGTAATAAAATATACCGATGTCCCCTAATCTGTTGCTCTCAAGGCGAAAAGGGAAACAGTGAAATATATGCCGTGCTTCCGTAAATTAACGAATCGCTATATATTTTAGCGCAATATAATTACTGAGAAAGTTTGTTTTACAAGGATTTTCCGTTGATTAAATAGCCACATATATTTAAATTCGGTGAACAAAAATTGCAAGGAATAGTGTTTGTGTTAAATTAAAAAGGCAATTTAAAAATTCAAAGCCATACTTGAACTGTTTATGAACACTTCATCAATTATTATGCTAGAATTCTTAAATAGCCACTCGTATTCTTCATTTTAAGTTAGCAGGGATAATATTAGTCGTACACAAAACCGAACAATCACTAATGTTTTCGATTTAATGCAATTTATTTCAAAGATAAATTAAACGATTATTTGAAAAGATAAGACAGGAATCTTTTATTTGTCCATACTGAGGTATATGCAACATAGTATACAAAATTAAAATAAAATTTTATGCCATAACACAAAAGACAAAGTAAATTAAAATTCATTTAGACAATATCAAATAAATATAAACACAATTTCAATATCTTCAAGGAACCCAGATGAGCCTGAGATAAGGGGAAGTAAGTAAAATTTAAAATATAAGAATAAAGTAAGTGATATATTATATAATAATTGTTATGTACGAGGTGTTCAACGTAACTTGCTACCCCCATAATTTCCTTATAAATAAGGTAATAAAAAAATTAAAAATTTCATCTTATTGCATTTTTCACATACTTTTTAAATATGTTATCAGATCATATCTCATCTTCTTCAAATAATAATTGTTGTAAAGATAAAATAAATATAATTTATCTGTTATTGCAAACGGTTTTTTATTAATAACTTCCTTAATATTACTCGAAATATACAAGTATTATATATTTTTGAAATCAGAAAAAATAGGCAAATCCAAATATGTAAAAACATATAGGGTGTTCCGTTAAAGAAAAACACATTTTTTAGCACCCACTGTATATTTTCTGACATGTATATGATTTGATAATATATTTGAAAAGTACGTGAAAAATGCAATAAGATGAAATTTTCTATTTTTTGATTACCTTATAAAATAAGGAAATTATGGGGGGTAGCAAGTTACGTTGAACACCCTGAACATAGAAAATAAAAATTAATTAAAAACTCAATTTAAAAAAATAAATAAAAGTAAATTCCAATAAAAATTAATATTAAAAATTCCAATATAAAAATAACATAACAATATGTATGTATTATAAAAATTTAAATAATAATGACAATAATAAAAATGACGATTGCTATTTCAGAACTACCACTCCATGTAATGAAGGCAATGTTTAACCCCTTCATAGTAATTAACTAATAATATAATTAACTCAAATGTTCATTATGAGCTGATAAATCCAAATGAAAATCAATTAACGTGCGTCGACTTTTACAGATCAGGAAAATAATTCTATAGATATTTTATTATATGCTGAAAATGGATTTTCATGTAAACTATCGAATTTAAATCAACTGACTTGTGAAATATTTAAGAACAATCCTCCAAAAGCAATTATGACCATAGTAATTATAAGTACGCAATTATTATGAGATCGGCCATAAATCCCACACAATTTACAAATTATTCTGTACGAGAGAGGGTACATATTTGCTGTTTTATGACATATTTACATACTCCCTTCTCTTCCATATCAGTTAACAAGCACAAAGCGGAAAACATCGGCTCCAGCGAGTTCTGTTGTGTTTGATAAAATCAATTTTTTCAATTAGCACGTTTCTCGTATCAATTTCCAATTGAAAAATCAATTAGCAATGTAGGCCGAGCAGATAATAAAGCAGGTATCAGTAGCAGGTTTAACAATTAGAACTGCATAATCATTAATCAAAGTGTTGATGGTGCTAGTCTGTGTCTGTTTAGGATTATGTGGTTCAAATTTAAAGGATATGGCGGTGTTAGTTAAAGCAAAGATCTATTAATAATGTTAATATATAAAGGGACGTCTATTTAATGTCTCCCGAATTTCCGGCTACTGAAAATATATTCATATAAACTGGTGCACAATTGAAGTGGATATTAGAAAAATATGGACCAAATTTGAATGTCTATATTTTTGGAACGGGTTGGTTAATCTTGATACGATTTTTTGTGACCATTAGCAAAATTCATTGACTGTCAACTGTCTCAAATAGATTTTTAAATTGTGGTTGTTTCTTTTATCCACAGGGTGATTAACCAGACCCTTACATTTTCGTTAAATTTCATCGTTCTCCCAATTTCCTAAAAAAATTTTGGGATCTTTTTTAACACATTAATTATGATTTACAGGCAATTCTGAAAGACCAATTTGAAATTATTTTTGATAGCTCTGTTATTTTCAGAGATACCATTTGTTATAGGAAAAATTGCGATTTTTTTACATTTTAGTTTACAGTATTTTAATACGATAGTCAATTACAATTGTTTCTTCGATATTCAACGCTCCCAGGGTGCCCTTTTCGAATGCAAGGCGAGCAAATTAATTTGGATATAAGGAAATGAACCAACATAAAAATAAATAATTTAAACTTTTTGGTATTTTTACAAATTGGCGTTTCTTATATTCGACACTACCAAAAATCTGAAAATGAGCTTTTATCAATTTTGATAGAAAATTTTGGAATCTTGGACAATACTGCCGAAACGGTTTCAGAATTTTTGCGTCATCCCTATTATTAAAAGAGATACATTTTTTGGTAAATAAAAACGTATAATTTGCAATTGAGAAAACCTTGATTTACAAATTTGTTCGGATCTATGGCAGTCTGAGGTGATATATCGATATGAATAAGACGGGTCACTCTTTTTGGTCCATTGACGTACTGGAAACATTTTCTAAGGGGTCAAAAATGTGTTTTATTTCTAAATTTTTGCGGTGACACCACAGGTACTCGTAGGTGATATTCCTTAACTCTTGATATACCCCTAATATTTTCAGCCCCCTCCTACTCATAGGCGTAGTGGGAAAAGTAAAAAAAAACAAATTTTTGAATTTGATTGTGATCAAGACGCCACCAAATGACCCTTTCAAAATTCGCCCATGGGATTTATGGAGGTTTATCCGTGTTTCATTTTTGTAAAAAAACATCTTTGCAGTTTTCATAATTCCAGTTTCCGTGGTCGCGAGTCTATTGTAGACTATGAAATGGGACATGGTGACCGACGGTTTGTTCTGCTCCAAACATATTTATTAATTGATATTTATAAATACACTGCTTTTAATTTATGATCTCTAATTCATTTTATTAAATTCTTTTTAAAAATCTAGCCGTCACTGGAAACAATTTCTTGTCATTTAATAAAATTCAATTTGACAGTGTTTTGAGTTTTGCGTGAAAATATCAATTAGAAATGTCTCGTCTCACTTTAAAAGAACTTAATAATTGCATTCGATTGTTAAATACGGGAATGACCCAAAAAGAGGTGGCAGATATATACGGTGTTTCCCAGAGTGTCATTTCTAGAGCACACAAACGATTTTCTGACTCTGGTATTGTTAACTTTCGGCATGGTGGCGGTCGTGTTAAAAAAATAGGCGTGAGGGAAAACCGATTGTTAATGAGAAATGTTCGTCGAAGTAGGACACAACATGCTCGAAAACTTAATGAGGATTTAAGAGCTGCCACTGGTATCGTCGTCTCGAATATGACGATTAAAAGAACTCTTTATGAGCATAACCTAAGGTATGTACAACAATGATGGTTAGCGTATATTTATTTACTTATAATTCCTTTCTGTAATGGAAAGTAAACATCAACTAATATTTTTAGAGCAAGACGTAGGGCACCATGTCCCAGGCTTCTCCCTCGTCATAGAACTATGCGTCTGCAATTGGCTCAACACCATGCACATTGGAATTATGAAAACTGGAGAAGATGTTTGTTTACAGATGAAACACGTGTAAACCTGTATAAATCTGATGGGCGAATTTTGGTGTGGCGAGGACAGGGCGAACGATATTTTGAGGAAAATATGGCTGCACAAGAGGCATTTGGTGGTGGCGGAGTTACGGTGTGGGGTGGAGTGATTGTTGATCAAAAAACAGATTTGTTCATCAGTCACCAGTCTATAAATGGTGAAATTTATAGGGATAGGTGTATCAGACCGTTAGTCGCACCCCTCGCTAGAAACTTTGGTGATAACTTTATTCTCGTAGATGACAATGCTAGACCCCATAGGGCAAGAATAGTAAATGATGCCATAGAACAACTTCAAATTATGAGAATGGAGTGGCCATCAAAGTCACCGGATTTAAATCCCATTGAGCACGTATGGTCTCGTTTAAAATTAAAGATTCGCTCTAGGAATAATCCAGTGCAGACATTGGAACAACTTGTCGTAGCTATTCGGGAAGAGTGGGAGGCCATACCTCAAAATTTTATAAACAGCCTTATTGAAAGTATGCCTAGGAGATGTCTCGCGGTTATAACTGCCAGAGGAGGACCTACGAGATATTAGTAAATACATAAACTCCTGGACAAAATTAACGCACCACCATAAATTTGCAACAAATTTGATGCTACTTTTTTTTTGAACCTATGGTCCGATTTGAATGATATTTCTAACATTTCAGGTCCATTCCTTGATAATGTCATTGTCCTCATTATTTTTGATAAAAAGTTCATTTTACTTTTATACCGGGTGTAATAAAAATGTTGTTTTTTTATCCGAAAATTTGTATCACCCTGTGGCGTATACTAGCAATCCTAACATATCGCAGTTGAAATTAAACTGTAGCCTCATCTTTCCTTAACATTTTCATTTTTGTTTCACTTCATTATCTCTGTTATTAGATGAGATACACCCTTCTATAACTCAACATGTTTTTATAAACTTTATTTTTGTATACGTTCATTTTTATAAATTAATGTAATCAATGTAATGACTGTAATGTTTATGTTTATCGATAAATGAAAACAAAATTAACGAATCACTTTTTAATTAAACTTACTTTAATCACAATATTAAAATTAAGAATAAAGTCAAAATTACATGAATGAAGCGAATGAAACAGGAAAACAGAAAAAAAAAGAAAACAATAGAAATGATGGTGATGGACAATGTGATGTTAATATCGTGTAGGCCCTCATCCAACAAAGTTAATGCTCTTACTGCCTCCTCCGCCGATACTCGTAACTGACAAATACGATAACAAAAAAACTTGGTATGCAAAACGAACTGGTCTTAATAAGCAATTTGTGAACAGATTTTAATCAGCAAGACTGACTCTATTTGACAATTCCAAACTAAAACATTTGTTAACAAAATTTTATTGAAATGTCAAAGGAGATCCATAGCCTACTTGCAAAACATTTATAAAAATGAACGTATACGGATACGTATATTTATAAAAGGGTGTATCTCCTCTAATAACAGAGATAATGAAGTGAAACAGAAATGAAAATGTTAAGGAAAGATGAGGCTACAGTTTAATTTCAACTGCGATATGTTAGGATTGCTAGTATACGCCACAGGGTGATACAAATTTTCGGAAAAAAACACAACATTTTTATTACACCCGGTATAAAAGTAAAATGAACTTTTTATCAAAAATAATGAGGACAATGACATTATCAAGGAATGGACCTGAAATGTTAGAAATATCATTCAAATCGGACCATAGGTTCAAAAAAAAAGTAGCATCAAATTTGTTGCAAATTTATGCCTGAAGAGGGGTTGGAACCTTTGGTGTAGAACTTACACTTGAAGTAGTTTTCCACACACACCAAAACACTTTTGCACACACTCGACGCGCGTTTCGCCAACCAAGTTGGCATCATCGGGAGATGATTAAAACTCAAATTTATGGTGGTGCGTTAATTTTGTCCAGGAGTTTATGTTCTAACAAATTTCAATTTATTCATCAAACTGAATAAACTGGAATATGTGAAAAAACTTCAATCATTCATTTACCTCCTAATAAAATGTAGTCATATAGGGTTACCAATAAGTTTTTTTTGCTTTAAAAATTAATATTTGTGTAATTATTGTTGGAATACAACAACACGGCAAAACCAAGTCTTTATTGTAATTTTATGTAAGATATTATGTAATCAATGAAACAATTATTGTTTGTATTTTGTGTTTTACTTTTAACTCGAAACACTGATCTCAAAACACTGTCAAATTGAATTTTATTAAATGACAAGAAATTGTTTCCAGTGACGGCTAGATTTTTAAAAAGAATTTAATAAAATGAATTAGAGATCATAAATTAAAAGCAGTGTATTTATAAATATCAATTAATAAATATGTTTGGAGCAGAACAAACCGTCGGTCACCATGTCCCATTTCATAGTCTACAATAGACTCGCGACCACGGAAACTGGAATTATGAAAACTGCAAAGATGTTTTTCTACAAAAATGAAACACGGATAAACCTCCATAAATCCCATGGGCGAATTTTGAAAGGGTCATTTGGTGGCGTCTTGATCACAATCAAATTCAAAAATTTGTTTTTTTTTACTTTTCCCACTACGCCTATGAGTAGGAGGGGGCTGAAAATATTAGGGGTATATCAAGAGTTAAGGAATATCACCTACGAGTACCTGTGGTGTCACCGCAAAAATTTAGAAATAAAACACATTTTTGACCCCTTAGAAAATGTTTCCAGTACGTCAATGGACCAAAAAGAGTGACCCGTCTTATTCATATCGATATATCACCTCAGACTGCCATAGATCCGAACAAATTTGTAAATCAAGGTTTTCTCAATTGCAAATTATACGTTTTTATTTACCAAAAAATGTATCTCTTTTAATAATAGGGATGACGCAAAAATTCTGAAACCGTTTCGGCAGTATTGTCCAAGATTCCAAAATTTTCTATCAAAATTGATAAAAGCTCATTTTCAGATTTTTGGTAGTGTCGAATATAAGAAACGCCAATTTGTAAAAATACCAAAAAGTTTAAATTATTTATTTTTATGTTGGTTCATTTCCTTATACCCAAATTAATTTACTCGCCTTGCATTCGAAAAGGGCACCCTGGGAGCGTTGAATATCGAAGAAACAATTGTAATTGACTATCGTATTAAAATACTGTAAACTAAAATGTAAAAAAATCGCAATTTTTCTATAACAAATGGTATCTCTGAAAATAACAGAGCTATCAAAAATAATTTCAAATTGGTCTTTCAGAATTGCCTGTAAATCATAATTAATGTGTTAAAAAAAATCCCAAAATTTTTTTAGGAAATTGGGAGAACGATGAAATTTAACGAAAATGTAAGGGTCTGGTTAATCACCCTGTGGATAAAAGAAACAACCACAATTTAAAAATCTATTTGAGACAGTTGACAGTCAATGAATTTTGCTAATGGTCACAAAAAATCGTATCAAGATTAACCAACCCGTTCCAAAAATATAGACATTCAAATTTGGTCCATATTTTTCTAATATCCACTTCAATTGTGCACCAGTTTAGATTAAGCTCGGTATAATAATAAGATTGAATTGCATTTTCAGGTGTAAATACTTTATTTAGACAAGAGTTAATGAAGCTCCTTGTGTTGCTATTGTATAAAATTTGAACTAAGGGTTGGGCACAATAATCAAAACAACAAACTGTTTCTTAAACGTTTCATGGTCATATTTAAGAAATAGTAGATTATAACAATCTGAACAAATTGAACACAAAATACAACTTATGTATACAATAGAATGTTAGATACGAATTCAGACTACCGAATTCGCACTTAAAATAATTTCAGCTGTCTTGGCATCTCCAACGCCAGAACTGTACAAATATTTAATCATAATTCAAACCGTTAATCATTAATGGCATCAACATTATTATCATGATTGCTATCAAAAAGCTTTAAATCTTCGTTGTCATTATCATCAGCTCACCCATCAACTAAATCATCAAAACACAGTTAGTTCACGTTCTTAACCTGTCATCAAAATTTCTTCTGGGTGTCTCACGCAAACATTTTCAAATATCTGAAGCAAATTGAAATAAGGCTTTTGCCACACCATGAAAGCGTGTTCGTCCTGTTTGTCATCAAAATCAACTTCTGCGTTTATTATTATTATTTGCATAATTCTTATAAATAAAGTTTGACAATGGCAAAGGTAATCCTAGCATTTTCGATGGCCATATTTTTAAAGAAATTCATCTATGCTATATCTACTTCTCTTGCTTGTATTTATTTTGTTTACTTAAGTTTAGTCGTGTAGTAGGTAGTATAATTTTCAACGCAAAAAGTTTTAAATCATCATAGCTCAGTTATTTTTTTTTCATAGAGAAAAAAATAATAGCAAATTAAAGAGAACTAATAAACTTTGAAGGGCGTATAGTTTTTTAGATAATGAAAGAATCTGAATTTATTTAAGTAGTTTAAGATCCACTGGTTTAGATTCTCAAAAATATTAGCTATATTTAAAATCAGTGCTTATAATTAGGTGTATTTAATTTACATCCATTTTTTAATATTGGTCTAATTATAGATACTATAAAAGTTTCAGAAAACGTTGCTGTAGAAAATGATTTGTTCACTAAAAATATCAGTTGTGCTTTTGTACTTTTTAGGGTGTCAGCTCTGAAACTGTCAATACCACAAGCATTCTTATTCTTCAATAATAATAATTCTTCGTTTTCAAATGTTTTCTCTTCCTCCTTGGCAGGTGCGTTTTCTTCTTCTTTCTCACAGTTAGTTTCTACCATTGCTTCTTTTTCAATAATATTCATCACTAATATCCGGTCCCTTTTCCACTTCTCTGGTTTGATCCATTTTATTTTGTTCCTCTCCAGGCGTGTCATTAGTTTTTTCTTGGTATCTAATTTTTTTATTGGTATCCTAGAAGATGATTGATTTAAATGTTGCCAATATATTATAACGTTAATTATTTATTTTATTTAATTTAACCACTAATGTTTTACCTACTTCAGTAAAATAGTTGCAAAATTCATGAGCTATTTTGTCTTATCATTAACAACATCTTCATTCTCTACTGTAGCACACAAATTTTATCTTTGTTAGTGGGATACTTATTTATATTTTTAATGGCTTTCCATAAATTTGACGAGCTATTTTTATTTATATTTATAATTTTATTTTCTTTGCGTTTTTAAAAACTTATTTAATTTATTTCTGTACTTTTGATATTTAGATATATTTTCCATCAAAGGTTATTGTTTTATTTGTACGTATAAAAAATTAATTTCTTGTATTATCAAAATTTACTAAGCATTTAGTAAACAATAACTTTCTATTTTGTTGTCTATTTTTATGTTAAGTGTCTTCATGGTAGTTGATATATTGTTTAATTTTATTTATCAAAATATTTGCACTTAAATCCAATTTATCCCATCTTCCATTTGTAATTTTTCTAATAAAATATTGATTTCTAATTTATAAATGATTTTATTTAGGCTTTACACAAGCATAATAACAAAAACCTATCCAATTTGATATACTCACATTGATGTTTCATCTCTTAACATACAATTATTAAGTTTATTGAGTCTTCTTTAATGCATGATAAAAATTGGATTAAAAATTACAAAATTCAAAACTTCTAAAAATAAAATATTGAAAAAAAAATTTTTTTTTTTTAACTTACCACAAAATGCATTCATTATGGATACCAACCAAAAACGATGTCCTCAAGAAGATGTACATCTAATTTCTCTAATATTTACGTCTTTATTTTCAGACGACACGATTTGTTTTGAGGCAGAGAAATTGTCAGTGCTATGTGTTTTAATTATTAGAGGTAGATTTTTTTAATAAATATGTGGTCAATGCAATTTTTAAAAGAATTCTGTAATCTGGTTAGCTCATTAATACGAGGGATATATGTCCTTCATCTTACTTTTACATTTTTTATTTATTTAATTTTCATTGAAAATGTTTAAAAAATCGAAAATCCAGTATCGATCGATCGATATCGCTTGCATTTCGCAGTTTTTGCGATAGTTTTAATGCATGCTAGTAGTTAAGAAACTTAAAAATTCGAAGGGGCGAGATACGAGGATTGAAACATTTTTTTGGGTACGAAAGCGTTCGGTGCTGTTACATCGCATACTTTTTGAAAGATCCAAATTTGATTTTGGTCTAGTTGAAAAGAGAAAGAACCAGCGCTCATCGTACGGGCTGGGTGTACAGTTGAAGTACGTTTTTAACCGGGTGATTTCCATTTGTTGATGTTTTGATGAGCAAAAAATGTCGATCTGGGTTTTTAGCATTATGTAAACGAATCTGTGAGTTTCTTAAAATTCTCTGGCAGGGTTGAAAATGGGGAAAAGTTATAACTATCGCTATAAAAGGGGGTAAATTCAACACACGAATATTTGCAAAGGATCGCGACCCAAAAAATCGATGAAAATTTTTTTGACATTCAGTTGATATCTAACCTATGCCGTTGAGAATTTCAATTTTTCACTATATAAGAGGGTATAATCAACCCTCACGATGTTTACAATGGATTTCGTTCCAAAATCGATAAAAGAGATACTTAACTCCAAACTTTTTTCACTTTTATTTTATTTGGATGAATGTAAATACTTGCAGTCGTTTTTTGATTATTGATTTTATAAACTTTTACAGTATCTAGTAGACTGATCAACGCGTCTTTAAAATTTGATGTCCCGTATTGTGTAGTGAGGTATATTCCGTTGAGATATATTCGGTTAAATTTACTGCTATTTTTTTACCGCTGTTTTCAGCTTGCTAAATTGCAACTTCTGTAAATTTTTTAATAGAACAGGTGAAAAGAACTTAAAATTAGCAAGTTTATTTATTTAAATTATTTACTGCTTTTCTGATTGTTGCTCTAGTGCCCGTTTTTGCTCTGTTTGTTTGTTAGGTATGTCCTCCAATTATTGTCTCTTCTATCTATCTGACGCACGTTGAAAACAATAAATTGAGGCAAAACATTTTCACTTTTTCACTCCCACCGTTTCTAAAATAATCAATTTAGATATTCGTTATTAGTAAACCGTCATTATAATCTATGTTCTCCAACTATTTATTAGTAATAAATGCAATATATCAGGTTGGTTGTACGAATGACAAATGGCTATGATTCGGTCAAGCAAAATAAATAGTACAACGAAAAAATATAGCTCTGTTTGACTTTTGCTGAACGATTAATAGTATACAGAATATTTTGTGCATTAAATAATTTTATAACAAAGTGCATTCATTGGTCGTCATTCCCAATGCCGCTGAACTAAGCAACGCCTTCTGCATGTTTTTTAGAGTATTCGTTTGGTAGTGTCAAGGTAAAAATATATCTATTAGAGTAAGCACTATCAAATAACCCACCAACACCATTTTGCTCTCTATTCAGAGTAGATTTTATAACTAACAGCATGCCTCTAATTATGTTTTGTATTATTTTGTGAATGTAAAACTTCAAACCAATTACACAGCAGTTGACGATTTTATATTTAAATAATTAATACGGCAGTTACTATTTATTTAACACTATGTGTCTTTAAAAATTATTTTTCGATTAAAATGATCAAAATTATTATTATTGAATTTATTGAATAAGGGAAGAAAAATCGACACTAAAATGATTGCCATGAAATTACCCAACATGAGTTCCAAGACATATTGAAAAATGCAGCAAAACGACATTTACGTACTCCTGAAGAGGGGTTGGAACCTTTGGTGTAGAACTTACACTTGGAGTAGTTTTCCACACACACCAAAACACTTTTGCACACACTCGACGCGCGTTTCGCCAACCAAGTTGGCATCATCGGGAGATGATTAAAACAGTTTTAATCATCTCCCGATGATGCCAACTTGGTTGGCGAAACGCGCGTCGAGTGTGTGCAAAAGTGTTTTGGTGTGTGTGGAAAACTACTCCAAGTGTAAGACATTTACGTACCTAACAAATACTTATCACTTGTTCTATTCCGTATTTTCTTGGCCACTTTATGAATTGCCTTTTGCGCCGACGACTATCGCGTACGACGGAAACGCTATATTTTTTTAATCTGCATAATTTAACGTTATTTTAAACGTAGTTTTAAGCGCCTGGAAAACTGTATCGCTCACGAAAGGACTAATCCTAAAGTATTGCCAACATTATCATAAAGAATAAACTAGAGTGAGTATGTGGCATTATGATTATATTCAATGTAATTTATTTTCCAAAAGGCTTTGATTGAGCATTTTCTAGCATGAAATGAGTTCGACTAAACTTGAGATAATATAAAATAGAACGACTAATATAGCGCTTTATTTATGGCGAGAGGCAATTTTGACAAATTAGTGGTTTCTCCCCCTAGATTAGATTTAAAATATTGTGGAAGGTTGTTACGTTCTTTAGGAAATAAGGCACTTTGGTATATTTATAACTACAATATTTATTATGGGTGGTTATTAGGTGTAGGTCCTAGAAAATTGCCTCACCAAAATGAACTGGCCATTTGCAGCACGCGCAGTTACAGTGGGTTGGATATCATAGTCATTACATTTAATTAATAGCTTTTAATTCCAAAAGTGACTAATTAGCTGCCTTGAGTTTTATATGACTTAGTTCCAGCTGATTTTCTAGTTAGAACTCCCATGGCCTACAATATTTAAATTTGTCAAGTTGAATTTATATTCCTAAGAGCGTTTCCCATTTTATGTTTTATGACCAGTGTTTTCAGTGATTTCAAATGGTTATTTGAAACATTATGAAATTAAATTATATCCAGTCGGAAAATATCCATTGATTCTCGTTTAAAATCAAAAGAAATATCAGCAATATGAAATATACAGGATGACCACGAGATGACGCTCGCCCCTATATTTTCTTGGTTTTGCAAGATATGAATTTCAAGTTTGAGCACGTCAAATAACGGCTAAATATTCATTAAATCGACCAATTTAACATTTTTTGGAAGTGATGATAATTTTGGATTTTTAAATGAAACATCTTGTATATTTTTACATTTTCACTCAGTAAAACTTTCTATCGATGTACCAAACACCCTGTATAAACTTGGAAGTTATTTTAATTTTAGGAACTTATTACAGATGGCAGAGTACCACCTTCTCATAATAAAATTTATACCTAATACATTTTTACTGTTACTTAATCTGTTAGAGGAGGCCTCTAATTTATTTAATACATTTATTAATAATTTCTTATTATTAGAGTGAATTGCACTTAAATAAATAATTACCAGAAGTCTCATGGGAAAACATGTCATTTAATCGCGAACATTCTTGGCCTACCTCAACCAGAAATATAATTTAACTCTCCAGTGCCATTGTGGTTAACAGAAGAGAACTTTATTTTTATATAAGGACTACATCTTGGTATTCGCTAAGAACTATTTTTTCCCACAATCGGTTATTACTGCATGGCAAAGACAAGTTTCCTTTAGTGTGCGTTCACTCGTGCAGTGGACACCAACCTGTATATACAAATATCTTGGTTACATATTTCACTTCGGGAACAAATATTCCGATTGACTTGTTCCGTATTGTGTTGTAGAACTTAGGTCAAGCCTTTCATTATTTACCAAACCAATTTCAAAGAATACAAGCAATTAACCCTTTAATTTATATAAACATTTCAAGATAATGAATTTTCTGTCTGCTACAGATGGGGAGCAATAATTTCGATTTCCTGTTCCAGAACTTTTTATTACATTAAACAGTTTATACAATAACTTTACTAATTCCAGTTCCATCCAACTTTGCTATTTTACTTTTATTGTGAAGCGATCAGAATTAGTTATAGGGAGTATCTAGGCGATGGCCAATAAATTTCGAATGAAAGTTAAACAAAGCCGATATGGCGATGTTATCAAAGCGAATTTAAATCACCATAAATAAATGCAAGTCGCATAAATTCAGCTGCACAATAGCGGGAAATGGGAAAAAATAGTCTGAAATAGGCAAATAATAATAATAACCTTTTTTGCAATTTCTTTTCTATGTTTGTTATACATATTGTTTATAAAAAACTTTATTTAGGCTTTATACTAGCGTAATAATAACAAAAATAACCAATTTGATATATTTTTAATGATGCTCTACCTCTGAACATACAAATATAAAATCTGTGGGGCACAAAAATCATGGAAACTTCAGATGGTTATTATTGGCGAATACTGCAAAAACGTCTACTCTTTATAACTACAGTTATAAAACATTGGATAAAATTACAGAATTCGCAGCGTCCAAAGCAAAAAAATTATTGAAATAAAAAAATTTCAAATTTCAAAAATTCATTAACATAATCTAATAATTTTTATTTGAGGTTGATGTAGAAGTAAAAAATTAACCTAACCTAGTCTTTTTAATTTGACTTTGATATTGACATAAAAAATGAACATAACCTAGCTTTTTAATTTGACTTTATTGTTGAAGAGGATCATCTACTAGGATCACTTACCTACTAGTTAAGAACATGGAACATAAATTAAACGTGGTTAAGTGTTCTTCATTAAAACTTTCTAGAAAATAATTATATAGGTAATATAAAATAATACTAAGTTAAAAAGACAGTAAAATCTAAATTTAAAATTCCTGTACATCATAAAAACTTGTATTGAAAAATGGATGAAATATTTTAAAATTTATTACATGTCTTATTTCTAAGGGTAATACAATTTAACTTCCATTTTGAATTCTTAATATTTGATCGGTGTGAATGTAAAATTAGCCAATATAGTTTTGGATAGAGTCACTGTTGCTAATTACACAATTCGCCCGACCTCCGTAAGTAACTTTGTGAGTACGAGTCCTCCGTTTCAATTCATCCGCGGCTTTAACGCGTATTCTGAATACGTCATTAAAGTAATAAAACGCCGGAGGAGCGTCCAGAAAGGTTCAGTCCACGATCCGTCCGAAGCAGTCCGCATCAATCCGCAACAGTCCAGAAACAGTCCGAAAGAGTCCGAAAGAGTCCGAGACGGTCACACCTGACACCTCGCTACCGTTTTCACTTCCATCCGGAACCGCCACTACGAATTATAATAATCATTTTCTTGAACAGAATATTGGTAAGAATACACCATGGTTCGCTACTATTCGTCCGTACCGCCTTCAGTTAAGCATAGATATACGGAGATCATTGTTCGTGAGTACCGCTGTATTATACTACTAAATCAAACTAGAGCTAATTAGTAATTCTTCAGCTTGTCTTTTGTTCCATAAAATATGCATTGGCTAGTTAGATTTGCTCGTTCGGGTAATCTTTAAGGCCTCAGTGCATAAAGTTCTACCGGAAAACTTACGTCGACGGAGAGAGCACTTGCCGTTCGGTTGGCTTCATTTTGCCTCGTAGGCCCTAAGTTTAAGTACCGTCAGTAGTCAAGGAAAAATACTCCTTGTTAAATAGCTCTACGTTTGTGGCAGTAGTTCGCCGTGTTGTAAAACCCTCTGTATAGACAAGAATATCTATAGCTAATCGACTGCCCGTCGTTTGTACTATATCCTGTTGGAAATTCCGTTTACTTGCCGTCCGAAATCGTTTCAACCGCGAAACAGACCCCGGCTACCAAAACTCACCGCCTTCCGAAATAAAATCATATTCACACGTATATACTCTTGCTTGCCAGCCCGCATATTATTATCGTTATCAAACTTGTACACACTCGACTGCAAAGTCACTGAAATATCCTGTTTATTGATTTATTCATTACTGTTCTAATAAATAAATACGTTGGTATACATAGGTAAAATTCACGAGATTATTTCAGTTGTTTATTTCTAATTAACCCGTTTATCCAGTCCAGTTAACAGGACTATCATCTTACGACTCTCTGGACAAATAACCGTATCTCCATCTGTTAGCTACCCCTAAACGATCTCACCCCAGAGAACCAAAAAAGTGCTGTTCCTTGCACTTAAAAATAAGGAACTGGCGCCCGATTTTCCGTCGAAAAAGTGTTACAAAGCCAGAGAGTTTTGTCTGTAAGTAGCCAGTTGCAAACAGTACAGGTTACGTAAGTAGACGCCATCGCAGCCCATATCGCTTAAGTTTAGAATTAGCAAATTAGGATTTATTATTTATTTAGTGGATGGTCATGAATATATCAATGTACCTTTTATACTGCTCCAGATTATCATAGGCAGTATTCAAAAAATTTATAATAATTGATTACTCCTTTAAAAAATCCTTTGCGATTTTGAAAATAAACTATTTTGAATGGAAACACAAATTTTTCTTATGAATGACTCTAAGATTTTTGAAATGCTTGATCAAAAAGCTATGGGTTTATAGTTTTCAGATAATAAAATATCCCTTTTTTATGGAGCGAAATGCCTTACGCTAATTTTAAGACATTTGGAAAAATTAAAATTGAAAGGGAAGTCATTGGAGTAACGCGAAATTTACCAGATTTCTATTCAAGATTGGTTTTGATATTATCTTACCCAATTGCCAGACCTTTTAATGATTGGCATAGCCTAAGAATTTCAGATATTACAAGTAACGCAAATTCAGAAAAAAAAATTCAAGTATTTATACATACAAGTCCTTATTTTTCGTGTAAATTTCGAAAAAATTATAACAAATATAGGTTACTATAAAAAAACAAAGTTACTACCTGCCCAGAGGAAATGGGACACCATGTATAATCGGCATCATTTTAATTCCGCAGAATTTGAGAAACTAGGTACAGGGTGATCATTTATATTTTTACACCCCCGCATATCTTTGTTATTTTTGGAAAAAGAAAAAAGTGTAAAGACAAGGCAAAAGTTTTGGTTATCTTTACGTAGATTGTACAGAAAAACAATTGAGTAATGCCAAAAAAGGTTATAATACAAACTTCTCCTTTTTGTTTGATAACATCGAGGATAACATACTGTATGTTTTTGCGGAATATGAAAGGAGCATGAAAATAAATATACAACACTGTATATTTATCTTTTGCGGTTTTTGAACTATTTAATTTTTCATGCAGCGTGTTACTAGGTATATAAAAACACAAGTTTGTATTATAAGTGTTTTTAACATTACTCAATTGTTTTTCTGCTATCGTATTTAAAATCTACGCAAAAATAACTAAACATCTGTATTTACATCCTTTTTTCTTTTTCCAAAAATAATAAAGTTAAGGGGGGTGTAAAAATATAAATGACCAATCTGTACATACCAAAAAGAAACTTATTTACCTATTTTATTAACCAAGATATTGGACTTCGGTGGACGCACCCAGATATATGATTGTCTAAAATATATTTTTAGCCTTTTTCTTGTAATAATTTGCCTCCGTTAAAGTAGTCATAGAAATTATGTATAACTCGGGAGTGAAGCGCGATTTCCTCTCTGGGCTGATTGATGCACACTTCACCCGCTGGAGAATATCATGCACTTCTCTTCCTACTTAAGCAGATAGTTCTTTCCTTAAAAACGTAATTTATTTTACATATTATATTATCTCTAGCCATCTCGATGGAATATAATTTTAATTTATAATACAGGAATTTTGATTATTCAGAGAAATAACGTCAGTAAGTTAAGTTCATTTTTCCTGAATGTAAACATAGTTCTATGAGTGTGTTCAGTCGTTCGTGCATTTTGTCAAAGCTTTCAGTGCTAAGCAAAATTAAATAAATAGCAGCAAAACGGCAGTGACACTAAAAGCCCAAGGAAACGAATTTATCCAAATTTGTTGTTGAAATAAATCATGACAAACGACAAATTTATAGTTCAACGCACATTAATGCAACATATTTCATATCCGTATTTATGTTTCGTCGAACATTATTCTACATTATCTTTCTCTATGAGCATCTACAACTTACATCACGTTCTACTGCTGTGCCTAAAATTGTAGGTAAAACATATTTTCTAAATGGTTTGTTGAGTCTGATATCTATGAAATCTAAATCAGTGCACTGCAAATGAATTGACATATATCTGAAGAAGTTCTCCATTATCTTACAAAGTTTTCGAAGACAGAGATACACAGATATATCAAATAGTTTACTTTTAATATTTCATATCGTTACTCCTGGTAAATGTTCAAACTCCTAGAACAAATCATCACATAGGATGGTAAATATCCTTAATAAATCAACACAGTTTCAAATTTCCAAACACGACCTACTACCAAATTTGTACTTTAAATGAAACTTCGTATTGTGTCAAAACATGTAAAATGATAAACACGTTATTTGACTCGTGTAAGCATGATGTGACACAAAAAATTCGAGGCTCATTTCATACTCAGAAATTCGGTAAAATATATCCACATAATGCGGCTCCCCTGCACAAGCTTACAAACTTGATATCTGGTATTATAAATGACATGCCGCAAGGAGAGATGTATAGTTACAACACTTTTAAATATAATAAATTAAGCAGGGTTTAATTTCACTTGTTAAGATAAAAACGAGGTTTCAGTCAAATAAATCGAAAAACATATTTTACAAAAAATAACCATATGAAGATTTAAAGCACGATTTGTTTAAATTAATGGGTAAAGCGATAAAAATTGTTCTTTCAATAAAGTCCAGCGAATAAAAATAATATGAAGCACATAATGGCTATAAAAATACAATGCAATATCAGCCATCATTTATACAATATTAAATATAGTCTTTCTCTTTGATTTAGAGAACTGGTAAAAGGATTTCAAAGGGAAAAATATCATTGCGTTACTCCTGTTACTGTATACCGATTGTAACGAATTATTCTATTCCCATGCCATGTATTAAACAATGCGTTTGATTGCATTCCCATTCATTGGTTGTATTACTGAATATACAGGGTGATTCACGAGGAAAGCGACAAAATGTTATGGTAGATAGAGTTCACTTAGGTGAATTAGAAATGACTATTGAAAAAAGCCTGAGCCTTTTTTTATTGATCTACAGGGTGATTTATGAGTTTTGCCCAATACTTCTTTTAAGGTAATATCTTTTAAACTAATCACTAGAATCAGCTCGTATTGTGGGTATCTAATATACTATTAATTGTCAATTTACTTGCATAATCAAAGACAGAATATTCCAGGGTTGGCTCAACTAATTTTTATTTTTAGGGCTCCTATGAAAAAATTCACCCTGTGTACGTGATATTTAAATTCTAATACTGAATTATGTAACTACATACAAAAATGATCGAAAACATGTATTTTGTTGTTTTGCCACACTTTGGGCGAATTTTAAATAAACGATAAATTTTCGCCAAAATCGAAAGTCTGCACAAAATAAATTTATAAAATTACATTTTCCTCTCTTATTTAAACTAAAATATTTGTTATATAAAATTTTGTAATTTCATGGTTGATCAATATGAAATAAATAATAAAAAATAAATAATTTCAACATGAGATTAAGTAATTTTTATTTCTGAGGTTTCTGTGAAAAAAATCAGCCTGTATAAATTTTTCTCAAATTCTGATAATAAATTATGGAACTACATTTAAAAAAACCGCTGCCAATTATGGGATCAAAACTTCCTCACCGTGTGGTGGAGTTTATAACAAAAGTAATTTTTGATGAATTTTGTTTTTTGACGCATTTTGTTTTTTTTGTACGTATTTTGTTTTTTTGGCGTATTTTGTATATTTCAACATTTGGACACAATATTATAATGAGTTGTATATCAGATTCTATTTATAATCTTTCAACAAAAATAAATTTTTTTGTAATGTTAGAAATAGAAATGTTGGGGTCCGGTAGACCCATTCCAGTGGACCGAGTTTGCTCATCAACGGACTCAATCTTTTCCTTGACCTCTAGAACGTGTGTACCAAATTTGAAAGCTTTATTTCAAAAAAAGAAATTTTTTGTGTATCGTCATAATTCGTCGAGAATCGTCCTGAAATGCAATAAAAATTTTCAAAATTTTTTTCACGAATACAAGGTATTGGTGAGGAAGTAATTAACGAAATTGTTTATTTTTTTTATCACAGTTTATCAATAAACAGAACATTAATAATCCTGTCGTTATTAGGAAAGTCGTAGGAAATTTAATTTTACGACAAAGAAAATGTAGGGAGGCAGAAGGCTTTCTCATTTTGAAAATAAGTTATAAGGTTTTATGTTCTGTGAATTTGTTGTTTATAATGTTCTGTTTATTGATGTATTGTGATAAAAAATAAATAATTTCGTTAATTTTTAAATGTAGTTCCACAATTTATTATCAGAATTTGAGAAAAATGTATACAGACTGATTATTTCCAGAAACCTTAGAAATAAAAATCTGATGTTGAAATTATTTATTTTTGATTATTTATTTCATATTAATCATGCATGAAATCACAAAATTTTTTATAACAAATATTTTAGTTTGAATAAGAGAGGAAAATGTAATTTTATAAATTTATCTTGTGCAGACCTTCGATTTTGGCGAAAATTGATCGTTTATTTAAAATTCGCCCAAAGTGTGGCAAAACAACAAAGTACATGTTTTTGATCACTTTTGTATGTAGTTTCATAATTCAGTATTAGAATTTAAAAATCACGTACACAGGGTGAATTTTTTCATAGGCCCTAAAAATAAAAATTACTTGAGCCGGTCCTGGAATTTTCTGTCTTTGATTATGCATGTAAATTGACAATTAATAGTATACTATATACCCACAATACGAGCTGATTCTAGTGATTAGTTTAAAAGATATTACCTTAAGAAGTATTGGGCAAAACTCATAAATCACCCTGTAGATCAATAAAAAAAGGCTCAGGCTTCTTTCAATAGTCATTTCTAATTCACCTAAGTGAACTCTATCTACCATAACATTTTGTCCCTTTCCTCGTGAATCACCCTGTATATTTTTAATACAATAAAACATGCAGAGAATGTTGTAATTATATTTTATGATAGAGCTTTTAGATACAGATAGGGTTTAAGATTCGATAGTATGTGTTTTGTTTATAATTAATAATAATAATAATAATAAATTGTCTTCAATTTTTCCATAAAAATATGACAAAAATGATTGATGATTATTTTCTGAATTGTCCTCATAATGAAATAAAGTCTTTCCAAATGTGGAGAAGGCAAGATTCAGTATGGCTAAATTCTAAAGAGAGAGGAAGAGAGAGAAGTAATTTTTTAAATTTAAAATAAAATTAATTAATTACACTCATCTTCTAACAGTGTCAACTTTGTTAGCAAAACGGGCGTCGAGTGAGGCGTTAGGTGCGTTTTTGTGACAGAGAAAACGTCGATGCTACTGTTCACGCTTGATTAATATCCAATTTGTTTAAGGATAAAACTGTAAAAGTAAAATACATTTCAGGAAATATGTAAGCCTTGGAGGGTTCTGTGGAAAGCAAAATATCTATCCCTAAAAATAAAACGTTCAGGACAATAAAACAATAGTTCCATTTCTAATAACGTTGAACACATTTTGGACAAAGAAACCGGATAAAATCCGCATATGCATAATAATTATCTCAGTAACCTATCCATTTGTATAAATATTTGTTTTTCCAAAAGCCCACAATGTTACACCATGCAAAAGTTACGACGATATTATACATCTTAGAATGTTTCCTTTATTGTCGCACTGACGACTTCTAAAGTCAACAGTAAACCCCATTTTATCCTTCGTAGTGGAAGATATTTCCTGAGATCGATACAATGCGGGAAATGATTGACCATAAATTTTAATACGTATTAGTATTCTACTATGTAACCTATTTGGTAAATAATAGAAGGAGTGAGTTATCCCATACATATTAAGTGACCGATTACTCAGTTATTAATACACAAGAGGTCGTTTTTTTACAGGGTAAATTTTTTTTGGACAAAAACCTGTTTTCCCATGAAAATTTTTGGAGACTTAACGGTATGGAAAAATCGCGACACGAAGTGGAGACATAGATTATTGCATTTGCCTGAACAGAAAGCAAGCTCAAGAGAAATTTTTTTAATACATTTTTAATTACATTATTTTTTATGGATGTTTCTTTATTATAAACAAAAGCTCATAAAGTTTAACGTCGCTATATTGAATAATATGAAGGATTTACGACATCTGTTAATTTTACGATTACAGATTATAACGTGAACTGAATATTAAAACATAAACGTCACCCTATCGTTGAATATTTATTATTGAAGATTGAAACATTCAATACTGCTGATCGCCTTATATCTTAATTTTGTCGATAACGACAGCTGTTAAATTTATCCACACCGTCACATGGTACGCTGAATTCTCGTTTAATGGCGCTAACGTAAGCTTGGATCAACTTTTACAGCCAGATTTTCTTCATTGGATATTTTTACAGATCAATCATGACTGGACAGACAATTTTGAAACAATATTTAACCATAGCTTGTGAGTCAACTGACAAAGTAAATGCAAGGCAATATAGTGTATCTCAAATTGGGGGTAAATCGATTATTAAAAAGATAAAACAAACTTTAGTTGTATATTGGAAGCTTGTACATTATTGGAACACATTTCATCGTTTATAACCAACCGCACGCCTACGATGTATCGAGTATCGTGGCCTTTAACAAGTCAAATGGACGGTAAAGTTTCACATCTACAATGCACAAGTAAATCTAGTTACTTTAGTTGGTCCTTATAACGTGATCCTACATTAAATAATTTTCGTTGCTATTGCATAGTAACAACACTTTAATGTAATCGGTTCTACTTGCTAAACTCCCTAATGAATTGCCACTTGCCTTGTGGTCCCTTTGCAATACAATGCACTCAACATATCTAAAACTATTAATAATAGTTTGCAATGAGCTTTTACACCGAGTGTAATTGAAACGTGTCGAGTTGAATATTTGCAATATCTGCCATCGTGCATTAAAACAGGATAAGTATTTAATTAATATGACAGTTGAAATGGATCTACGATTTTGCGGCTGTTTGGTGAAAAGATAAGTCAGGCATGGTATACGATTTTTTTCCGAATTGACGAATTCATTCCAGTACACTCGGATGTTAAATATGTGGCCGTTGTCTTTAAGTATCAGCCTGCTCCCAAACATTTATATAAAATCGTCATGTACGCCCGATAATTAAACATGCAAAAATTTTGTTTTATTTCGTTGTCATCAACAGAAGAGTAGTAACAATACAAGTTTTATGCTTTTTTGCGTATTTATTGCACCCTGTAAATGTATATCTTCGCCCGTTATTTCTCTTTAGTTTCGTAATAAGTAACGCGACCGATATTTATTTTTAATGTAAATCTAGTCAAAAGGAAACAAGCGCACTGTTCTCGTGTGGAGCTAGTAGGGATCAAATCACAAGAGAAATAGCGTCTGTCACTCGGCGAAAATTTTATCTCTGTTTTAAAGCCTGACATAGTACGCTGGTGGGAATTAATTAAATAAAAAAAATGGCCCTCTTCTGTGATAGCTTAATGCGATTCTAGTGAATAAATGATAGCCGGGATTTCTGCCTTTATTTGAATAAGTATTTGCTTGGTTTCTATATTGATGCGAAACTTCAGCCTTTCTTTCAGATAGGAAGGATTCCGGAATATCGTAAAGATTATCGTACATAATCATTAAAATAAACATAAAAACTTTAGGGAGTACTTACAAGATACTAAACTGAGGCATCAATCGTATTTAAGGGAGTTTCGGCTAGCTCATTTTGTTTTTTACTTATATTGTAATGGATCTATTTATCTACATGTTTTAATACTGACTACAATGGATCACGCACAGTCTAAGCTGGAACTCAACCTGTAAGTAAATTATTATCTATCTCTTTGCTGTTTTGTTTTTCATGCTTTAGTTGCAGAAGAAACGAGGTAAAGTACACACTTAATTGGATTTTTACGTGATAGACTTGGTCTACTAAATAAATTACCATCTAATGTTTTGTATGCTCAGTGGTCTAATAGATATCAGATTCTCCTCCTTATGTTGCAATTATCTTATCAGAAAGATTTAGTACCAATTCCGGTGTTCACCAAGGATCTGTCTTATTACCAACTTTGATCCTTCTTCACATTAGCGACTTGCTTTCTGCAACGACCAAGCCTAAGCACTGTTACGCTGATGATAACCCGCTTCACATAATCTCTTCCTTTAAGAGAGTAGACAATGCAATTGCTCTGGCAGCTCAGAATGCAGACAAACCAACTTGATTCATTTTGATTTTGCCAAAATTTTGGAAAGGGGATCAAATAATCTTGTGGACATAATTCTTCTGAAGCGTGGCGCGCCGCCTCGAGATCTACTTTGGCCCTTTCTCGTTTCCTGATAATGCATAGATGATAAGAAATGACATGTGTTATTGTGTACATTCAGTCTTAAAACCTGAGAATTGGGATTTGACTCGAAATTCGATGAATTGAAGTACTTTTATCTTATTATTGTTTGCTACATTCTTCTATAGTATGCTTGCGACATGATAATATGATTTGTATTGTGTTTGTGTCTTTGTATATCTATTGGAATCGGAATGCTTATGGTAAACAGAAATTCTGAGGAGAAAGTTATGTTGTACGATCTCATTTGGGTGACCTTCAGGTATCAGAAAAATGAATAACCAGAACAAGAAAAGACAAATATCAAAAAAATTATGTGTGAGACTTTCTTCTTCAATATCACTGGCGATGGCTAAATGCTTCACCACACTCACTGCACTAAATACTGTGGTAGCAAATCTGCCCCGATGGTTGAAACGTTTCAGGAAATCGCTCAACTGCTAATCTAAATTCGATAAATTAAATATGCCTTTCGTATTGAATACTGATACTCGTAATAAAGGCGGCAGGATGCTGATAAAAATGGTTGAACTTGATTTGAATGAAGAATATTACTACATGTATCGAGGAAGTGGGTCGTTCTTATTGACTCTTGATTATTTCACAAAATAACTGTTTCCTAACTTACCTTCTTGTTGAAACGTACATACTTCAACATCAAAGCTTGGATATTTGCTACAAAATTGCTCCACACTTTATACCAATTTTGTTGAGTTATACAGAAAAAAATATACAAAGCTATTATTAATCCAACTGTTATGAGAGCTGCCAAATACAAGCCATTTGACAAAAATTTCTCCTCCAAAAGATACGACGTGTCTGGGTATTTAAACTTTTGCAGTTCTTCAGTATAGAAGCAACCATTTATTGTTTGCTCTTCGCTCTTGATTATTGCACATAATAATTGCTTCCTAACTTAAACTTCCTCTTGAAACGAACTTCACCATTAAAGCTTGGATATTTGCTAAAAAATTGCTCCACACTTTATACCAATTTTGTTGAGTTTTGCAGGAAAAAATGCACAATGCTATTATTAGTAATCCAATTATTATGAGAGCTGTCAAATCTACGCCATTTGACAAAAATTGTGTGGTTTATTTTTCTTAAGTCCTACTCCAAAAGATACGTGTCTGTTTAAACTTTTGCAGTTTTCCAGTATAGAAGCAACCATTTATTGTTTGCTCGCGGCTCTTGATTAGTGCACAAAATAACTGCTTCTTAACTTCCTATTGAAAGGTACTTCAACACCAAAGCTTGGATATTCGAAATGATTTTGGACCAGCCATTAAAATGCTTTGTTGTCTTTTAATATTCCCCTTAATGACGAACTAAACAGAACGTTACACAGAAATACAGTCTTTGTATAGAAATATTAATGAAAAAAATTAAAAGTAACAAGTACAACTCCCGACGGTGATTATAAATAATATCCCTTTATAAGGAGTTCTACAGAAATATATGATATCAAACAAGTCAGTAGTAATATATCTCTGTTTCGTGAGTTACACTTTCGTTGTATTTTGTGACTATGAGATCAAAGCTCTCCAAAATGTAGGAACGATCAATAAAATGTATTGTGGTGAAAGATGGTTAAATTATTTATTTGAATTTTATTTTACTCTACTCTATACTTTTTTTCCATCTCTCACGCACATAATTTCTTTCCCAGTACACACTACACCTGTTCTTACTCTGTTTACACTCCGTTAAAGATCTGTGAACGAGAATGCGTATGCCACCAGGAGATTTTTCTAGCAAAGGTCTTGTTGATCCCTTTTTATTTTGATTTTTCAGGGCCGTTAAAGAGTTCCTTGTGCTTTAGGAGAAACTTACCTTGCTCTTTTGGCTTACTCTTGTGATTATTTTCAATAAAGTGATATGAAAAATTGATTTAGTTTACTTTTATTTTTTTATCTGTTGAATTGAAATGTTATTTTAGAGCTAACTGCTCACTCTAGATGGTTATTTTTGAACTATGATGAGTTTGATGAGGGTAATTGTAATTCTCTGTGCCTAGATGGCGCTTACTATCTTTACTGTTCTGTAGAACTTTATAGTTCTATTAAAAAAGAGCAGATTTCACAGAACAAGAAATACAATTTATTGCAAATAAGCGACAATTATTCTTAATAGCTACTTATAATTACCCTGCGTTAACTTATTTAACTTATAATATGGAACAAATTTGGTTCACAGAGTGAACTATTCATAAAATCTTATAATAGAGTTCTATGCTCGAAGGCTATACTCTCACTGCTTTAACATTGTCAAAAATCAAATATATGGCTGTACCTTGCCAAATAATGTTGTTTTTACACTTTGCACGTGAAAACCTTGCCAAATAATGTTGTTTTTACACTTTGCACGTGAAAAGCTAGTCCAGTTTGGATATCTTAAACGTGATTTCTAACTTAGGTAAGTACCTTATACATTTCATTCCTTATCTGGATATTTTTCTCTGCTTGTCAGCTACAGGTAGTTTCTCTATGCTTTGAAATATACTTATTACGACCTTCGACAGGTTTTGAGGTTGAATTCTCATGTATTTTATTAATTATTATAATTTTTTCAGGAGCCACGCCGAAAACTTCTTCCTCTTTCGGATTAAAAAGACGCTCGTCGTCAAGGAGTTTTCAAGAAATTCGTGCATTTTCCATAGCAATCTTGATGGATGACATCTCTGTTTCGTAAGTTTTTACTCTTATTTGAATGTAATATCGTGAATTATTCTTTTAGCTTCTTGGTGCCAGGACCTTTCTTTTGATGCCTCATATGTCACATTACGTTAGATGAAATTTTGACCCTCCGAACTTGGTACGTTCGCACACTGATTTTTTTAATTTCACTTTTTAAACACTGTTTGACATTTAAATTCACTTGATTTGTGTTTGCTGTGTACAGATTTACTTATTCTACTTACATTCTATTATAAATTAGTCTTAAATTACATATTTGCATCAACTGCTGGTATCTGAACTTTTTTAATGTTTGTTTAAACTTTTAAATATCCCTTATTTTCATCATAATACAGTTGTTATTGCTTAGTTATTGACTCTTGTATATTTTAAAACTATATTTGTCTAAGCTTTTGGTAAATTTATTGTAATTTGAATGATTTTTAGGTATTACGAGCCTCCTTCCGTGGACTATTTTCTACACGATGGCTGCAAGTACCTTTTAGAGCAAAATAAGTTTCCTAAGATTGGTATCCTTTTAAAGTGACACTTTTTAGTTCGTAAGTAAAGTTTCCTGGGTCTTTTCGGAGTAGGAATTTTTACATTAATTTATTTAAATTTAAATTTTATAATTTTTTTTTCACCCGGGGTATAAATGACAGTATTCATGATACTAATAGGAAGTAGCTCACGTACATTACAATTATTTTGATCAGCCCTTTAGCATTTCTTGTAATAAAACACCAACAAAATTATGGAATTATTTAACCGCCTGCGTCTTTCTTAAGTCAGATTTTCTAAGGATTTTCAGGTCAGCGTAAATAACGATGAAACCGATACTCCATTGAAAGAAACCATATTTAGGGAGAGCAGACGTTGTATTTATTTATTTGTTATAGCAGCTCTCAGAATTTTTATACATATTGGTGAAAGGCGAAGTTTCATCAATATTTATGATGTCATCAAGTTACCTTTATAGAAAAGGGAATTTATGGGTGGGCACATCAAAGTATACACAAGTAAAAACGGCGAGTGTGTTTTTTAATCAAGGTATATTTAGAGGAGAAAATAACAAAGGTAAAAAATAATTACGAAAATAAATTCATTCATTAAACGATTTTGTGCCTTGTTATCCGCTTTTGACGTTTTATTGAAGCCCTAATTGAGTTTAAATATTAGCTAAATGTGATTATTCCGTAACAGTAATTAAACAACTACCTACTGTGAATACATCAGCAATGCCAATCGCTAAAGTAAACGTTGTTTGTTTTCATTAGATATTTATTAACTTGATTTAATTTACCTTACTAACTTAGATTATGTAAAATTCCATATTTATATTAAATATGGAATTTTATTTTTAATGCATGATTTGTATTGGCAATGCTTTCTACGATTCAAAATTATTTTTCTCAATATTCTGAAATGCAGTATGCAATAGCCTTTCTGCACTCACGTTACTCAGAGGCAAAGTCATGTAGTGGATCAAATTTTACTAGAATATCTGAGGCAGACTTTAAAAACCGAATAAGTTGAAGATGTATCTGTTTTTAAAATCAGATCTACATCTACATCTACATCTGCATCTGCATCTGCATCTGCATCCGCATCCGCATCTACATCTACATCTACATCTACCTCCATATCTATATGATGATCTCTTAAATTACTTAGCAATTAATTAATGATTATTAAAAGAACGACGTTCTAACTACTCGTTAAATAGGTTCAGCGGATGATTTTTTACGTATCATTTTCAAATTACCTCCTGAAGTTATCTCAATAAGACGTCGCGTATAAAATTTATATCAAAATTCCGCCGCGAATCAAAGCAAAGCTGTTTGTGTTTGAGCCGTTTATTTGCAAATGCTAAGTAGTTCATTTGAACACAAGTGCCATTGTCTTCTATTTACAAAGGGAAGATTATGTATTCGAAATCCAGAAGTGGAACAGATAATAAACAGTTAATAAAAGCCATTGAAAAGAGTTCGGAACCCAAAATTTAATTTAAATTCAAACCTAAGAAATCAACTAAACTTTGTATAAACAAAGACATATTTGAACGATTGATGACAAAAGTTCGGAGTAGTCGGCAGAAAATGAAACTAGTGAGGAATCGTACAAAGTTTTGTTTGGTAGAATCGGCACGTCAGCATTGAATAGTTCAGTTTCTATACAGCGAACAATTGAAAGAGTTCCACTAATAAGCTTTGGATTAGTTTTGTAAACTTTGTTAATTAACACCTTTGTGTTAACCTTAACGTTATTCTAGATTAATTTAAACTGTACGTGCTTTATAATTCACATACTAACCCAAGTCCAACAAACTTTTATCTATTAAAAAGATGGTATACATCCTATATAGGTGCTGTTTGAAATATATGAAAACAAAACTGAACGGTTTTTCGAATATATAAAGTTGTTAAAACCAAAGTATTGAAAAATGCTAAAAGCCTCAATAATTTTTTACTATTCCGTAAATATGGAAAATAACATATTAGTTGAAATAGAAACTTGAATCAAATTTAAGATAAACATTTTATCCACCCGAAAGAGCAAGAAAGTGTCGATGCAGAGTTCGTTAAATAGGCCACCATGATCACCAGACCTAACCTCACTTTGCCTTCAGTAAAAGGATGTATCAGAGTAAACAGAGCTTTGTCGAAGATTTCAAAAACGGGATAATAATAACGATCAAAAACATAAAAAAATCTTCTCTGCCGTGAACATAACTGATCATTCACAAAATGGATCAAATAAAACAATTGCTGCATTTATAGTTAACAAAAATGGTCGTTAAATGTGAATCTTGAATCTCGTTAAAATAAACTTTTTTATTACTTAAAATAAGATAGTCGAGTATGAATTTTAATAACCCCATTAATGAATTAGTACATCACTGTAAATTGTAAATTAAGAAAAGTCAATTTCAAAGTAAAACTCTTTAATATAATCTTTTGTTCTCGAATTTAATTAATACCATCAAATCAAGTCTCTCAGTAAACGTAATTCATTACGAAGCAAAATATGATACCGTTATTTAATTAGTAGATTTACGTTTTAATAATAAAGGAATATTATTAAATTATCAATCATAAAAAGCTATAGACGTAAAACTTACTCAGGGCCCTTAATTCTGTTATGTCTAGCGTTCGCTCGTACCTGAAAAAAATATATATAATTAAAAAAATAGAAACTTATGAGAATTGTACGGAGTGTATAGAATAAGCAAAAAAGAATGGGAGATAGTTACCAACAAGCTGCATGAAAACTAAATAACGAATTTTGGTTTTACTACTGCTTGCTCATTTGCCCTATTTTGATCCTATAGAATATGTATGGCAAAATATTCTTAAGGAATCCATTTTTGGGATAGCTGAATGGACTGTTTCAATAGTAATTCTTTGACTGTCATTTTACAAGAAGAGTTGACTGAATTAATTGCAATTAAAAAATTTCGTGAGGCACTAAACGTTACAGTTACACCCGTAGTTAAAAAAATATATGCACTTAGTACCGTTCCTTTAAATGTTATTACGTTAGCACGATGATAAAATAATTAGATAAATGCCGATTATCGCCGCCAGGCGATAAGCTCGTTGGTGCTTGTGTAAACATTGGAAATTTCATTTATCGGAGGGCAAGAATATTTAACTTGCTTGTTCAGAAAAGTAAATATTATTTTTCAAAAAATATGTACGTACAAATCTCTATATTATCTGGTAGTGTATAAATTCATCAGTTTCTAATTTAATTAAACTGATCCTTACTTTGCTTTGCATTATTCTCTGTCTTTATATGCATATGGGATGCAAAACAGCTTCACTGATATACAAAACAAAGTTTTAAAACGCAAAACTTCACAAAGAAACCGTAATTAACAGTCTTAAAGTGAGTGAGTTTACAAGTTCTTGTCCCCGGGAGAAAACTTTGCATAATAGTGAACAACATATATTTCACTTATCCTTTGTGAGGAAATTATACAAAGATTCGGTATAATCTCTCGCAAAGTAGTGGAAGATGTTTTCCAACGTTCAGAAAACATTACGGGCCTGGTTTTGCAGTGCAAATCCGGTTTCCTCTAAGGCTGAACTGAACCTCAAACGATGCAAACAAAAGGCGACGGTGGATACCGTTACCTCTGGAGACGCCTTTATATTCTGTTTTCTGTTTTTGACATAGAGACAAATCTTGATAATTGGTGCGTGTTATGTCTCATATTTGCATATTTGCACTGGTTGATATTAGGTATAAAAGTAGAACTCCTTAATTAGGTTGACTTTCTAGTTTTTAAATAGAACACAAATGCATAAATAAATTAACAAAAAAAATATTAAGACAAATTATTGAAAAAATATTGATAACGACAGATAAATGTAAATCAGGTCGTTTTCTTATAGTCCATGAAACAATCAGCTATCAGTATGTTTTCCTCTGTTATTGCGCGGAACATTAATAGTTAAAATGTATCTACTTTGTATATTTCTATCAATCTATTTAACTCATCCATGATGCATCGTAACTAAATATTTATTTCCTCAGTGGGGAAACTATTTAGGACTTTACGTCTGTAATTTTATTGTACATTTGTCTCTATATATTTTTTATCGCAAATGTGATATAAACGGACATAAACAATGGGCGTTAAGTTGTGTTGCAACTCTAGTGGCTTCCATTGTATTTAGTGCAATGAACCATCACAACCAGAGGCCAAATCGAATAAACTTATCAGTCGAATGGGCCCATACAAGGACCTACGTACGCCTCTGGAATATTACCAGACGTGCCAGCTATTCCGTGAAGATTTTTCCAATTTCCCTTGCAATTTTGTGAGATTTTCTATCTCGATTCACCACTATTCATAATACATAAGTTCCTTCTCTTTGCCAAACGCGGAATCGTCAAATGCGGTCTAAAAATAACTATAATACACAATAAAGAGGGAGAGTGAATAAGGACGACAATATGGTGCATTATTTGGTTGTGAGAATAAAAACACCGAACAGGGGCGATTTATCTAATAGAAAATAAAATGATAAAATGAGATTTTTTATGTTATATCTCTTTTCCACCTAAAACGTATTATTCTCAAAGGATTTATTTAATAAGACATAAGCGGATTACCGCGCTGACAGTTGATTCAGAGATATATTTCATACAATAATAAATCTCCGAAATGGTCTTATTGGCAAGAATTTACACATTTCCTTTAATAATGATATATCAATTGTCATTTATTTTACGTCGTCTTAAGTACTCTTATAAAGAATATACGAAAAGAGGATTTTTTTAATACACTTACACAAAGGGTTGTATAATTCTCAAAGACGGAATCAAAATATTTTAGAAAGGAAATTCGCTCTCATAAAATTATATTTGTTGATAATACGTAAGAAAGTAATACAATCTGGGATTTTTACAAAACTTTACAATAGCTTTCAATTTACAAAGATAACAGCTATAAAACCGCAAAACAGAAAAAAAAATTCTCGTAGAATCTGACGTGTAAATAACTTTATTAAGTCTTCTTTTCCTTGGTCCTGATAACTGTTTTTGGTGGCAAAAAGAAAAGTATTTCAAGGGCACTTTTTTCGATGTTAGCAATTGATATTTTTGAAATTATTGGGAACAATTTTCGAATGCAGAAATATAACATAACCGATGAATCCTGCAATTTACAAAATTATAGGACTTTCCTGGGGTTTCTTTGGTGGTTAAGAGGCGATTGGGATTTTTTTAAATGAATCAAACTAATTTCCAAGCACATGTCGATTCTCTCTAGCAATTTACTCAAAGATGGTGCATCCTATGAGAAAATTATAAGAAGGCCTTTTTGTACAAAAAATTTCATAAAATCCAAAAAAAAAATTTAAATTTGTATATAGCACCAGTGGCGTAGCAGTTCCGGTAGGAAAAAGTCAGCACCCCCCCCCCCCCCAGTTAGACGCCACTGGTGATGTTCGGAAACTTTTTTAATAGGGAAATATTGGTGTTTCTCGAGATATTTTACATCACCAAATATTTTTTTAATATTGTCGTTCGTTTGAGAAATAATTGAAAAAATTATTTAAAAACTAAAAACTTCAACACCCTGTATCTCAAAAACGATTCGTTTTAGAGGCAATGTTTATAAAGCAAACTCATATTACTTTTCGGTGTTCTATCGTTCTCTTTCCGCAATGGAAACCGAATCACCCTGTGTAAGTTATTTATGTCAGACCCAATTGTAACTTTCCTTAACATTTACTTTTTTGAAACACTTTTTTTCTTTGTATTAAAGGAGATATACCAAGTGGGGAAAAAAATAAAAAAATTTGGATTTTTGGATGCCATATTTTTGTTATTTAACCGATTCGAATAAACTTGGCGTCATTAGGTAGGTAATTTAGTAGGCTACAAAGTTTATAGGTCAAAATGATAGACATGAAAAAATCAAAATGTTAGACGCCTTTAAAAATTGATGTTTTTCTATCCTCCTTTATTAAAATGTGATTGAACTAAATCTAAATAAATTGGTTACGAAAATATGACCAATAAAAAAATGTCTGTCCTGACGCTTTTAAGGCCAACCCCCTTAGTGTGGTAAGAAATTAGGTGAATAGACAAATTTTTAGCTGATCGTAATGTTATAATTATTGAACCTATTTAGGTTTCCACAGCTACCCTCAATAATTTTAAAATAAAATACTTCTTCTTAACCATAAGTAATATTTTTAATTTAGGGGTTTTTGAGTTTTATTGGTTTTTACAAAAAAAATTATAAAATTAAGTAAATATATTATTTTTTTAATGTTTCGGAGCCCTCTTCATCATCAGAAAAAAATTTATTTTTATTTAATAAACTAGGTATTACCTACATTTTAATTTACATCTGTAAAAAATTAAAAATTGATTTTAAGTATTAATAGAAACTTTTTTTTTATTAGTTATGACTTACCTATGTATAAAACTAAAACTAATACACTAATATAATATATATACCTATTAATACTTAAAATCAATTTTTAATTTTTTACAGATGTAAATTAAAATGTAATACCTAGTTTATTAAATAAAAATATTTTTTTTCTGATGATGGAGAGGGTTCTCTCCGAAACGTTAAAAAAATATTATAGGTATTTACTTAATTTTTTATTTTTTTTTGTAAAAACCAATAAAACTCAAGAACCCCTAAATTAAAAATAATTTTAAATATATGATTTTAAATAATGTTTACGAGCATTTTTTAATTGGCCATATCTTCGTAACCAATAATGGACCGATTTAGCTCAATCATATTTTAATAAAGGACGAAACTAGAAAAACAAATTTTTGATTTTTTCATGTTTACCATTTTAAACTATAGGTTTTGTAGCCTGCTAAATTGCCTATCTAATGACTAGAAGTTTATTCGAATCGGTTAAGTAAAAAAATGGCATTCAAGAAACAAAAATTTTTGATTTTTCGGTATATCTCATTTAATTTCAAAGATAAAAAAGTGTACCAACAAGGTAAATGTTGAGAAAAGATGAAGCTACAATTGGGTCTGAACTGGAGTTTAATTTTGCTGCTGACGATTCCCACAGGGTGTTTTGAATTTTTTAAAAAGAAACATGGTGTTATTGATACGCCCAATAGTTAAAGAAAAAAAAATGTTTACTTAAAATTGGAACAGCTATATATTCCAGAAGAGTTAACCTACAGAACCAAACAAAACGTATTAAAGTCAGACAAACGGTATAGAAAAAAATCAAATTCGAAATCATGGAAAATTTTGGGTGGTGCGTTAATTTTGGTCGTCAGTGTATTTCTTCAAAACTTTCTTTTTTTCTTTTTTTCAAATTTAGCGCACTTGTTAGTACGCTTTAAAAAAATGTACTATACTGTTGACATTTTCATAAAGAATTCCATCTGCCTGTTTGTCTCCCTGACACAAAAAGTTCTAGAATTCACATTAATGAAAGAAAACGGGAAATTGGGATACTAGCATTTGAAAATGTTCATAAAGCCCATTAAGTCAAAAATGGATAAACAAAAAAGGCAATGAAGACCATTTCGAAAAATGCAAGGAAAATTAGACTTATTCGGGAAAATTTTTTCTTTGGAAAGTATCTCTTGTAAAACGTCCGAAAGCATTTTTCCATTTAAAAAATAAATAGGAGGAAGCTCTTGAACCACAGATGAAAAAAATTGTTGCACGTAAAAATTGATCGATTGGAACTGACCTCTTCAAGGCGATGTTTAATTTTCGAAAAAATTGGTACCCGAATGTCTTGTCCGAATTCAAATGGGAAAAGTTTGTTTAATAAAGATAATATAAAAATTATTAATAACATCACCATTTTACAGCGGGCAACGGAAACTAATGTAAAAACTTGATTTTCCACTGAAATACCAGAAATATTAAAGTTTGTTCTATTGATATGCCGCAACGGTATGTCGGATGGAAATGCTGTCTAGAGTCTAGACTGATTGAAAGTTTGATTAATTTTAAATACAAGTGTTCATAATACTACGAACGAAAAATCAACCGGAAGCGGTTCATTTGACAATTTGTCAGCTAACGTATATCACCCATGGATGTATTCTTCACTCACAAAAAAAAATCTATACTCCCGAACCACTTAGCTCATTCAATTCAGGTAAATTGCTAACAAAAACTAATAGAATGTTCTTTCGATCTATGTATACGTGATTATTATTATCATATAAATCCATTATTCAAGTTGACAAAAATCAAGGCTTGTTATGTATAATATATTATATTATAATATTATAAAATTGGCCATAAACAGTTTATAAAGTCTCATTGATGACCACAAAGACTAGAACTTTTGTATCTACAATTTTTTATTTAAATAAAATAGTTTATTATTAAAGCAACAAGAAGCTTTCTAAAAAAATTAATTAAAAAACAAAAATTAAAAATTGCAAATAAAAAAGGTCTAGTCAAATTCGTGACCAACAATGAAGCTTTCAGCCTTTTGCGGCATTCCAATTTTTATTAGAATTTTTAATAAAAATAATTTATTATTGTTATGTTAGATACACCAAATTTTAGAAAAATGGCTTCATTGTTAAAAAAGTAATGGCAAAATATTAATATGTTAATTAATTAATATTAAGAATTTGAAAAGGGTTATATGAACTTTTGCCATTATCTGTTGTCAGTAAAATAAATAAAATAAAGAACAACTATACAAAACTTTCAAAGATTCTTATTATAAATTTATTTCCAATTTCGCTTCCATATTTCACTGCATTAAAAGCTTTCATGTAGTGAGTGCTCTTATAGTTGTCGAGATTGTAATATACATTTAAATAGCCATGGGCTAAACATATGGTACATTATTTTGTATTCAAACAGTATATAATACATTAGTTAAAAAATATCTACGAATAAGAAAAATACTGCTGCTAGAACATTTTGCATGAAAAGCACTTAAAGTATTAAATTTTTATTAAAAGTTCCATTAGAATATTTAGAAAATTTCGCTTCCTTGGAACCTCTTAAAGGTAAGAACTAAGAACAAATCCATTAAAGTTTCCGTAATAACTGGGTCGTGTTCAATACGAAGAGGATCAAAGCGTGCTTTAGAATATCCACATGTATAAAGAATCTTCCCAGTGAATGGTGCCGAATGGAGTTAAGAGTTTCCGTTTTGAGGAATATGGACCGGTTATGTATAATACCTGCCGACCTGCTCTGATATATCGGGCATGTTCGCCGACTACTTACGCCTTTCATCCTTTCAATAGAAAACTGTATTGATAAAGGAAATCTCATCTCGGTACAACTTGATGACATTATTATATCATTATGATCCATCACTGAAGTTAATGCTCAATTTCGGGTAGGAAGGAAAGTAAATATTAATAATGATGGTGATAATGATCAGTATACTTTATTGATAGAATATTTTAGTATCTAGCCTTAAGACCAAAATATCCAATATGTACTTCAAAATGGCACATTTCTCCAACCTAGTTGGTTGGTCTTGGCGCTAAAACTGTTTTTATATTTTGTATTTTCTAAAGTTTTAGAAGCATCAAGTCAAGATTTTTAGTTAACTAAATCATGAACAGTTAATGTTTTCAAATGTTAATTGAATGTGCGAAGAATTAGCTCTCTTGTTTGTCAATATACCTCAAATCGCAATCTTTATAACTAATTTCGTAATCCGGTCCTTTCAATTTAAAAGTTGTTATTTAATTCCTAATAAGTAAATGATTAAATCATTGGACCACAAGTTGTAACGAAATTTTATCACGCTACCCCAGCCATATCTTTAGTTGTAACCTTAGAGATTAAATCATATTAATGGAAAATAATCTTATAAAATTGAAATTTGCATAACTGCGTCGGCGCTTTTGATATATTTTAACCAGCTTACAAGTAGATTAAAATGTAAAATCAGTCTCAATATGGTCTGAAAAACATAGCACAACAGATTAAGATTAAGTTTCTGTAAATACCACGCAGAAAGAACTTCTGTCAATAATGCCAAATGAAGCTGAAACTTCCCCTCGTGTGTATATTCATTCACCTGTTTCTAATGCATTAACAGATTAAGCATGTTCGCTTACTGTTCCGTAGTGTATGTTTCTTTTGTTTGATATATGAGATATAGTAGCACTAAATTATTTATACCCTTACCTTACCGTTTTTGGTTGATACACCGTAACGTCAACCTTTAATTATTATGGAAAGCTCTAATTCGTACATAATAAATTTAATGGAAATGCTGAACATGAAAAAATATTACGTTACAAATAATATAAACATAATATACTTACTGATTTCTTTTTCTTGGCCGTGGACATCAATTAATTTGAAGCGTAAATATCTAGGATTCTCGGTTATATAATAATTAAAAAAATTTAAAATATTCTTTTTGTATTCTGATGATTCGGTTCGATTAACCATCTTCAGATACTATTTTAACAAAAAGAACTTATTTAAGAAAATGTTAAATTTGTGTATTAAATGACATTATAATTAATGTTACATAAATTTTATGACTGCTTATGCAGAGATCTTTAAAACAATTGAACGCTAAACTATTTTAGTGCCTAGTAGTTTTTCTGTGCAATATTTTCACATAAACAGAAATTATTTCGACAATAAAGACTGCAGACTGCAGACAGGTGTCTGAAGGGTTTTCAGGAAAATAAATTAATTCTAGTATACTAGGATACTAAATGTGTATCCGTTGTCAGTTGAACTGAGAACTTTCCTAGTTTTATTTTCAAGGCCGGGTAAAAACGGATATTTATAATGGTTATAGGGTAAGAGAAATACAGTTATTGACCATTATTTTCTTTCAAGTTATTTAAAAAGAGTAGTAAAAAATCGATAGTCACAACTTAATTAGTATAAGAATGAGAGGAAACTTTTTACTAAATTATACTTAAATGGTACAGAAATAGTTTAATACTATGTTATTATTATTCTAAAAAACTTGTTTTCTAAGTAAGTTTTTGTACTTAGAAAAACTAATAATTAAAGGCTATGCAAGGTTCAATATTGATCTAATTAATTATTTCTTAAATGAAAGTTTTATGCTAAAACGATAAACAATAAACGTAAAAAGTGCACTATTATTTCGTTATCAAATAGTTATATAATCGACGCTGTATATTCAGGGTGATTCAGAATTATGGTAAAAAAATGTAATAACATCTAGAGGCCTACCTAAAGTAAAGAAACACGTGTATTTTTGTATTGGTCAATTTCTATTTTTAGGGCCTGTAGGTAATTGTTTTACTAAGTGATTGAAATTAAATTAATTAATAAAATTCTTCTTATTAATACAAAGGATAGGAGACGAGTCAAAATGCCATACAATCCTATGCAGAAGAAACTTAAAAAGAAATGAGAAATAGCAGTGGCGACTAATAGTGAAATAGTGAATAGTGGAAAATTAAAACACTTAATAAAACTTCATTAGAAATAACACTTCTAATATCTAATAATTTTAGGCTCTGTTACTTTCATGTCAACTGTAATATCTTATGAAAATAAACAGAATGGCATTTTTGTGTTAAAATGAATTTTGAATCAGAATAAATAACGAAAAATGTGAAACAAAAAAAGTGCATACTGTTATTATTATGCCTCTATAAAACCTAATTAAAATCATTTATAAATACTGTAATGTAATGTAGGTTTACTGCTTCATTTTTAGCCCCACGTTGGTAGCCAATAATTGCAATGTAAAGTAGGTTTGATATTAATTTAATTATTTTAATTAAATTTTTATTTTGATTTGACTTTTGTATATAATTACCAAGTTGTTTTAGCATTTGTTTTGATTTGGAATTATCTTATTGCTTATTGATTTATTTAATTACCCACATTATTCATGTCTGGGATACACTGCAATTTCTACGATTTATAAACGACACCGTGTTTTTACCAAGCCGAAGGACTTACTTGGGTTAGCTATAAACCCCTATTTTTCTTATTTCAGGACGTTCCAGTGATTCCAGTAATTTGAGAAACTTACCTTTCTCTAATTTTTATTTGATTTGTAATATTAATAAAAATTTATTTTGATTAACCCGAGTTTATTGGTTTTATTCAAGAATACTTTAAAATCTAGGTCATACCAAGATGTAGTGACCTGTATTTGATTCTCTTAAAGATTAAACTAAATGGACTAAGTATAGCTTGAGGCTTTTGAACACAGATGTCACTGTTATGAATTTTCATACCCCCCCCTCTCTCTCTCTCTCTCTCGCTCTCTCTCTCTCTCTCTCCCTCTCTCTCTCTAACGCGAGAGCAATGAGTAGGATATAAATTTATGCTTATAAAACATAGGTGTCTTCATAGTGAAAGACATTTATTGAACAAATACATCGATAAATAAGATATGATGGTGAAATAATTGCAGCGTGAGATAACTTAAAATTAGCTTAGATTTAATGGATAAAACTTGTATTATTTATTTAATTTAATTATAAATGTTCGTAACTATTGATCATAATACCAAATGCTTTCATCATTATTATATACATAGTTTATGGTAATGTCACTGAGGTGGCGCGTATTACGTCTAATCAGTTCAGTGATGGATAATTTTAATGGCGGCTCGTGCTGGAATGTTCTGGATCCCATTAAAACATGTGAAACTAGCTTTGGATAATTTTGATGCTATATTATAAGCTAGGTGGGTACCTGATTTTATTTATCTTCTAACTGAATAATCCTTGTTGACTTCAGCATAATAACTTGATCTGCATATAATGGATGAACATACCTTTGCAATGTAACTGTTTTTTCTTAATTATAACGGATTTATTCGAAATTTTCATACTATTTTTAGGAGCAACGTGGATACGTATTTTCGTATATCTCTCCAAACTCGTTCTCCCCAATTGTTTTTAAATGTTTAAAAATTCATATTGGATGGCCCCAGCTCATTAGCTCATACGGACTTTAAAAATCGAAATTGGCCAAAATAAAAATACACGTGTCTTTTTATTTTAAGTAGACCTCTATACGTTATTATACTATTTAGTTAGATTTTATTGTTATTATTATTATATTTTTATGCGGTTATTTTGAATCACTTTGTACATTTTATTTTAATTAATCCTGAATTACTAACCAAATTTTTTTTTCCTAAAACGCTCTGCTTTAAACATTAATAAATATTCATACATATCTGCATAAAAATCCTAACGCTTTTATAAAAACTGTAACATATAATTCATACGTCTAACTACATGGAGAGAAAAATTATAAAATATTGTTCACATTTTTATCTTGTTTGTAAACCACTCCTGATGATTGATGATGAATAACGGGTAAAATATATGTTCCAAACTCATGTATGTTTAGGAAGAGCACAATATTCCATTTAATGCCAGTTAATAATTTTGTCCTAAAAAATACTGGTTGCCTCGTACAGTAAATGTTAAAAAATATTTATTCGTGTGATAAATATGAATTAAGCTTTTTACGTCATTTAGCACCCCCAATATAGCCTGTAGATTAATAATAGTGTTTGTGAATTCCGAAATATCCATGCATCATTATTTAAAAATCGTAGGATATATGAATGTGATTTGATACGTTTGATTCCTCATCAAATTATTCACATGTGAAAATGGATTTTTTAAAATAAAAGTTTCACTATATCTCCCACCTGACAAATGGCGAAATATGTGCTTGCGTTGGGTGACGCCCTAACAGATCTCGTGAATCCCATAAATCATCAACTGTCCACATTCAATAATTTATTTTTTGTGAGTTAAAAGATAAATTTTTATTATCGAATAGCACTTCACTAGGTGGAACAATTTGATGCATCAGGGGTGGCGTTGACGCAGGTGGTTCCTATTAGGCACCTTTGTGTATCTGAAGAGACTGTTTTAGAATGGGCAAATATTGCTCAGGAGGGGAACCTCAGTTTATTTAAAACAATTTCCTCTTGTAATTCGAAATCAGACAAGTTTACGGATATTTCAACCATACCAGTAATATTAATGTTTTTTGTTGAAAAAGGTATAAGGAAATTGTTCACTAGATGGAAAAGCAAATATTCCCAATAGTACAGGATGGCTAGACTAACCAATATTGATGAATTAAAAGTTTTACATTTGCATTTTATGTCTTGTTGTATGTATAATAATTAGACTTTAAAATTCATTAAAATTCAAACGAAACCGGAAACCACCAATAATTGGATTTTATTCAGAAACCATACATTCGACAATGCTTCACATAAAATTACTACGAGTGAAACTTCATCGTGCGTCAATTGTGTGGCTTGTTCCGAGTTGGTATAATCAGCAAAGCTGTAATAACTAGTGAATAAAATTACGTGCAGTTAGTTAAGCAGATCAGCAGCGTGTTTCAGCAAACTTTCTTAATTCGCAGAAATTCCATCTAGATTGTGGGTACACACATTATCATTGTTTATCGACCAAACAGATGTAGGGAGCGAGTGGCTTAACCAGTAATATTGTTACGCGACTTACGAACTACCTAATTTAGAATTTGATGCTGAATGAATATTAGACAAAACTGATACTTTCTGTGCCAGATGATATTTTGTGAAATGAGTAATAATTTTTGCCTGTTATGGACGTTTTAGATAATTGGGTACACTATAAGACATAATATTTTAAGTGTTGTGCTGACATACTGGCATAAAAGGAACAAAACAACCAATTGGTTATTACTTTTTTCCGCCTGCTTGAAATGGATTAAATTTCAATTTATTTGAACTTCTGCAGCAAAGTTTCGTTTCTTTCATAGATCCTCTTAAAAGTTTTTCAGCACTTTACATGCCGGTTTAAGACTATAGCAAATAACTTGGTTAATGAATGACGTTAAGTGTACATTCTCAGGTAAAGCGCTTAGAAGTTAAAGCTTCCTGTCAATAGTTTTGTGAGGCGAGTTCTAATGATTCAGAAATAGGTCGTTGCAGGACAAGTGTTGGACATTATGGCAAACCGTCTGAGAGTTGGGGTATTTATTAAAACAAGTAACTTTCATAAAGTAGGGCAGGCAGCGTGTGAATTTAGATAATTGTTAACGCTGATCCTGAGGAACATATTTAGTCATATTTTTCATCTAAATAAAAGATGTGAAAATTTTTAAAGTGCCTAACTAGGCAGCACTAGGCAGCACTTATATCTATAGTATTTAAAAAGTTGAGCTGTGAAAAAAATAAGATAGTGATGTGTCTGATGTATTGTGTTGCTGACTTTCTTGCAGATTAGTTATTTCAATTCTAGTAAGTTAGTGAGTTTGTCTAATGGAGACGCTGCCTTGTTTGGTATTGTTTAAACTAAAAAAATCACTTTTATTTTCAAATTTCACATACACTATTTTAAAACTCGTTTGTTCCAAAAAGCATCCAAAGCATTCTAGATCTATAAACTGAATTTTGAAATAGATTTTGCAACAATGGGCTCGTCATATTCAGAATTTTCCATGGATTTAAAAAATTTGAAATACTGTTTAAAATTCTGTTTAAAATACCCAAATTTTTATTCTATAATAAACTCTAAATTGCAATTTAGGTAGGTAGTACTCGGAGTAACAGCCGTGTGTGTGAGTTAATTCACGTAGAGCAGATCAAAATATTTAAATAAAACTATGTAAAGTTCGCTAGGTATGCGTGCACAATGAGACTAGAAATAAGAACTTCACAAAGTGAGCTAATAATAAATTTTTTAAAGAGTACCTAAGTTCAGAATTTTCGGATATTTTAAACAACACTATCAAGAAAGAGACAGAAGTATTATTTATCAAATAAATAAAAAATACAAGAACTGATACGAAAATTTTAATATTAGACTGAACAGTTATTATATCTAAGAAAGGTTAATCCCATGTGAGTAGTACGTGGTGCATGTTGAAAGAAATCAAAGACTCTTTCTCACATAAATTTAATGATTTATTGCGACCAGTTTCGTGAAATAATATTACTTATTATGCCACTGAGACTACAATATAGAAATATTCTAATAAACTTAATTGTAATTCTATGTGTGATTTTTTGTTTGTAAAAATATAAAATATTATAATTTAAGTGTAAAAAACGAATTATAACAAAAGAAATAGAATACAAAAATTGAACTATGGTATGAAAATAAAGTAACTGTTTACCCATTTTTTTATTTAGAATTAATAGAAATAGAAATTTTTTTATTAAATAAAAATGCGTTTATGTCAATTTAAGTGTGAATTTATAAATAAATACAATTTAATTATTATAATTTCTAAACCATATATAATTATATACATTTTTTTAAGTCAGACATCTTGTATTATTTCAATATCAATTACTGTGGTAGGTATTAAATGTCAAAAGATGATTTTGTGGTATCCAGATGAATATTCCTCTTAAGGGCATGAATGAAATTTCAAAAACTCGTAAGCTAGTATATTTTATCGACACTAGATGCCAGAGGATTACCAGACCCGTAGCAGCATGGCCAGATGCAAGAAAAACTCCCTCTTGACAAAGAAATCATAAATTTATACGACATATTTGCATAGAAAAATATAAAGATTACTACTATTTGATTTTAAAAATTTAATGAATTAAAATGGTAACTTTTAATTATGTAGAAAGAAAAGGAACTATTATGAAAAAAACCACAAAAAGGAGTTTTTTAGAATGTGTAATGTGGAAATGGTAACTACTCTAATCGATTTGTCAATAGTGCGTTTTATTAGCAAAGAGTTGTAAAGTTGACCTTGAACGTAAGAATTTTACCTGCTTGGGACCCGACGTTTTATTCTTTCTATTATCCCAACGAATAAACAAATGTGATTTGAGGGATCTTTTAGTATTGCGATCAGAACATGGTTATTAACAACTAGGTAATGTTGATTGGTTGAATACAAATATCCTGTCCTCTGATTGGTTATACAAGTAAATTGTTCGTTCAGAGGGAGACGTAGAAATTCGGCTTTGGTTTTGGTAATTGGTAGTTAGGTAATGGTGGTGGAAGTCGAATTTAAAACCGCAATAATGTAAGGTTTTTCTTTACAATAAAATTTATGCAGTAATGGGAGAACCACAACAGTAATAAATTGACCACATAAACAATAATTACAATATTTTAGTTAATAAAATATTTTAATTTTTCTGAAGTGTACCTAGGTAGAATATTTTTCATGCTGACAAGACAAATTATGCTAATAACTAAGAATACCACAAGAATGATAAAATGCCTAAATATCTACTACATCAACCTGGCAAGACATAGTGGCAAATAAATGTATAAATTTTATTCTGTTATTTAATACCTATTTCACTGTTTTTTCTATATAAATTGAATTTAAAATTGCCGCACTATTTATTCCATTCATAAATTGTCATTTCCATTGTAAGAAAAAATAGCGCCCTCTCTCGGCGATATGTTGAAAAATTTACGAAAACATTGTGATGATTCATCGATTTATTAGTAAAATCAAAGATCATTTCATATTCTAGATAGTCAAAGCCACTGTTTATTTCGTCGCCCCATCTTCTCTCTCTAACACGTGCAAAATTGGATGCCAAATAACAGAGAAGTATTGCAGTATAATGAGTTAAAGTGAGATGAAGCTTAAGTTGGGGTCCATTTATGAGCGATAAAATTAAACAATAGATCTGACTATCTAGTGTATACATAATCTTTGGTAAAATCTATTCAGTAAACTACACTTCACAAAATAACTTTTACTACATTTTTTATTTAGATAATAACTTGTCTGTGTTCAGAGTATCTGAATCATATTTTATTGGAATTGGTTACTTTGTGGTGTTAAAAATTATGAATTCGCAAATTACGTAAATTGGAGAACTCCAACAATTTATCTCGGGACAATCTTGTACTTTAAAGAAAAAATTAGTGTTCCATTAGGTGTTAGTATCTTCTGTTATTAAGCTGGACACATGGTATTTTTTTTATTTTATATTTATAAAAAGGAGTTATTTACCAAATAGTACGCCGTGGTTTCAATAATAAACATTAGGCAACTAAATATACACTCAATTCGCAGCCTTAAAATATCTGTGTCTCTTAGGCAAGATAAAATATTTAGAATCCGAACATACGGCCAGAATTTTGTGTGATAAATCGTTTCTACCACAAATATTGGACAGGAGCAAAACAGGATTCGAATAACAAAATATATAAATTATGAATTTATAATTTTAACACAAAATATGAAATCTATTGGAAACTGTGTCAAAAAATTAGTGTACTAAACACTGGAACAACTAAGAGCATATAAATTAAAGTGATATCTTGAATTGGGATATTTCCCAACTTCCTGGAAAAATGCAAAATAGTTTTTTTACCAAATAAAATTAATGTTGATTTAGTTGAATTTATTGTTAAAGAATGTTCAGCAGCAGCTTGAGCTAGACAGACCTAAATTTATATTATCACTAGCTTGCTGAACATCACTGGCGTCAAAAGAATAATACATACGATATAGAAAAGAGTGGCCCAAGTATTGAGCCTTGCGGTACACCAGATGCTATTTCAAGTATATTAGACGACTCATTATTTATTACAACCCTTTATCTTCTCCCTGTGAAGTAATTACTTAATTAGTTGATTGCTTTTTCAGTAAGGCCTATGAAATGTAATACTGCAATTAAGTTCGTGGTCTAAAGCGTCGAATGCTTTACTATTATTTCCTTTTAATATTCAAATTATTTTAGGAAATATTGAAGCGAGCATGCTTCCTGGCTCACAAATCCAACTGGTTGTGCAATCAATTCATTGCTAAAAAGAAAATATCGACAGTCGTAAGCTATAATAAAGACTGGCATTGTCTATATTGTAATGAAAAATCTCGAAGGTTTTCAGCTTATTGTAATCACAACATTCCTACAGATATCGTCGTTAATTAATTTTTCAGAATTGAGCAACGTTAATAACGGAACACATCACTTAATTTATGCATTGCATAGGGAAGTGAAAATGTACACTCTGCAAATGAATCTTACGTAAATTATTTATATACATTGGCAGGCTTTAACGTTTACATCATTAATAAAGTTCTACTTCCTCGTCTGCATTCTGCTCGCTGTTTGGAAATTTAAAACAAATTAGCTATGAATAAAATATTACAATTTTCAAGCCACTTTCTTAATTCATCGAGAACCCTTCTTTCTTCGAAGTTCAGTTTACATTAGCAAACCTCCAGATATACCTTTGAATATAAAATCTATTTTTAAATGTGCAACATTTATACATTATTCGGCACAATCACATTTCAGTACCTAGTTAAAAATGATATTTTATGTATTTTATGTTAACTGGGAAAACATGGCAACGAATAAATACAGAAGTAAATTCAACAAAGATAATTCGAGGTTAAACAACTGTTCTCCACCGTTGCTACCGTATATTTCCATTAAGTTCCTTCTGCTCAATATTTCATAAGATAAATGGAAATGAATAATGGCCTCAGATGTTACGATCTGCTTGGGGAAGGCTTTACTTCTGCACTTTATTAAAAAGCAATAAAAATAAATTATTATTATTGGTAAATATTTCTCGAATGGTACATATACCAGATACATGAATATATATTAAACGTTCATGAGGTGATATATTTATTCATGTTAGCATTACTCTGGGAAATGGAAGCGTTTTATTACTTCTGAATAAGAACATGAACTGAATCAACTAGTGTATGGAAAACATGCACTAACAGCTAAGAGAAGGTAATTTCACATTTTCTCTATTTGTATTATCGCTTTTCTTTTAATAATTTAGTTGTTTTTTTCCAATTTTTTGTGCAATAATATCTTGATTTTAAGGCATGGGATTCAAAGTCGGTTCAAAGTGGCAGTGTTTTTATACATTGTAAAATACAATAAACTAAAACACTTCCATTAAGCGAACATACAAAAACATTTAATATCAACGAGCAAGTTTCCCATACTAGACGAACTTTTCATAAAATATGAGTAAATAATTTTTTTTTGTCTCATATTCATTCGTTTCCAAGCAGGGCACTTCGTAACTGTCAGAACTTTTAGAGCTTATGCGAACCCACAAAGGACGTATACATTTTCCACATATGAGCGACGAGATCAGGTGGTCATCGGTCGGCACAGCATTCCAAATGAACCACAGGTGGAGATAAGTATTAGTTTGTGCGTGGGCTGCGTGTAGATGGGTGTATGGTCATTTCCTGAGTGGCATTAAATAAAAAATATAATATGGAGTATGTTTAGACTTGTTTACGCAAATTATGACTATGAAATTTGTCGTTGTTGAATTTGAGTGTGTGTAATTTAAACAGTACCACAACTTTAATGATGCTAACGTAATGAATGTACATTGTTCAGAGTAAATGTGTTGTAAGAGATAAAGGATTGCTTTTAATATGACAATTTGGGTGAAATCTTGAACTAATTAAAATGGGCTAAGATTAGTTCACTGTTTGAATCCGTTTTCAGGATAAAAGAATGATTTAGATGGGTCCAAGCAAATTGGTGTAGTCAGATATCCTAGCTGGAAGATTCAAACATTTGACCTAGCTTGGATTTAACAAACAGGGTGTGTCCGAAAGGCAACTTTATTTTAACATATAATATGAAATAGTAAAAAACTGACCACTATTGACTCGACTATTGATCATTTCTTAAGTCCATTATTTATACAAGTAGGCTCAAGAAAGTCACATTTTTCTGAAACATTGATGTTTGAAGTCTTTGCAAAAACCGACTGTATTAAACACTTTTCTAAATTTTTGTTCAAATGGTTCGTTGTGAAACGAAAATATTATTTAATTATAAATTAATTAATTAAATCACCATAGTTATTGGTGAAAACCAATACCTAGGCTATGCAATATGACCCCCATAGGTGTTCACAACGATTTGAACCCGCCTGCACCAATTGCTTTAGCAATTGTTTCTTCAACTAACTGTCTCAAGAAATTAATGATAGTAAGGTTACTTTCCATTTGATTAATCCATTTAAAGATAAAACTAAGTTTATGTTACTTTAGTTACTACTATCTTTAAAAGCATTATAAATTAATCTAAGTGCGGCTTTATTTTTCTGATAAGTTATTATTAAATAAATTCATATATAACCACGGTATATTTTGTTTTCAAAAAAACATTAAAATTCCATTCAGTTTCCTTTGCAACATAGTAAAACCAAACTAATTAAAACTTTGTGTCTACCTCGTAAAATACTTCATTATAAAATATGTTTTTAAATTTAAATTGCCATCGATAAAAAATAAATAAGGTAAAAAGAACATAAACAGGAAAACTTTGTTAGAAAACTCGACGTTGTTTTAGCTGGGACTGTTGCAACTTTTCTTAGATTCTGAAATCCTTTTTGCAAATGTAGAGAGCCAATTATTTAAAACACTGAAAGTTTTGAAACGGATAAGGTGTAGGGATGTGAATAGAGGCAATATTCAGGTCATGGCCCTCCAGAAGGTGGCCGTAGCGGCCCGCGCTAAAATTGATTTCAGATTGTTGGACGTGAATGTTTCCGATCGCTGTCCGGCTTATTTAAATACAATTTATGGGATTATCTGTATAGTAAAATATTATTCGATAAAATAAAATGTCATTTCAAGACTCATGTTTTAATATATTTATCGTTCAAATAGATGTGTCATAATAAATATATTTAATACCTATATGACGTTATTGAATGCCAGCGTAAAATGTTAAACTTTAACATGTTGACGAAAATAAAAAAAATACTTGATTTCAGTATCAAAATTTCTCGCAACAAATCAAGGACGGATGTAAATTTTAATAAGTTACCTACTTTTATGTGATTAACATAGGATCGTAATCCTGCTAGTTTCAAATATCTTTTTCATTGATGGAAAAGAAGTTTAAATTATTCATTTTTCTTCGTGAGTTTTACTTAGTCTTTGTTTTTAAATTTGATAGTATTTTTTTATCTTACGTCAATATATAAATGCGTGGACATAGTATAATTATTTACCTGTACATATTCTATACGAATATCCTTTGCTTCACTGACATTAAATTAATGATAATAACATCGATATAATCATAATGTAGATTTTAATTTAATATGTATGGCGAAGCTCTCAGGTTAAATATTCATAATTTCATATTTGTGTAATTACTTTATGTACAGGAACTAGTCATGTGTGTACTAATGTTCGTGTCTCCCATAGTGATGCGTACGCCATTGTACGTGCCTGGGAATGATAGGAAATATTGCAATCAACCGATACCAGACCGCTTAGAACTATAATTAGGAACATTATGCAAAGTGCGCTGGCTGGTCCGATAATTTGATTTATCATCATCTTCTGAAAATTTTCCTTCTTTATGATCCTCGCAGGCAATCGATTTATTATGGTACATCAAAAATTTTTAATTGGAAGTAAGAATATATCTCCGGATGATGCCATATCTAATTGTAAAAGCATGTCCTAGAAAACTGTGCACAATTACTAATTCCTTTTTATAAAAACTTACTTCAATAGTTCAGTTCGATGATTGACTTTTTCTCCGAGATCATTTCAATGGTAAAAGTTACATTTTTTATTTACCCTTGCCTTCTTTCTACAGTTAATGTTCTATCAAATAGTACTAATTTGCTAACCTAAAATACAGTTGCTAAAGTTCTCATAATGAATAAATAATTGAAATGAACTACGCTTTATGTTCCCTTTCATTTGTAGAACTACTAATTGTCGGAAATATATCGGAGGCAAATATTGATACATGCATACAAGTAGCTACACCAGAATTTTTATAAACATTTTATGACATTATTATATTATTACAGTATTATTGTTTTATTTTCTTTGAAAGCAAATACCTAAGTTGCCACGTTGTCTTATTGAAAGCTCATCGGAGTAACTAAATTTGTATAGGTAAGTGTTTTCTCAATATTGAGTTAAAATTTGCATAAAATTTGAATTCTGAACTGACTCTCAACTCGGTCGAACGTCCACTGGTTAATATTTTTGTTATAGATACAGATATACAAGTAAACCTATTCCTTATCCTCCTTAAGGCTATTCGTGGTGAATCCATATCTGTCTGTGTTAAGACAATCACTAATATTTTGAAATGAAAAATGTCATATATTCATCCAATAATAGTCTACAATAATTATTATTAAACAACCCAATGAAAAACCTTCACGATTTGATGGAACAAGATACCGTTGATTTGACAGATCTTAAAGACCTGAAAAGTGAATCATGAAAAACGTAACTGAGTAATGAATTCCGTAATTATTCCATTGCTCCTGATAAAAAGAACGTCTGGTAAAGTCAGCTATGAAGCTATGAAGCTTCAGAGCAAAGTTTTTATTCAAATATAACAGTCGAAGTATGGCAGAACGTGTTTTTAAGATACATGGCATGATCTGAAATCTGTATGGATAAAAATGCCAAAGTTTTTACATGTATCAATAGGATTAATTGCACAGCCACACACAAGAAAGTCCATTACCAAAAGCCGGTCCATTTCTTTCGGTGCATTTTGAGGTCCTGAAACCGAATCTGGCCTCTAAAAATTTTAGTTTCGCATCACTTTTTGGCGACAAGGCTCAGATAGTGCAGAAATCACCTTGCGCATCATTAAAGATTTCAACTTTTTAAAAAGAATTTTTTGGTCTTGGAAACTAATTTTCTTTATGTTTAAACCACGATACCTACTACTTACGTTTTTGAGGTCATTGATCACGATTTTTATGTCGGAATTCCAGTTTGACAGCTGCCAACTGTAAAAATGATAGTATGAAAATTTAGGCATCTCGGAAGTTTTTTGTGTAAATCATCAATACCTACGTTTTGAGGTCGCTGATCACAATTTTGATATGAGAATTATATTTTGACAGCTGCCAACTGTCAAACTGACAGTATGAGCATTTCAACGTTTTGAAAAAGTTTTATATCAGTAAACCATCAATACGTAGGTCATCAAATGTAGATTTTGAGGTCACTGAAAACGTAGGTATTAACAATTTACATGTAAAAAAACTTATTTTCAAAATGTTATAATTCTCCTACTATCAGTTTGACAGTTAGCAACTGTCAAAATGGAATTACGACATCAAAATCGTGTTCAGTGGCCTCAAAACGTAGGTATTGATGGTTTACAGATAAAAAACTTTTTTCAAAATGTTGAAATGTTCATACTGTCAGTTTGACAGTTGGCAGCTGTCAAAATAAAATTCCCACATCAAAATCGTGATCAGTGACCTCAAAACGTAGGTACCTATTAATGATTTACACATAAAAAACTTCTTTTCAAAATGTCTAAATTTTCATACTATCATTTTGACAGTTGGCAGCTATCAAAATGGAATTCAGACATAAAAATCGTGATCAATAACCTCAAATTCATAAGCATTGATGATTCACAGATTTTCCATCATCTTCAATCACCTGACGATCAAAACAATCTGTGTCATTTTCATATTGTCAGTTTGACAGTTGGCAGCTGTCAAAATGAAAGTTCGACATCAAAATCCTGGGTAGTGACCTCGAAAACGTGGGTATTAATAATTTACATGTAAAAAAACTTATTTTCAAAATGTTATAATTCTCCTACTATCAGTTTGACAGTTCGCAGCTGTCAAAATGGAATTACAACATCAAAATCGTGTTCAGTGGCCTCAAAACGTAGGTACTGAGGGTTTACAGATAAAATAACTTTTTTCAAAATGTTGAAACGTTCATACTGTCAGTTTGACAGTTGGCAGCTGTCAAAATAAAATTATCGCATCAAAATCGTGATCAGTGACCTTAAAACGTAGGTATTGATGATTTACAGATAAAAAAACTTCTTTTCAAGATGTTGAAATGTTTATACTGTCAGTTTGACTGTCAAAATGAAAGTCCCACATCAAAATCGTGTTCTGTTATCCAGGGTGTTGACTGCTTTACTATAGTCTAAAAGAGTGAAGTGACCACGTGGAACACTTGAATGAAAGCTCGGTCAAATATTAGATTTATTTAAAAAGTTATATGTATAGCTGGTCATACACAATTCTTATCAGAATTTTTGACAACATGGGCAGAATACTTAATTGGACAAAATTGTGTCATTTGGACTGTTATTTTTCGGAAAAGGAATTATATTATCATGTTAGTCAACTTATTGTAATTCAAGTTTTTAAAAGTCTGTCCTTTATAATTTTTATTTAGCACTTACTTGTTTTCCCATTTTATTCAGGTAGATAAAAGTTATTGTGCTGTAAATAATTAAAACGATGTGACCTACACTTTATCAGGAAGCTGGAAAGTCATTATTACGTTGCACGCAATAGTATAATTTTTATAGAAATATCGGAAATTGATGGCTGAGTGAATCGAGTAGATAACTTTCAAGTTTAATATCACAAATGGCTTGTTTCTGTTCACAATTAGAATGATTAATGGGGACTAAATTTCATGATGAAGGAGGTTTAGCAAAAGTGCCGAAAGCTATGTACGACTATCAGTTGATTAAATAAGTTGATTAAAATTATAGTCTGGCAAGCTTTAGAAACATCATCACATTAATAGGAAGCTTTAAACTATCGCAACAATACACTATTTACATTAAGTTCTAGCTATCGACTGGTTGAAGCAAAACTTAGTGGGAGATAATTAAATGGTGTTGTCACTGAGTTTATAGATACCCTACATAGAGTTAGAGAAATCATTCAGGAAAATTCAATTATGAATAAATAACTGCGCTTTTGCATTTGTTGTTTTCATCAAATGCACAGCAATATGAATAATATTATGGTTATTTTTAAAAACTTAATAGGAATTTCCTTTACAAACATTTCATATCGAACGTACAATACTGGACCCCAGTTGATAAGATGGGACTAAGAATTTACTTAACAATTTCATACTGAATATTTGGCTAAGCTGATTAGATATTAACGTCGTTATTATCACTTATATTTACTACTTTTTACTGTTCTATTTATCTCATTTAAAGCAGATACATTAGACTAATGTTCCACGTGCCAGAAATTACCTTGGCATTAGTTAACATTTAGCAAAGTAGTTCTCGGTATGAAAACGGGAAATATATTCCACTTACTTCGAAACTAGACTCATGGAAAGTGCACGCTGAAAAGCCAGCAGGAAAATACGTTCCAGTAAAAGATTACAGACCGAAACGACTACAAGTTGGCAGAATTAGTTTCGTGTAGGTACCTGTTCGATTTTCAGTAAAATGCTCGCAATGCCTAGACCAACACAATAAATACCCACTATACTGTACATGCAGTTACTTACGTGTACAAATTCGGGAAGAACTGGCAGCTCTATCGGACGTTTACCTAAAACAAAATCATACATAAATATCGCATCGAGTTGAGAATTAATTTTCTTAGAGTTAATTACATTAATACTGCGACATTTGAGCTCATAGGTATATTTTAAGAAGGATTATATAGGGTGTCCACCAACACCAACAGTAGGTGGACATCCGGTATATAAAATATAATTTCCTGCAGAACATTTACAAGAAATAGATGTAATTGCAGAATAGCAAAAGAGAAAACAATGCAACCCTAACGAAAAAGAGCATTGCATGTATTAGGTACTCTATATCTACAGGGTTATTCTATTTTTAAGGTAAATGTAATTTACTAAGTAATTAATATACCCTAAAATTCCCAAAAATATTTGGCAAGTAATAAAATTTCCTAATAAAGGCAGGATGGTTCAAGGGAAGAGAAATTATCCAGAACTTTGTTGTTGTAAAATTTTAATTTGCACGCAACATTCAACGAAGTTTTGTTACCACTTTAGAATTCATTTGAGAAGTGAAACTATATATTAGGCGGTATTTACAACCACAACGAGTCTCAGGAAAAGTCGGTAACATCTGGGAACGAACGTTATCATGAAAATAATAACAACTTTAATATAATACGAGAGGCTATCTCGTGTTTACCAAATAAAACGATGCGGATAGAAAGCAGACACATTGTTGGGGGTTTTATAGTTATACACACTCTAAAATTGGAGACAACAACGAATATCAAGTGAAGCTTACGCTTCATTACTTACAATATACACACACTAATTACGCTATAAAACTGCGTTTATTTTAAACGAAAATTTTATTTCAAGTTTCATACTCCGTAGATATGACGTCATTAATACACCGAAAACACCACACGAGATTTTTTTACATTATTAAAAAAATAACTATTACTGTTCTGGATAAGGCTTCCTAACCCACTTCTAAAATACAGCTAGAGCACTTAATCCATTTATAAACACTCCATTCTGTCTGTTTTGCTACTTGGTTACAGGCCAAGCAGAGATAAATCACTGATATGAATCAAAATCCTAAATATATGTCCATTACACGATTTGTTGTATCAATTCTAGATATAACGTAGAACTAAAAATAAGGTAAAATTGTTCCAAACTGAATTTGATAGAATAAAACTACTGGCGTAAGTGGATTACACAAAGATACGTCGTTCCTGGATCGATAAATAATACATGATCTAAAAGAAACGACATCTATGTCGTGTGAGAATATGCATATTCTGCTTTCATGATGTAGGATTTCGTGAAGCTGTCCCAACAGGATGCTCTGATGAATACACGATGGTACTTATAGTCTACTTCAGAACTTTATTCTGCTAAAAAGTATCGTGCAATAATTGGCAATTTATTCATATTTGAATCGTTTTACGCTCAAACATCATTAAAAATAAACCAATTTATAACGCAAAAAATAAGGACATAAAACATTAAATACAGCAAAATAGGCCAAGACTTAGGTCATAATATAATATAAGGGTAGCAAAGAGTGGCTTCTAAAGCTTTTGTCTTGGTAATTATATTCTAAAAATATATAAGTATACAATATTTTAAAAATATGGATAGAACATGAACTCACGAGACAATGTAGTTATAAAACCAAAAGTAAGAAATTGGGAGAATGGTTTCGTTAACGTAATCAAAAGAAAAACGAAGTCCTAATTAGGATAAAGTAAAAAAAAAAGGAAATATTAGGAAACTAAGGCATACACAATATCATTAGGATGATTATCCTTGTAATTCATACTAGAAGAAACAGCTGCAGGAATAATTTTGCAACCGAAACTTCTTGGGGTTACTGCGACGGTCATTTTCAATGTTAATCAAATAATTTTTTTAAGCAGTTTTTGTTTGTATGAGATTTTACTTTTGTCCAAATTTTTCTAAAGTGTAATGGTGCCTACTTATTACGGTGTTCTCTTTCTATATACTTACGTAAACTATTTAGGTGGAAAACTCGGGCGCCAGTACTTTAATTTTTAAGTGCAAAGAACTACACTTTTTGGCTCTCCTATTGGGAGAACAATCCTGTATAGCGAAACAGCTGGAGATACGGAATGTCCGGGGGTCGTGAACTGAAGATCTGTCTAATGGACTTCGACCATTTGTTCAAACGGATTAATCAGAAATAAATGACAGAAATAATAACTCGTGAATTTTACCTCTTTAAAACAACGTATTTATTCAGCAACTTTAATGAACAAATTAATTAACTCTAATATCTTAGCCACTGTACAGTCGAGTATGTATAAATTTTTAAAACGATTATAAACAAGCAAGCTGGCAATCAAGAATCTTTACGCGATTTTATGACGGAATTTTAGATAAGTTTGATTAATAAATTATTGCGTACGGTAAGCAAACGGACGTTTCCAATAGGATGTATTATGTACGGCGGGCAATCGGTTAGCTATAGATATTTGAGTCTTTTACTGGATATTTTAAACATACGGCGAACTACTGCCACAAACGTAGAGTTATTTGTTAATGATTATGCTAATTAACGGAAGTTTTCCGGTCACTTCTATGCATGGCAACTTTATAGATGGCCCAAGTGAACAGATCTAACCAGTTGATGCATATAATGACTATTTGGCTTAACGTAGGTTTTCCGGTAACCTATTATGCATTGAGGCTTTAAAGATGGCCCAAGTGAACAGATCTAACCAGCCGATGCATATATTAGAAAACAAAAGACCAACGGAGGTATTACTAATTAGCTCTAGTTTGATTTAGTAGTATAATACAGCGATACTCACGGACAATAATATCTCTGAATATCTATACTTAACTGAAGGCAGCACCTACAAATTGCAGCGGACTACGGTGTATTCTTACCAATATTATATTCAAATAAATATACTATTAAACTCGGAGCGGCGGTACGAACGGAAAATGGTGACGGCTAAGGATTGATCTTCAATTGATGACTGTCGATCGGATCTGATCTTGCGGACTATTTCGGAATGAACCTGGACTGCTGCCGACTTTCTCGGAAAAGACCACGAAGTGCACGCTCCTCTGCCTTTTGTTACTTTTATGACGTATCTAGGTAGCGTGGTAAAGGGGCGGTCACCGACTTGAAACGACGGATTTATATTCACAACACGACGTTACTTGTGGAGTTCACGCGGATTAGGTAATTAGCTACATTCATTTGGACCATCAATAACTGGAAATGCATTACTTGCAATTTCTAGACTATGTTGCAAAAAGAAACGGATTAAAACGGACACGGATTAATATTTTAACGGTTTTTAGTAACGAATGATTTTTGTTTCCGACTCGGTCATTATTTATAATAATTCTCGGATTTTACTTATACGAGGGATTGTCGAAAATTAATCAATTAATTACTTGACTGCTTGTTTACCAGCGGCATTTTTAACAACTCATTACTAACTTAACTAAAATAGGACTTACTTACTAAAAACAGCGGCAAGGTGTACCCAAGTGACGGTAATAATTAAAGCAAAAATAGACATTCCTTGATTGGAAAAAATCACTTCGTTACCAAAGTTATTGAAATCCTTTTGATTCTTTGATTTTTGGTATTTTCTAACAAGTCTATTTTTACATCTGATTTTATAAATTATATTTTTGGCAAACCATGGCGGATATTTAGAGGCTTAAAAGCTAACTTCTACTTAGGAACGTGCTCGGCAAGCATTTTATTTAGTACGTCACAGAATTTATTGACCATTTCATCTACATCTGAGAAATTAGCAAGAATGGACCATTCCATATTCATATAATATCGCCATAAAGTAAATTAAAATCGCAGTCTTTGTAATTTAAATTACGTATACAACCAAGAGGAAACTTATTTTTAGTAATATTAAATGTTGACTTAATAAGGCACCGGAGGCTTCCTTCATTTAAAAGAATATCATTGACTCAAAATATGAAGCAATGTCCATAATTACTATATTATTAGATTTAAAATTCTGTTATTTTGAATTTAAGTTTTATTTCTCCGCTTGAAATTTAGAGATTTTGAAAAATTGATTTACATAGAGAATTACTGTTGTTAGTTGTAAAATTAAAAATATTGAATATACAACTGTTTTAAATAATTATCAGGTATATTAAGCCACCATCAATACGCCTTCTATCAAATATCAATTGCGGATCTTCTCACATAAGTAACACATAAATATAATGTAACAATCAGGAAATAAAGAAGGCTTTTTTTATAATCTACCAACCTATAGTATGATAATTCAGTTGTTTTGAGGACATTCAGTTTTAATTTTAACCATTCATACCGCGTTGTATTCTTAGGGTATCTACTATTTAAGAAAAAATAGTTGATTCAATATTTGACATTGGCAGCGTTAGTAGTTCCGACTAATGTGAACTGTGATTCCAAAAGCATCAGGGATAACTACTAAGTCAACATATTAATGCCTGAAATGAGTCCCTACGAGACTACTTGTATCGCAATAATTCAGTATAACTAATAACAATGTGTTGAATGGAACTCTAATTTAAAAAAGTACAGTAAGTATTCAATAGTTACAGATTGCAAGAAGAGGAAAAAACGAGTACAAATCATTAGGGTTAGTAGCATTGAAAAATACATTGAAAATATGTGGCCAGACCAAGAGCTGATTTACTTCTTCTGTTTATGTACTTTGGCTTAGGATTTATTTGAAAAGGGCATGCATTCTTGGCTATGAATTTTGATATATAATATGTATGTACAATTTTGTTGGTTTAACAAGGTGACGAGCGAGTTGTTGCTCATTATATAATTCATAGTTGCGTAATACGGTTATTAATATACAAATCAATTGACGCTCCGATTACAAACACATTATCACAAATGATTAATTAGTGTAAATCGGTTTCTGCGATACCACTTAAACAGCTCAATAAAACAATAATTACCGTTTGAGCCATAGCGACAATACACATATAAAAGCTCCAAAGCTCACGCTATGCATGTAATCTGGTCCGTAAATATTGACATTATTATTTAAATAATAAATATTTATCAAAATCTTAAGTAATCGGTCAATTAGGGCCCTTCATGTGTTCTTGTGTTTTTCCAAAAGTTCAAATTCTCATGCTAAGAGCTTTAACATGCATTGATCACCGCACATTCAGTGACGAGCATATTTTAATTCTATTTATGTTTAATTATTTTGTGCAGAAGTCGAAGAACATTCCAAGGTTCAACGACATGAATAGCCGACTTCAATATTCCTGATATTGTATCTTCGATCTAGTGGTTATTGATCGCGTGTTAATTGACCGACCTAGGACAAATATACATTTTTATTTATAATTGATTCTACTGGTTTCATCCTAAAGACGGTTGGAACCGTTGATGTGGCAATTGACAAAGAATGAATATTTTCAAAAAAAATCTAAAATAAATTGACAACATTACAAGGTTTCACCAAAGTTTTAAATTATAGGTACATGGCGATTTGAACGGATGTTACTTTCTACTTTCAAAAAAAGGGAAACATAATTAATTAAAAATTCAGATGTAGGCTTGAACCTTCAGAGGCCACCTCATGAAAAATGATTAAATAATCTTGGTTGAACAGAATAATTATAATTTACATTCGATAAACTAAGAGAACTTTCTAGTTTAGTTATCCAATAAAAATCTGCAAAGGATGTAATTAAAATGTAAATTTCGTTCCTAAATTAGACAAGGATTCCAGCCCAAGAGTCTAGAGTAAATTGCACCGGGAAAAACTCGAGTATGTAAAATATAGTCATTTCAGTTAGACTGATACCGAGGAAATTAAATTATAAATAATTAACAAATTAAACAACTTTTCAACGTTTCAGCCGGCCTCAGATTTCTGTTTCTTTAATATAAAATACACGTAACATAAAAACCCAATATAAAACGGTGTACGAACGAGATTTTCTTATACCAGAATTCGATTGTTGACAAAAATGAAAAGTAACATATGTCATGGCAGGTCGCTGAATAAAATATAAAGGTGTTGTAGAGAATATTATGCAAAGGAAGCAATATATCAAACAGATTAAATGAGTTGACAAAAGTTCGGATTGACGTTGTGTGTGAAAACAACAGGTGCTCCTATAATGAAGGCACATGTGTTTTAAGAAAAAAAGTTACAGAGTGGGGTAGCATGAAAATTATTGAAACGATGAAATTATTATTAAGTAGAATAATGAACATGATGGGATTTAGTACTGAAAGTTTCGAAAGTTGGTTATAGTTAAGTTATGCTTATTGGCGTCTGGCGACTCCCAAGAGTATTCGTTAACTTATTCCTAAGTCACTTTAATCGAACGTTTGGCTGGTGAAGGAGATGAGAGAATTACAATTTTAAATGAAATCCGAATGAGTGACGTCCTAGGTGAAAATTAACTACGAACTGTATATCAGGTGGAGATTTTGGGAAGCACTAATTATGTGGTCAGTGAGTTTCCTAGCTCATTATACCGAATTCAAAAAATTAAAAATAGCTATTTAGAGAGGAAACGTTTTAACCGACACAATTATAGATGATTAATGGGCCTTATGGTTGTTATTAAAGTTTTGGTAACCAAAAAGGAGAACGCAGGCTAAGGCGTAAAAGAAACATTAGAGCCTGAAATCTATTAATTAAAGTGCAAGGAACATTTTCGTCTGAAAAATGTATTCCAAGCAACTCTCGGAAATCTACAATATAATCTTCAAAAAATAAGAGGGATGGGAACTTTTAGTTCATAGCGTAACCCGAGCTTGCTCAAAAGGCTGATCTTTAATGAAAAAATATTTCGTTAGGCATGTCTAGTTCAGATAAAATTTGGGTTAGCCATAACTTCACAGAAAACAATTGAAAAATTTTTTCTTTTTAAGATCACAAGGAATATTTTTAAGGCTTTCTCAGAGCTAATGACTTGAGATTCGAGTTCCGTTCCGCGCGGACTATTTCGAAATATCGGAAGTTTGTTGTCTCCTTCTTGAAGCAAAGTCACTTGGTTTCAATTACTTTGCTTCAGAAGAAGACTACGACGAGATGGTCAAAACGTGAATAATTCAAAATAATACCAACGCGGAAGAGAACACGAAAACCTCTTTGAGAAAACAAAAAAGATGTTTTAAATTTCATTAAGGAATTTTGATTTCTTTGTAGGTCAAGTGCCTGAATAATATCAAATAGGTACCTTAAAGGTTCAGGCATTTTTAATTGAGGAGATGAAGGCGAAAGTGTTTTATCAAAATTATTTACTTTAATTTTCGTTATTCAAGGGTAATTATTTTAATCGAAACAAATAATTTATAATAGTAAACAATAGGTGAACGTGCTCTCAATTATACTGTGGCAACATTGACATTGTTGTGTCAGCATTTATATGTGCAAAATCATATCAACTAATAAACGAACAAAAAAATGCAGAGCTCATTGAGCCAGTAGGTCAGGCAGTAGTAATTATTGATTAATCATCAACACACCAAGCAATCAATTATCAAAATATTGTTACTTGTAATAAGTGTTTAAATTATTTCTGGAAATCTTTTCGAGGTCACCATAATTTTCTTAAAATATTCGTGACCAAAAAGAAATTTCCAGGAACAATTTAAGTACGTGAGGTATTAGGTAAGAAAATTTCACGCCTAAATCAAATAAAGAAATAATTGACAAAATCGCTCCCCCTGCTCCGAAAATCGCAGCGAGACCATTAATACAGTCAATTGCCAAAAAGTGCCCAAATTTCGATTAATTCTATAGCTGCATGTAATTTTTTTTTACGGATTCTTAAACTTTAGGGTATCAACTTCAAATATTAAAAATGAATAGATGTGCTTTTACCCCTAAGAGGGAGAAAACCACCCATGAAGTTTAAAATTTAATACTGACTCAAATATTAAGAATTAGTTATTAAAAAAATTCATGTATACAGGGTGTCCCAGCCTCGCGTCGGCCAAATGCCCTGGCTCTCCTATAAGAGATATCGAAAAATTTCAAAAACGAGATGATAGAGGACACAATGGTGCATAGTATAAAAATATTTTGAAATATACAGGGTGATCGATTTAGGCGTGATGTCATAAACATATGTTTTTTTAAATGGAACACTAGGTATATTATTACATATTTGAATTCTCCTTTTAAAGACGACTCAATCGATGTGCCACTTGATGGGTCTGCGATGGGTCGGTACCATGATATGGGTGAGTTTGTACCAAAAACGTGCCAACTTTGTGGGCTCACTGTGGCGTAGCGGAAAAGCATCTTGAGATCTAGTTTGTGCGAAAAATTGTCAAAAACCCTGTAGTTTACGCTGCTGTTATCAGATCTAACGAAATCGGTCATTTTATACCGGGTGAGTCAGGAAACGCCAAATCTACTTTTTCCCATTTTTTTCAAATGGAACGCCCTGTATATTATGACACCAAAGGAGAGCCCTTTGAAAGGGCTTTCCACTGATATTAAGGTTCAAGGGTCTATCTGTCATGGGTGCCAAGATATTTGATAGTAAAGTGGCACAATTCGAGGTTTATTAAAAAATTACCCTCAATTTTCACTTGTTTTGTAAATTTTCGCTGAAATCGGCTTTTTTCAGTAACAAAATTTTGAAAATAATTCTTATGCTCGGAGAAAAAACCTCAGTACAGAAAAGTACTTAAGTATAAAATAGTCGAAGCCTGATAAATTTAATTTTTTTTCTGAAATGTGTGTATTCGCAATGTTTCAATAGCCACACTAGCCGATGTTCGAAGAACTACTGAAAATCATTTACGGCTGTGCATCAGGGAAAATGGAAACATTTTTGAACATTTAATTTAATTTCCAGTACTTCTACCAAGTTTTTTTCCAAATAAAGCTTTCGTTTGCTCTTTTTCTTATTTTTTTTTCTCTGCAGAGGACCATCATGGTGCAGATAAGTTGATATAATTATTTTCGAAATTTTTTTATTGAAAAGAGCCGATTTCAGCGAAAATTCACAAAACAATTCAAAATTGCGGGTAACTTTTTAATAAACCTCGAATTGTGCCACTTTACCATCAAATATCTTGGCATCCATGAAAGATAGACCCTTGAACTTTAATATCAGTGGAAAGCTCTTTCAAAGGGCTTTCCTTCGGTGTCATAATATACAGGGTGTTCCATTTGAAAAAAATGTGAAAAAGTAGATTTGGCGTTTCCTGACTCACCCGGTATAAAACGACCGATTTCGTTAGATCTGATAACAGCAGCGTAAACTACAGGGTTTTTGACAATTTTTGGCACGAACTAGATCTCAAAATTCTTTTCCGCTACGCCACAGTGAGCTCACAAAGTTGGCACGTTTTTGGTACAAACTCACCCATATCATCGTACCGACCCATCGCAGACCCATCAAGTGGCATATCGATTGAGTCGTCTTTAAAAGGAGAATTCAAATATGTAATAATATACCTAGTGTTCTATTTAAAAAAACATAAGTTTATGACATCACGCCTAAATCGATCACCCTGTATATTTTAAAATATTTTTATACTATGCACCATTGTGTCCTCTATCATCTCGTTTTTGAAATTTTTCGATATCTCTTATAGGAGAGCCAGGATATTTGGCCGACGCGAGGCTGGGACACCCTGTATGTGCTTGAGGTCGCTGATTACAAATCTCAAGTCAGAATTTTAGAATTCGCGATTGCACCCCTAATATGGCGAATATAATAGGGGTACAATGGAAAACATATTTTGTTTGTTTTGAGGAACTAGAACTTTTTCTTTGCAAATTCTTATATTTTAGGACAAAAAACTTATATCTTAATAAGAAAAATTATTACTCTTACGTCTAAGAGGGTAAAAAAAAAACAATAATTAACGAAGTACTGAGAATAAATTATTGAAACTTATATTATTTATGTTTTTGAAGTCGCTGATCACGCATGTGAAGTCAGAAATTAAAAATTAAATATTTGGCCGACATAAAAGGGGTAAAATGGATGAATTCATCGTTTTTTGTATATTTTGAGAAATTAGGACTTTCTTAGCAGATGTTACAGTTTGAGACATAAAATCCATCCCTTAATAAGAAAAATAATTGATCTTACCCCTAAGAGGATGAAAACCACACCTAAAGTTAAAAAATCAATAATTAACGAAGTTCTGAGAGAAATTACTGCCAAATGAGAAATATCGTAATTTACTAAAATGAGGTACGCTTCTTATTTCGATCATATCTCCTTTGCAATTAACGCTAAAAATCATCCAAGAAAAGCATTTTGAAGGTCTTTTAATCCTCTTCAAGGTCAGGCAGGTCAAAACAGTACAAAGGTTGTCAGTTTTTGTATACTCATCTTAAATAAGTCAATTTAATAAAATAACCTTAAAAGGGTAACTCCAAACATTTATCTCCTAACCTATTATCTTTATCAAAAAAATAAAAACAGTACCATTTTCCTTAGTTTATTGCCATCATTTTTTGTCTCGTAACATTCAGCTAAGATTCTTCCCTGCTAAGTTATTTAACCTCAGCCAAAAAAATTTATGATTTCAAAAATGTAAAAATATTTAAACGTAAAACTCTCACCCCCAATGAAAGAGTACCCTTTTTAATATATGATATTTGACCCATTTTGAATCTAACGATCCAAAGATAAGCAACTGTAAAAAAATGTCCACTATAATTCTCTCCAATGTACTCAGCAGAGATGAAAATTTCCGAAGAAATACATAAATTGTCATGGCAACATTAATAAGTGCTTCTATTTTGTTGGTTATATAAGTTGAATTGAAATTTTCAGTTTAATTCCGTTTATTTATTGTTATTATTTATAGTTGGCACAATTGGCTTTAGTCACTTCTATTTAGAAAAAGACCACGACACTCACGACAGGATGGTCGAAACGTGATGAATAAGAAAAAATTAACGCAGGTAAGAACTCGGAAACTTTTCTAATAAAAAGAAGAAAGTAATTGGATCGACAGATTTTTAATCTCATTAAGGAACTCTAATTTAGTAGATCAAGTGCAATAAAGGTCCAGGTATTTTTAATTATAAAGATGAATTTGGATAGTGTTCATCAAAACGACTTATTTTTATTTCCATTATTCAAGGTTAATTATTTTAATCAAAACAAACAATTTATTAGGTACAATAAATATGCAGGTGAACTCGCTTTCAAATGGTGACATTGACATTGTGGTTCCAGTATTTATTTATATGTACAAAATCAAGTCAATAGACTTATATACAAACAGAAAAATGCAGAATTCACTGAGCTTATAGTTAGTAGACCCAAGTAGTGACAATAGCAATTGTTGATTAGTCATCAATACACCAAACCACCAATCATTAACATGCTGACATTTTAATTATGTCAATTGTTATGGTTCACGTTTTTTTCTGTCGAAGAATTAATGTTTATTTAAGGGATAACACGTTCATTCTAAATAAATAAAAATGGTAGAAAAAATTCTTTTTAGTTTTATATAAATAATTTTATTACGCTCCTTAATTTGTTCACAGATCTTTATATATGCACTTTTCTCTATAAAGTCAATTATTTTACTTTTTAGGAAACCTCCGGCATTAAACTGCAGCGATTTCACAACCCTAGAAATCCGCCTGTCGATATTAGTCAAAGCAGTAGGTAAATGAACATAGCGAGGGATACGATATCCTGTGTAGAACTGATTGGTTACAGGTTTATAACATTTGCGAAGTGCAACTTGAATGCACAAGAGTGCATGGTAATAAGGGTTGTTGACGCTATCCTGTAGTGTTAGTGGATAAAATAATTAGGGAACATAAATCTTGAGGTTGGACAAACAACACGATCTATTCTCAATGGATTCAAGAACATATCGATCTTTATATGTATATGTATACAAGTTGAGTGTAGTAGTTCAGTTGTGTAAATAACTAATACATTGAATTTATCCTTTATTTCTCAAAGATGGTGTAAATAATAAAAAGGGTACAGAGTATGTTACAGATTTCAATATTATATTTTTTGCCAATATATTCAAGATTTTTTGGGCTATGCGATTAACATTGAATTATTTAGATAATAATTATGAACAAACAATAGTGATTAATGGAGTCAAAATTATTGACGGGCTTCATCGTCAACAATTTTTGCGTGAAGCGTTAAATAATGTGCCAGGTTTTTCAGAATATCTCCAAAACCATCAATATGAGACAAGTAATTAGGTTTTGTATATTTTATGTTTACCATCCGGTTATAAGTGATATAGGTATTTGCGAGTTCATATACCGGGTGGTCCAAAAAAAACCGGAATTTTTTATTTCTCTAATAGTTTCGCCAATTTTTAACCGATTTTAATTATTCAAAAACTAAATTATAACTAAAAGATCACGTTATGAGGTAATATAAATAAAAATTTTTTTTTAATGCCGTTTTGACTCAAATAAATATTGGTGTATAGACGAGTGGCATAGAATATCAACAAAATTGTGATAAAGTGAAATATTCACAAATGTTTATTCTATTATACTTCCTCAATCTTTTCATTGTTTATTTAGCAAAAAAGGTTCCAGCCGATCTTAAAGAAGGCCCAAGTTTGATGACTAACGCCATCTACAATTTTAATAATAATTAAATTATATTTATATTACCTCATAACGTGATCTTTTAGTTATAATTTAGTTTTTGAATAATTAAAATCGGTTAAAAATTGGCGAAACTATTAGAGAAATAAAAAATTCCGTTTTTTTTTGGACCACCCGGTATATCAAAATTTTTATTGTGTAATTTGTAACAGCTCGAAATAACTTGGTGAATCGTACATAATGACTGAAACTGAGAACTTAGAAACTGATATGAATAGTTGGCAACGAATCTGCATCGTTGACCTAATTTTCTGGTTGGATAAATTTATTTAAGTAAAAAAAAAAATTCACAGATAACGCCATTCTGGTTGCATAACCACCTGTAGAGCTGAGTATAAGTGACAGCTCATTCGTTTTAAAATATTGCTCATTTCGTAGTAATTAATTAATCTGAAAACTTCTGCGTAATTTCGCATTCCAAAGTATAATAAATTTCTCTTATTTAAAAATTTGTTTCTAGAGTTATAATTAGGTCACTCAGGTGTTTATCCGAGAGATAATGCATTGCCTCTTGAAAGAATTCCCAGTTTGAACGTGACACACTTTCTAATCAAACATAAAGCACAAATTTAATTTAAGAAGATGCAAATAAATATATTGTGTGGCAAAAATTTAGACATAACAAGGTAGTTATTTTCATGCAAGAACAATTCCCAGTAAAAGAAAGAGACAAAGTGGCAGATCAAATGTCTCCACTGATGTTTCAGTTTCTGCTTTATTATGTCCTCTGGACCGGAATTGAATTTTGTGGTGCGAATAATTCCGGCAGATATTTAAACAGATGGCCTATATAACATTAAATGCACTCAGTTATAATGCACGTTTATCACTTTACGGCAAATAATACAACACGAGTAGTTTTATGTAAATTAAATTATTGACATGAGTTATGGTAAATTGATATCGCCAGAAAAATGAATGTCAAATTTATTGTTTGGATAAAATATATTGTGCTTAATCAACATTTCAGTCGTTATGTAGTTAATTGAATTATTGATATAGAGGATGCATAAAAAATTTAGTACATATTCAAGAGAAATATATTAACAAGAGTAAAAATTTTTAGCTAGAATAAATGTTTGAAAAATTTGTAATACCCATTTTGTTTTAAAAATATAAAGTACTGTAAATAAACACCCTGGATGGATTTCTTAGGCGAAACTTAAATTAAGCTTTAAAGTACCTTTGATTCCCTCATTTATCTCCCACGTTAGTCGCCTTACCATCCACGGCCCTCGAGTTTTGTCTGTTTTAAAACGTCCTGACAGGCTTCAAGACCAGAGGAGCGTCACCCTATTATATCCATTTCGTCTTCTGATATAATTTCATTACATCACTTCCGTAGTTAGGTTTGACATAGGTTTAGGTATTTATAAATAATTTGACACTAAGTAATCACACATTAATTAATTTATTAAATTCATCTCTTGTACTATTGTATTAAAACCCCAAGAAGTTTTAATTATGAGCCTTACCCCAAAATCAAAAGAAAATTTGTTTGACATAAAAAAGGAGAAAAAAATTATTCGGTAAATTATATTCTTGACAAAAATACTCGAAGAGCAATTGCACATCGTATTTTTCCCTTTCACAGTCAATGGATTAAGGGGAAAAAAGCGAAAACGGGGTGTGACCGGAAAGCGAAAGGCGTAATGTTACATTTTATATGCAAAGCTGGGAAAACGCTTCTATGTTAACAAGGTACATGAATTCATACGACAAATAGAATGTTTATATTAGCAAAGTAGAGTAACACGATAAAATAAATCCGAAGTAGGTAGAGGGATTTGAAAAAAAAACAACGGCAAATAAAACAGTCAATAAAAATATAGATGGTGAAAGATGAATCCATTTAAGTATATATCTGTTGGCGGCCTCATTACTCGAAGGGGATTAAAAATTGACAGACTTTACACACTAGTGCTTACACAAAAACTGGTCCTAGTAATTTTTTTGAAAAAATTCTAGCTGGACAATTATACTTAGACACGTAGACACGCATATTTGAGTTATTTTTTTATAATTTACTAGAAGCAGATTAAAAAAATATATATGATTTTTTTATGTTCTTATATAATTATATTAAATCTTCCAAATGCTTTACTAAACTTTTAATACATTTAGATCTCTTATCCACGCCACATTGCATCGAAAAATAACCTAAAATGTTATACATTTTTATTGCCAATAAAAATAAAAATTCGACATTTACGACAAAGTACGGCAGGAGAATTTAAATATGCATATGAACTATGCATGATAAAATTTGTATTTACATGTTTAAGTGGATGAAAATAAATAAAGCACTTATTATAATGACCCTAAAAACATATTAAGTAAACATAAAACTACATGAGGCAGTCGTTTAAATTAAGGAAACTTTCTGTATGGAAGGTAAAATTTCACCCGACAAACAATAATTTCGTAACCTATATACATACATACAGTAAAAAGCCAGAGTAAATGGAGCAGTTTATGAAAAAAAAAAACGGTCGACGAGTTCTATTCTTAATTGAATGCCTTTCATCTTCCAAGTTCTTTAGGCGCAAACATGAAACATGAACAAATTATATAAATACAACAATGATGGCCCTACAAAATACGGCGCCACGTTGCCAGATCCACTCATACTTTATTTAGTTTTGTTGTCATCGAATTTACTAACACACCCTTTTTTTGTTGAACTTTTATTGTTTGTACCATATCGGTTTACTCTGTGATATTTCTAGTTTTTCATAGCACTGGGTCGTAGAACTCTTGTGATCATGATAATTGAATCCATTGAAACTTTTTTATTTTCTTACTCGCAAGATCCTTAATATGCATAGTGCGCACCTCAATGAAGTAAGAATAATATATAGACATGTTTATGGATCAAATAAGAAAAAAGTTCCAATAAACATGGGCGTACGAATGCGTCCCAAGGGACATGTGGATTCCCAAAGCCCACATTTGTCTTTAGTGTTTTGTTTCGAACTTTGAAATCTGGTAAATAGCTATCGCAAAAAGATACGGCCTACGCAACAAGAAAACACATTATTTTGTACATTATAAGCCTAAAAGAATCAGTGATTTGCATTTGGTAACTTTATTATATTTTTTATTATTAAACAGGGTGTTGCAGTTTAAAAAGAGCGAACATTGGCATTAGTGGGATATATTTACTTCTATCCGCTGTTTACTTAATGGCTCGCCGGATTCCCTTGTTGTTATTGCATTATTTTTATTTCGCTTCGAACACTAAAGCAAGAGAAACAATTTTGTGGTAATAAAAATGTAATGTGCAGATTGATTTTAGTTTAAAATTATGTGACTGTTAAAAGTGAAACAACCGTTGAGAAACAACTAAGAGAGAGAACATACTGCGTTATACATTTTAGTAATAAGCTCTTTGAGGGAAAACTAATGACAAAAATAATGGATGTTCCACGTAAAAAAATTTTAAGGGTAGCTCTTGGGCTAAGGGTGTGGAGCTAATCCTAGATCTATTCTTAATCGTATTACTTTTTCTTTGTATTTAATATACTAATAGGTCACAGTGAGACATTTTTACCACTCCATTTTTTCCCAGTCGTTTTTTCCACTCCATGTTTTCCATAGGCCACTTTTCCCACTGATTCTTTTTCCCACTGACCTTTATTTCCATAGAATACTTTCTCGTTGCTTCTTTTTCCCACTGGCCTTTTCTTCCATAGAACACTTTTCCCATTGATTCTTTTTTTCACTGACCTTTTTTTCCACTAAAATGTCCCACAAAAATTTTCAATAAAAAAAAAATTTATTCGTAAATATATTAAGATATTTTAGATCTTGGTACATACTATCAAAAACATTATATGTCTCCAAAATCGTGATGCTGTTGCCCACGTTGTGAAGATACTCTGCAATAGTCTGCAATCCTGCCTTCTTTTTTTTTCTTCGTATGAGCGTATGGACTTCTGTTTCGACCATTTTACTTCGTTGAATTATACGTTTGACAGAAAACAAATGTCAATGAATTGTCAATAAATAAAAATATAGTGGAAAAATATACTATGGGAAAAAATGGACAGTGGAAAAAATGGAGTGACAAAAGTGTCGTACAATCGTAAAATAAACTATGAGAAAAAATGACTTATGGAAAAATAAACTATGGGAAAAAATGACATATGAAAAAAAACTATGGGAAAATATGACCCATGAAAAAAAAACTATGGGAAAAAATGTCCAGTGGAAAAAAAACTATGGGAAAAAATGTCCAGTGGAAAAAAAACTATGGGAAAAAATGGCCAGTGGAAAAAATGGAGTGGCAAAAGTGTCGTACAATCACTAATAATATCTACATATACCTATTATTTACTTAATTTCTGTTCGTTTTACTGCTTACATTCAAAGTTCATATTTTTTTCATTTATTTTAATATTTTAATATATAAAAAGGCAGCCCTTTCTTTAGTTTATTGCCATAATTTTTTGTCTCTGGTTACATTCAGCTAAGATTCTTTCCTACTAAGTTATTTAACTGCAATGCCAAAAAAATTCATTATTTAAAAAATTTTTAAAACACATTAAGTGTAAAATCTTTTAGATAAAACATCCATCACGGTCAAAAAAAATTGTGCATATACATAATAGTAATGACTAACAAAAAACATAATTTGGAATTTTTTCCAATTTAGAATTTACTGAAACAAAAAAATAAAAGGCACGATTTTTGTAAAAAATCAAAATTTTGCCTTTATTTTCCCTGTATCATTTTTGATTTAGCAGATATCAAAATTTGCCATTTTCTTTTCGAAACCCCTGAGTTAGGGTGAAACTCACCCCCAACGAAGAAGCAGCGTTATTCCTTTTTAATATTTGATATTTGACCCATTTTGAATCAAAATATCCAAAAATATTTGAATTTAAAACAGCTATAGAATTAGTTCGAAGTGAGATCACCAAGTAACTATGTACCTACTAATATTTCATATAGTTTAAAATTACTTATTAGTTCTCAGTTATTTCTTTTTTTTTTGGGTAGTAAATAAAGGCTGAATATTTTTATTATTATTATTATTATTATTTACACAAGGAAGGAATAGTACTAAAAGGACTAGAAATATCTTTTCGCCTTTAACATTAATACATTCCCACACAAAACTTTGTTAGGATCTTTTGTGGTTCACAGGATCACCTCGATGCTAAATAAACATGGTACATAACCAGAAAATTACTAGTCCCACTTTCAACAATTAAGAAATCCAAATTATTTGGAACATAATACCTCATGAACACATCGATAAACTAATTCGAAGCATACTTCGTAGACAGTAAAAAGATATTTTATAGTAAATATCGTTACCTAATTTTATCGACGGTTTAACTGATTGATAAATCACACGGTATATTTCATCTAAGGCGAGTGAATCCATTTCATTACAATTTCTCTTGTGTAAAAGACGTACGGCACTAGCGCATCTTGTAAAATTTATGGAGGATGTGAAATTTACAAGTACGGCGGTTAAAGGAAGACTGCAGGAGTGGTTGAAGGGCTAAACGTAAAGGTTTCCAGTTATCCCCATCATAGGAACGAGAAACCGCTCATAATTAAATTATCATGTTTGCGCCGTTTGATTGTCTTAATCCTAATGCATAATATGTACGACTGCTGTAATTAATGGGCTGAAAACACACATCCCTTCGGGGTTTTCTTTGTCCTTATCTTCTAGGTATATATTTTCAGTTAACAATTTGCTTTTGTAGAGCTTTAGCTTTTCAAAAGCTCTACTTGTGACAGAGAAATAATTAGTTTTAATTAAACAAAAAGTTTCGTTACGCGCTGACAAATTTATTTAATAAATTTTCAAATGGAATGGGAATGTACGTTGCCGTAATTAAACGTAAATGTTGAACAGATTCGTGTGTATCCAAGGGTGCTCTAGACATTTATTGCGGTGTGATCAGAATTTAGCTGCACACAGGTCTATTCTCGACATTTTCTTGAAATTTATGCGGGTGGCGGTTTGTCAGCGACATTAAATACACAAGGGTTAATCAAAATGATGCGATAATGTGCTTTAAAATGAGAAATTAGCTAAACTAAAGTCCGAAACTGCCGGCAGTCCCGGGAAATGAAAATGATTCAAAAACATTAATTAGATGTCTCGTCACTGCTACTCACATATATTTTTTTTATAATCTCATAATTGTGACTGTGGTGATTTTTTAAATATGCATCTGCAGATGGCATTATTTCAACAACTACATTGGTCTTTGTTACATCGCACCCTATTACTTATAAACTGTCAGAAACAATCAAAGAATTTTGGAAAATATCAATCAAAGCATCTAAAATATTTGAGCAGTTCCAAAAACAGACTCTTCTCTTGCGCTTCTAACTTTATGACGGCCAGTAATATTTTCAGTCTTCGTTGCTGATAAGTCCATAATCCTGTGCACTGTACACTGTACGTTATTGGTTTTGTATTAATTATTTACATTCAAATAGATAATTTTTAAATATCTTGTAATTTTACATCACGTATCCAATGAAGGGCTTGTACGCTGAAATCACAAACTCGACTCTTGGTCGTGAGGAATACTGAATAAATTACAAAATTTTTGCAAATGTTGCAAACTCATGTTAATTGCTTTACCCTACAACTTGTGTAAAGTACGTAATAATAGAAAAGTTTAAGGTAAATTTCCATTCTCTCATCATCTGGGTTCTGCTTTGTTACAAGTTATCATGTTTGTATCGGATATCTAAATGTGATTCACGTTCACTTTGAAACAAAAATAAATTGTGTATTGTTTTGCATATCACGTTAATTAACGCACAATGTTACGATACCTCAGGCAAAAACATGAATTACTGATAATAACCCTCGTTAGCTCCATGTTTATATCGAGGCCTAACTGCTTGTTTAAATTAAACATAATTAATTAGAAATGTATTTTGCTCGTCGTTGTTTATCAACGCATTCTCACTTAGGTTAATAATGTGCATATCACGTATTTACTTAGAACGATGAAGAAGGAATTGTGGGGATATTAGTCTCGGAAATGACATCAGCAATTTGCTCGGTTTTCTGAACCAATAAAATTCGAAAATTATAAATAGGCTAACGTGGAGGTTTCTATAAGAAAATTAATTGGAAACAAATTTTTCTGCCAAAATAATCAAGTTGGTTTATTCATTTTGTTCAATAATGTATCCAGAGTCCGGTGTTACCTCAAATCTTATAGTAAATTTTAATTTAAATCGTAAAAGTCTTTACTTTTGAGAATTTACTGATACATTAGTTCCTCAGTTTTTCATTTTAATATCTCACATGTCTACTTTATTAATTAATGCAACAATTTTTAAGGTTTATCCTCAGATTTAAGCAATGTCTTTAAGCCATTGCGATATGTGTGTTACTATATAATTAATATCAGAAAAGTTTGCCCTTTCTTTGTAACGTCAACGTTCTCTTCAGATTAAAAATTTTATATTTTAAAAGTTTCCTCGGTTTATGTGTTAATTAAATCCAGTACTCATGAAACTGTATTATAAGTACATGAACCTATACTTAGTACGCCAAGAAAATTTCATACCTTTACATAAACGTACCGTATAATAATGTGTAGACGACGCTGGATTAGTTTTAAACAAGTTTTAATGCAGGCTTTAACCCCTGAAGTAGGGTAGTAGAAAAGTTCACACTTCGCCAACACTAGTAGTTATAGCGGTCGTTATAATGTTACGGATGCAAGAACTCCATAGGCTGCGTCTTCATACGGTCAGAAGGCGTTGAATAAAATTAGTCTCTTGCGATAACTCATTTTAGATTTAACAAACTCGGTGTGTCTTTTATTTGCGAATAAAATTTAGATCGACATTAAATTTACTAGGTTGTGTAACTTCAGAATAATTTATGTAAAAAAGATTACCATCTATAAATTATAAATTCCAACAGTTTAGTATTTGCATAAATTTAGCTGCGGATGATTTTGAAATAAGTTACAAGTTAATAAAGCCTGCAAAAGCGCTAGACTACAATAACAATAAAATGCACCACTTTGTTTAAAACTTTGGTTCAATATGTTAAATATACCCTTTATTATAAAAACCCAACTTATTTCTCTTATTCTCCGTCTGTTCTTTTCTTTCAGTTCGTTCAGTAGTTTTCTATGTATTATTCTTAGGGCTAAATGTTACGCTTTTTAAGGATCTTGTCGAAAATGCTCCCAGCCACAGTCCACCTCCAATTTATATTCCACTACATCCACCGATTTGTGTTTGACCTTGTTCATTATTTTCACATAAAAAATAATCCTGTCGTAGATGTTCATCCACTAAATCAATCGATGAAAAAGAAATGTTTCCAATTTAGTAATTAACTGTAATCAAATTATTGGTCCCCGGATATAATTATTTGGTAATAATGTTATTTTATTTATATCATTTATTTCGTTTATTTCGCTAATATCATTTATTCATTATCATTATATCATTTCTTTGATTTGTTCGATTTACTTGATTTATTTTATTTACCTTATTTCTTATTTATCTTATTTATATTATTTATTTTATTTATCTTATTTCTTAAGTTTTATTCGTTTGAATCGTATCATTCGTTTCATTTATTTCATTTATCTCATTTATTTCACTTATCTGATTTAATTCATTACCTGATATATTTCATTTATTTCATTCGTTCCATTTCTTCCACTTGTTTCATTGCTTTCAATTGTTTGATTTGTTTTTTTTTATTTAATTTTCTAATATATTTTATTTATTGAATTTGTTTCATTTATTTCATTTATTTCATTTATTTCATTTATTTCATTTATTTCATTTATTTCATTTATTTCATTTATTTCATTTATTTCATTTATTTCATTTATTTCATTTATTTCATTTATTTCATTTATTTCATTTATTTCATTTATTTCATTTATTTCATTTATTTCATTTATTTCATTTATTTCATTTATTTCATTTATTTCAATTCTTTGATTTACTTGATTTATTTTATCTACCTTATTTCTTATTTATTTTATTTATCTTATGTATTTTGTTTAGGTATTAATATTCGTTTCATTCTCTTATTGGTTTCATTCGTTTGAGTCGTTTCATTTGTTTCATTTATCTCATTTATTTAATTTATCTCATTTACTTCATTTATCTAATTTATCTCATTTATTTCATTTCTTTGATTTGATTGATTTGCTTGGTTTATTTTATTTGCCTTAATTCTTATTTATCTTATGTATTTTATTTATTTTATTCGTTTCATTCTCTTATTTCTTTCATTCATTTGATCGTTTAATTTGTTTCATTTATTTCATTTATTTCCTTTATAAAAGAAATTTTAATAATTTCAGTTATTTCATTTATTTCGTTCATTTATTTTATTTCATTTGTCCCATTGATTTCATTTGTTTCATTTATTTCATTATTTATTCACATTTACATCATTTTATTCCTCTATAAATAAAATTTTATTAATTTCAGTTATTTTATTTATTTCGTTCATTAAGTTTATTTCATTTCTTTCATTTATTTAATTTATTTCATTTCTTTGATTTGTTCGATTTGCTTGATTTATTTTATCTACCTTATTTCTTATATATCTCATGTATTTTAATTAGGAATTTTATTCATTTCATTCTCTTATTCGTTTCATTCGTTTGAATCGTTTCCTTTGTTTCATTTATTTCATTGATTTCATTTATTTCATTTGTTTGATTGGTTTCAATAATTATTTGATTTGCTTTTTCATTTAATTTTTTAATTTATATCATTTATTTTATTTATTTCATTTATTTTATATATTTCATTTATTTCATTTCTTTGATTTGTTTGATTTGCTTGATTTATTTTATCTACCTTATTTCTTATCTATTTTATGTATTTTACTTAGGAATTTTATTCGTTGCATTCTCTTATCCGTTTTATTCGTTTGAGTTGTTTCATTTGTTTCATTTATTTCATTTATTTCATTTATTTCATTTATTTCATTTATTTCATTTATTTCATTTATTTCATTTATTTCATTTATTTCATTTATTTCATTTATTTCATTTATTTCATTTATTTCATTTATTTCATTTATTTCATTTATTTCATTTATTTCATTTATTTCATTTATTTCATTTATTTCATTTATTTCATTTATTTCATTTATTTCATTTATTTTATTTATTTCATTTATTTAATTTCTTTCATTTGTTTGGTTGGTTGGTTTCAATAATTGTTTGATTTGTTTTTTCATTTAATTTTTTAATTTATTTCATTTGTTTTATTTGTTTGATTTGCTTGATTCATTTTATCTACCTTATTTCTTATTTATCTTAAGTATTTTATTTAGGAATTTTATTCGTTTCATTCTCTTACTCGTTTCATTTGTTTGGTTGGTTTCAATAATTGTTTGATTTGCTTTTTTATTTTATTTTTTAATTTATTTTATTTAGTTAATTTGTTTTAGTTACTTCCTTAATAAAATAAATATCGTTAATTTCAGTTATTTCATTTATTTCGTTCATTTAATTTATTTCATTTATACAATAATTTATTTAATTTATTTAATTTCTTTGATTTGTTTGATTTGATTGATTATTTTATTTACCTGATTTCTTATTTATCTTATGTACTTTATTTATTTTATTCATTCATTTGAATCATTTCATTTGCTTCATATATTTCGTGTATCTCTTTTATTTCATTTATTTTATTTATTTCACTTAATTATTTCACTTATTTCCCATACTTCACTTATATTACTTTCACGTATTTCATTTATTTCATTTACATTTTTATTCGTTGTCATTATTTTATTAATTTTAATCACTTCATTTGCTTCTATTATTTTATCCATTTTTTTTTTTTCGTTCATTTAGTTAACTAATTCCCTTTACTTCGTTCATTTCGTTAATATTTATTTCGCCCATTTCGTTCACTTCTTTCACATCATTTATTAATTATTCTATTTATTCTATTTGATGTATTTTATTTATTTTATGTTCTTCATTTTATTTTGTCAATTTTATCTATTGTATCTTACAGATCTATTTTATCCGTTTCATCTATTTTATCCATTCATTAATTGATCATTATTTTGGTGCTCAAGAATGCGTAAAAGAAATGATCATTTTCTAAATATAGTCCTTACAAGTATCCTTTCTACCACAAACAACAGAGCTATGAAATTCATTGTCCAGTTCATTTTCCTTGCCAAATTTACCACCAAATTGTAAAACTCCTTCGTATTGTAAGATGTGACACTTGAAATAATAGCTGTATAATAATTTATTATATTAATGAAATATTTTCCTATACTTCTGTTTTTTATGTTCTCGAAAAACCCAGATACTACAACTTTGACTGCATTATTCCAAAAGATATGTCCATATGCGGGGTGATTGGCATATTCTAAAGATTAGTATTTTTTTTAGGCGAATAACTTCCTTAATTTGGTATATTATGTACATGTAATGAAGGAATTTCTTTATTTCATTCTTTCGTCTCTTATTAACGAGATAATTATTTTATATTTTTTATAAATCTTTATTTAGGCTTTATTCAAGCATAATAACAAAAATAAAAATAAAAAAAATTTAAAAAAATTAAAAAAAATAAAGAAAAAAATGTAATGTACATCCTCTTGGGGACATCGTTTTTTGGTTGGTGACCATAATGAATGAATTTTGTGGTGAGTTAAAAAACAATTTTTTGCCATAATTTATTTTTAGACGTTTTGAATTTTGTAATTTTTTATTCAATTTTTATCATGCATTAGAGAAGATTCAATAAACTTAATAATTGTATGTTTAGAGATGAAACATCAATGTGAGTATATCAAATTGGATAGGTTTTTGTTATTATGCTTGAATAAAGCCTAAATAAAGTCATTTATAAACAATTCATATTAAGCAAAGAAAGAGAATTGTAAAAAGAAATTATTTTATATATTATATAACTAAGTAATTTAGTTATCCACGTGCCCCGGTATAAACTACAAAATATTCGCTTTCATTTATTTTAAAAACCGATTCGCCATCGGAACCGAGTGCTGAGTTTATTATCTCGATTTTTCAGTTTATAACCAGTAATAACATTTATATAACAACTAAATGTTGTAAAAACAAACGTAAATTACATGGCGCAATATTCAAATTACTCCCATTCTAAGTCGGATTTACTACAGTAATATCGCAAATGAATTCATTTTGTGGTAGATACAAAGATGCAACGGGTAAAAGCAGCGAGAAAGTGATGAAGTTGCTTTGGACCATATCTTTGTTACGGCATTATTAATGCTGCTTTTGCCGAGTTTCAGCCCTTCTGTATGAAATGAGTACTAAAACAGAACTTAAGCTGTTTTAATCTAACTACCAGACCTCACTGTTTACGTCAGCCGGAATATATATCGGAAGTTGAATCTGCAATAAGTATTTTATATTAAATTTCTCTGGAATAAGGATTTTCCTAAATTAAGAGGCCTACTTTAAAGTTTTCAACCTTGAACTTTGGAGTGTTTACTCTTAGGGATTTCCCGCGTTCGGATTTTTATATTTGGGTTGAGTGATGCCGGGAAGCGTAAGAAATCTTTTGAAGTAATTTGGTAATATTAAAATATCGTAATGTCTAGAAAGGAAGTAATCAATGTTATTACGAATGCATGAAGTTATTATAGGGTGGATGAAAGCGTTTCAGGTATGATTATGATTAATACTGGCAAGGATGATAAAAAAAATACAAATAAATGCTTTTAGTTGAAAATTGGTGGATATATTCATGACTCGCTTTTAACACTTTTTTGCAGAAGTATTAGCTGTCTGCATCCAGATGTTCATTTAATTATATATATATTTTTTTGTCTAATAGTTATTTCTTGTACAAGCAACGTTATTTGGAATCATTTAACAATTATATATACGAAGTATTTAGTAATAAATAGTCATCTAATCATTGTATCTCTTTCCTTAGAAAGCAAAACTCCCTACTTTTGAAAGATGCACCGTTTGTCTTAGAACTAGCATTCAGTTTAGTTTATCTGCATTTGGGCAACGCTGTGACATATTTTCGTTATAATAAATGAATGGAATGGAGGAAAGATTTATCAGAAAACATTATGAGGCTCATTGAACTTAAAATGTTGAATTTTAGCAAATATTTAAAACGACAAAGGTTACACCATATTACATAGACTATTAATATCTATAATAGAGGCCCCAGAACTGGTTCTCCTGGCATTCCATTTTCCACTTTTCTAAAATTGGATGTGGTATTGAAATACACAATGGCTTGTTTTTGAAAAATATTCTATCAATAATAATGGTATATTCCCTAGTCTATATAAATTTTCTAAAATTCTTATTCTAGGACTCCACGTAGCTGTTGGTTCATAAATTGGTGTCAGAGTTTTTTTGTATGTCTTTCAAAAATAGCACGCTGTACCCACTATGAAAAAAGAAGAAAGGACATGATTTGCCTAGTATTTGTTACTAAATATTTAATATTCACTTCTAAATGAATCACGATATTATGATTGTGTAAGATTTTTGAAATTTACTTTTGTCACATTAGTCCTCAAAAAACTGTCTGTGCAGATTAATTAATTTTAAAACTCGTAAGTAATAGGTTTTGCAGTTTTAAAACTGAAGAACCACAGTTTAATACCGAGTGGCAATATTTTTTTGTTACCTACATCCGTGAAACTCATTATCATAAGCCTTCTTTAACACTTAAAAGCATGAAAACGCAATTTTTTACTTTTAAACGTTCATTCAGTTAATGAAAAATAAGTAGCACTTAATTAGCGGTACGTAAATATTATTTCGCGGTAAATTCGGTTCATTAGCATCATCTAAAGGCAATTTCTGTTTTGCCAACTTTAATTTGCGTAATACTCGGCTGTTTGTATATTCTTAGTGTTTGAGTGTACATGAGACTGGCAGGGAGTTGTTTAACTTCAAATTTTAATTAGCTAAAAGTCTGCTACTTAGGCGAATTTTAAAGAAAATACCTTCGAATGAAACCTCGAAATGTGTCAACTTTGTTGTAGCTAATGAGATTAATTATGCTAATGAGCAAAAATAATTAGAAAAAGCAGAAGAGCCTGTTGTAAGGACATGAATGCATGGGAAATAATAAAAAAGGATATAAACGGCATAAGAGGGTGGTTTCTCTAAGTCCTTATGGCCTATTTATTTTAACAGGCTGTTATAATTGTAAGAAATAAATTTTTTATTAAATTACCTTTACATTACTTTGCATTACTCACTCCCACTCAGTTTTTTAATTTAAAACTACATAAATGGTCCAGAGACATTTATTATAGTTACTTCACATTTCTTACTTTACCAAAAACTTCTTAAAATATTAATAGACGCTACTGTAAAAGTTTTAAAGCCATAATGCATAAAAACATCGTATAGCATTAATAATAATAATAACTACTTTTTAAGTTTGATATCCAGGAAAAGTTTTAAACAGGTTTTAATTTTGAAATACCTTTATCTTTGGTTAGTTCCTTGCATTCTGTTATTGATTTAATTATGCAGTGAAATAATTTTACTTCCAATGAAGGATCGTAAATATATTCCAATAAAGCGTACGTCAGCACAACCTACGGGTATGATTTCACGTTTATGAACATTATAATCGTGATCGTTAATGAATACTCCTACATTCAAGAAATTATATAGAAGTAAATACTGAACCTGAATATACGAATCATCTATGAGACACGTTACAAAGAAATGTCACTTTCCTTTCAATATGAAACTTACAATTTTACCAGCAAAATTTAAATCATTTTCTACACAAATAAGTCTTAAATCTCCTAAAAAAAATACAGAAGAATCGAAGAAAACTTGCACTATATTTAGAAGGGTTAATTAATTTCATATAAAAAACGTGAAATGAAAAGGTGAGTTGTAAAAAATTAAAAATTATTTTTCTTTGAAGGAAAAATTATTTTATCTAAGTATTTCAATTAATAGTCTTTGATATATATTGGCTGCAACAGTAATTACTCTGATTTAAACTATATATTTTATACATTACGATATCCATGTACTTATAAAAACGTAAATGTTTGCTCTGATATGAATTTTTAAAAAAAATTGCAATTGAGGAAGTCAGTGCAACAAGTAGCTAAATCAGATTTTATGTTTTTAAACAGATTGTCAGATTTAAGGATAATTTTTCAGAACCATTAACAATCTTGAATGGCGTACCACAAGGCTTCATTTTAGGTCCACTCCTATTCTGCATTTATACATCCAGTCTGATGACAAGTATACGTAATTGCAGCGTACACTGTTATGCAGATGATACCCAACTTTGGTATTCCTTCAAGGACACTGAATTGCCTATTGCAGTTCATAATATAAATAATGATTTAAATTCCTTATTTGTAGCATACCATAATCTTTGTTTGACATTAAATCCTAATAAATCACAAGCTATTTTATTTGGCCCCCAAAGGAAATTTAGTTACGTAAAAGACAATCTAAATATTTATATTAACAACTTTAAAATAGACATATGTAACTCTGTTAAAAATCTGGGTATAGTTCTGGATTCGTCTTTAAGATTATCTTACCATAATATAAATGTTTGCACCAAAAGAGTGTTTTGTAATTAAAAACTCATTTACGAAATGAAGGATTTTTTGGATTTAAAAACTAAAAAATTTTTATGTGACTCTTTAATCTTGACTCATTTTAATTTTAGAGACACATATATTATTCAATTCTTGTATTATATATAGTGCAGGAGGCGCACAGAATTCAGCTAATGGAGAACTCTTGCATACGTTTAATGTTTGGTAAATGTAATTCAGTCAGTTAAAAAATTAAAGATATTAACTGGCTCAGCATGAAAGAAATGATACTCTTGCACTGGCAGATCTTATATCATAGCATTAAAGTTAATAAAATACCTTTATATTTGTATGACAAATTAAAATTTCAAAGTATATTCATAATTGTACTACTCGAAATAAAATATTTTTATCTATTCCCAAACTCAAATCTATCTTATTTAAACGGTAATTTTCTTATCAAATTGCTAAAATTTACAATTTAATACCTATTCAATTTAAAGCTTTGTCAATTGATACCTTTAAGTTTAAAATGCGAGATTTAATAATATCTGGATATAATCTCTTACCTTAGCTTAATGGTATCTATTACGTAAAATGATATTTTAATTTTTAATATTCAAATGTTCATTTTTGTGGATTATCTACTGTACTAAAATTTTTTAATTACTTATTACTACACGTCAAAATTTACATACTATAATTAAATTATTTATAGATTATATGCAACGTAGTTTATCATGAGGTTGAGCAGAAAAACAACGATCTCATTTTGAGTAGATAAACTTCGCCTTTTTAATAATGTTTTTTATTCTTTTCTGTAAGGACTATTTTTAACTATTATTATATTTCACAACGCATATTGTACCTTTGTCAGAAATGTTATGTATATATTATTATTAAATAAAGTCATTTATTATTATTATTATTATTATAATTATTATTAAATAGGACTTTTTTGGACTGATTTTGTCCAATGAAAAACTAAAAAAGCAAAAAATAGCTCGAAGCGTTAAAAATATGATTGAAAACCATATTATTCTATAGGTATCGACATCACTTTCAATATTACCTTCATCATTTCCAGTATCTTTACTGCTGGGTATAGAGACAATGACATTATTAATGAAGGTCCTTGTGTGGAATTCAATATCATACGAAGTAACCAACTTCAGCAGTTTTGTCACGCACTCGAACTTTTTTATTTTTACAAATTTTGTTGGACTCGGGTATTTCCCCATTAGCCAGCTGCTCAGAGCAACCGTCCTTTAGAAGAAAAAAGAAAAAAATACACACAACGTCGTAATTTACAAAAGCACTGTTAGTCTTTATTTTCAGACAACTCTCACCATATGCCAGTTTGGGAATAGTAATAATATTCCGGTTCATACCCACTTTGTAGAGGGGCATCTTTGACCAACTCCATATCCTGGTATCTCTAGCTTGTACAGATCCAGTTTTAAATATGACTCATACTTTGAAATACTTTGTACGAAGACTCTTTTTTCAAAATTTTCACTTTGATAATCCTGTCACTTATGGTTAATAGTACGATTCCTTGAAGGCTGTGCTGAACGAATACCACATCAAAGGGACTCTTTTTTCTGCAGGATTTGATGAGTTAGACATAAGCCTCAGGTTTATCAAGTTTCTTTAGTCGTAGTTTTTGTTTTTCTATTGCAACGATACCTCTGTCAATAGGCATCATCGAATTGTAACCGACATAATTTGTGCGCTAGTTGGCCAATCAATACTCAGGAGCACATCAAACTCATTTTATTCCCTACACTGTCAGTAGCTTCTTTTTGGAGTTTTAATAAGAAGAGCATGCAAATATATGGAATGGAGTAGATATTGGAACGAGGTTCCAATTAGATGTCCTGCATATTATGGATTGACCGTGGTATTGGATATGGGCCTTTAATATTGTAATCGTTCCTCTTACACAGCTGATTCAAATATGTGAAAAGATATCGATTTTTATTTTGGCTAAAAGCGTCGTCACAAAGTATTCTTAGCTTGGTCTAGTGGAGATTTCTATTATTTTTTGGTGGCCTTATAGGATTTTAAATCTTAAACTCCAAAAACGTGATGCCATAACTGGCTCACATAATCTGAAGCATAAGTTACTGGCAAAGTCAATTTTTTTCATAAACAAAGCATATTTCCATTTCTAAAGTTTATAATTTATATTAACATTAAACTCCATTTCGGCTTGTTTAATATTAACGAAAAATTTTGTGCAGACATTTCAGATATTCCTTCTGGAAGAACCGAAGAAAATGTTGAATTCTTCGTTAAAACCTTTACTGAAAACTCTATTTCCTATTACTTTTGTCAGAACGAGTAAAATGCGATTCACGAGATGGTAACTTAGAGATGAACTTATGATCAAATCCATGGGCAACGTATCTATGGATGTTCTGTTTGGTCTACGTGAATGACAACCTCTATTGTCATTCGATTGTACTCTGGTATTTTTTCTAATCGGGATTTAAATATCCCTTGAGCTGACCGAAATTAATTTTGGCAAACAATAATCATTTTTAATCAGTCAATACTGAAATACTAAAATAAAGTGGACTTAGCCACTTGTTGCTCTCACCCTTTTAATTGATAACTGATAGTCATAACTAGTAACGAATTTAGACGTAATAGACTCCATTAGTTATGACGTCACGACCCCCACTCAGAAGATTGCTCAGAAGCATAATGAAGTTAACATCAATGTAAACTTTTATTTTAATATTGATTTATTATATTAATCATAAAGTTTTCGTAATGCTTTATACTTCTGTATATTTTCCTATATATTATGCATGATAAATGGTATCTGAAAGTTCTTATATATTTCTTCCTCAGATGAAATAAAATAAAACTCCAGGTTATGTTTCCCTCCTAAAAAATGTCGTCTTACGAACATATACATTAAGGGTCAATTTCCAGTGAGATTGAACGCAACCCGTCTGTCATGACATTAGTACGTACGGTTGCATAATTATGTCACACTAATGAATCTGGAAATAGATTATAAATTTGATGTCACACTAATGAATCTGGAAATAGATTATAAATTTGGAACACATATAAATATGAACCACCACCCAATATTTAATTTTTATACAAGTTCTCCCAATTAAGTCTAAAACATGCATTATGTCGCCAGTGTCCGCTGGCAATTACTCCTCACACCCTCTTTTAATGACTTTCTTAATACAAGCTTTATGATTATTTGCATTTTTATAGCTTTTACTAAAATGCCATGAATTTAAAATAAACATTTACATTTTACTTAGATGCATATTTTGTGAATTTTAATTTATATGTGGTAGCTTCCAGGCGCTCACTTTACTTTCATCTGCTTTGCTTTAATGTTTTGTATTATTTCACTTTGAAATAAATTAAGAAAAATAAAGTCTATGGACGTTATTAATCAATGGTGAATATGCAATCCGAGTTACATTTTACTATAATAAATACTAATACAGAAGTAAAATTATGAGAGTAATTATTATTTCCTGGCATAACAGCTATCTTCTGAAATTGATTCTCAACTGCGTTAGATGGCAATGTCACAGAACTTGGTTGTACTGAGTGTGTTCTGTTACAAATTATTTGCTTACCAATAAAGGGTGAATTCGAATTTAAATCGAAAAACTTAAAATTAAGAATTTTTTGTCATAAGGATTTCCAAATACAAGATGAAAAATTTAATGGAAAAAAATCATTCTCCCCAAATCTCGAGAACGAATAAAACATTTTTTTTTTAATTTGATAAATAAAGCACATTAATTAAAATAAATTTTATCAAAAATATTTTGAGTTTTTTTTTTTCGGATCTATTAGATACCTTTCAATCTATTACCTTTCGACCCACAAATTTTTTTTATCTCTGGATACGTTTATAATGAAAACAATTTAATAGGTTCCTTTTAGGGCAGACAATTATTTTAGTTTTTTTCCGAAATTCATAAGATTTTTGAAAAAATTGTCATTTTCTATAACGATGCATTTCCCCAGCCAGAGTAGAAATTATGTAGGTATCATATAATTATTATAAAGTCCTTCCTCATTATTTTTGCGGTTTTAAATCATTATTATTTATATAGATTAGCATCTAAGTATGCCGTTCAATGTTACTGGGAGATGATTATTTAGAAAAATGTTTGGAATAAAGAGCAAAGAGTTGAAATACTAAAAGTTGTGATAGTTTACCAAATCATTTCTTGTACAAGTCGCATCTGCTTCCTGTGAAGGACTATTAACCCAAACTCCTTAGAACTCGAAGTCCTGGTTGGTCCCCTATTTTCAAATTTGCATAGCCAACTGTTTTTGGCTACTACGTTCAAGTTTAATGCTGCAGAAATGCATCGTTATAGAAAAGGCTAATTTTATCAAAAACGATAATAATTTCGAAGAAACCGAAATATGTTTTTGCTCTAATAGGAACGTAGACTAAAATTGCCCCATTAAATTTTTTTGTGATTTGAAGGGTAATTGATCAAAAAAACATAATCACCTAGTACAATATTATTGCCAAAATTCATTTTAAATGATATACTGGCTGTATACAAAATGATAATAAAAAATCTTCATTTGTTTTTGAGATATTGAAAGAACGATTTTTTTTTCTATCAACTTCAATACCTTATATTTTGAAATCCATTTATTTTTTGATATATGACAAAAATTTCTTAATTTTAAGGTACCTAGTATCCGGTGGCGAATTTGCTCGATCTGATTAGGATCACTGTAACCGACAGTGAAAATAATAAGTACCCAGTACCCCCACAAATTGTTTATTTCTTAACTTTGACATGACATACAAAATACTAAACTACTTCTGAAAAGGTATTTTTTTATATATTAAAAAATACGATACCACTCCGGATTTGTAATTTTAAATATAACACTGGGTTTGGCCAATCTTTGAGCAGTAAAATTTTTTTAGGCATTCCAAAATTTTCAATAATAATGTCATATGTTACGTTAATTGGCATCACTTGTTGCTAGATTCGTGGAATAAGCACAATTTTGTGAATTTTGTGTAAGCAGTACAAATAAAATAAAAGCAGTTCTGTTGGGTAAACAAATAAATAAAAGAAGACTGTATGAAAAATGCGTCGCAATTAAATGTGGCGTTTAAAATCATCACAAGCGCATTAAGTACATAAAGAAATCCTCATCCGGTTTAACAGGAAATGAATGTGCTTTAATTTTTGCTCGTTATGTAGTTTCATAATACCGGACGATATGATATTTTTACCTACTCATAAAATATAAAGCACATTGGAATAAAATAGTTAACCGGAAATGGAATGTATCTGCGTATGTACAACTAGCACTAAATTGAGTTTAAAGTGATATTGAATTAGAATAATTAATATTACAACATTGATTTACAGGAAAAAAAACCTAAATACAGAGTACATTTTGATAAAAAAGAAATATTGTAAATAATAGATATAAGAGCAAGTCCATGTAAGGCTCTGTCGAAGGGCATTCCGGCATATCCACATGCCCAAATTATCAAATTGTCTATATTTGTTAAGATTGTTTATAAAATCTAATTCCTCTGATAGATAGCACATCATGGAGATTATGGTGCAGAAAAAATACCCATGTTCCCATTTAAAATTCGTTGCCAAAAATTTAATTGTTTCTCAGCAATTCTTTTAAATTCAAAATCTGCTGGGAAATCATGCTTGTTCAATAAAAAAGAACACGCTCATGTCTACTTTCCATAAGACTCAAAAATAAATTCCACAGAGGCCTACTACTTGGTGACAAATTAACTATTTTTCAAATTCCAAAAGTCTGTTTTTTATAGTGACCAAGATATTCCAAGTTATACTTTCATGACTAACCGGTAAAGTAAACAGAACAGGACCAAAACTGTTCTCTGTGATACACCATAAGTCACCGCTACCTGAAGCCAAAAAAATAATCGTTCAGTACTATAAAATTACAAAGAGAATAACTACAAGTACAATTTTATGCTATCTCGTAATGTATTAGAATAATAAAATGATCAATCACTTTGATATTTTTTCCGTGCTAGCAATTCTTTTTAATTAATTTTTTATCACCTGCCAAAATACTTCAAATAATGAATCAATTCTAACCGGCCAGTTGATAATTTACCCAAAAATATACGCTGCCGGTAGGTATCTACATATTACCAAGAATTACGAGCTACTTACAGCTTAAAGTAAAGTGCCCGGACGTATACACACAAAGAGGAGAAACATATTACGAATATGAATTCTAAATACCACACATTCGGTTGTTTTATAGTAATTGTTCTTTTCTGCTGTTCCTCCGGGAATGAGATGTAAGAAACATTTTCCAAGATCTTTAAGATTAGTAGGTTTCGTGTTTCCTGTTCCCTTGGGGCAAGCAAAACGTCCCTCAAACTACCTAAGTAAATGGATGTTGGCTGGTATCAACGTCATTCTTGTTAAAAACCGTAATATATTTTACAACATTCCACCACCAAGCGCTATGTTGACTGGTGTAGATGACACACCAACTTATCCAATTAATGTAAGAAGAGTCAGTTATTCGTTAGAGATAAAATAAAAATTATTTTAAGGTCGAAATAATGAAAATTTGTTTTTTATACAGGCTGATACAAATTGGGATCTTGGAAAGAGAATTAGATTTAATTTAGTCAAGTGTCTTTAAAAAAAGGATGAAAAGCTATGTGTACAATGTAAGTTTTACTATATTGTGTGCTATAAAAAATACAATTTAGATTCCGAGAATTGTTTGATGCTGTTAGGAATTCACTTTAATTGAAATTCAGATCAGAGCTGGCGTATTTAACATATATATTTGGTCTGGTTAACGTAAAGTTTTTGTACTTGATTCTCTTTTAATTATCTATTTCGACTAATTAATTTATGTATAATGACAAAGTTACATAAATTTATTTTGTCAGAGATAAAATTATCATTTTACGCTTTTCCCAACTGCAAGGTTGAAAATTAATTAACATAAATTATTTTGGTGATATATGTGGTTTGGAATTTTGATTAAAATTTTTCACTGTACGAATTAATTTTGATTTGAATTCATCCAATAGATCGGTCCATAATTTTGATTGCTAATTTTAGTATTGCTTGATGTGATTGTAAAATATTAAATAAACCAAACTTTTTATATTTAATATGATATCGAACCACAATGCCTCAATATCATTTTGTGCAGGTTTGATTCTTGTATATCTGAATGTACAGGATTACCATTAAGTTGCGTTATTTTTTTATTCGAATTTGGCCGATATAACATCGCAGGAGCTAATAATTCCGTCTTTTGGATAGGGAATCGAATATTTTCCAAGAATAAAAAGTAGGTATTCAAATTTTGTTCAAAGTGATCTATGTTTTAAAAAAAAATCCCATTTAAATTCCCAATCCGTAGAGAGCTGCGACTTCAAACCAATTTGATTACAAGTCTTACGACGGATGGCTTGGAATCATTAAAACCAATGGAGGAATTACAATTTATATATTTAATCTAATCTTTTGTTTTAAAAATTAATGACAAATATATTTAAGCTATTATAGGTATACGAACAAAATAACCAAATAACAAAAAAAAAAACAAAATAACCAATTACGTATAATTAATATTACTCACTATATAATCATATATCGTCCCCTAAAGGAAGTTTCTCCCACTTACTATCAACTTACATACTTGAGTAATACATTAAATAATTATTTATTTTGGTCAATTCAAACGTTTCTAAGTACAAATTGTAAATAACTGAAAGAAAACAAACGCGTACGCCAGACGATAGATGTTAGTTGGTAACTTTCCAGAAGGGTTTCTGATATCTCTTTTAAAAGTTAGCTAGTTATCACAAAAAAAATCGTGCTGGTCCAACTTATAACTTTTCATAGCGTTATATCTGTCAAATCACATGAAAACAAATAATAAAGAGAATCGTCTGATGTCCAAATACTGGAGATTCCCTTTTTATATCAAACTGATGGATTGAGTGATATTACCTACTGGTCAACAACTTTTGTTGTGGAAAACACAATTAGTCTTTCTGCTTGGGTAGATTATTTGCAGACGGAGTTTAATTTTAAAGGATACATATAAACATCGCTGTCAATATTTGTATTTGTGAAACGTTATTAAGGAAATGAATTTAATAGCAGTCTTGTTCTTGAGTCAGTAATGTGAGGAGCGTAATAATTTAATTACATTAATTTAAAATGTATGTTTATTTTTAGAAGAGAATAAAAGAAAAATATACTGGTTGGCCCAACAAATAGTTATACATGTGCATAATGTAGCGTTCGGATTTGGGAAGAACGCGTTAGATATACGGCACTCTCATTGTGATATGAGCCAGCGCCATCAACATGATGGGATGGTTAGAGTCTCAAGTATCTGCAAAAAAAATTTTGTTGCTGAATCTTGCAATTAACTCAAATAATTACTCAAAATTTGAGAAATTATCTAGTTGGTAAATCAGAAGTAAGAAATAATTCTCCCAGATAATAAATGAACCATGCTCAGCACACCAGCATCAAGAACTACTAAATAACGTGTGTTCAAATTTTGCTAGACCAATTGAGGCAAAAATTTGTATTTAGAAACTTTATCAGACCAATCTAAAACATGTATAAAAAAAAATTTCGGATTATTATTTTTTCTTCGAAAAAAAAAATTTGCATGCATTTTATATTTTTTCTGTCCAAATTTATTAACATTCCGACATCTTTCATTGCTTCTAATTTTTAAATTTATTTTTCCAAACTCTTGGTATGTGCTGTAAATTAATTTATTCGGTTTGACAGTAGTTTGACTGCATCATGTCAAACTGACCTACGCGGAGTGTGGTAGGATCGAGACTTGTATCTGATATCAGGTAATAATGTAAATTTCAATTCAACTTACGCAAATTCTCCATCGTACGAAGGCGTAGAAGGACCATAACAAGAAAAATGTTGCTTAAAATGTATAATTCTGACTTTTATCTCACAATTCTTACTTTAAACTCAGAATTCTAACTTTTTTTTATCTCACAATTCTGTAACTGTGAGAGATAAGTACATCCCTCTGGTGGTCAGTTGCTACTACCAGTCAAGACATCGAAGATGTCTAGTGACCGATAGCACAATTCTGGCTTAAAACTCAAAATTCTGACTTCTATCTCAGAATTCTGAAATTAAAGAAAAAATATCTGCAGTATATTGTACGCCGCAGCTATGACACTATTCCATATCTACTTTTACCTTTTACCATACAATATACAATGTTATCTAAGTATTGGCTGAGTAACACTTGAAGTATTTCAACCACGAAGTTCAAAATTTTTATTAAACGACCTCGCTCCAACCTATACAAATTTTTTCTCTAAAATAAGTCTTCTTCTAAGAAAACTAAAAATATGTTCTACTGAAAAATTAAAAACTTTTTAAATAGGTACCTACTTCATTCTACAGAGGCACGGCCTGTTCAATATAAATAAAACAATTGTAAAAAATGAGTAAAAGCAAAGATCATTTCATATACTAGATAGTCAAAGCCACTGTTTATTTCATCGCCCCATCTTCTCTCTCTAACACATGCAAAATTGGATGCCAAATTAAACAATAGGTCTGACTATCTAGTGTATACATGATCTTTGGTAAAAGTAAAGAAAAATAATGGTTAGTAATCGGAAATAGATACTGCAAATATTGTTAGTTTGTAGTTTTCATTACGTAAATCCAAAATGTACCAAAATGAAACTCCCCTAATTTTTTACCACATTTTATTGCTTAGAACGTAAGTTTTCTTTTTTTAAAATACAGGGTGATTATTTGGCAAAGTTTACATAGTTTATCTGTATACTTGGGTGATTCCACATCACCTATGGTTAGTGGGTCAATAATCCTTAATTACCAAGATACAGGGTGTATTATTGATATTCCCTATTTTTGTCTTGAACCATAGTTTTAGAACCACTAGGTATATTTTCAGAATTCTGAGATAAAAGCCAGAATTCAGAGATGAAAGTCAAAATTCTGAGTCTCAAGTCTGAATTCTGAGTTTTTAGTCAGAATTGTGAGATAAAAGTCAGAATTGTGAGTTGTAAGTCAGAATTCTGAGTTTTAAGTCAGAAATCTAAGATAAAAGTCATAACTCTGTGATAGAAGTCAGAATTCTGAGATAAAAATCGGAATTCTGAGTTTTAAGTCAGAATTGTGAGATAAAAGTCAGAATTCTGAGTTGTAAGTCGGAATTCTTAGTTTTAAGTCAGAAATCTGATATAAAAGTCATAACTCTCTGATAGAAGTCAGAATTCTGAGATAAAAATCGGAATTCTGAGTTTTAAGTCAGAATTGTGAGATAAAAGTCAGAATTCTGAGTTGTAAGTCGGAATTCTTAGTTTTAAGTCAGAAATCTGATATAAAAGTCATAACTCTGTGATAGAAGTCAGAATTCTGAGATAAAAATCGGAATTCTGAGTTTCAAGTCAGAATTGTGAGATAAAAGTTAGAATTCTGAGTTGTAAGTCGGAATTCTTAGTTTTAAGTCAGAAATCTGATATAAAAGTCATAACTCTGTGATAGAAGTCAGAATTCTGAGACAAAAATCGGAATTCTGAGTTTTAAGTCAGAATTGTGAGATAAAAGTCAGAATTCTGAGTTGTAAGTCGGAATTCTTAGTTTTAAGTCAGAAATCTGATATAAAAGTCATAACTCTGTGATAGAAGTCAGAATTCTGAGATAATAAATCGGAATTCTGAGTTTGAAGTCAGAATTGTGAGATAAAAGTCAGAATTCTGAGATTTAAATCAGAATTGTGAGATTTAAATCAGAATTGTGAGATAAAAGTCAGAATACTGAGATAAAAATCACAATTTCGAGATAAAAGTCAGAATTATACATTAAAAAAAATGTTGTAGCCCTTCTACGCCTTCGTACGATCGAGCTTTTAATACAATTTATGACACAGATCAGCTCAAATTTAAGGAGCAAATTAGAAGAATTTCCTTTAAACACTAATTTGGTTTAAATATGAATCCATAATAATAATAACTAATTATATCAAATAAGAAACTTTTATCTTCTTATTTTCCTTCTTTCTTTCTTCTTTTTAAGAAATTGTATTCTAACCCTTGATATAATATATTATTATTACATCAGTATTCCTAAAATTAAATAAAAATTTTTGCAATAAAAAATTTTTTTTTATTTACTTGTCAATTTCCACTTTATTTTATTGTTCTGCGACTGGTTTCATCCTATTAGGACATTTTCAAGTAGGTAACTGAACTGAGAATGTCCGAGTAGGATGAAACTAGTGGTAGAATAATAAAATAAAGTGGAAATTGACAAGTAAATAAAAAACAGTTTCGAAAAAATTTTTTATTGCAAAAAGTTTTATTTGAAAGTGGATTTTCACAAAGTAACCCAATCATCAATCAACTATTTTATCTAAAATTAAAATTACTCATAATGGATTGTAATATTTTATTTTTTATGAAAAAAAAAACTAAGGAAATACTCAAGAAAATCAAATGAAAATTGACAATACAAAATCTTATTTACAAACAAAATATCAAAACTTTTTAATTTCGAAGAAATTTTATTCTTAAGCTTTTTGAACAATTCTGAACTTTCATTGGTAAAATTTTTCGAGAAAAAAATGCCTAGGTAATATGTTTTCTTGATTTTTGTTTTATTATTTTATTTTTGTTTTTTTTTTTTTTGGTTATTTTTGTACCGGTGGCTTTGCATTAGTAGGAGGCGAATGGTTTTTTTGGCTATAAGTTGATCCTAATGTGCTCTATCTTTGAGTGAAATTTGGTTCAAATCGGATAAAATTGAAAAAGGGTGGGTGAAAAGGGAGTTTCACTCTTAGTGCGACACACTGTACCTATGTATTTTATGTCAAAATAAAGATATTTAATATATTGAAATCGTCGAGTTTCTTAAGTCGTTAACTAATTAGACCGCTATGGTGGATTTTTTAGTCCGCTGAAACAGACAGTCATCCAACAGACCCCTGGTTAAGGCCGTGTCTTCACTACAGCTATCCCAGCCTTTGTCAAAACAGCTGAAAGGGAAATTGTTGTCCTTACACTCTAAAGTAAGGAACTGGGGTTACAATACTTATTAGAAATTAGAAAGAAATGGAAAATTTTCTGTTCTTTTCTTTTCAATTTTTTAAAATTATCTCCAAAGTTAAGTTAAATTTGAAAATATCATCGACTTTCTCCATTTAACTATTTTTCTATGTTCGACAATAGCTAAGATACCAATATATACGTATATGACTACTCTTTCAAATGAGACAAATGATATTGTCAAGTTTATCAATATGGAGGAAATTCTGTTTATGGTTTTACAATTTTAAGGATCCTTTTGAAGTGCCGTAACGGCTAAGAATTTAAGAACGTCAAAATAAAGTTTCTGGTAAAAAAGTGGCATTATATTTTGTTTTACATTTCTAAATTGAAAATCTTATTGCCGCAAATGTACATCAAGTTCAACAGTAATTTTATTGTTTGCCGTCAGATCTTGTGACACGAGTAGAACATGATAAATCCGTACATTTTAAAGAAATTTTATATCACAACTATGTCAAATAGTTTTATTCTTCGTATTGAATTTATTTTAGAGCCTAGAGTCAGAGATATCTAAAGCTACTTTTACGATGTTCTGTGTATCATCATGCTAATTTACTAATTATACTTGTGGCAATTATTTATTTTATCGGTTTCATGATATTAATCCTTTGTTTACATATACAAAAGTAGGCTGGTAAGTAAGTCATAACTAAAGTTGTACAGTAATATTTATTGCCATGCCAACAGCTTGTACGGTAGTATTACAATACAGATCTGTCAACAACTGTCAACAGATGAAATAATAAATAATGAAACTAGAGGGCTATTTATTATTACAAACAGACAGAAAACCCCAAACAATAATAATTAAATACTGAAATGTATCACTACTGCTCCTGCTTCTTATGATATCTATTAATAATGTCTTTATTTTCTGAAACCGATAAACTATTGAACAAATCACGGATGTTATGAATCAACAGCCTTAGATGTTTTAAAATCCTCGCTCTACGAGCTCGGATTTCAAACCGACATCTACGGCAGTTATGATACTCATAACCTTAATAGCTATAGGAATACTGACTGATGCATGACGTTGTTATTTTCTGTCCTGAGAACGTATACCTATTACCATCTCGCACATGGCATTGCCAATTTTATTATTTTCTAACTCGTCAAGCTGAATCTTTAAATGAATATTTGCCAATAATTTATAAATAAATTATACTGGTCGTTATGCTTTTGAGATAATAAAATAGCTTTGTGTTTGTAAAGCTTTTGTCGATATTTATAACTTATTTATAGATTATCCATTTTCCCAGATATGATTTTAGTAGTTCAAAAATAGTTTCACTTGAACATCGCCCAAACTCAAAAAACTAGTAGATTTATGATCGATTAAACTTCAAACAAGCTTCCCAACAAAGCAGCCACACGTGTTTCTTTTGAAATTATTTTACAACTTTTACTCTGTTTTACCCTGAAATCTCAAATAAATATAATCACTGATAAAGGTATAAAATATTTTAAATTGAGCTTAGACAAACGCGACGATTTGAACACGGTCCAGCTCGTACAAAATTTAAAAAGAAAATTGTCCAGTGAATCACGAGATAATAATTACATGTCCCAAAAGTTAAAGGGTGCCTCTTTATCAAATCATTCGTGATAATTATGCCCTTTAAAAGGGTAAAAAGGGATCAGTGCGTACGTCACACTGATACTGTCTATTAACGATTAGGCATATTTTTCCAAGCGGATTTGTGTAAGAATGGAGCTCCAGCTTGTTAAAACCAAAAATTAATCATAAGAAATTTCGTACTTTTTGTAACCATTTAATATTAGAATAGGGTGCATAAATTACGACACACAATATTGTTCAGAAAACACCAGCGCCTCGGGGTGTGTGATTAAGTAATTCTTAAATTTGATTTCATAAAAGAGAATGAGAATTTTATATTAACGCGACATATTTTGATGGTAGGCGCCTCACTTAAAAATAAATCGATGAGTTCAACGAGAGTTTCTGATCCTTCCCAAAGAAATTAGAAAAATAATTTTGAAATGGTAAGTGGTTGTCAGACTGGTTGAACAGTCAATAACATGATAACTGGAGATGGTTTTTAGTTTTTTTGGATTTAACAACCTTCCACTGTGAGTTTCATAACAGAATACTATGTAAAAAAAATTGACAAATATGTAATTAGTAATTAATTATTTGGGTATCACATTTAATGATAAATACAACAGTAATCAGCAATGTAATTAGTTAATATAATCATATAAACTTAAAATGATTAAAATCCTCAATGATGTGGCCAATCCAATAATCAGCTTCATTAAAGCTCATGTAATTATGTAGGGTTTTGAACACATAATAGGAACAGTATTCTAATTATAAACGAGCAGAAGTTGCAATCCAAATTTTTTCATTTATAATACCAAATTTTTGGGTAGTTATTTTTATGACATGGCTGGGAAATGGTGCTTCCCGTACGAGCATGATGTATTACAAAATGAGCATTAGCGGATCACATGAATCCGAAAAACATTCCGCGACTATGTGTTTGCCTACGAGCATCTCAAATTTTATAAAAATAAAATATAAAATAACTTGAGTAATTAAATAATAATTTTTTTACGTTTCATTGTCCGACCCTAAGAAATACCACGAAACGTCAAATGCTCCTGTAGTTTTTTGCGCATAACATAAAATGTGAAGCTGTAAATTTCACTGAGAAGATGGAAGAATCTTTTCAAGACCAAAAACTAGAAAAAAGAATTTATAAATTTCAGACACTAAATCAGTACCTATCTAATGCTATACCGAAGAATTATGCCTATTTCTGGTCATCGTTAGAAGTGCAGGACTCCACAGGCACTGACTAAATATCCTAGTTACCTTTTAAACTTAGACTGCTGACAGATCGAAGCCCTGTCACTGTCCAAAACACCAAAAAGCGTAAATTCTGTATCTTCTATTAGCTCAATGTAATAATGTGAAATATTTGTTGAAATGGTATTTTTAATGCAAACTATAAAAACGATTTCGTTGTACTAGAAATATAGTCATTAAATTTGGTTAAACTGTTTAATATATTTCATAATAAAATTATTTCTCTTTGAAGTAATGGCGGTCATATTTTTCATGTAGAATGTGACCCCTTTACACTTTATGCTTCATAATAACGTACAAAATTCATAGACTGCAATTTAAATTCGCATCTCTTAGTAGCTTTTATAAAATAATTTACAAACGTACTTAATTTAGTAAATACAATACAAGGTTTAGAAAAATAATGATATGTAGGTATGAAAACATTTAATAGTATTGCTTGTATGTGTGCTTTGTGTATAATATTAGTTTTAATATTATTAGCTTTTATTTTTACTGATTCTTATTGACAAAGCATTTTAAATCCTAAAAAAATGGTAAATCATTTTAAATTGTATTTACTGCAACACTCAGTACATTCATTTTATAACTAGAACTAGGGCAACAAAGCAGATTCACATGTTTGTGAACTACTAATTGCCCGCTAAATAATGATAAATGTTTTGCGATAAAAGTACTAGCAGATGGTTTTTTGAAAATTGTAAAAATACCTCTTTCGGTATATTTCCAAATACTTGGAAAATTTATACAATTAATCCAATAAGGATAATAGATTGTGAGAATTTCAGACCAATAAATTTATTACTTACAGCAGAAAAAGTTATAGAAATTTTAGAGTACATAGAATACAATAATATTTTCAAACTGGTTTTCGGAGAAATTATTCATGTGAAATTGCAATTCAAATACTAATTCATAGCTAGAAACAACATCTTCATGATAGTAAAATTATTGGTGTAATCTTTCTTGATTTAAAAGAGCATTTGAAACTATAAATAGAAAAATCTTATTATTAAAATTAAAGAGAATGGGCTTTCATGGAATTGTTCGAAAATTGTTAGAGAATTACCCTAATGATAGATTTCAAGTGACAAAATTTAATGGAGCTATTTCCAAGAAAGAAAAGACAATTAATGGTGTGCCTCAAAGTTCTGTTCTGGGGCCGTTGCTTTTTATATTATATATTTATGGTATTATAAATTGTGAAAAAAAACGTAAAATTCAATTGTTTGCTGATGATACCTTAATTTTTTGCGCGGGAAAAACAGAAATGGAGATTATTCAATCATTACAGTATGATTTAATAATATGGTAGATTGGTTGGGATATAATAAATTTAAATTTTTTGGCAAAATGACACCGTCAATATAATAATCTATGAGTCAACCAAAAAGCCGTAGAAAGGTAAACCAGCCTCATGCTGAGATTCTAGAAGAATCAAGCTACAATCTAAAAAATAAGATGATTGAAATCAGGGAAATAGTTCAGAAAATATTAAAGATTAAATTATGCATTAATTTAGACGAGAGGTATACATAGAAATTTAATTAATTATTTACCATTTAAAAAATTAATTTTAAATTGTTAAAAATGTTTGTATTAGAAATTAGTATATTGTAACTAAATTTGCTAAATAAAAATTTTTATTATTATTATTATTATTTTATAATTAACACCAATGTTTGTTGTTAGAATTATTGGTTTCCAATTTATCTAAATTTAAAAGTGAAATATTATACTGAGCTATACCAGTATTGAAGTGATCTTAATGGAAGTAAATTACTGTATTTGCTCAATGAGAAACAAATTAGCAAATCCTTACATTGAGTGTAACTCGTGCAGCCCTAATTGAGATTAAATGTCAAATAATATCCCAAATGATATTATGTTCATTGAACGAAGTTATGGGAAATTTGCCTATTGTGTCATATTTACTTAAGAAGATGCTATTTCCACGAGTCACGAGTCAGCATACCCACCATTACCTGCTGCACACAACATTTTCTCACTCATGGGATTACATACATACATTTGAAGTGTCGCTGTTCACTGCATGCATATTTATATACCAGATAGAAATAGAGAAGGACCAAAGAAAGTGTCATATAAGATTCCAACTAAATTGCCTGTGTGAAGACAGCAGCCAAAGTTAGTAGCCAGTTTACTCGATCATTCCCGAACGGTACCATAGAGCTCTTATGTATACTCTTTCTATTTCAAATTGAAACACCTAAAAACTTCCATAAAAAATGCCGACAAACGAATTTATATAGGGAATCACGAGCATGAGCGCCGACCGAAAAGGTTTCAAAATAATTTTTAAATTTTTTGAATAAATTGAATATTTCTTTGCTACTTTATACTAGAATTACTAGAACCACCTAAGAAAATAAATAACATTAATAAATAATATCACAATAGCAATTTAGGATATATCGCACAACCCGTAGTTCCCTCAAATATTTTAAAATACACTTCGCTGTACTCTGTTCATAAGGCGCCCGGTCTTTTTTTTTGACGACCCGTAACACCTGCGAACTCATGCTAGTCCGCTGAAAGCATCAGTAAATAACGTTTTATGTATGCCGGTTACTCATGTGGTCGACTCCAGTATACGTACGGGTAGCATATTTTATATTCGAATCGAAAACGATTTCGATGTTGTTTCAACGCACATAGGCTTTGTAATGCAATGAGCCTGGTATAAACTCATTAGACTGACTGTTTCAACTGGAAATAGAAAGACTATACTGTGGACAAAACAACCCAGATGCTCGTTAACTGACTGTAAGTCAACTTTTGCTTGGAAAAAAAAAAGAATTTTTATCCCAAAATCCACGCATGAGGTTTCGCATACGGATAAAGACATAGAACTTAGTAATATAGACCCAGTGTCGATGCCAATATGACGAGTAAATTCGAGCAACCATCGTTAGTTAACATCCCGTGCAAATCTACATTAGGTACCTATTATTACGGCTCTGTTTACTTATTCAATTAATCATCAAATCTATTCACTTTACTAGATAGAAATGTTCCAAATGCCTACATGTCTAAATTATCACATTAATATATTTAATTATGTAACACCTAGAGATATTATGTTCGATTCACATTCTATACGCATCTACAGCATTAATTTACAGCATTAGAGACTTGTCATCACAATTTCATTTTGTGAGATTAACTTCAATCATTGGAGTAATTCGATTTTCAAGTCAAGGAAATGATTTGATTACGTTTCTATTTCAGTTCTGATATTTTCCTAAGCAGAATTAAGGACAATTGGATCAAATCATATGGGTTGATTAAACATAACTTCTCTAATTGAGGAACTTTTATTAATCATGTATTATTATGCAGACACAAATTTAATTAAAATTAGGACTCAACACTCAAGAAACTTTGACTTCGCTTTATGTTATATACATAACATATTATAGTGTGTGGCACTTAATAAACAATTTTTCTAGTGTTTTTATACTTGTACTTTTGTAATTCGGCACTACACACAGTACACACTAATGATAGAGATTATAACTCATTAGACAATTAAAACAGAAAACTAATTATAATAACATATAAAGCGTATCTGTATGCGTGTCTTGACTAACATAGTGACGTCACGCCCAAACAAATCATGGCTGTTAGGATTTCCTCGCAAAATTTAAAAATTGAAATTAAAAATGCCGTTTTAGACTATTTAGCGTTTTCGCTTCAAAAAAACAAAAATTCGGGTGGGTCATTACTACCTTATAAACTATTTAATACAATTTCCGAAGAACCGTAAAATGCCCTGTTATAATCAATTTAAATCTAATTGAAAACTAGTAATTTTTGTTACTTATCGTACCTAATGCATTTGTGAGAAATACCATGCAAACGAATTTTATTGCTTTTTAGAGTTAGGAGCGAAATGCCTGGTTGTGCAGCAGTAAATTGCAGTAACTCTGCAAAAAAGGGCTTTTTAATGAAACGCTTCCCCAGAGACCCAGCAAGGAGAAAAGAATGGTTTATCAAAATGAGAAGAGATAATTGGAAACCAAGAGATTATTCTTGTTTATGTGAGGTAGATATATTTTATGTACCTACAGTTTATTTTTATAATGAAATGAATATATAAACTTTGCTCTTAGTAAGGGAAATGGCGTGCAAATTCGACGATGAAATTCTTTTTCAAAATATTACACTTTAAAATATTCGCCGCTTCATTGCTTCTCCAGACAAACTCTAAAGAGCTCTACAAGTTGTTGTCTTCATCATGGCTATTGGCTGAAACTTTCCGTTTCGTATCTTTGACCAATCGAGCGGAGGAAAAGGCACCAAATTTTATTCCAAATCCGTTAAAATATTTCTCCCGTACAAAGCGGCGCTGATTCTTCTATTCTGAAGGCTCATCTTTTCAGTATTTGTTCTGTGGCTCTGGATTCCTCCAATTTATAACTCTGCTCAAAGGAAGACAGGGAAAACTATTCCCAAATCGATTCGACAGTATAAAGGCTAGAATATTGTTGGAATATCAGATCCTAGTTGTGTTAATTATCCATTGATTTTTCCACTGAAATACGATTGTTGTAATTTTTAATATGCTGGATTGTTGGAGTTGAAAAACTCTAGGGCTCGTTTTAATATAGTCAAAAACAGATTGTAGATAAGAATATAAATGTTGCAATTTATAAAAAGTTAAATTTTCTATAAAGCGAATGAGAGGTAAATCACGTATGTCTAATAATAAACACAATTCTAACTGAACAATTATATAGCGTATTTTTGAATTGCCTCTGTAGAATTTTATCATTCATAATGAAGATAAATGAGAGAGAACCTATCTGATGCTTTGTGATTAATTAATCAAAATCTACAAAAAGGAAAAAGGATTTTAATATAAAGATTCGATTTGCGGCAGCACGAGAAAGAAAGTAATATTTTCAGTCTACAAAGAACTGATGAAACGAGCTGAAAGATAGATAATTGTTATCCAAACAGCTCTTTCCAGATTCGCAAATAAAAAATTATGCCACATAATTACTAAACGCGTAAAAAGTGACATTGTAGATATTTTTATTGGTAACTTCTAAACTTGATTTTGTTGAAAATGGTTTAACTTGAAGTTGAAGTTCGTATGTTTATTTAGTTGTTGAATACTTTGTATATCAAAGCGAGCATACAATATGTTGGATAACTCCACCTAGGCTTCCAACAATATATCCACCATCTTGAAATTAATCTCCAAACTGGCATTTTTGTTTCATATTTCTAAAAAATGCTACCAATGTATCTGAACTTTACGATGTAAGTAATAATGCAAGCAGTAATGCATCGTGAATTATTGGTTAATTTTTCCACTTTAGTAGCAGCGTGGCTTGATTCCAGAACTACTTTCATGAATATCGAAATACCCGAAATATGCTCTCGAGAGCGTTAAGTGCGCATTTATAGCTTGCATGCCTAATAATGCTTTTACCCGCATTTAAATTCCACCTCTCCTGCTCTTTAAGTGTAAATCATATGCAAAGATGCACATTTTGCACAAAGTAAGATTATTAAATATTAAACTTCTATAGTTAGAATTACACCGGCCGCGGCCGTTTCCATCGTTTTAATATTATGGTTGAATGGTCGAAGTGACTGGGAATTATGTTTTAAAAATTAATTATACACATATGTAATAAGAGACAATATTTCCCTTATATTTAAAAAGGCCGAGAAATGTAGGTATGAAATAATGCTTCTCTTGTTTTAAATAGAATACTTAGAGAAAAATTACTGAAACAAAAATTGTTAAATCTATTTAAAAAACACAAAACAGACTATAATCTCTGACGTTGTGCAATTAAATCCGTTCCCGAAACACCAAAATTCACTAAGTAAAAGTTTCATCGAAATTAACTCAGTATGCATGTGCTTAAATACAAACATGCATCTACACTGCATGAACACACATATTCGGAAAATACAGAACTTGGTTTTTTAAAAGAGTCCGAGTCGATCGTTCATTATTACAATGCACACTATTCGGATTCAGAAGTAATAATCTTAGTAAATATTATTTACAACTAACTGTTCTTAGAAATATATTTATTCAGGCCTAAAATGTATCCTTCTCTGTGTTTACCTTTGCTCAAAAATTCCGTTTAAGAAAGGCAAAGGAAACATCACCTTTCTATTTTTCATAAAATATATATAACCAAGAGATGTCCATGTCCGTGTTCATCTATTAGCATATTTTGAAGGTGTTTATTGACAGTTTCTTAATACTCAATTTGAAATTCTTTTGAAGTCGATCGCTGTAGTAATGTACAAGTAAACACGCTCTTATATATATGTATATGTAAAACCCATGGATATATCGTATTTTCTATTGTAAAAATAAAAATTTAACAATAAATAATAATACACTCCTGGACAAAAAACCTGACTGGTTTTCACATTTATTTTTCAATATCATTAAAATTGCACATTTATTAAGGATATGTATTAATTGTAAACTTTTTATTAAACACTTTTTTATAAAAAAATTCACCAATCTGAATTATTTAAAAATCATTTTTATTAAAAATTCATTAAAACTGTGTGTTTTATTACTTTTTAATTTTTGCCCAAGGGAGCCCTGCATATTATTATTTGAGGATCGTGGATCAGTTGTTTATTATTTATTGTCATTGTTATGATTTTCTGTGTATTTCAAGTTGTTTCCAAGCTTTTATGTTTATTTTTCTAATCTCTTGTGTTTTCGTATATCTAACATTATTGTTTTTTTTTTAATTAATACTCAATATAAAGTTACATTATTCCATACTCAAATGCGTATATTTTATTTCAACGAGACACGTTTCTCAACATTTACTTAGTAATGTTGAAAAAAATACTAAAAAACGCAAAATTTACAATTTTTTTTTTATCCAGGAGTGTAGAATATATAAATATCAATAACCGACACGCAGAGACTACTTGTAAATATATTCATAATTATCAAACGACTATGGCATGAAGAGTGATTTCAATCCTCGTTTCAATCAACAAAATAAAAGAAGCTTTAATCGCAGCAGAATTTTCTCGACCATCTTATCGTGGCCATCTTCTGAGGCAAAGTGAAAAATCTTCTACAGATCATCAGTTCCAAGAGTTTTCAGGCAATATCGCATTGATCACAAAGCTACCTTGACATAGTGAAACAAAGTTTAATAATTTATAAATGACTTTGTTTAGGTTTTATACAAGCATAATAACAACAAACATATCCAAACCGATATACTTATATTGTTGTTTTATCTCTAAACATGCTATTATTAAATTCATTGGACTTTCTTTAATACATAATTAATATTGTATTAAAATTCATAAGATTCAAAACGTCTAAAAACAAATTATTAAAAAAATTATTATTATTTTTTTTATTTTAACTTACCACAAAATTCATTCATTATGGTCACCAATTGAAAAACGAAGTCCACTAGAAGATGTACATATTCTTTCGCTATTTAGTAGCTCATCATCTCGCAAAACAAAGTTACTTACTTGAATTTACATTTTACAATTAATAAACTGTCATGTAACCATAAGAAACAAATTTCTATAATTAATGCCGCCTATATTTTCATGTTTTCTTATAAAATACTCTACCTCTCTTTATTCGAGACTTGTTGTCTATAAACAACCGTATTGGTGACCATAATGAATGAATTTTGTGGTAAGTTAAAATAAAACAATAAAAAAATTTTTAATAATTTGTTTTTAGACGTTTTGAATCTTTTTTTTGAATTTTAATACAATATTAATTATGTATTAAAGAAAGTCCAATGAATTTAATAATAGCATGTTTAGAGATAAAACATCAATATAAGTATATCGGTTTGGATATGTTTGTTGTTATTATGCTTGTATAAAACCTAAACAAAGTCATTTATAAACAATGCATATCAAGCAAAGAAAGAGAATTGTAAAAGTTTAATAATAATAATAATTGACTTATGATACATTAAAAATCACATTTTTTGTCTGCGACTAAAAGTTACATAGTAATTTTGTAGACGTAGCTTATGGCTCAAATTTTCAGGGTTTAATATAAATCATACAAAAGAACTGCACTAATATTTTTTCACTCTCCAGTAAACTCATTTTTAAATTTTACATTCTCAGTTTTCATGCCTTACGGAATCTCTGTTATAGTGAATCAAAGTATATTGCAAAATAACAAAAATGTAAATGTGAAAAATAACAAATGTGAACCTCATGACGCTTCCATAAAAAATAGAAATCCTTTTTCACATATGACGAATATTGGACTCGGACGCACTACTGGGACACCCTATATACTAAGCCCTTGTACACCATATATTATTATAAAACCATGGAACTTTTGATATTTTGTAATCCGTTAATCTTTTGTTTAACGGTCCATTTGCCTAGACTTGATAGGAGTCTATCCACACCTCCTTGTAAGCCAAATAATCTGTCTAGATGACTATGGCCGCAGTTTAATGTTGTGGCTATAGTTAGGGATTGTATAAGAGAATGTTTCTTGAAACAAAGGATGGTAAGCTGCTGTAATAACATTTAGGGGTACTTCCCTAGTACTTATAGGGCTTAGTAAGTAAGAGTATAAAATGCAAATTCGTGTATGTGTGGGACACTATATTTTCAAGTGTTTTCCTTTCAAGTTTCCGTTCTCCCCCTTTCGATGAATATGCCCTTAACAATTTTGTATAAACTGTTTTAGACATGTTTAGAAAAATAAATAAAAACATAAACATAACATGACTGACATATGTTACTCACTGACATCTATCACGTATCGTCTCACCTGAAACAAAAAATTAATATTAAAAATGTGTAAAAATCATATTAAATTTTTTATATGTAGGTATATATTTTCCCTCGGATTTTCCTATTGCTAGATCTGATTATTAAAAATATATAAAATGAAAAACATTAACATACAAAAATGACCCCTCTAGAAATGTTTCTGCAGATCTAGCTTGATCTTCTATTTATCAATAGGTCATTTAAGAGAATTATTACTGATTCTTTATTTGAATGGAGAGTATACGTCATAGGCTTGTTAGATACATAATAAACGTGCAATTGTAATAATGAGCACAAAAATATGTTTTTATTAATAAAATTGAATAATATTGTTTTTTTGTTCATTTCTGCATGGGATATGCAGATCAAATGATAATGATTTAATTTTACAGACAATATATCTTTTCGACCTAGATCCATTTATTACACAAACAATGGCCCTGATATACATATTTTATCGATCATAAAGCTTCACATGAAAAGCAACGATAATTGGTTGTGAAACTAATGTTTAATATAAATTTATGGAAAGGCTACTGTTTATAAAAACATTTTAATATTTCTGTATGAAATTTTTCTCTCAGACTTGTCAAGGGATAATGATCGAAAAATACGCATATAGAAAAACCGTTTACAACGGATAAAATAGAGGTTTTTCTAGTGCGTCAAATATAGTATACCTATATTAAAACTTTATCCATCAGCTTAGAAGCTTAGAAGTCCAAATCCTGATGTCTATAATTTACTGGTGACTGACTACTCATACTACTCAATATAAATTTATTTTGATTGAACTATCGAGCATATTATTTATATAATGCATTATACTTTTGATTATTGAATCTTAAGTCAATAATTATTCAAAGTAAGAAAATATTGCGCAAGCAAAATTTGAATTTACGTATCGAAAAATAAAGGCAAAAGTGGTCACCCGGTAAAGTAATGTTAAAACAATATGCAAACACGCGTTAGCACGTCATATTAAGTTCCGTGTCCTATTAGGAAGGGAGAGTAATTTTATTAGATGCTTAAAATAATATAGATAATTTGCGACCCTCCATTTTTATTTGGTTGCCCTCATTTCACCGCTCCTTCACTTAAGAGATATTGCCTATTAATGAACTCGTGTTTGTTTACGCCTAAAAAAGATTGTTGGATTATAGATGTTCGCATAAAAAATATTTAATTCCGTGAATAAAGTATTCATAAGAGTAACGGAGAGAATATTTTAGTATACAGGGTGTCCACTTTTTCAATGGGATTGTATGGGTAACTCCTAAACCGTAAGAGATAGAAGGTCGGTTAAATTAGAGAAAAGTTGTGCATTTTTAAGCTTGTTAAGATGCCTTTATCAGACTTGAAAAATGTAGTTTCAGAGATATCCTGAAAATAGTGCAAATCGCCATTTTTAATGATGAAAAAAAATGATGAATGAAAAAAGTGTTTTAGATAAAAGTTGAATGGTGTTCAATTGCCTATTTAAAATTCTCAAATTTGTATTTTTTTCGTTTCCTGTAGGCGCCGCGACGCCCAACTTTTGTTTTTCTTATGGACGCTTGACTTTTTTTTAAGGAAATTGGTTTGGCTTCATCTTATTACAAAGTCTAACCATATTTTTTGGTAGGTAGGTCTGCACCATGATACAATAAATAAGAGATAAGATATCGCGCAGCTCGTGACGTCAGTCAGTGTGCTAGGACGCTATTAAACGCCCGGCTGTCAGGAGTGTCCCATGATACTAAGTACTGTTTTAGTATCATGGGAGTGTCCAGGTAGAATTGTCAAGTTGTTGCGGATATTTTTGTGTTTAAAAGTTAAAAAATCGTCGAAAATGAGATGTGCTGTGTACGATTGTGATGTTGATAATCAATCAAGAGATTCTACGCACGATATAAAGTTTTTTAGTTCCCTGAAATAAAAAAAAATGCAGGGTGTATAGAAACGCGGTTTTAGAAAAAATAGTATGAGTACCATCGTAGTAAAAGCATATTTCCGAACTCCGTGTTGCTTGCGCCTCGACAAGCAATCTGCACGGTCGTCCGGGAATGTTAAGTTTCGCGCGAGGTTTCTCCTACTAGGCCCACAATGTAGTATTTAGCATCAATCAAATTTAGCAACTAGAAAATTTTTAGAGAAAGTTTATTTACATTTTTTACCTTAATTATTAACATTTTTATAATTTTTTAACTTCCTACATATTAAAGGTAAAATTTGACGTCAAAACTGGTTTTTCTTAGTATACTTAACTTTCGGCAAGAAACAATTTTTGAAAAATTAATTATAAATGTTTTCTATTATGCTGCATACTGTCTGGCGATCGCACTGTATTTTTACGTAAAACCATTCCTCAAAATTCTTAAATATCAAATATATTGAATGTATATATGGTTAACTTATCCTTTTTTACATTTGACTTGCCATTTTTCTAATTTCGAAAACTTCGAATAACAAGAACCCCAAAATTATTAATTTGTAGGGCCAGACATATTCAACAATTACAAATCGAAATACATGCCTACGAAAAATATAAATTGGGAGTTAATTTCGTATTATTATACTTACATTCACGTATAATAAGTATAGAAATATCTGCATAAAATAAATCAAATGTAATAATCAGTGTTATCTCTGGGTTCTAATAAATTTCATCTAAAATGTAATAATTTAAATAGCCGTCATTAACTTAGTATTACACTATAAGCAGTGAACCCATATTATGAATAAAAGCCATAAAACAGAGTTCCTAACTAACAAAATTTGATATTAAATTCGAAAACGCGACAGATTTTAAAAATTACTCACTGTGTGACGTCATGCGCAAACCGGACGAAATTTGAACGCTTTGATATCATGATATCGTGTTGTTGTATCATGGGTCTGCTCTAGTGTTATTATTACTTATTCGTAGGTACAGCAAAGTAAGCCTTGATAAACAATTAACTGTTCTAGAAGTGCCATCGCTAGTAGAACTGTCAAATTGTTTTGTTTAAAATTTGACTTAAATTATTCAATAATAAAATAAATGCAATAGTTTAAAAATTTAAAAAACAAAAATTGGGCGTCATGGTGCTTACAGTTGAAAGGATAAAAATACAAATTTAAGAATTTTAAATAGGCAACTGAACATCATTCAACTTTCATTTATATTTTGTTTTTCTAAATTTTATCATTTGCGTGTTATTGGGAATAATTAAAAATGGCGATTTGCACTATTTTCAGGATATCTCTGAAACTACTGAACATTTTTCAAGTCTGAAAAAGGCATCTTAACAAGCTTAAAAATGCACAACTTTTCTCTAATTTAACCGATTTTCTATCTCTTACGGTTTAGGAGTTACCCATACAATCCCATTAAAAAAGTGGACACCCTGTCGAAATTATTAGACAAGTCATAGCACCCATGCAGAGCTTTCTAGATATAAAATTGAGATTTAGAGGGCATAATATACAGAGGAAAATGAAAATTTTTTGATATTTGCCACATTTCTATCATTTCCGGTTTCGCCGGAAATGACCTCAACTATGAAATTTTACACGGTAACACCCTGTATATTTTTTCATTTTTGGACAATTTAAGGTGCGACTGTCCTTGTTTGAGAAATGTTCTAGCCCACTTGATTTTTTTAGACCTATTTTTATTTCTGCAGCTATTTTGCCGTGAATGTGCCAACGTCAATCCCTGGGTCTAGATGATCTAAGGAAAATTGAATCGTTAGATTTCTCATCAAGTACCACAACTGGCACATGCTTGTTATACTTATTTGTCATTTTCTTTGTTTTCTCAGCACACTTACTTAATTTATTAAAAATGTTTTGAAACTTACTATTTCTTTAATAATTCATAATCCAGGTTCGTATTAAACCGATTTTAAATTTGATTGTACCACTGGATTTGTCATGAACAGTACTATTTAAGTATTGAGTGTCTAAAGAATGTTGCCATTTAAGAAAATGCATATAAATACAAATAAATGATTTAAGCACTTTGGAAGAGTTGTAAATCCTAAAATAGTAGAAGAAAACTGACCCAGGACATTGATGTTGACACATTCACGGAAATCTATAGATGCAGAAATAAAGATAGGTCTAAAGAAATCAAGTGGGCTGAAATATTTCTCAAACAAGTGCAGTCCACTTAAAACGTCTCTAGAATCCAAAAATGTAAAAATATACAGGGTGTTGCGTTTAAAATTTCATAGTTGAGGTCATTTCCGGCGAAACCGGATTTTCTCCTGTATAGGTATTATATCCTCAAAATTTAATTGGGGAACTACGAATAATATGATATGTTTCCTGGTTTCCTTAAAAGTAAGTTCCTAAAATTCTAAAATTAAAAAAATAAAACAAGGAGACGGAGTCCTACAGCTTACTAAAGAGTCCGAATCACATCTAGGGCATTAGTTTCCTTTCCTACCTATGTCCGAATCAAATCACAAATAAGTTTGATTTTGCTGCATGATCGAATGAAACCATCGATTTTCGCAACAAAAGAAGGAATCAATCAATGTAAATATTTACCTACTTAGTTGACTACTATGCCTCATATAGACTGGAGCAACTTATAGTTTTCCCAAATGCCCTCATAAGATTTGGATCCTCAAGTTATTTTGATTACCAATTATTGACAAGCTCATACCAATTTTTTTATATTTTTGACCACTTTCATATTTAGAAGTTGAATTTCCATTATAGAGAAACCCCCTGTTGAAACAATAAATTTTTTATTACATTTTTGACAGTAAAATCATAACGCTTAATGAATTTTCTAGAGAAGTTTTAAAAAATATCTATACATCGTAAAAAATTAAGATGTAAATTATTGTATGGAGGAGGGCCAGAGAGAAAAAATTCGGTAATAAATTTCCTTTGGTGGAATGCTCGTGAAAGGCTTTCGAAATTTTCCAGGCAATATAGAATGAGAGCTACAACAGGGGTTCATATACCAGACTAGGCAGTGGGAAGGCTCGAATCTAACATAGATTCGAGGAGATGTTGCAACCAATCCTCTGCTGAAGGAATAACATCGTGTAACACGGATGATTTAAGCAAAAGAACGAATATTTTTATGCTCGGGAATGGCAGAGTAGAGTAGGCACAACTAATTATTGGATAACTTTATACTTTCGTTTATTTCTTAGTGCATTTATACTTAGATTTAAAATTTCTTGTAATCAACTGAAATCTATTTTATGGCAAAGGAGCATCTCTTATTGATAGAAGATCTAATACTGCTCTATTTTTATATTTCTAAGAACCAAAATATTTATCAGTATTTTGACTTAATATGAATTGAAGCTCTGAATCGTGTTTCAGGATCTAGTTTTACAACTTAAAAACAGTATGTATCTTGGAAACTTACCTGAACTCATAATTTTGCTCTATCATAAAGTAAATAAAAAATTAGTTCTTCTAACATTCTTCTAACTCCTCGCATATCGCGAAATTTTGCATATTTTTGATGTTTTAAAGTTAAGGAAAATTACGCAATGGAAGCTTAGTGCACCAACGTTCCCAGAAGGTAGAAGGTGCATTCTCAGTGTAGACACTTTTCTTTCTTGTTTCGAAAGAGGTCCGGCCTCGGGTCCAGCAGACCTATTTCCTAACAAAGAAGAAATCCATATGTCTTTCATGATGATATTATCTTTCAACAAGGCACTGTATATGTTCGTAATTGTAAATGAAATTTTACCTAATAGGTGAATAGAAAGACAGAGAGAATATTGATTGGTTAGCTAGATCACCGGATCTAACCGCATTGGACCATTTCCTGCAGGGCTTAAAACAAAATTAACAGAAATATATCAGTGAATCAAAAAAATGTAAAAGAGAGAATTTGGCAGACGAATCATCAGGTCTTAGTACTAATTTTCAAAGAGAATCTGATATAATTAATAATCTGATAAGCGGAGATATTTCGGACATTCAAATTGCTATAGAATTTCAAGTAACTAATTTGTTTTTCTTGAATATGGTATGATTGGTTTATTTATTTTTTTGAAGAATATAAATTTTATTCCTTACATGTGCAAAACCTGGTATAGTTTCCAGTTTATTTAGCTAAATACATTATCGGAGCATTGAATTGGGATACAAAGGAAATTGAATTCATAAACTCCGAATTAGAAAGAAAACCATTAGCAGAAACCCGATAAATAATATCCGGTCATAATAAACTTCACCAAACTGTAACCTAATAATACTAGAATAATAGTTTACAAAATAGTTTACTGCACACTACATTGTATGTAATTTCACTAATTTCCCATGTTACCGCACCAATTAATAAAGAGAACAATAAACTCTGCAGAATGTACAGAGAAATGTTGATTGCTATTTTCAAACACATTTACCACGTTTAATACGATTGCAACTTAGTATTCACAAAGTAGAAGAATAAATCGATAGCCAGTAAAGTAAAACAAAGTAAGGTCTGTCGACATCGATATGGAGAATGAGCCACAGTGCAGATGCAAATATAGTTGCCCTCAAATTGGCCATCTGCGGACGCATTAAGAATATTGTCATATGAAGGGGAACGAAATCGGCGGCTCCAATAGGAAACTGCAATTGTTACTAATTCCAAACGCGAGTCTGGAGAGCAAAAGGTAACTGGCGAAGTTGTGCCAGTTGTTCGACTCTATTATATCTTATAGTTTCCTAGTACTACAATCACCGAATCGTCGTAACATTCTTATTGCTAGGCATGGCTGCAATTCAGCTCGCGTAACTTGAACCAGTCAATTACAGGATACTCCAGAATTTAGCATTATATTGCCCGTTCGTTTTACGAGACCGTGCAGGGTTGGCTTTAGGCATAAGCGCTCGAGCAATATTCAGAGAAAGGCACAAATAAGACACTGTTCAAACTGCAGAAGAAGAATTTTTACAAATAGTCCTAATTTCTAGGAAACCAATACAAATACAAGTAACTTGGCTGATACGAATTAGTTATCAACAACTGAATATTTTCCGGCAGCTCGTAATAAATTTTATTTTTGAGATAACCCCGTAAAAATATGTCCAATGGGTTTAGATCGGGACTGTTGACTGGCCATGTAAGTGTTCCATTGCGCCCGATCCACAACTACTCATAATTATTATTTAAAGAATTCGTAACTCCAATACTGCCAAATAAGATCTTCAAGGAATGAAGATAGTCAAGACAGTTTTCTATTTCATTAAGCAATAAATTTACACCTCCAAAAAATAATAAAAATTTTAACTCTTCTACCTCATTCCTTCTCATTTTCTTTTTATACATTTGCTGATCCTAAATTATCGTATAATATTTTTGATGGTACTCGTCTCCCAAGGTTATGAAGTTTTTGTTGAACTATAGATATTTTGTTATTATTAGATAAAAAATTTGAACTATTTTATATTTTTCTTCATCTGAATACCTCATTTTGTTAAATGTGACAGCGAAAAATGAATATTAACAATGCAGGCACAAACAATGTTAATAGAAACCAATATTTTTCAAGCATACTAGTTTTATTATTAATTTTAATTTATCACTTTTTAAACCAAATATTAATAATGTACATGTTTTTGGAATCAGGAGAAAAATATCTTTCAATTTATAATATACCAGGTGTAGCATTTAAAAAACATAAATTATAGTATTTTCTTAACTTTCCGATGCTCATTTGTTTATTTTGATATAATCAAATAACCCTAAAATTCTGTACTTAAACTTTTAACTTTTGTCTTATCTTTTATAATAAACCCTGCAGGTAGGTGTTAAAATATAAACGACCACCCTGTACATATCGAAATATGTCGATTAATGTACAAATAAAGTAGATTTATTTGTTGTTTTTACATAATTTATTAGAATCTCGCTAAAAGAGTATATCCAAAGCGCCAAAATTGTAAAAAATAAATTACAAAAATTAATTGTCAAAACTTACTTATTTAAATATTTTAATAAATTCGAGTGAATTTTATTGCGCCGGGTGCCCCACCTCAAATTAGCAATCCTATATTTTTCGTTAATTTATGTGCTAGAATGTGTCAAAAATATCACCTTCATTGATTTTCTTTGCAAGTCTTAATGGCATCTTCAAAAAAACCATTGAACATCACAAGATAGCTGTGACATAACTTATATTATATTTTTAATGGAATATGGAATAGAATTTTTTCGGATTATAGCAATATAAGTATACCATTTCCAGTTTTTTCAGAAAATTTATGAAATATATTCACAATCAAAGAAGTGAATTTGTTTCATCATAAATTAGAAATCTAATCAGTTAGCCATGGAAATTTGACAACTGAATAACGTTGAAGATTTTACAGTGCTAGTTGTCAATTGTTATTTAAAGCCTCGTTTAAAGTTATATTAATAGTTATTTATGTTATAAGTGACATACGAGGTATTTTACAGCACGCGTCTGAAGTTTACGAAACGAACCGAAGGTGAGTTTTGTAAACAGACGAATGCTATAAAATACAGATATGGCACGTATAATATACAAAATTTTATCTATGCTCAGCTTATTAGTTTCTTTATACATAAAAACTGCTAACTAATAAATATTATTTATTGTCAACACCACACAATATCTATCAAGTAAGTAATAACTAAGTTAATAACAATAGCTGTTTGTTGATATTTCCTTAGCAACCGGTGGTTTGCGTGCTTTATTTTAAAATGCGTGCGATAAATATATATCGCACTAGTGCTATAAACAACGTCATTACGACATTGAAATGAGTGTCATATTATATAACGAGCGTAGATGAAATGTGTTATTAACGACAAGAAAGATACCTATATGAAAGATATTTTATATGTAAGAAAAAGCGGTTTCCATTTAAAAAAATATAGATTATGTTCTTTTTTGTGTGAGGTTCAATTGTGTTTTTGAAGATGCCACTAAAATATGTGGAAAAATCGAGAGAGAAATCATATATGATTTTTTTAAATTATTCTACCACAAAAATTAACGAAAATATTATGGTATAGATTAAATGTGAAACACAACAACAAATTTGAAATATGTATAATATACTCAAAAATTCTCTAGTAATAACTCGCTTTCTTCATGTCTTTAGGAATGCGTTTTCTCCGTTTGGTCAGCTGCCAAGTAAATAACGTTCTTTTATATATTTATCACAATAAATGACAAAGCCATTATTTGTTTTCTTCAGGCAAATTTGTTGTATCTTTAGGGTTGTTTTATTCCTTGGACGTCTGCCATGTAAGTAATGTTCTATATTATGTTGTTTATTACAATATTGTCTACCTCTCGTATAAATGACAGTGATAACTTATTTCATGCGTCAATTTTTTCCAGATTGTCTGCCAGGTAATTAATGACACAATGTTTATAAAGTTCATAATAGTATATTATATACCAAGGGACTAAAGTATGCCTTTTAATCCTGACTGTGAAAAACAATCACAGGTGGGATTAAAAGGCACTGTAGTCCCGTGTTATACGCTATTTTTTGCACCGCGGGAACTAAAACCTCGTCTTATCGCAAATTTTAATACAATTATTTTAAAAAATAAATCAGTATGTGCTTGCTACGCTTTATTAAGTTTAAAAATTAACGGGAATTGTAGTAGGCTTGGACATACCTATAACTTAAAAATACATACAAAACGTCGTTTAAATTTGTGTGTCACAATTTTAAATTTATGAGCGTTTTTAATATCGAACAAGATGCAACAAGAAATTATGTTTGTTTTACGACGATTTGGTCTTAGTCCGGCCCTGACCACATTTTAGTATTATCGTAAAAATAAATTCACGAAATTGTCAAGTTGGCTTATTGCTGATTTCTATTGCGCCCGTTTTATAGTTTCGCAGTATAATAATAATTGATAGGTTTTAGCTTAAAATTTTCATAAATAAACTCGCAATGGCCACCCGACCAAAATTTGTATAGATATTCAGTTTAAGCCATATGTTCAGTTCGAGGTACCGCATATTGAAATTTTTATCGCTTAACTTTGGGTTTAAGGGAAATTTACTGCCGACCAATTTAATTCAATTTCAAGGGAATTATGTTAAGTTAACATTACGCCTTTGTTTTATGAATTTTTCAATGAGAACAGATTTCGACCGAACAAAGAAAATTTATACGGAAAAATGTAACTGGAGGGAAGTTTCAAAGACAAATTTAATAAGTCTTTGTCGTCCGTCGTAAGTATTATATGCAATATCGGGAATATTTAATATTCAATTGACAGTCAGAACGTACTCTTAATTTTATTTTACCCTTTTTATATATCAAATCGGATTAACCATAAGAAACTAGTTACAAGTAAATAAGTAATGAATTTGGTCTTGTCTTGTCATCAGTCCCTAATTCATCCAGTTTTAAGGTACTAAAATACATATGGAACTATTCAATCGTCACAAAATTATATTATAAATCATAAGAAAAATATATTGGATAGTTCCGAGGAACAAAATTTTAAACACAAAAGGAGTTTATATACTTATTAGCTGCAGTAATTTTGCCATATTATAAATTAAGAATATTCTCAGTAGATACTACAAGGATACTGATTTCGGAAATTTTTCATTTTCGGCCTTCAATTTTTGGTAATAAGTGCATGTGTGCACGAGCTAAGTAGGTATATAGACTATATATACAGCTCAAAAATTGACACGTTTTTGTGTACAAAATATTCATTTATTAAATATTACTACAGCTTTGAATAATTATAGTCTAGAATCAAGTCCGTTTGGGACACATCTTTAGAAAATAAACGAAAAGAAATTAAGTATGTATTTTATTATACAAATGAGTGAATGTAATTTTTAGATACTTAGACGCCTGAAGTGACCTATTTTGGAAAATAAATTAGTAGGATGTTGCCTATAGCCGTTCTATAGCGTAAAAGAAAGGTTAATCCCAACGATAAAATGCAAATGATCATTGTTATGAGTTGGTCGAGATGGTTATTGCTGCACCTTCTCCACGCCTACGGACAATGTTGTCCGTCGTTTGCATATTGCTGGTCACATATAACAAAAATAATGTCCATCTGTCCAAGAATTAAACGCTTATTGCAGTTAAACTAGGCTGGATATTAATTTTGAAGTCTTAAGTCGTAAAGATTAAAAACCTGATTATTTCATTTACCTATTAGATCAATTCGCTAACAACAGTAATAACAAATTAACAAATAGTCCAGTTAGAAATACGATGTACCACGAAGTTTAATATCAAAACAAATCTAAATAGGATTTTACATTATTATTATATTTTTTTACTGACCTCCCCCGACCCTTATTACTGTCTCGCAACGCCATAGCAAACTACTAGCACTTTCAGTTTTCGTTTCGTCTGAAAGGGGAAATTATTCATATTTTTATTTTATTTATTTTATTTGATGGTTTTTGTCTTTCTGTGCCCCACGTTGGGCGCCAAATTATTTGTGTTATGGTAAAAGTGATTTTAATTAAAAGTTGGTATCGCATGAAGTGCAGGGACCTGTAATTATTGAATTTGAATTGGTTATGCCTCAATCGTGCAGTACTTTATCAAGGCTCGCAGATGTCGCCCTCACGAAAGCATGGATACTGTATACAATGTTAGAATGAGCAAACTGTCGTTTTATCAAACTAGACGTAGGCAAATTTTAATTTAACAACTTTTAATTATTTATATCAACAAATTTTGTGAAAAATACTTAAGCTAAAAGCCTGCGATAATTTATCTCTATATTAAAACTATTAAAAAATGAAATTCTTAAATTGTATGGTTCAAAAGAAATTGTCTCCCTTTACTTGACTTATCAGTGATGAGCAGTCTATTTATTTTTATATTCTATGGATTTTAACGAATTTCTGAACCTACGGCCTTCACTAAAGTTCATTGACCGTGGTAAAATGGCTGTCTTATTCGATATTGTGTGCTTTTCCACAAATAATCGAGACTATTTTATGTGATTTAGTCCTCAAATATATAATATGTAAGTATGTACCTACCTGATTTGTCTTTCTTCTGTTTATTGAATTCTGGTGTAGCCAGCTGGTATTATCTCGTCCAACTTTTGTTAAATTATTTATTTCAGCTGGTAAGTAGTGGTTTACCTCCACTTTTGCTCGTTTTTAACACAATTTTCTAATTTATTTTCAGGAACGACTTCAAATACCTGACGCCTCTCTGGAGCTGGTTTTTCAACAACCTTATTTTTTGTTCCTGTATCCATGGTGATCCTGAATTATTTTTTCTTTGAGGATACTAGATGCCAAACTGTCATTTTTGGTTAGTATTTTTGGAATATTTTTCTAATATGTAATTTTGATGTGGAAATCATATCATTTTTAAACTCTGGGTCTCATGACCGATCTATACCTATCCAATATGTCACATTTCGTTAAAACACAATTTCACTTGCCGTTCTTGGCTACGTTGAACCACTACATTTTAAGATTTCATGTGTCTATCCTGGTGGCACAGACGATCAGTTTTATATAAAATTTAATCTAAATTTTTTTTTTTTTTTTTGGCTAATCTTAATTAACATCAAATATTAATATTACGGTTTTCTACGTTAGTCTTTTCGCTAGATAAAACTACAACCTTGCTCACTCTTTATTCATTGTTGCTTATTTGACACTGGAGATTGATTAACTTGTTTAATATTACCTTTCTGATGGTTAATGTTATTTTATTTATTATTTTTGTGGTTTTAATTTACTGTTTTAGGTGGTACGAGCCACATCTGGTGGACCGACTCACTGCTATCCCGTAACAGGTGTTTCTGCAACGAAGATAAATTTCCTCGGAGTGGTATCCTTTAAACTTTGTGCTTAAACCTTTTTTTCATTTCATTCATTTAAAGTAAGTTATTTGCTGCTTTTATTCAGGGTGAAGTTCTTTATGAACAATTTTGAATTTTTCTTTTTCTTTTTAAAGTAATGAATTTAATTTTTATTTATTAAAATACATGACATATATTGATTAAGACTTGAGCTCTGAAGCACATTCCTAACATGTTCGATGTGGTTTAAATCAGAAATCCACCATTCGTTGAATTTCATATTCTCCCAAAAAAAAAAAAAAAAAAATGTTCTATGGTCTTGCATTGTCATCGAAGTAGATAAATTCAAGTTCAAAGTCATTAGCACTACTAACACAATTGATTTCGAAACTCTTTTAAAATAATCTTTTGGTCTTACTGTAGTGTAAACGAAAGTGACATACAGTAATCGACTGTCCACTTTTGCCTATTTACTAGTATCCCGAGTTCTAACTCTAGAAAGAAGTAAAATTTTTGAGCACCACACTGCCCTTTACGACTCTTAAATACAGGTATTTATCGTTATGATGCATACTTTTATATTAGGTTGGGAAATGATGAACAGCATTTTTCATCCCCTAGTAAAAATGAGTTCATATAAAGCAGTTTACTACGTCTAGAGTAGCACAAAAATTATAATAATTTCAATATAAATATGACTGTTCAATTTATGCGGGGCAGCTGCCCCATACGCAAGTTATTTATTATTATTCAGCCCTGTCTGTTCTCTCAGCCGTTTCATAGCCCTGTCCAGGATTGAGTTCCAGGGATAGTACGCACGTGTGAGCACATAATACATACATACTTGTCACAAGCCATATGTTACATACTGCCTCCTCGCAGCATTTCAGGATTGATGTTCTACGAGCGAAATTATAATGCTCTTACCTTGGGTGGGGCAACGTTAAAAGGTTGAATATGTTTCGTAAATATTCGGTGCAAGGTAAATTTAAGCTAGTATTTTAGAATCTGATAAAAGTTACAGCCGAGTTCAAAATTTCCAGTATTGAAAATTGATTATACTTGCTAGAAGAGAATCCGGAAACCTTTCTACAAGAAAGTAGGAAAATAAGGTTTCAAACATTCTTGAAAATTGGGCAAGACATATTTTGGGGTAATTGGCGCCATGACCTTATACGTTTTTATCATCCTGGGACGGCTTTTTTATTAATTGTAGTGTGTCGTCAAGGATTAATTATGAGAAAATATGATTTCTCAACAAGACATGTGTAGAGCTTTCTTTGAATCCAGCCAAGCCTTTGATTTAGTAACTTAAACGTTACTTATTGAAAAAGTACATAAATATGGTGCAAAATGTAGAATAAGCAAACAAAACAAATGAAACTCAACTAGTAGAAATAAATGGCGTTGAATCTAAAAAACTAAATATTATATTTGGAGTTCCGCAAGGATCGGTTCTTGGACCTTTGATATTTTTACTTTCTATTAATAACTTACCTGCCTTCTTTGATAATTTTTTAATGTTTGTGGATCATAATTTCTTTCTGTATTGCAGAGAAACTTGCGTAACAGCTAATATCTAATATACAAAATTCATTAACAAAATTCACTTTAAATTAAATATGGTATTGTTAAATATACACAAAATCGTTTTTATTATATTTTTTCCTAGACATACTGTATATAATAAAATCCCCTAGATAAAAATAGATAAACAAATACCGAAAGTGCGCCGGAGTTTAACATCTATCCATTTTATTTCAAGGGCTCTTCATGCCATTTTGGAAGATTGTTTTAGACGAAAGCAATACGAAACATTTTCTATCCAAACAAACGTCTTGTAGAAATTTATTTAAAGAACTAAAAATTGTGAAAATGTCAAACATTCATATTTCAGAAACACTCATGATTAATAATACCAGGAAAAGAAACAATTTAAGTACACATTTACGTAAATTATCGAAATATGGAAAAAGTCCAAAATATGTAGGAGTAAAACTGTATAATTAATTATAATACTATTGCTTTATAAATATTTCTGATTGAGGCGAATGAGCCCTCCTTGGTAAGAGGCAATCAAATTCTTTTTACGGATAAATCAAATATTAACTTGAAAAACTCAATGAGATTTGTACAAAGTGATTAAATTGTGCTATTAATATTGATACTAATACAAATAGATATTTAATTTAATCTAGTGTGTGTTACTAAAAACAACAAAAATGTTTATTCGTCCCAAACAGCTGAATTTCGAAACAAATTGTGAATCAGTTTTAGTGCCAAATTTAGCCCTTCATTTCTATGAGTATGCTCTCAAGAAGACTGACGGATAATTAAGTCTCCTCATAACAAAACTATGAATAAAATTCTTCAAGTAACCATGAACATCTATAATTGCGTTAACCAACGTAAGAATTCTGTTTAAAATATGATTCCAGTACTATTGTACAAATTGCCTATTTAAGCGTTATTACTTGGTTTACAAAGTAGACACTATATGACTTCAAGAGGCAATACAAGTCACTTCACTTTGTTTTACATGCGTCATTTTTTTAAAGTAGTTTTCTTTACGCCATTTATTTAGGTCACGACACTGTTTTCTCGCCCCCTTCCATCTCTGTCTGGCCCTAACATTCCATTCTCCTTCCGCCCTCGTTTTCTGCTCATGCACCGGATCGTCCTTAACTAAACTTTAATGTATTATGGGTCGCAGTTTATATGAAAATGACAGGACGTATCAATAATGCGCAATTTGGCTTGTGTTTGACCCACAAAAAATCAGGTCGTTATAACTTACTCTTTACGATTTAATAACCCTAAACTTTGCAGGAAGAGCTCCAGTTAACTACGACTATCCACATCAGGTAGGGTTATTGCCTGCAGATGCTGGGGATGATATGTCCTAAGTAGACGAAGGGTGCCTCTGCATTTGACCTGCGGACCACTCATTTTGAGCATTCAAACGGTTTGGCTGCGTCGCCAACTAACTAGAATTTCGATTTATATTAGAGTCTAGAACTAGTGAATGAATGTTTCTTTCCATTTTTCAAAAGAAGATATGTTTATTACAGTGATGACGGAATTGTTAAAATATTGGTTTAGAAATTAATCTTTTAACTCGTTATTAAGAGGGCCAATTAGGCAGCAACAATTTAATCTGGCTTCGCAAAGAAACTGAATATTCCGTTAAAATTACGGAATATTCAGTTTTTTTGCGAAGCCAGATTAAATTTTTAAACGCTCTGTAAGATTAAATAAATATTGACATAAGGCTATACTTAACAATACCTACGCGTAAGAAAGTGATGAATAAAAATATCCCATTAAACACCTGAGTAATGAAAATAATGTGATTTTTTTCAAAAAAATCACTGTATTTTTTTAAATATAGATTTTGAAAAAGTGACCAATAGTCAGTAGATTACCCCTATATAACAAAATCAAATTTAAAACCGCTATTGGAAATTCTCGGTGCCAATGAAATTTTCCATTTTTGGACTGGTCTTGCATTAGGCGCTGTATACAATATTTATTGAAAATGCTCATTCCAACAGACAAGACCGCTTATTGTCAATAAAATTTGTAACAAAATGCCGAAAACCGCAAATCCATAATATTCCTCCCTGTAGAGATATCTTATTCCAAAATGTGAAGAAGAAATCCAAATATGCAGTTCAATTGTCCAGGACTGTATTTAATAAAATTGCCAAAATAATGAACTCACAATGATAAAAATTAGGATCCTCAACAAATTAGTTATTGGGGTATGAAGGCGTAGGTATCGGTAGATGTTATGGGGAATTTAAATTTCGAATTTATATAATAATTTTACCAAATAATTTCAGGAGCGATCTGGATAAGCGTTTGCTTCTTTCACAGCCCAATTACAACTCTCTTTTTTTTCGTTTCTAAGAAACATGCAGAAAATTTGCCAAACCAAGGATTTCTTGATTCCCAGCTGTCATTATGGTTTGTATTTTTGCCTTTTTAAAATTTATTATGTAATTTTCCTATTAAATTGTCATTTTCAGCATCCTTATCCCCTGACGAATTTGTGGATACCCATTTGTTGATATTACGTGAGATGAAATTTTGACCTGCCGTTCACTTCGACGAAACAACACTGAACCTTTCGAATATCACTACACAACACTTCTTAGGATCTAATTTACATTGCGTCTCGTAATTTGACTAGACTGAAGGTTTTACAGGTAAGTCTTACACTAGTTATTTACATTGTTAATAGAAATTTTCAAAAATAAAGTCCATCTTTGTTTAACTGTTGTGTTGTATATCGTTCAAACTTTGTTGAAAGCATGTAAATAACAGCTGTTCTGTTATTAATTATTTTAAAGAAACATAGTACAATGCATTTACTTTATTTGCGCCTTTAATTTGTTTACGTTTGGTTTATTTTAGCGTAGCAGACCCTTTGTGTACGTGTGGCTCGTTGACTTCTTTTGCATCAACAGGTGTCCTCCAGCTGATTCATGGCAGATTGTTCCTTTTTTTAAACTTGTATTTATATTGAGTATACCATACGTAAGTTTCCCGTTATTTGTTTTTCAATGCGCTTCATTTAAAGTTTCTCTCTGTCGTCTCCTATACAATCGCAGTAGGTTTCTATTTCAATATCTCCAGCCACTGAGACATCTCGATTTCGTAATTTTCCATTTCTCTCCATTCTTCATCATAGCATTTTTAAGGAGCGGTGTATTGTCCCTCAGTTTCTTCTGCTTAATTGACTTCTTTAACGGTATTTTTTAGATTAATTATTCAAGTTTTCTCTTAGTGGAGGTCAGGAGTTTTGAATTTGGACGGGATATGATCAAGGGTGGAGGAGAGTACTGTGACCACGCCTGGGGGTTGACTCTACCCTCCTAGGGGAAGGAAAAAGGGTTTTTATTCTCCGTCTGGTTTCAATGCTTTTGGAGCATGCTGATCGGGAGAAAATACTATTTGGCCGTTCCTACACCCCTTAACGGACATCGACCTTTTCCTATGACTCGATTTATATAAAATTTCAGCCATTCCCCTTTACCCAAGTCTTGCCGAGCATTAAAGAAATGGAAACACGCGAAAGAGGTGATTTATGTCCGGCCAAACGCCCCTGATAGTATTTTTCTCACGATCAGCATGCTCGAAAACGGGGGATAGGCATTAAAACCAGACGGAGAATAAAACACTCTTTCCACCCCCTAGGAGGGTAGAATCAACCCCCAAGGATGGTCACGGCACTCCCTCTGGTATTATCGTCCACCCTTGATCATATCTTTTTCAAATTCCCATTAAAACCTGTGCCGGCAAACGTCTGTACGAGAAAACTGAAAAAAAGGGGTGGTTTTTGTTCGAGGGGGTGCGCAAGGGTAAAAACTTTTTTAATGTCATATTCGGGTTCTGCACCCTCAGAAACGGGGGATGAAATTGGTTTTGTAACTTTAGTAAAATGTTGCTATCTCTTCTGATTCCTGACCTCCACTACCAGTTTTTGTTAGACTTTTATTTTACTAACTAGCATAAAATGCTTTTTGTTTAGGTAGGTAGTCTTGGTAGCATCTTATGTTTGCTGGAGATGGAAATATTATCCGATGAATTTTTTAATGCAATATTTAATTATTTAGCTGACTATTTTTGCCTTAAAGTTATTTGTGGCATCTTTCAGTTTTTTCTTTCTGTTTTCAGTAAATCCCAAATAAGAACAGAAAGAAAAAAATGCACGCCTTCTCAGTTGAGTAATAAATTATTTCTAGTTTGACTTGTATTGCTAGAACCAACGGATTTTCCGCCACCTCATGTATCCAAGAGTCATCTATAACTCAAAATTTATCAACTAATCAGCAGCACCGAAATCAATGGAAAGTTAAGATAACCAGCAAGTGACAGAAAATAAACCAGACGCACTTGGAATAAAGAAACCTCCAGATTCTTGCATAACCAGGCCCTTTAGATCCCCCATTTCCAATTTTCTGCATCTCAGTACGATATAAATTTTATTGAATTGCTTCACAAATCCTATTTACAGATATGCTCTTCTCATATCAAAAGTTTTACTTTTGTTAAACTAGTTTTATCATAGAAACAAAAAAGCGAATATAGTAGTACTTAATTCCAGCAGGCTAACGAGCTCAAGTTAAAATTTTGTATTTTTTGTATATGATATTGATATTAGCTAGTTCAGTTCACTACTTAGTTGCTTGCAAGAACATTACAAATATAAGTATTTCCTATACACACTTTTTAGAAATACAATCCCGTCCATAAAACGTTGTATATATTTATCTGAAAGAGAATCAGTGCATATATATCATTCATTTTCCTGTATAAAATAAATTATACCCTCACAGTTGCCTGAAATATTTGGCATGTTAAAAAGGTGTATGATTTATGTCCTGTGGTATAGCAGACACGTCCATAAAAAATGTGAAGGAAATGTAGAGCGTTACATATTCAATAAGATAGAGTGGCCATAAACGTTATATGGCATACATTTTCTATAAGTTACCCTAATTTAAAGTTCAAGGTCTTATGAACTTGAACCGCCCATGTTAAGGGTCTGTAAGGTGAGGAGTTGCCCGAGTAGAATGCTCTCGATGGGTCACGTAAATATTTGATGGATTCAAGAACATTTTTTCTGAGCGTGGAGCTCATAAGTTGGATCTGTGGAGCCCATGCATTCTCAATAATAGATATTTAAGACAGTCTGGGGTCTATTTATTTATCCAAGTCTTCTCGAATTGTACCGGCTAGACGAAAATTTATTAAAAGCTGAAAACGTTATGTGATCGTATTATAGGAGGGTACACAGTTTTAGCTTCCTAACAGTTTGTATCCTCAGAAGACCCTAATTTCCTTCTCGAATATATTTTAATTCCGAAATAAAACGTTACACTAGTTGGAAGTTATAGTCGAAACTCCGGGCACATGAATTTTGTATTAGTAATTCCTTGGGTAGAAATATCATGCTTTTTATACACGATAAGAAAATTCGGTAAAATAAAATACAATTATTTACTAATTTGCTGAAAAGTATTTGCCGGTAGTCTTTAGCGTATAAATACTAAAGTAAATTTTAGAGTGTAGCAAAATAATTTTTAAATTGGTTTTATATTAACACACAGTTCAGGAGTTTTTGCTTGCTTATCATTCACCTAAAACATCCAATAACTTCTGCCAGAGGGCATATCAATTTCGGGCTCACCCCATGTTTATAATTTCAAATTAATATCGATGAAGTTGGAAAGAACAAACATTTGTTGTCAACATCTGCTTGTGTTCACACTGTTCCATCCATATCTGTAATATAATCTCAATACTGAATGTAAACTAGATGGGGAATCGTGTATGGTTTTTTAAATATTCCAAAATACTTAATACGTGGATCTATAAGATTTAGCTAGTATTAAGATAAAATAAATTTTAACTTGATCACAAAATATTTATTAACGAAGAAAATAACTAATCTCGTATAAATTCAAAAGCGTTGTTTTACCCGCGGAACTATAACATCTAAACCTTTTTATATGCAAAGCAAAATCTACTTAACCATTAAACCTTTAATAAAGTTGTTAAAATAACCACTAAGGCTCAATTTACGCCCCGACCTGACATATTTAGCCAACGGAGCAATTATCTCTCTCCCTCACCTCGTTTACCAGATAAAGAGAAAAATATTTAGCGAGCAGGAAGTTTTCCGCGAACTTAAAAGAGCTTACAGTAATGTTCATCTCCTCTAGAGTTCAGCAGATAATCTGACTTTTAAATAAATTTGGGTTGATTTTTTAAATTGGCACCGAATAAAATAAAATTGTGGAAAGGAAAGTTAATATTAAATTTTATGAACTTATTTATCTTGGGTATTATGGGTCTGAGTACTTTCTTATGTAGACATTCGTATAGTTTAAGATAAACGTTGGGACTGTAAAAATAAATCACATGTTATTTTAGGTCTGAAACCGGATTGTACCAGATTTTTTACCCTCCGACGAGAGCATTATTTAAATTAAATTAGAATTTTCGATAAACCTAGCTAAAATAATCACATGAATCCTTTCCCGTCTGCGACACAAGAAATTAATTCCATTAAATCGTATACAAATAGATTATTACTACATTAATAAACATGTGTAAATAAGAGTTTGTTATTCGGGTCACGTTTTTCACTAGGATCTTTTTGATGAGCATGGAGGTCAAGGTAATTTCAAAGAGGACGACTACATTATGATATCTGATATATTTATACCTACTTTTCGTTGGACTTCGTTCAGTGGAGTTTAATAATACTGGCAGAAAACTGTTCTACGCTACGTCTTTAAATGATTTATTTCATCATCAAGATGATTTAAAGAGCAATTCTAGTTATTAAGAATAGTGCAAACTCATTACGAGAATTCACAAATGATTATGAGTTACCATCGAAAGCGTTTAAGGAATCAGAGAATTGGAAGAGGAAACAAAGGTTGCAGAAGGTTATTTAAGATAGAATAATAGAGTTAGCAGAGACGGAACAGGAATTGTCACAGAATATGATATGTATGTAAAAGACGAGTTCTCAGGAGAGGATTGGTTTCTAAGAATTTCTAGACTTTACAATATATCTATCAAAAAGCCACAATCAGTTAAGTTTATTATCAGCGAATCTCTTGATATAAATGCAACGAGATCATCTGAATTTTCAAGACAAATCTCCGACCTGGATGGGGCAAATTATTCGTTGGATCTACCCAAAGCAAAAATTATTGGAAAGAAAGAGCTCCATCATCAAGAAAAATTGTTGGGAGAGGCAGAGTAGAAATGACAGTGAACTCTGCTAGATTCAAAGGAGCCCCCAATTGTTTTTACAGAAAAAATACCAAGGATGATGTTGCACATCCAACGTGTGCATAAAGTCAGAAACTTTTAGATCCACCAGGTCCTTTCTACTAATTTATATTTGTATCATATGAATGAATAATTGATTATGACTGCTAAGAAAAATTATGTAGGTAATAATATTTAAACTTCCACCACTCGTTTTGAACGTCTTAAATAATTAAAATTTAGATGGGATAGTATTCTCGATCAGCGACGAAGACACAATGAAGGGCGAAGAAAACCAATGAAAATATATTTCGTCCATTGGTCAGACCGATATGGAAGGAATTAATGCCTGAAATAATTTGCAGTGGTTTTTGAAAGGAGGAAAAAGTTCTTCTAGTGTTGTTACTAAAGAATAATATGATCCTTGAGTATAGACGGTGGGAGGAATATAATAGGAAACAGTTGCTGAAGATATTCTGATCTACCTGAAGAAATAAAACTCTCAGCCTGGCAAATTCTAAAAAATTTAAAACAAAAGATGCTTGTTAGCTTAAGAAGTAGTTGCTATGAAGGAAATCAGATTACAAACATGGTAAAATCTGCAGGTGCACGAGAAGAAGTAACTTAAATGCATAAAATAGGGAAAAACAGCAAACTTTACAAACTACCCGAGGATCTAAACAAAAAGTGGCATTATCGAGGAAGATGAAGATTAAATACCCGATAAAGACTATATAATAATATGGTGATATTGACGAAGATATAGAAGAGAATGAAGTCGAAGAACGTGAAGAAGAAGAAGAAGAAGAAGAAGAAGAAGAAGAAGACGAAGAAGACGAAGACGAAGACGACGACGAAGAAGAAGAAGAAGAAGAAGAAGAAGAAGAAGAAGAAGAAGAAGAAGAAGAAGAAGAAGAAAAAGATGAAGAAGAAGAAAAAGAAGAAGAAGAAGAAGAAGAAGAGGAAGAAGAAGACGAAGAAGATGATGAAGAAGACGAAGAAAAATAAGAAGAAGGAGAAAGAGTAGAATATGAATTGTTCAATTGTATATTCTGTAAAAATGTTAAGGATTATAGGATAGTGGACAAATTTCGGTAGTTGAAAGGTCAGTTAAAGGTTAATTTTTTTTACGTAAAGTAAAGAAGAAGAAGAAGAAGAAGAAGAAGAAGAAGAAGAAGAAGAAGAAGACGAAGAAGAAGAAGAAGGAGAAGAAGAAGAAGAAAAATAAGAAGAAGGAGAAAGAGTAGAATATGAATTGTTCAATTGTATATTCTGTAAAAATGTTAAGGATTATAGCATAGTGGACAAATTTCGGTAGTTGAAAGGTCACTTAAAGGTTACTTTGTTTACGTAAAGTAAATGTAATTTTGGACTTTGATTTTGGTCTATAAAGTAATTATAACGTTTGTTGTGACAAATCAACTAACAATATGATTAATGATACCGAAAACCGAAAACAAAAAAACTTTTATTTAAAAAAATCTATGCTTTTCATACTGTTGGAGAGCCTTGTATATAAAGTAATATAAAACAATTTAATTTCAGTTTAGGTCATAAAATCAATTTTATTTATACATCAAGCATATTTATTACATGTTTACCACGAGCGTATTTTTTTAGCAGACCAATTAAAGACAGTCGATTACTTTAATTAACTAACAGTTTCCCTGAATAAATCCCGCAAATAAAACGGGAGCAGACTGTCGTAAATTAGAACAAGGCCAATAAAAGAAGTTCATTTATGATGGAGTTGTTTTATTAGCAATAAAACGAAGGGAGAATGGATGCTAACTATTGAAAGCATATTAAGTTGATGGCGACAACAAGGAAGCCCGAGCTTTAGGGGCATAAAACCTCCGGGAATGCGAAAGAAGAGTAGGTTCGTCGAGTAGCACGAGTGCAGTTTGTCGTGTAACGTACCTTCATGAATGTAACATGAGTTTTAACTTAACCTGTCCGAGTGGAGAGAGTCTGACCCACGCCACGCTTGAAATGTGTACCGACGCGTCGGTGGAGTCAAGCCTTTGCAAATCCTTGCTGCAGGATGGGTTTTGATGTTGAATTATAAACAAGCCAGGCATGCAAACATAACAAATGGCCTTGCTAGGGACAACTATTGTTTAGGACAGAAACAAATCATTGTTGAGAAAGCATTATATCAATCTACTAAATTAGATGAGGGAAATTAGACTCACTTCAGGCCAAACAAACTAATTGCTAACAACGTTGAACTTGTCAGAAATTTTAGGGAGTTGCGGGTTACGGTTCAAAAAAACCTACTACAGATCCGCTGTCCTGTAAGAACTGACTTGCGAAGCGCTAAAAATTATAATTTTTTCTGCGTTCTAATTTTCCATTTACAAAAGGTTTTCATACCCACTAGACTGGTACTAGTTATTTATAAAATGAGAAGTGACCAGTTTTTAGTCAATCATGTACCTTAACCACTTGACCTATTGCAATTTTCATAGAGTACCTATGTTACAAGAGTATGGAATAAATTGTTTATTTCGAGACCAGACCATTTTTGGAATAATATTCAAACGATTATCATTTTCAAATGTGCAATTTGGCCAAAGCACATCGTTTGCTAGACGAAAAAATTATAAAAAGAAAAATGTGCAATTTTTAAAACAATATCCATTGAATTCGTGATATCAACTCTGTTAAAGCTTAATAATAATTGGCATCAAAATATTCATAGTATTCTTGTACATTTTTAACCAATTTTCGTTGCCTATACGTTGAAATTTTCTTAGGCATTAGGCCTCAAAATAATTTGTCATTAAAGAAAATGCTTTAGATTTTTAAATATTAGATGATCTCATCTGCCATGGATTGGATTTCGAAATCAAGTCAATTAGCTACAATTTAGTATTTTAGTAGAAGCTTTAGCTTCTCCAAAAAAAATAAATTCAGTAAAGAATCAAAAAGGTTCGAATTCAGACGGTGCGCGATGAATCGAATATAGTACATTTCTTGTACGAAGATTTATCGAATTTTCAAATATATACGAGACAAAAAGGCGGCAAAATATAACCAATGACCCTGTACAACAATTTTAGTCTCATTGCGTTTCAATAAGTTCTTTGTTCCATTTTCTTCAGTTATTCAACGAAATCGATGAATTTCTCCGACATTATAATTTTAAAAATAATCTAATAAGTGTTGAACATTGTTAAAATATCTCATTAAAGAATTTCGTACGTGAAAATATTTTACAGGGTGCAATTTAAGGATTGAAAATTAACGTTGAACGTTGAAATTTCATAATTTGAACAGCAGCGCACGAATTTTTTATTCATAATTTCTGTTAACTGGTCATCTTACTCTTTCTGCGTAATTACCCAAATATTGTTATTTAATTACTGAACATTTTTAAATACACAAAAGAAGATTGGTCTTCAAAGCAACTCGTCTTATTCGCCATCTCATTACCAGATTTTTTTTTACTCAAGTTCATAAAGAGTCAAATTAGGCGAAGTTATTTACCTAGTTGGTTGTTTGAGAAAAATTATTATGGAAACTCATAATTACGTGTATATACTTAAAATTAACTTTTTATATATTTTAAACATAAATCTACAGGGAAAATCGCTTAGGCTATATTTGGTAGCGACGTGTGGAGTACTGAGAAAGTTATTGGCGTTTCGATGGCACCACGTCGAAGAGATTCTTAAAATTTGCGAAATTCTAAAAGAGATACGAGACAAACGGCCGCCGGATGCGCGCGCAGAACCCTCCAAATTCCATGCGCGCGCAGGACTTGACAAAACTACAATTTAAAATTTCAACGGCAACGTCAAAATGCCACTTTGAGGTTATTGAAATCTACAGTGCGTCGCGATAACAATTTGAGGTTATGGTCCAAGATTGACGTTTTCTTAATATCGGTCCCAGGATGGAACCGATTACAGTTTCGGCATCGGGACGTCTTCAGCACCCCGCCGAAACCGTTCTCGGTCTGTCCACGGGGCCCCTCCTTCACTTTGGCATTGAAACGTCACTTTGACAGTTTTTTGACAGCTGTCACCGAAAAATTTTTTTTTCAAGAAAACGTCACTTTGACATTCTTTTGACAGCTGTCACCAAAAAGTCTAAAAAAATTTTTTCTTCAACAAAAATATGTCAATATTTTTTTCCCCATTTCACCTCGAATCGCTAATCCGGTATCCAGCACGGGGCTGGATCGTCTAGAACCTACTGTTTATTCGGCCTCGCAGGGACCGTTTCTTTATTATTTTTTAAATATAGCCCCGCTGGGGCTCTTTAATCACTTAATTTATCCGATAGCCAGCCCCATAGGGGCTGGATCGCCTAGTATAGAACCTACTATTTATTCGGCCCCGCAGGGGCCGTTTCATAATTATGTTTTTTTGTTTTTTTCTCAAATTTTACTCCTAAAATCCTCAATTTTTCCCAACTCTCTGCCCCCGCGACTCAATGTCGGACTCTACTTTTTACCCGAAACATTTACCATTTTTCAACTAAAATTGTTAGCTTTAATGTAACTTTTACTCTGGTGGGATCAGGGCAAGGCACTTTTTAACATTTATTTCCCTTGATTTAATATGATTCAGTTAATAGAGTAATTTGATGTTTGCACAAACCTCAATAAAATAAATCGTATCAGAAATGCTCTCAGTTAAATTTTCATAGCCTTGAAGTGAGTAAAGAGTATTAAAAACAATTGGTCGACTAATCTGACAGATTTCAAAGTATGACTCCTCTGTGCCCTTAGTGGAATTTTAAAATACGTAACTGTAAAACTAACATATACCTACCAATATTATATCTCTCGGACTGTGAGATGTAAAATATCCTCCCTTTTTAAAACATTTCCACCCTAAGAGAAAATTACATTATCAGTTTAATGTATTTTGGAGAAGGAAATGTGATATCATTTACTTTTGTTTGAAACGGGAATTTTAATTAATCATGTAAATCTGAAAAATTATACAGCCTTTTATTCTACATAACAAAAAAGCATCACAAAAATGTTAAAAACTCAATTACGGTTATCTAATTATAACACAGGAATGGGAGAAGTAATGCGAAATTCTCGTTAATCACAAAAAGACGTTCCACGTCGCCGTGAAATGGCTAAAAAATTTATATTAAAAATATCTTACTTATGTATTTACTCCACGTTCAATATCCTGAAAATAAAGATAACGTTCTTTCATTTCCGATATTATTTCTGTATTTATTTATGGCCTTGCGCTTATCGAATACCGAACTGAAATGGGTCTTCCTTGAGTAAATATAAAAATGATATTGTCTGAAAACAAAAGCCTAGGTTATGTAGAGAGCCATTCAGATGTTTTATTCCAGAATTGGCCATGAATAATAATAAAGCACTTTTTGATGCGATTGACCGCTCTGTCAATCTCTGCCTGGAAAACTTCGGTCAAGTAGACTGGCTTTATCGATGCATACACAGAGGGTACATAAAAAACGAAATATTGTGTTTAATTCTTTAAGTTACGTTTCAAATAAATTATTTAAAAGAGTTCAACCAGGTGCCCCCAAAAAATTACATGTAGTGTGAAAGTTTTCTTTTTCATTTGTTTTGGACGAAATTATAAAGTATTTCTAGTGTTACTTTTTTCTTGCTAAAATTTATATAAAAAAAAAGTAAACATCTCATTTTTGGGGTTACTTCTTTATCATAATGAGTCTTGGTCGCGCTTCTCAAAGTATAACAAACACATATTTCAGGATTCTAAAACCCTTACAAAAATATCCAGGAAAAAACGAACCACGCTGTATAATTTCATTATAAGGAAACAAAACATTGTTGAATCTCTTCAATTCTGTTCCAATTAAATGTTTTAAACGAACCCATAATTCGCTTCGTTAAACCGAATGAATATAACAAGAATAATTACAAACATAAACACAACGAAAAAAATATAGCCGTTTAGGTAAAAACAATTAGGTATAAGCAATAAATTGAAAATAAATAATTTTTAAATCGAAATTTACTTGTTGTTTTGGTTCGTTTTTATTTGAAATGCTGCTCTGTTGGATGCTTGCCTCTAATTATTAATATAATATGTATTTGCTTATAATCAACAAAGTGCCCTCCAGCAGAACACCTGGGAGTTGCCACCGTATCTGAAAGGATTTTTTATCATTGATCCCCGTATTTTCATTTGTATCTTCAAACCCCTACGGGATTCATTTAGAAACTATTCGCTTAATATATAATAGTCCTTGAGGTTTGCTGATATTCACGCAAAGCATCTCTAAACGTATATTTTTGTTCCAGCTCCATTGAGGCCTTGTGTCGATTTAAGGGTAGAGCAAACGGTTTCCTATAATTGACGAAAGTTAGCTAAAACATTAAACTATTTCCAAGTATAATAAATAATAAATACACTATGGAATAGAGATACGAAAGACAGATTCTCTATTCCTTGAAATACTCCTAAAATATATTTTTGTGCTACATAAAAATCAGCTTAAACTTTTAGCACAAATATAAAATAGAGGTACAAGAAAAGTCTAATACCAGTTAGACCTGAAGTAAAAATGGTAAAATGGCTTGGCCATCGCCAAGCAAGTAGAGAGAAAAATTTCTATTTTTCCCTTTAATGCAGCTAAAATATGAGAGAAGATATTATGCCCTCACTCTCCAGAGCAGAGAAGAGTAAAAAGAAGATAATATAAACTTCTGTCCAGATCTTCTAGTGTGTTACACAGACGGATCCCGAGTGGCCGACAGACTGTCTGGACCAAATGTAGCTGAAGGACACTGGGAGTGCAGAAGAGCATTGCTTTAGGCAATTTATTTCTTCTTATTACAGCCTCCTACACCCACACCTAATTTACGTTTAACCTTCACAGTGTTAGTAACAGCCCAAGCTTCAGGTTTTTCACCTAATTTAGCGTCTTTAGATTTAACACGTTCCCAAGCGCTTTGTTCAAGTATATAATCTGCTTTATGCCTGTCTTCTAAATTTGCGTTTTCCCTATAAGCAATGTGTTCACGACAAGCTTTATTTAGAGCATTAACGTATCCACGTATCCACGAGCTAATCTTTTATGTAACTTTGCACAGTCCACAGTACTGATAACCTGGTAAATGCATTTCGATAGGTAACTTATGGATGAGACTGTTAACCACACCTTTACCTTTTACTATATTATATACTACAGTCCTCCAGATAGGCCTTTGCCGTTCCAACATCAGCAGGGGAAGAAGTAGAAAATTCTGCAAAGCACCAACAGCTAAGCAGCTCTGGAAATGGTCGGCTCTTGTGTGGAGACTCTTTCAGCTAGTCAGACCAAAATAAATAAAATTGGTGTAGATTCTTGGTCACTGGAACCCGGGAATGAGGAAGGGGTCATATTTCAGACCACAAATGAGGGTATAACAAAGCGACAGATTCCGACAGTCCATGATGACTGGAAACAATAAAAGATCATTGGAAACTAATCAGGGACTAAGGCTCCAACCTTAGTGGCGGAGCCTAATAAATCAATATCGGCCTAGTTATGGCATCAAACCAAGATGATTCTAAATCATCTAATAATAATTTAGACAGTCCATTTCAAACTTAATCACCGACAAATGTAGACGAAAGTCTTAACTGTTCAAAATATATGATAGATGAAGAAACATCGTTCCATTTCTGAAGTTTGTGAGTCATTTGGAAGGTTGAGATTTGAAATTTTTGACGTTAGATTCCTCTGAAGGAAGCTCATATGGAAACACGGTTTGACTTTCATTAGAAGATCGAAGAGGTGCACGTGTGGTAAACGGTTGAAACTACAGCGAGGGGTAACTAATAAAGTATATTTGTAGTTTACTTGTTCCGACCCTTCTCAATCGTACTGCTAGTATTACCAGGGATTGGCTTTACAATAGTATCCCTTACTACTATGTGGCGACAAAGTATTGTACGACCACAAAATATACTTTATCGTTTAAGATAATTGAATTGAAATTTGAGATCATATATTTCTATGGTGTTCAAATAATTGTTATTGAATTGATACCTAATATTTATCTTTAATTTCGAATGGGAATTCCATTTTTTTGAGAAAGATTCTAATAGGTGTCAAAATTTCCAATACGTTTCCACTGAAAATCAAAAATTGATTTCAAAATGGTGTCGATTGTTTTCTTCACCAAAATTACAAATGAATCACATTTACGTGAAAATAAAAACCAAATGGACTAAACAGTCGCGAAAGTATGAGAGTAATATTGGAAGTTAAAATTCGAGTTTTAAACGAAGCAAATAAGATTATATTTAGCTCCATTATGTACCAAAATATGATTTTTTCAAAAAACCGGTACGCCGGTGAAACGATAAATACCTCAATTATTATTTATTTATTTATTTATTATTTGTAACGCTGCTTTTAAGGATAGCAATGAACTACTTCAACGCAAGGGTTTATAACGGTACAGTCATAACTGTAAAGACGTTTCCATTTGTTCATAGCGCTTTCTGGGTTAACCCGCTTAAGGAGATTTAAGTGACTGACCTTCATGTCCTACATACTAACCACTTTAGTTATACATAATTTTATGAGTTCTAGAGTTGTTTTAAAGGAACCTAGTAACTAAGCAACTGTTAGGGATTTGCAGATGAAGGGAATTGCATATGTAAAGTTCAACATAATTTATTCATACAATGAATTATCAGCATAATAAATATGAAATTTATTTTAATGCATAGTTCTAAGAATCAAAGTATTGTCGATATCATTTCATTATTCCATGTCAATTTTTCTATCAAGATATAAATCATACTAAGCTACGGCTGCGTATTTGAATTAAAAAGTTACGTAAATGTATTATTATAAATCAATATGGGTATATTTTAAAATTTTGCATTGCTCGTGAAATATTCTACTTATCCTTACCTCACCATTCTGCCCCCTATGTGTTTTAAATAACAAACACCCGGACGATATTTCTTTCCTTTCGTCTCTTCTATATACTCACACGCTTATACGTAAGGTTGCGTGAGCGTGGAAGGGTGACAAATACCGCAATTATTAGGTTTGGGTATAATATCCGGCGACAAACATTGAAATTTTTCCTAATCGCATTTTGGGCTTAAATTTCCTCCCCTTATCCGCATGATGAACACTTAGCTAGCAGCGGAGGCACGAATATTTATCGAAATTAGGATATGAGGTTGCCTTATAACGCTATACCATTTCCCAATTCTATCAAGATTTATGGGAGATCTTAAGGAGCATGTCCTGAATTATAATACTTCTTAAAAAGTAGTTTCCAAAAGGACCTATACTGAATTATATTGAATGCGAAGCGTTGACGTAGAAAATTAGATTTTAAATATTTATATAAAACAACTTGGTGCTATAATCATGTAAGTATATGGTTAGCCATAAGCGAGGGTATAAGTATCTTTTAACTGAATGTGGGACACAAATGTTACTTCTCAATAAAATTATATACCTGATGTGTAAAACCTGTGGATATTGGGTTAATTTTTTATTTGCGACTAAAGAAAACAGAGTAATAGAAGTTATTTAATTATTGGTTATTAAATAAATTTTTTTAAAGCAATTCTATAATTCTCGTACAATTTTGAAAAAAAAATTAATTTTATAGATTTTAAAATTATTATTCAAACCGTAAAACCAATAATATTTAGATATCAAATAAATGAGATTGTATAACTCGATTAATTTTGGTTAATAATGTTAAAGCGACCAAAAAAAATTATTCAAAATTGCAATTTTGCGAGTTTAAAAAATAATTTAAAAAATAATTTTATAATCATTTGCTTGTAGCTTTCCGTATATTTATTTTAATATTTAGTTTTCCGTGATAACATGTTGAGTGGCATATAGCCGAGAAACAAACACAATTCAGAATCAATTACCGTAATAATAAAACGGCATTGCACTTAACAACGACGTAAACTTAGGGACTTTCCACAACGTTTTGCTCACATAATTCAATTACGTTGCCTCGCTGTCAAATTAATAATAAAAAGCGTATCATGTTCATTTTTAATGCCATCGCTTTCCAACTTATTTACATACCTACCACTTAGGTATATTCAATTTAGCCAGAATGGCACAGGCGCAAACAAAAATGCTTTGAAGATGGAGAGTCTATTCAAGCATGTTGACACGTAATGGTTTGCGTGAGAACTTATGTTCATTATCAACTTAATTTAGTGAGTTACATTCGGCCGACCAACCGTAGCATCTTGATCTTTCCAACATGCGTTAATGAACCCTCGGGAGACTTTATAATCAGATACCTTTGCAATGCCAGACTGAAATGAGAAATTAAAGTCACCGAGTTTCTATTAAGGGGAATTATGCCTGGTTTAAATTTGCGTTGTAATTAATGGACGTAATGGAATAACGTATTTTAAATCTTTGTAACAATAAATCTGCTTAAATATGTTATTATTCTTTTGTTTCTTAATCTGGAGACACTTAGCTTTGCAAACCTAGCAGACATATTTGAATTGGGTCACTAAAGTCAGACATTCCTAAATTAGAAAATTATTAAAAAGACAACGTACTCGTACACCGCAGCTGACAGACAGGTTTATAATCAAATGAGTTAAAGGATAAAAATTAGGTTTAACAAAGTACAAAATGAAAAATTTAAACAATATGTATCAAAATTAACTAGAACTGATAACTCTATCTAGAAACCAAATCAAAATTCAAAAAACCTAAAACTCCTGCACCTCCTACAAACTAAACCTTTAATGAATCATGGGCAAAAAGTGACGCTGAGAAAATTAATCTATTTGTAGAACATTTAACTTCCGTATTCCAACCTTTAGCCAATGAAGCAGACCAAGGAATAGAAGACTCTAGCTATTCCACCTGTCAGACAATTCAATAATTAAATTTTTTCCTTATATTACTACTAATAAGCAATTATTCTTATATCTGTAGTATCTGTATGTATATTTTGGAAATTTAATGCACAGCTGTACATTTCGAAAATGAATAGATTTTAAATTTTTAAATTTGAAACTTATGTGCATTGCATCGGGTGGCGTAGACGTCTTAAATTCAAACACTTATAACCGAGTAACTGGCCCTTCAATCAAGGTCTATTAATTCTGGGCTCCTAATGTTTACGAATATGTAATTCTGAAGCTTTTAGGAACATACGGTTCACGATTGATCTAAAATTTAAATTCCTCCAGACTCATGTTAAGATGTTGGTCGAACTATCACAGCCAGATTTAATGTCACCATTAAAACAAAATGATCGGCTTCTATTGAGGATGCTACTGAATTACTAACACTGACTTCCCTATTTTATCAATTTCCGGTATATTTATATCTTATATCTTATACGCGGATAATAGAGATATAGATTTAAGACCATTCAAATTCTTAACTGTTTTCTAAAATGTGATTCCAGAACAAAGGTTTTAGTTCCAAGAAAAAGCATTTAGAACTAAAAGAATTCCCAAAAAGTTAAGAACCAATTTAGCAGAACTTGACATAAGCCAAATTAGTCTGTTTGTGATCTCAATAATTTGCTCTTCCATTTTATTGAAACTTGAAATTTGTAGAGTCGATTTTAACCTAAGGCTTTTAATTGGCAAATTTTCCTCTTATAATTCAGACTCCTTATATAACCCTCTTTTGGCCACAAGTGTACATATTGTAGTGTATTTAGGGGGTATTTCTATTTAATCCATTTTAATTATTTTATTTACTCCATTTTTCTCGCCCCACGTTGGAAGCCAATAAATTTGTTGTGTTTTTAGTTTAGGATTTATTTATTTTTGAAATATTATATTTTCTTAGAATATTTGATAATTTTTGAATTCCCCAAAAACTCTTGCCCTTCACGTTAGGCGGCACTGAATATGTAATGGTATGATTTAATTTTGTTTGTTTTAGTAAATTAATATTTTTATTTTATTTTTTTTATTATAAGAAATTCCTCACTAAACACAATACAATTTTCTTTCCCTGCTACATTCAGTCTTAATTTTTTGTTGCATACGGCCTTTGAGTGAAGAGGCTGCTGATTTAAATGTTGGTAAAAGTTGTATACTTTATATAAAAAAAAGCGTTGGAAAGAAGATCAAAGACTGCAAAGATCTATAAGGCAAGGTATAGGGAAGGTCTCCAATGAGAATAAAGACAATGCTCTGGTCGAATTTATCCATCAGAATCCTTTTGAAACCGCTGTCAAAACTCAAGAAGAAACATTATTCCCAGGGTCTTTCAGAATAGCACAAAGACGTCTTAAGCTATCTTGCCTGACGAATTGCTGATTTTTAAATATAAAGATTAGTTTTTACCATTTTGATTTTATTAATGTTTTTCTGAATTATAAATTATTAGGTATGTGTTGAAATATATTAATTATTGTTAATACGCTTAGTTTGTGTCATTTTATTTCTCACAATCGTTAAACATGAATGAATTAAAGAAATAATTTATTAACCTTCTTCCACTAACATGTAGGTAATATTAGTTAATTATTTTGCTAACTTCTTTTATATTATTCGTGTCGGCCTTCGTCCTTCCAATTATTATTATGGTAACAGAAAATAATAAAATTAATATTATTTTCTGTCAATATATCCCCTCTGTGTTACGCCACTAAACAAAGTCTGACTTACTACAATGAAATTCAGAAGAAAATTCCATGACAACCAAAATGCGTTCACATTTGGGTGGCGCCGACTGTACATCACTGAGCAAGTCAAGTTTCCCAAGATTAGTATCCTTTAAAATGCTGCAAGATTTAATAAAATTCATCCTTTTTTGTAAGTAAATCTTCCTGGGATTTTGGGATGGAAATTTCATATTAACGTATTTATTTATTTAATTTTTATTAACGTAGAAATACATGACAATATATGTTATTCATATAGCATCTTAAACTAGGTTTATTCCTTCGTATTATATGTATACCTATTTACTACACAAGATCAAGTCTAGAAAAATATGTATTTTGTACGTTACATTTCTCTTCCAGGGCCTTCCATGAAAGTAAATTTTTTCAACGTCTAGAGCTCTGATAAATAATTTATTTGATCTGTCGAATTGCATTAGTACGAGCATAAAGCAATTTATAATTTTTTTTAGATGATTTGTATGGTACTAGACGGCAGATTATCGATCACTAATACAAGAGATACCGAAAGTTTTCGAGAGAATACAATTCATCTGTTTCCACTCCCACATTCAACAGTAATTTAAGAACAAGTTGAAAGTACAAATAACCGTTTTGTTGATAAAAAGTTGCTGAAGTTTCTTGGTTAAAAAAATATATATCAGTTTTACAAAAACAATGATTAATTATTGAGATTGCCATTTTCAAGATTAATTAATATGTAGAAAAAAGAGGTCAGTTCAAAGTAAATACTTATCTTAAAAGTATCAGAGTGTGGCACCAAAACCATGTTTGTACTTTTATTTACATTAATCCCAATATAACAATAAGACCGATTTTTGTATCTTGGCATTATGCTCTCGCGTTTTAAATTAAATGATTTTTAATCCTTACTAAAAATACCTTTGATATATTTGTAATTAATTTAGACTACGTAATGCTCGACGTAATGCTACGAATTAACTAAAAAAAAATCAATTATAAAATGCGACTTTAAAGATATCCTCGGACTTCAATCAAATGCAAGTCATCTGAGTAATTTTGCAAAAGAAAACACAAACGAGCGTTATATTTACCATCAAGCATGCTGTCGTCAGAGGTGATCTCCAGGCTATTTTAAAACTTGAATAACTACTGGGATAAATTTTATTTATAAAGATTAACGATGTTAAAAGTCCATAGATACCAGTGAAACCGGAGCTACACATTTCACTGCAATGTTGTTATAGGTATAAAATAATTGACCGCTGCAGCCAGCAGTTTGTATTTAGAATTGGATTGGTTTATTTGGTTAACCAAGCAATAAATAAATACTAATACTAATTAATTAGCGTCGACCACTATTAAAATTAAATGTATTTTCTGTATCGCGAAGTATGTTTTATTACATACATTAAATACAGTAGGATAAAAAAAGTGAAGGTGGCTAACGGGCTACGTACCCAAAGCCAATAATTAAAAAAAAAAAAGTGAAGCGCGACAGTTACTCAAAATCATTAACAAGACCTGATCCACAAACAAACGATCGTAATGAGTAAAATTTCTACTAAAACTTTATATTTGTATTTAAAGAACGTATTCCAATTACATACTTCTCTCTTCACTCACTATTAGTAATTCGCTTACGGCTCAAATAGGTCAGCAGTGTAAAAATACACCATTTTAAATGAAAAATGTATCAGATTCAATTTGCGCCTCGAGTTTCAAGTAATATAATTTAAAGGCTACGGGGAGGATTAGCAATAAGCTAAAGAACGCAGAGAGATTTTATGAAACCCTGCCATATGAAATATCTCGTTTTTATATTATTAGATTAATTGCTAAAATTTTCCATCGTATTTAAAAATGTGTTGCGTTCTCAATTAAATGTAAAAAATAGAATGTAAAAGGAACCCAATTAAAATATAATGTCAATAAATTACCAGTTTAAATAGCAAAGGCTGTGAAGAAGCGAATTTATTTACCCCACATATTTGTCCGTTGAAATAATTGTAACTTGTATTAAAATCCGACCTAAAAGCCTCTCTTTTCTCTTTTACGGCAATTAAAAAAATAAATCTAGTTCGTAATCTCATTTCAATTAAATCTGTACCACGTTATACACACCTATAGTAGTGTCGTGTCAACTGCGAACGACATTCCATCACTGTGGGCGGACATTGTATGATATGTACAAACCTGTAACAAAAATGAAAAAGTTGCTTTAAAAAAATGTATGCACCAATTTATGTTTTGAAATGTGTATTTATGTTCAACTGCAACGTAATTACATTCAACACTGAAGACTACACATTATACTAATAACCAATTAAAAACTTTTAGCTAATCAAAACTCGGAGCCAAATGATTTCAAAGTACATTGAAAACTGAGTATTGTGATTAAAAAATAGAACTGCATTTCACGATTCTGCTGTAACGTTCGTCATGTATCTGCTTAAATGTACCAGCACCAGCACATAAAGTTAAACTTTAGATTTTCGTAGGCAGTCTTCAAATATCAATTAAAATGTTACCATCATGTCTATTTAAGGAATCTAAGATATGTTAATGATTTAATGATATTCATAGCCACTCGACATGAACTGCAAATTATTTCTTTATAGAAAATTTCAACAGGGCCAGTGCATAGAATTTTGTGCTAATAATAATACTTACAATAATCTAATAATCTACCTGTCAACATTTAAGTAGGTTTAAGAAAATGTTGAGTAATTATATTGTGGAAAGTTTTTTATTTTAAGATTATAAAATTAGCATTAAATACAAGTAATTTAAATGTTACAATTTGTAATGGATAGCCATGTTAAATAAAGACATTATTCACATGCAAATATATAATTTAGAGCAAGAGAAATCACAAAATCTCGCAAAATGCATATTATATTAGAGAAATCAATCAAAACAACTAGGTACTATTCCAGATAACACTAAAGGCAAAAAGCAACTACATGAAGAAATTCGTGACAATTTAAAAGAAAGTTAATTATTTAATCACTTATTAATTTAAGAAAAGTGACTTTACATTTCAGTCTTAAGAAACGAAAAAGAAGCTCAACTCAAAACACCAAAGCTGCTAAGAATTTCAGTAAAGGTAAGTTAAGGCATTAGAAAATAGATAAATAGAAAATAGTTTGAAAATATCGAGTGGTCGCTTCTTAAAGAAAATTGCAGACTAACCAGAAAGAAACACATTTTATTTGGGAATTTCTCCAAAAATATTCAGCTTACAGAAATTTATACCCCAAACAATATTTATATTCCGTTCAAGCAATAGTTTTCCCAAAAAAAAAATTTAAATATGTTAAAAAATCCACACATTTTGGCCTTTCTTTCAGATTGAAACCGATGGCGACTGGACTATTAATTTAATATTAAAGAAATAACACTTACAAAAAATGCAATTAGATTCTTGATTGAAACGCAATATTTAACACTTCTCTGAAGAGCAAGAAATATCTCGGTAGCATAGACTCAGCCAACCCTAATCATTCTTAATACAAAATCCAGACGGCAAACTTAATTTTCAAAACCGCCAATGACGAATCTGTTGGAATCGACCAATCAGATGCAAGCCTCACCAATTTAACGTGTAATTTCCTACGCAATTTTCAATCCTCGGGATATCTTATTAAAAAGGGCGTAGCGTATAAGTAGCTCCTGGCGGTAAAACAGTTTACATTGGCTCAGCCCGTGCACATTTTCTGTAAATTTCCTTCCTGATTATTGCGAAGTGAGTTGCCAAGATTATTTTTCACAAGTTAATTTCGATGCCCATTACTGCGTTTTACTTCCTCAGTTCGTTATAAAAAAATGTAAATAACTCGTTTGGAATCTCACCGAGCATGAAAATATTAAAAAGGTTTGGTAATTATTTTATTAACTAAAATTACAGAGTAATTTGTAAATTCTCATAAGATCCTTAATCAGTCGTCGCTTAGTCAAATTTATCTTTTCTCATTTATTAAGATGGAAGCCTAATATAAATGCAAGGCGAATTAAGAAATTGATGCTCGTCATTTTGTGTTAGGCATAATGGCGATTTTCATTTCAAATACTGCAAAAATAGCATCCAACTTATATCCCAGAAAAGTACTGAAATATCTATGTTCCCTTCCGAACCTACTGATGAATATACTGTCAATAAAAAGCAACCAAGAGTTACACCAGTTGTTTTTCGAAGAAATTATTATTAAATTGGATGTATAGATTTCTAGGATTCACCAGTATATTCACTTACGACTACTACATACTTGGATAAGGTCATTATATTCAAATAATTCCCTAAGACAGTCCAAGACTTGTGGAATAGGTACAATTAGAAGAACATCAAAGTAGATCAACATTTTACTCTTTTGTAACTGTATCTATTTATATAGGTACTCTTCAGGATTACCACGAAACTGCGTTCACATGTTAATTAAGCAGTTAAATTCTGTGCTTAATCGCTGCTGACCATAAAAATGAGGTCAGCTTTGCAGATAAACGTAGTGCTTCCATATTATTGTAGTTTACACCTTGCATGAATTTATTGACATGATGCCTGGGCAGATTGCTTTGTTCGGAAATATTTATTGGGCTAACAATTCGATGGCTTAATAAGACTTTGCATTATCACTTCGCAAGCCTCTCTACTTAGTCGATCACGATACATTTGCGGCTCCTTTTTCTACTTTGAACAATACTACGCCAACTGCCATATTATTACCATATTGCCATAAAACAATGAACATCTGCATTCAAAATAATCTATATCGAATATTTGCCATTTGCATTTAAGCGAGCTTTTCGTTCTAAGTTGTTAAAAACTTTTAATTAAATAAATCATTAAAAAAACGAAAATGTCTAATCAGTAATTTTCTTTAATTATTGCTTCAGATGTCTCCCAGTCGTTTTTAATGACTCTATTAAACATTTTACGCTATCCTGAGAAGCGCGAAAGTTGTCTCGAACAAAAAGTTCATTTACGCGGTACTAAATTCGCTCAAGTAATAATAAACTACTTATAAAGCTTACATTTTCTATAAGTAAACTTCCTCTCTGATAAATATAGCTATTTTACCATGAAAATTATATCCTATCGTAAAGTTTTCGGAGTTGGGCCCTTAGTTGCAATCAAGTTTTTAATTCAGTTTGACAAAGCGAATCTCTGTAACTAAATTATCCCAATCATTGTTTTGTGATAACGAAGTTAACCCACTCATTATTATCAGGAAATTATTGCCTGCGAGGCTGACAACTTCAATAAACTAGATAGTAAAATACGAAGACGATAAAAACAAAACTAAATCTCATTTGCATTGTCTTACAGAATTCACTATCTGCAAATTCCTGCTTAATTGAATACTTACTAGTACAGACGTGAATTATTGATACCAGCATTGGAATGGTGACTATGGAGACTTTTGGATTTTTGTTTGACACTGACGCCGAACAACCTATTTAAATGTAAAAATCTATTGTAACCTAGACGACCAACATCTAACTCCCTAAACTTATAACTCGAGAATGGCAATGGATTTGCCATGTTATAATAAAGAAATAAATAAATTAAATAAATGGAATAAATAGAATAAACAGAATAAATAAATTAATTGGAATAAATAGAATATAATAAATAAGATAAATAGGACAAATAGGATAAATAAAATAAACGGAATACATGGAATGGGATCAAAATGAGAATATTGGCGAAAAAAAAATTGAAAAACAATTTGCGAAACAAATTTCCGAAAACCCCATCGCCCTAGAAAGTCCTGAAATTTTGTATGATTGATTTTTCTTTAAATATCAGAAAAATCTTCTATACAACCTAAGACAAGGTTTTTTGTTTTTGAAAAAATATTAATTTTTAGAAAAATTACCAGCAAATTGAAATATCGAACATTGAAAATTCACCAGCCGCCACTAGATCGACTTTCCATAAACTGACTTGATATAAAATAGCTCGTAAAATACAAAGTTGATAATTTGATGAACAGAGCTAATGCATATTTCTTACATTTCTTCAGAAACGGTTAATCAAGGCAAAATTTTACGGAAGAAGGAAAAGTCAGATAATGAATCGTTCTATTTAAATATTGAAAATTTTTTACTCTTTAGCAATGCAATGGCTTTTTCTGATAAAAATTTTTATTTATGGAGGCTAGAAAATGTATTTTTAGTTAATTTAATTTGATCAAATTTTATTATTTTAGGTGAATCCATTATTTAATTGTATATTTCAAATATGAAAAAAAATCGTTACGTCATTTCCGAAATAATTTAAAAAAACTACTTTTTAAGTGCCATCTTGAGGTACCTCCAGCTCCCTTAGGAGTCGATTCCCGATATATGTTTATAGAAAGTTTTAGTCATATTTTTAAGGAAGGAATATGTGGTTCAGAGATTTACAAGTGATTTAGAAACACCCTGTATAGCAAAAATAAAATAAATAGAATAAAAATGACTAGAATGACTAGAATGAATAGAATGAATGGAATGAATGGAATGAATGGAATGAATGGAATGAATGGAATGATTGGAATGATTGGAATGAATGGAATGAATGGAATGAATGGAATGAATGGAATGAATGGAATGAATGGAATGAATGGAATGAATGGAATGATTGGAATGAATGGAATGAATGGAATGATTGGAATGAATGGAATGAATGGAATGAATGGAATGAATGGAATGAATGGAATGAATGGAATGAATGAATAAAATTAATCAAATTAATATAAGAAATAAAACGAGCAAAACGAACAAAATGAATAAACGAACAAGACGAACAAAAGGAACAAAAGGAACGAAAGGAAAAAAGAACAAAAGGGACAAAAGGAACAAAAGGAACAAAAGGAACAAAATGAACAAAAGGGACAAAAGGAACAACAACAGGAATAAAACGAACAAAAGGAGCAAAAGGAACAAAAGGAACAACAACAGGAATAAAACGAACAAAAGGAGCAAAAGGAACAAAAGGAACAACAACAGGAATAAAACGAACAAAAGGAGCAAAGGGAACAAAAGGAACAACAACAGGAATAAACCGAACAAAAGGAACAAATGGAACAAAAGGAACAAAAGGAACAAAAGGAACAAAAGGAACAAAAGGAACAAAAGGAACAAAAGGAACAAAAGGAACAAAAGGAACAAAAGGAACAAAAGGAACAAAAGGAACAAAAGGAACAAAAGGAACAAAAGGAACAAAAGGAACAAAAGGAACAAAAGGAACAAAAGGAACAAAAGGAACAAAAGGAACAAAAGGAACAAAAGGAACAAAAGGAACAAAAGGAACAAAAGGAACAAAAGGAACAAAAGGAACAAAAGGAACAAAAGGAACAAAAGGAACAAAAGGAACAAAAGGAACAAAAGGAACAAAAGGAACAAAAGGAACAAAAGGAACAAAAGGAACAAAAGGAACAAAAGGAACAAAAGGAACAAAAGGAACAAAAGGAACAAAAGGAACAAAATGAACAAAAGGAACAAATGGAACAAATGGAACAAAAGGAACAAAAGGAACAAAAGGCACAAAAGGAACAAACGAACAGAACGAACAGAACGAACAAGACGAATAAAACGAATAGAATGATTGAAATCGACGAAATCAACGAAAACAACGAAATCAACGAAAACATGGAAATGAGCAGTCAACAAAATCAGCAAAATCGACAAAATAAATAAATAAAATAAACCAAATAAACGAAATAAATATTACTTTGAATTACTGGAGAACATATGTTTTTGAAATAAGAGAATTATAAGGATTTTGAAAATATAATAATATTCAGTGTTTCCCCGGATAAAGATAAAGGTTTCAATAGGAAAAACTTTTTTACTTTCGATTTTTCGACGACAAGTCTCTCTTAATAAAAACTTCTGCTTACTTTGAAAATGGCGTTTCTGTTAAGAGTGTTAATATTTTCTCTACAGAGTGACTCGAAAAGTCCATATAATCCGGAAAAAACATTTTGATATCCGATTTATTAACCACTCAAGAATAATGTAACTTTTATTTTGTTTTAATATAAAGTAAAGTGGTATTAGAAAATAAACAAATTAATCTGAACACACAAGGTTTTCAGAAAATTACCAAACTAAACATGTAAAGTTTTAGTTTTAAAACGTCAAAAATCAACAAAATAAAGAGAGTTGGGTCTAATTCATTATTTCAATCCCCTCTGTTTGATATACTACTTTTAAATGAAAATAAAACTTACGTTATGCTTGAGCGAGTGTTTTTATCAATAAATAGAAAATAATTTTTTTCCAGATTATGGACATTTCCGCTCACCCTGTACAGAAAATATTAAGACTCTTAGCAGATATGATATGGAGTTTTTATCAAGACAGACTTTTTGTCGAAAAATCGAAAATAAAAAAGTTTTTTTTTCCGGTCACTCTGTACAGAAAATATTAACACTCTTATTAGAAATGCTATTTTCAAAGTGAGCAGGAGATTTTATTAAGAGAAACTTTTTGTAGAAAAATCGAAAATAAAAAAGTTTTTCTATTGTGAACTCAATTCGGGGAAACACTGTATATGGTGTTGCATTAAAAAAATTCCAAGTTTATAGAATTTCGCCATTTTGCATTGTCAATTGTTCATTTGTCGTTTATTGGCAGATTGGCTGTATTTCTTCAATAGACTCTGTAGGAGCGTGGCTAATAATAAGGAAACACCCTGTATATAGATAACTCCCTTAAGTTAAGCAAAGGAGCAAGGCGAATTAAAGGCAATCTAAGGGTTTGAGAGGACTAGTGTAATGTAAGGGGTATAATTAAGAAAATTTAAATTTAGATTTGACTTAATTTCATTCATTTGGAATTTTCGATAAAATAAAATGTCGGCCCGCCTGTTTTGACAAAATTCAGCACGTTGTGGACATTCCAAACTGATACCCGACATATTTATGGTATTTCCTCGGTTATAAAACACGCGAAAAAAGTGCGACAAACTCAAGTCTACAAATAGAACCGGGCACATTAATTTCGTAAAAACTGACATGTTACTTTCGTATAACAAGAATATGGGAAGCGAAACCAACATCTGAAGTTTATTTGTAAATTTAAAGTACCTACCTACATATTTTTTGAAGCAAAGGAGTTTGATGTAGGGCATGATAGATCATTTTAAATAAAACCTGTGACATGCAGATCCGGTCGGAGTAGATGTAAATAAGAAGAGATGACTCGAAATAGAGCTGTGTAGACAAGTTTCAGTAGACTAGGGAATATTTATCTGATGATATCCGTGTTCCTTATATGTAATTCTTTCTGTTCGGAATATCTCGCAGAAATATTTAAGCAAGTTATTTATATGCATCATACGGTCTATTTTCTTTACTATTTCGCAAAATGTTTTATTTTTCACTGAAATGTATGTTAACAAAACTATTCACGGGTTTCTATTACCTTTAAGGCATGATCATTACATGCTAATTCCGAATCTATTTATTTAAGGGCGAAATGAATTTTTTTTAGAGAAATCTACTGCCTTAAATTTTAGTCTGGTAAAAAATGAAGTCTATATTTTTAACCAATCCTCTCGGAGCTGTAACACATCAGACTGTTACAGGTCGTTGGTATCAGTGTTGTTTCTAACCTCTTTAAGTGCATTTAATTTTTTTATGAAATAAACATAATTTTTATTCATTAGTTATATAAGTTGATTTAGAACTTTTGAATTTCAGGGAGCAAGACTGCAATAAAATAATGACTTCCACGATGTTTAAGACATATTTTACCTCGACTGTTCCTAAACTTACGTTGGACAATCAACAAAATTAAGAAGAATAATAATATTGATAACTCTTTATTGACAGATTTCAATATTTATACGCTTGTTCTCTGCATAATTTATTCGTAGTTGCAAAATAAAGCACACTCAAATCTTTTTGCTGCTGTCTAGCAGCCAGTTTGTCCTGTGACACACTTTACCATAGAATATTTCCAGACCTGTCCAATAAACCGCCTGCCGATGGTTCATATATCTTCTGCAAACTCTTTTGAATTTATGTAGTGTTGTAGCCGTGGGAGTTGCAATATACAAAAGTTGTATAAAATTGTTACGATGCCAAAGTTATTTCAGTTCCACATTCAAATGTCCACAAATTACCCGACGAAAACTATGCATCTACTGGCCCAGATTACGAGTAGTCCTGAGACTGTTGCCGGTTGTGTTTTGTATGCCGCCGTCACGTGATTAAAATTTGTTTGCTTTCGTTGAACAGACTATATGGCCGTGGGAGGATGAAAGCTTTATTTATATTTTAGCAGAAAAATTCATTTGTGTAACAGTTTTAATTTATAAATGCGGGTACGCTAAATAAAAACCCCTTCATTCAAGTTCACGTTGTATAAACAATTTGAAAAGTTAATTAAATTAATCCACCTAAAATTAAAACACCCAGCACAAAACACGTTTCAGGCTACTGTTTATGAGAGGTAAAGTATACAAATTAAACAATTTAAATGGGTATAGGAATGTGTAAATTTGTTGAATTATGATTATAATAACCATCTAACCCACTGGTTACACTCACTAGATTAAATATTTGGTGGTTACGAAGCTTCGCTTGTTTCGTGCTAATCTGATTTTATTCGATTTTTTTATTCATAATTTTGTAAGTCCGAAGTTACCATTTTAAGTTTTAATTCGAAAATAACCAAAAACCCAATAATAATCTACGAATAAATTTTTAAAATTTTACAATTAATTAAATAATTAAATTCAATAAATGACAACCGCACAAAAAAATGTTGAGTCCCAAAGAACTGAAATCGAATTTGACAATAAATTTTTTTACTAACTTAGTCAGTTATTCGCTAGCAACCCCCTTTTGACCCCTATTTGGGGTTAAAATTGCACTTTTCCTTATAATTTAAAATTTCACACTATCCTTATGTAATTTGATGCACTGAAATCAAATTTAACAAAAAAACTTTCTGAACGAATAAAATTTTTGGCAATGAATTTAATTTTGTTTCCCTATGATAGAATCTCTCTTGTTTCTAAACGATTTTCTTAGAAGCAATCTCTTATAGAAAAAAAAATTTGAGTTACGAGTAATCTTTAAAAAATCATTTGGTCAAATTCGTATTCAGGGCGTCAAAATACATAATAATAATGAGAAATTTTAAATTATAAAGAAATGTTCAATTTCTACCATAAACAGGGGTTAAAAGGGGGTGCCAGAGGAAAATTGACAAGTTAAGAAAAAATTTATTGTCAAATTCGAATTCAGGACGTCAAAATATATAAGAATAATGGGAAATTTTAAATTATAAAGAAAAGTACAATTTCAACCTCAACCAGCTAGCGAAAAATTGACTATACTCTGTACCACCAACAAAAATCCGTAGACTCCTCCCCTAAAATGCCCACTAAATTTAAATGGAGTTTCTCTATTGGTCGAATTTATAGAACCCGAGTTACAAAGCAACCACTAAATTTGACAAAGGCCGACTCTACAATACTGGCGTCACACATTAAAACTTTTATGTATTTTGGCAATAGACCAATCAGCTATGTTATCATTGTCGCGAAACGTATAAACGCTAAACATATTAAAAATCGCACATAAATGGGGAGCCGGCCTCACTGTAAACCTGTGCTGTCAACTGTCATATTCATTCGTCTGTGAAATTATTTCAAATTTATATATTTGTTTTTGTGAAGGTACGTATAAGGATTAACCTTATTTGTGTATTAAGTATTAAGGTAAGTAGGTAATGCAAACGATTAATATTGATTAAATGTTAAAACATCGTTTTTTTTAAGGTCAATTCGAAAACTCAATAGTAGAAGGGGGCCCAATTTCTCCACCTAAAAAAAACGCATCTCCAGGCATTTTTTGAGGATAAGGAAAACGTGTTGAACATCTTTAAGGCGAAAACGTGACTGTCAACTGTGTTATTCGTTTTTGTGACATTTCACATTTCATCTGGGAGTTAAAGTAATAAGGTACGTAAATGCAAACGAGTAATATTGATTAAATGTTAAAACGGGTTTTCTTAAGGTTTATGATGGCTGAAGAAGGTATAATTTCGGTTAAAATTCGATATAACGGAAATGTGTTAGGGAAACGGGGTTGTCACGGTAACAGTTGTCATGGTTACCAGTATCTGACAGTACCATTCCCAAGGTGGGGAAATGATTGGTTGCAGAGTTAGGTACTCCAGAATAACGGAAATGTGATTTAGAAAAACTGTTGCTATGGAAACAATTGTGAAGGTTATCACTACATAATGGTACTTTTCCCATGGTGGGGACTCGCTTAGTTAAGAAGATAGGTACTCCACAATAGCAGAAATGGTTTACGACAACGTGGTTGCTGTGTTTAAACAATTGTCAAGTTTACCAATAGCTAATGGTACTACTTCCATGGTGGGTACTAGCTTAGTTAAGGAGATAGGTACTCCAGAGTAGTGGAGGTACTCCACAATAGTGGATATTTACTAAAAACCAGTTACCACGGCAATGCTTACTATTGTAGTTTGAAAGGTTTAAAAGGTTTAAAACAAAAAATACAAATATTAAATCATTATATAACATAACCATGTTGGCACACCTAACCTAACGTCTTGAAATCCGTATAATGACGTTGTAATTTAATCATTTTAATATGTCATTAAATAACATAACCAAATTTCGAACCGTCGATTGGACGCGCATTATGAAGAAATTCTAAAAACGTTACCTTATTTCTTCATGTATTCCATTATATAGTGGTACTTTTCCCATTTTATATGACTGATGGTCGAGATGGTAGCCTCTCATCCAAAAGTCCCGGGTTCGAATCCCGGTCGTGGCAATGGAAAATACTGTGAGAGGGATTTTTCCACTATACACGGATATTGGATGTGTGTCCCTTGTCTTTAAATGTGTAGCCCCTCCTGCACAAGGCTCTTCTAGAGCCTTCTGGGATAAAGGGGGTCGTAATTACATGTGATGTATTTATTTATTATAATGATATTGTTTCCATAGCAACAATTTTTCTAAATCATATTTCCGTTATTCTGGAGTACCTAACTCTGCAACCAATTATTTCCCCACCTTGGGAATGGTACAGTCAGATACTGGCAACCATGACAACCATTACCGTGGCAACTCCATTTCCCTAACACATTTCCGTTAAATCGAATTTGTTGGCACATGACCCCTAACCGATGTATTTATTTCAAAAAAGGAACATTTTACTTAAAAATGCATTTTTAATAAAAAAAGAAATCCGGATATGTTTAACAGCTTTTATTTAAATTTAAGTACATATCTCCTTAACTAAGCGAGTCCCCACCATGGGAAAAGTACCATTATGTAATGATAACCTTGACAATTGTTTCCATAGCAACAGTTTTTCTAAATCACATTTCCGTTATTCTGGAGTACCTAACTCTGCAACCAATCATTTCCCCACCTTGGGAATGGTACTGTCAGATACTGGTAACCATGACAATTGTTACCGTGGTAACCTCATTTCCCTAACACATTTCCGTTAAATCGAATTTGAGCCATAATTTCTCCACCCAAAAAACGATTATCCAGACATTTTTCGGTGGAAGATAAGAAAAAGGTTCTGAACATTTTTAAGGCCTACGATGGAGAGAATCCGGAGAAACCAAAGATGGAATGCATGGAGTTCACTGCAAAGGCAGCAGGTGTGAGTGTTCCAAGTGTTTCTAATATTCTTCATGAATACAAACAAACACACCAACATCAGCCACCAAAAGTGTACCACCGACAACAGGCAGTTTTGGACAATATTGATGAAGGAACTAAAAGTGCTCTCAAGCGTATAATCCATTCCTTTTTTGAAAGAAATGAACCACCAACTGCAAACAAAATTTTAGCAGCGGTGCATGAAGATGATTATTTGCCTCATCTTAAACGGAGTACTTTGTGAGATTACTTTCGGACTTTTTATTTCTTTGTGTTGTAATGTAATTGTGTTTGGCATTATATGTTCTCAAAAAGGTCACGTAATAGTGCCCTAAGGGAAGAACATAGAAGTTGTAGTTTTTAGATGAGACTTGGGTGAACGCTGGCCTTACTGTAAGTATAGTATGGTTTTTTTTTCGAAGGAGAAATAGGAACTGCTCGCCGGTTCTGACTGTTCAGTGTAAGAAATAAAAGTGACAACATATATTTTTCCAATTATATTATATACGTTTATCTTATTATCGTTGTTTTAATATTATTTACAAATTTATGTATATGTAGGGCTTTTAAAGTCTATTTTTTTTCTACTGATTTAAGTACCAAATGTATTGTAATGATGAATAAAGCCATTCTATTATTATATTATATTGATATCGTTCATAACTTTCTTATACCAAAGTTTACTGAATACTATTAGTAAACTTTGCTTATACGTAGGAGCTGTAATAGATAGAAAACCTTGTGAAAATTAAGAAGAAGTAGGTAGGTATGTGTTTATTTATTTGGACATGTTAAAACTTATAAGTAGTTAAGTTCTTGCCTTCTAGCAAATGATAGGCTTTTTAAAGATTAAGAATAAAAATAGTATTGTATACTTTTTATTGCTTGAACATTCCACGACTATTCGTAAAAAGAACCAAAAGTAATCTTACGATAGATATTAATAAATATGTACAGTGGTGGAAACCAAGAAGTAAACGACTCGGCAGATTTGGCTATTGAGTAGTGCATGGGGGTCATTGAAGTTTATCCAGTGGAGTAATCTATGTGAAATTGTTACAGTAAATCACAAACTAATCTTTTTTGCCTGAAATAACCTCATACTTTCTTTTAAATATGTGGAAATAACTCGCGAAAGCACCTAACCTAAAAACTACAAATGTCAACAACAAACCATCAATCAGATCAGCTGGTCTAGACATCCGGAAATCGGAAATAAATGTCTCTCATAAAGTAACGTGAGTTTGCGCAATGCGGACCAACTTCGTTTAAATTTTCGCGGGATGATGATATTATTTTTAAAAATCCAAAATTGAAAATGTATAATAGAAAATTTAATGGGAATAAACATTATAAAAATACAGTATAGCTGTAGTATAAAATATAACACGTATAATAAACAAATTTTGTTGAAGCTATCTCAACTTTCTTTAATTTCATCGTGTAAAACTGACTATTGCGCACACCGTTCTGCGCAACCATAAAATTAATGGGGCGGAGTCTATGGCTTTTTGATGATGGTATAGGGTATAGTTAAGAAAATTTTTATTGTCAAATTCGGATTCAGGGTGTCAAAATACATAAAAATAATGGGGAATTTTAAATTACAAGGAAAAGTGCAATTTCAACCCCAAATAGGGGTTAAAAGGGGATGCTAGCGAAAAATTGACTAGTTAAAAAAATTTTATTGTCAAATTTGGTTTCAATGCATCATAATACATAAGGGTATTTAGGAATTTTAAATTCTAAAGAAAAGTCAACTTTAAATATGGGTTAAAAGGGGGTGCTAGCGAAAAAATGGAGAGCGAAAAGATTATTTTTTGCACCGCAGGCACTAAAACTAGTAGTTTAGTTCCCGATTTTAGTGACTAATGTGATACTTTTATTCCGTCAGGGAATAGAAAAATTTTTAATCCCTGCGGGAATAAAAGTAAAACAATTGAAATAGATTAGAGTTTTTAGGTTTATAACCATCATTTTTTCTTTTGAGAAATGCTTTAAGTCTTACATAATTCGCAATATTAACATATTTATTATTATTTTTGATAATTAAATCATTTCTGCAGCTTGTTCGATATTAAAAACACTCATTTTTAAATTTAAAATTGTGACATACAAATTTAATAGACGTTTTGTAAGTATTTTTAAGTCATATGTCAAAGTCCTAAATCAATGCATTAAATATTTTTTTATTGAAACGTGCTACCAATCAATATTTCGACCAATTCCATTATTTACATTTACATATTTTCTCGCTTTTTTACGTTAGATTGACATATCGTTAATTAAAATTTAAAAAAAAAATGTGTCATGAATATACATTTTTTTCAAAATTATCTTATTCTTAGGGTGCAACTTGGTATATAGATAAATTGCGTTAAATCGTCATATTTTAGCCGCCTTACGCGCACCTGCTTTATGTTGGTTCATTTACGAATCTATTTTTTAAATAGTAGATGTAATTTTCTCTAGCGTTACAACCTCGCGGATCCACCCACACTCATAATTAAATTATAAATAATTTAAGCGGGAACCCTCCTTGTGAAATAATAGCTCAAGCATTACTGAAAGCCAGACATAATTATGAATTTACAATTTTCAACAAGGACTGCCACAAAAATGTTTCATGCGTGCTCTATCGGGTTAAGTTCGGGCAACTGAATAGGCCACAGTAAAACTAAAATTTGATTGAATTTCATTTACCCTCCTGCCATGATGTTGTGCAATGTGCATGAGAGCAAAGTTTATTACTGAGAAAAACTACCTTACAAATTGTCAGATTTTTTTAACCAAAATGGAATATATTCTTCCGCCAAATTGGCAACCTACATCGTCAAAGTTCCGCCTCTGTAACTATAAACTTCCTGCATATTCAACAAGATCCTTTAATTATTATTTCGACGTGGGAGTTTTCTGAATCAGAATGATCAGTGAAGAAATGTTTTTAGAAATCCTTATGAAACAGGTAAATGCAAAAATATTAAAAATTTCACAAAAAAAGTTGCAAATCCCATGTAAGTAGTATACTAGGCAAATCATTTTAAAAAAATGTTTCATTAAAAGCAGATGAAATAAAACGCATATTCTTTCTATAATTAGAAATCGAATGATTTTTTATAATTGATGCAATCAACACGCGTCTTTTTGATAGATAAAACGTCAAATAAACTTTGCATCTGCAAAAATCAGTGATATTATATTCTTCGTTAATATATTTAACAAATAAGCAAAATCACTCTGACTGCAAATTTTTATTTTAATACCCATCTCCAATTGTAAAACAAATTAAAATTCATACGATAAATATTTAGTTAATCAATCACTTTCAATAAAGTAAACTACAAATAGCAAAATGTGTGTCATAAAGTATGGCAAAATTTAGTGACACATACAAATCCTGGGCAGGTCAATTTTTATTGTAAAATGTACAGCTTTAGACGATACTAAGCTGTAAATTTTCATAGATCGTTAGTGAACGTGTGTCGTTGTTGGCAATTTTATTAATGGAACACCCAGCATATTTTTCAACATTTGGCTAAAGTATATTATTGCGAATTCACTAAGACACGGATAAATTCAAAAACTAGAAATATAAGTATGCAATTTTTGAAAAAATCCAATACATTGTTTAAATTGTAAAATAAATAAATAAAGTGCATAATTTGTTAAATTGTTTAAATTATTTCTCATCTTTTAACCTCATCGAAATTAAAACAAATCTCTTAGTAATCTTCAGCCTGTGTAAATAAATATATTCCTATATTATGTGGGGTTGAGTACTGAACAACTTTTTTATGCTTTTTTTTTTTCTATCCTGAATACAAAATATTAAAATCCCATTTACATAAATAAATATCATTAATTTTCAATTGTATTAATTTTTAAATCGCATGTTCTAGATAAATCAAATTGGTAATACTCAGATGAATAATAGAATACATATATTGATCAACATATTTTATTATATAGACCGAGACTATCGTTAGAGTTAACTGTTGAATAAATGTTGCATATTATAAGAATTAACCCAAACAATAAATATTTTGATTACCTACTGGCAAATAAATAGTTTTCAGAGATAAATTTTTGGAAACTCAGAACTTTACTAGCTATCACTAGTTCTCTTTTTTTCTTTAAGTTTAACTAGCCAGAATTACCGAAATAGATACATTCATAAAATTAAATCCTCCTGTGGTTCTGTACAGATAGGGAAGGGAATTCCATTAAAAAATATATAGTAAAACAATTAATTGTTTCTAAGTGCATGTTTCCAAACTCTTTAGAATCTAGTGGTTACGATACGTCATTTAAATGCAGGAATTTTCGACTAAAATTTGGAAAAACAAATACATAAACATAAGTTTATAAAGTGACTGGATTTGAAACTGAAACATCTGATAATGACTTTATATAAAATTCCATATTCGAATATTTAGTAATAATAATCGTTAAGAGTAAATCATTGGACTTGCAACACTTCACGTGAAGACTAAATATAACTCCTTTCAATTATTACGAGTACAGACAACATAAATATATTCAAATATAGATGCAGACCCTGATGAAAGGATGCCACAAAAGCAGGAGATGAAAAACCGATTTATTGAAAGTGAGAGAAAATAAATTTAAGTGAAATATTTTATTTTTTATTGAGGCACGTTTCTATTATCAATACGCAGCAGAGTAGAAAGAATCAATCTCTTGCAATATACGTGTCTTTGTATAAACATCCGAACTGAGGTTTCACATCAAAACAATACTAAATAACTGGCATTGAACTGGAATGGAGCATAACAGTCAAAACTTTATACTCTAGGAAATTATCTGTAACATAAATTGTTTTGTTAATTGTTTCCAAGAGTACCAACCCCACAACTATCTTTGGAAAGTACTCGAGTTCGAGGATCTTAGCAAACTTGCTTTAACAAAAATTTCTTTGGGAAACATGAAGGGGGCTGCAACGGGTAACTCTTTGACATCTTTCACTGCCAATTTTTTTGTGAGTAGGTTCTGAACACAAACAAAAGAAATGTTTAAGGATTTTTCTAGAATATGGATGAGATAGGTGGTAATATTTTTTTAATACAAAAGTCGCAAATGTAGGCAACTTTGTTCTGAACTTAAGCAACAGTTTCCCTTTTGTAAAATTCACTTCTAGGCTCAAATACAATGAACCATCCCTAATAATTCTTACAAAATTACAAAATGGCGAATAAGAAGAAGTTTGACAAGGAGAAGATGTAGATTAAGGATATAGACTCCTATCAAAGGGTTAACCTTTAATATTAATGGATAAAATAATAAGAAAACGTACATTTAGGAGACCTTTCAAAATTTATCAACCAAATTGAAAAAAATTCAAAATTGGTGTTAATTATATGTATATGTGAGTGTCCCGTAAATAATGGATAATCCTGAAAATGCTAATAGGCCTGGCTATAACATAAGAGGGCCGTGAAGTAATATGAATTGTTATTTCTTATTTGACTTTTATTGTTGAATGAGAGACTTACATGTAGGGGGCGTCTGCGTCGGGTTTGGGTACTCTGAACTCTATTTGGGTACTGCGACATAACCTCACTTTTTGGCATATAGTTCAGTTTTTCTCTTAATTCAGTTAAATTACTTATTTTTAATAAATATTAATGATTCAAATGGCAACTGTCAATTAAACAATTAATTCTCGAAACAATTCATTTCGCACTTCTCGGCGCTCTTGATAATTTTACTGCCTTATAACTGACTTACTCCCGTGATGAGCTTCCAAAACATTTTTAGCCATAATTCATAAACGGGAAAAGTAGGTAATCATATAACATATTTGTAATTTGAATATTACGACGAATCTTTATGTCTTAAAATACATAGGGTGTTACATTTAATAATTTTCTTTTCACCTCTTGTAAATATATTTGAACAAATTTCGAAAATCTGTTTTAGGATTCTGCTTGTTAGGTTATGTTAACAAAATAAGCGAAGCTAAATTGGAAACGTTAGTGGTTTAATCTGCTCGCTCGTAGCAATCTTAACAAGCAAGAACAACATGTTAATCAGTCCGTTATTGTTATAAATTCCAGGCATTATTACAATTATAGGTCAAGTTGCAGCTGGAAGAGAATCAGCATAAGTAGTTTTAGAGCGACTTTACGTATAATTTGTAACTAGTAAGTGAATTACTGTACTTCCTGGTGCTTATAAACTGGACATATTTTTCACGTAAATAGTCTAGTATTGAAAAAACTATCAATGGTTGTGGCGAGAGCAAGTTTGACTTAGTCATACTTACTCGATCTCATCTCACTTTCTGTCAGCTTTTATATTATTATGGTATATGTAGCACGTTATTCAATCTTAGGCGAGGGTTGTGTTGGCGATATGTCATCCTTTAAAGAACCTGTGAATATTAGACAAGTTAAAAATCCCTACTTTCATTAGAAAAGAGTTTCTACAACATTTTCCAAGTTTAGGGTAGTTCGACTCCTTAGTATGTAATTAAATTAAAAAAAATATACAGCAAACCATTTGCGATCTATAACTTTGGAGGATTTTCAACATGGACAGTTGTAGTCAAAAAATATATTTCCAACCTACAAAATCTAATTGACACATTTTTCTACTTTTATTCCAACTCATTTAAATAATTTATCGTTTCAATTTCGGAACATTTTTTTGGCATCAACTGTACTAATTTTCTTCTCAATGCTAAAATTTGTTCACATGCGAAATAAATGGACAACCGACTTGCAGCGCGATCTTACTGACGCCAGCGCTCGCGTCCCCACTATTTAAATTGTTGCGCACTTAATCTGTCGCACCCGTAAATATGAAATGTCTAGTTAGCCATAAGTTCGTATGTACGTCTCCGTACTTGGCTGTCGGTTACTCTATATGAGAACAGAACCGTTGAGCAAATGGCAATAATAATCTCGAATGAGTCTGTCGATCGTGTTACCTGTATCCCGCTCACAACCACTTCCCTTCTCGACCAGTGTTTGTCAAATTTTTTTATTAATTATTGCAATAATCTAAACTTTCTCGTTAATTATTGTAGCCTGACAAAGTAAATCCTTATTCCTCAAAGTCTCATTAGAATCAAAAGCCCTTTTGGAATTTCTAAACCTAACTGAAATATCTACATGTACGCACAAGGTTTATATTAGTTAGTAATGGAAATATTTGCGTCCATCTAACCATATGTTTTATACAGAGACAGTTTCATGTATTATATGCTCTGAATTAACATAGTTTATTTAATTAAGGCATTTCGTGTTGGCTTTGTTTTAAGGTTTTCCAGCTTTTGTTGTGTATTCTAACTCCAGACGCCCCGCTGTTTCATCCACCGTAATTTGTACATGCCAGTTTACTATTGTTTGCTTTATTATGCTTGTAGGTATACAAGATTTTTAGTTTACAGCCTGCAGTACACAAAGAAGTTGAATATAAGAATATGAAAAAATAAAATGTATAATTTTATTATGTTGAATTATACATTTGTTTTATGTTCTCGTCCGTAGGCATGTCTCTTTTATGTTCTCGTGGTATCAAAATGTACGACAATAAAATCCTAACTCGAAGAGGCGTAAAATCATAATAAGCAAGACTATTCTGTCAGCAAGAGAGATTTAATTTGTTAAGTGGTTTTTTCTTATTGGTGGTGTCAACGAACTTCCCAATGCAATGCAACACCAAGATTTCGTGTTGCTCTATAATATTTCTCTTATTGGACAGCCATGTTGGTTTGAAAACTTCAGTGTGTGGTCGAAGGTGGTGACCCCTGCATTTTATTTATTTGGTCATGAAAAAACGTTACCTTTATTTCGAAGATTTCAGATTCTTTGCATTTCACGTTCTAAATGTGATTGTTCCTGAGAAAATAGTTTAAATAGATTTTGAGCGATTGAGTATTCCAGAGAAACAATCCTGGGGAAATATACTCTAACCGGTTTCTAACCGCCATTTATTTCAAATTTTTTCAAAACATGTCTGTGGATCAATGGATAACTTAACCATAGAAAATTTAAAAAAATTATAGAGATCAATTCCACATTACTAGTTGCATACCTACCTGTAACTGAAAACGCTTTTAATAACGTGTCCTTGTAAATTAATGAGAAATATTTTGTATCAAGGAATGCCCTAATTGAAAGTAATTTCATTTTAACAATGTTAATTTTAGGAAAATAGCATCTCCGCCAACCTGACATGTTTAATATTTTATGCAACGAAATTTAATATAGCTCGGGTAGGTAATTTAGTAAAGCGGTTTCTTAGATGGAAGGGTTTAAAATCCACTTGATGTGCAAGATAAGGGAATATCGGTATGAAATGATGCAGATTTTGAAACTTTGCTTACAAAATAATATCAGAAATTGAGCACATCCTTCACAATGTGAATGTATTTGAGCAAAACAGAATAAAGGAAACAAATGGAAATATCGTCCAATAATCACTAAATTTCATTTGAAAAGGAAGAACAATAGACAAAAACGTAAATTTAAGAAGCTACTAAGAAAATATTAGGCAATAATATTCAGATATGAAAGTAGTTGTGAAATATGGTCCTATTCCCATTAGAAATAATACCAGTAAATAAAGAACATCCATGAGTGATTTGTGTTGATCTAAAGATGGGAAACTTCCTCCTTGGACAGCAAGGTGGTCATATGAAATATTCTTCTTTGCTATGTCTTTACTTTAGGGCAGCAGAGCTAAGTCAGCACTGAATTTACAGAAATTGGTCTTCAAGTAATTTTATGAAACCAGTTAAACAAAACGATATCAACTAGCTGTTGGTTGAGACAGATAAAATCATCTTCCACCCTTGCGTATCAAGCTGTGGCAAAACAATTTGTGAAGGCTTTGAAGCGAGATAGATTTTGTTTTGGCTACTTGTCTGAGCTCAACACAGAAAAACTGAAGGTCGGAATTTTGTATGGTTCTCAGATCAGGCAGTTTATAAAAGATTCATATTTCACTAAATCAATGAAGGAAGTTAAGTATAAAGCCTGGTGTTCGTTTGTTTAAAAGGTTACAAATTCTCTTGGAAAATATAAGGCAGATAATTACGTCGAATTAGGGGAGGAAATGCTTTCCAACTTTAATAAACTTGGTTGTAGCATGTAAGTAAGTAAGTAAATATGATGCAAGATATCCAAGTTGTGTAAAGGCTAGTATATCAGTAGGTATGACTTGATTAGGGAAGGTAAGCAATTTATCAGAGACATCAACAGAATCAAGTTTATCTAGGACAGATCTGTATAATAATATATTATGTCAACTTGTCTTTAGCGATTGAGAATTGTATCTATACATATATATTGAGTTATACAAATAGGGTTAGAACTTGTTGAATTACCATTGATATAACCATGTTGATTAGGACTAATTTCATTGCTGACATGGTTGAATCAGACTTTCAGAACTTTTGTCAAGTTCAATAAAATAATTGTAAATAGGAATAACTTCCATGTTTCTGAAGAATAATAAAATAAATGTGTTAATTCTCTCAATAATTCCTTATTTTTTATTAATGCAACCGATTTCGAAAACAAATACTACTTGGCATCTTCAGATGCAGGAATTCAACAACTGCTTTTTATAAGGTTTTTACTAAAACTCCTGCACCTAATGATGAGAAATACTATTTACTCACGAAAGAAATTATTATCTTTTTTAAAATTTGATTAACCCATAATATTAATATAATAGCGTGAATAGTAATGAAGCACAGTTGCTATTACTTATTTATATTATCATTATTTATTAATTTAAAATGTACATCTATAAATCTATTAAAAGCCCTCTTATAAAGCATATTTTTCCATAAATATTTTATTTGGGAAATTTACTTACTTCGCAGCGCTGATTAATATTGATTTATCAAGAAGTGTCACTTAATAAGCCGTCTTCTTTAAAATTTCATCATCACGTATAAAAGTTTTGAATAAATATAATTCAATTCAGTTAAAATGAGTTATCATGGAATGAATATATTCGCAGTAAAGTTGACACAAAAAACTGGAAATCTGCATGAATTTGCATTTGAAAAGTTCTCTTCTTCATAGCTTTCAAGCTAATGATGTATTCTTTATAATTTTTGTATCTCCCATAAAATAGAGTACACTCTACATTTTTAAACTTCTGGAAGCTCCGTCATAAAAGAAACATTTGCTTAATTATTATCGAAATTTGGTGTTCTTATTCCTAACTATATTAAAAGGCATTTTCAAATTAGAAAGGTAGATTTAATTTGATTTCCATTTTTCATTTCAACCGTTTCAGAGCTATTATATGAAATGCATTGTAAAGTTTTAAATTTCTTTCGAAAATAAAGTAGAGAAATTAATTTGAAAGGCGACTTATTTATAAATTTTAATGGAAGTCCGTCTGGAATAGAAGCGGATATAAGCTGTTCATTCTTGAAGATGCATAATTAGATATTATTAGACATTAGAAATTCCAGTGCTAAAAATTTAGAAGATTTCCAGAATTGTTGCAATTCACAACGAAAAATGTATAGTGTTGAGGTTTATTTTAATTTCTTATCAAAATTGCAAATATTTAAATGTTTAACTTAAACGAATTCAATTGATTGTGATTTTAAATTTTTAATAAAGATTTTATTTTTTGTTACATATATTTTATTTGTTACAGCTTCTGCGCGTTGACTACGTCACTTCTGTATTATTAGGACTAATTTATACATACTGACCTATTAACTTAAGCTTATATTATAATCTAAAAATGCCAAAAAAATTAAACAGCAGAATAATTTATTTCATAGAGCATGATATCATTTACAACTGGAATGTCATGGATATGAATAAAATCGACATTATTTTTAAGTTGTAAACTCCATTTAAACCGAATGGGGTAATAAATTAACTTTACGCACAATTGCTACCAAATAAATTATTCCGCAAAGTGGAAAAGCAGAAATACGTAATCTACTGATCACTCTCCGTCGATTTAAATAACTTTTAAGTATATACTTACGGAATTTAATTTAAGCTATTTCTAAGAGAAGCACTCAGCACTGAATAATTTGAATTAAGTATATTAATTAACATAAAACCTATGAAGAATAAAATGACGAGAGAATTGTAAAGGAAGAAAATATAGTCACATATTTATTTACCATTATTTAGCAAATCTATATATTTAGTAATTTTTAAAACAAATTTTTTCGAATTCTGTTGAAACAGAATTTTAAATATTTTACCCAGATATTTGTCGAATATATGTCCAAGTTCCTTCAAGTATTCAAAAATATTCACAAAATATCGTCACCAATACCAAGAAACCAACATATTGATAGATTTGTTAAGAAAAACCTTTTAGGAAACACTAAAATAATTGTGCTCTACTAATGTCGTTTCTTTTCTCCATAATTTTCTCCATAAAATTGTAGAATATAAATAAATCCTTAAAAAGTTTTTCGCAACATTTCCAAGGAGTCACCATACAAAGGAGAACATCCAAATCAGAAAGAAGGTTCAGAAAAAAATTATATCAAACTTAGCAAATTTCTGATGGTGCGTAAATTTTATGAGACAGGCTGAAAAAATAATTTGCGGAAGCAAATGACCATTAAATAAATAAATTTCATTTTTAAACCAACAACTGTTTTTTGTAATATGTAAATTTCCATTTTAGGCATGAATAATTTTTTATGTTTCTCTCAACACGTTTACCATAATAATACTTTTTCCATTTACACTTGTTATTATTTGAGGAGGTTTATTGTTATTATATAGGGCTGTGGCGGCTATAGCCCAGCACAAAAGTCCATAATAAACTAATGTAATGAGGAACAATAAAATACAATGGCATAATTTCGTAAACGTTTCAATTGTAAATGCTAAAATTTCCTGAAAGGGTCGGCAAGCACCTGGGGCATTTGTGGCCATTACTGAAAGGTAAATTTTAATGAACTTGTCAGAAATTGCACGAAATTAATTGTTCATGCCCGTTTTCTTTTTGTAGAGCATCCATTATGGAAAAGCGCCGCAATATGATAAACATTTTCGTATTTGTTTAGCAAAAAAATAGATGTCTATTTTCTTTAGGTCGCAGACCATCCGCCAACCTATTGTCTATATATTACGGTCAATATTCCTACACTGACAAATCGGTCAATGTCCATTTTTACCAATAAACTTCCTATACAGATGGTGACCATCCTAAATAAATTGTTTTGTGAAGAATTCTGAAGAATAATTGTGACAAGCGACCTTGACTTTTGGCTATAGTTTTGTTTGTCGTTTAAAACTCATTTTTAGTTTCATTTACTTTTAGGGTTGTTTTGGATGAGCAATGTCTTCTTGTGATCAGGGTTGGTTGTGTAACGTTTGTTGTCAGTTTTCAAGTCTTATAGCAGATTATGATGTTTGTTGGTCAGTAGCTTCGGGTTTGGTGAGGTCAGGAGAATAACTGCATCATCTGCACTGCATATTCAGTAATTATATTCTACCATTTATTTACTATTTTTCGTTTATTGTTGAGAGACATCTTTTAAGAATCCTACTAAATTTTAAAATATGCAATTTAAAAATTTATGAAATCAAATGTTATTTATAAAATTTGTAATAATAATAAAATAAAGCCAAACCAATATTACGGATTACAATTATCTTGATTTTTAGCTATACTGTGAAATAGAGGCGTACCATTGTTTCACAGGGGAAATACATATTTTCAAACCATATCTGAATCGCTGAAATGAAATATTTGTAGATTGAATATTCTGTTTGTATTAATGTAACTTTCCACATGACGTGAGTTTATCATTTATTAGAGCAGTACACATATCACATTTCGCAGCACAATAAGCTCATTCGGCATATTTACGTAATTAAACGCTTTCCGGCGTCCATACGAATTATGCGCTAATTTTTCTATTTGTCTATTATATTACAATTAACCAGCTAAGGCTTGACGTGCGTAAACAAAAAAAAAAAATTATTTGCATGTTTAAGGGTCGTTTTTGCAAAATAGAAAACTGAATTTTTCGTACAAAATTCATGGCAATTTTAATACTGCTTGTAAAAAATTGGGAAGTGAAGTAAAAGATCTAATTACAGTCAGTTGAGTCAGTGACCCAGTTATTGTCGATTTCTACATGTTCTACAGTAATTGGTGAATCCTTCATCAAGAATGACAACCACAAATATTTTTTCCATAATTTGGTAGCATTTTAAAATAACTGTTTTAACCATGAGCATGTTAGGTTTAATAAAGACATAGATATGTTGGTATCGATAGCTATATTTAAATTCTAAGGTAGTCTTAAATTATTTAGTTTTAGATTTATTAGAAAAAGTTTAATTTTTGTGTACGCATTTGCTGATCAATGAGAGAAGTTTGTTTCATTGTCAAGTATAGAATAAGTTTTTTTTTACATTTATAGCAAAAGACATAGGTTACTATATTAGGGAAAAACCAATAGAAAAAACCCAATTACCTTCATAAATGATGGTTAAAAGGATTTTACAGGAAAATTTTGATTTAGCGCCAAATACATTTAAATAATTCTTTTATGAAAATGTTCTTTAGTCATAAGCAAAACATTTAAAAAGCTGTCAATATGTGACGATAATATGACAAATAGAGAAACATTACAACAATCAGCGGAAAATCTAAGCTCTTTCATGTTATTTTAATCCCAAAATAACAAAACACCATTATCAGCATTCAGCACGCGACACAAGTAAAGTGCTAGAGGCTGCAATAGAAGGAATTTCCATTAAAAGGCGCAGCGAAAAATCCCTGAATGACTTTATGCGACAAGGTTTATGGAAAAACTTCAATTGAGACAAGAACTGGCCAACCCATGGTTTTGAAATAAGAAGCGGAAACAGTTCTCGTCGATTGGATGTTAGAGTTGACCAAATGTAATTTGCCTGTTACCAAAACCCAATTAATTATCAACGTCAAGTATTATTGTTCGGAACAAAAACAGAAAACTTTCGAAAGAAACAATAAAACAATCTTTTTTATTTCAGTTAAACTAAGTGACCAATATTTGAACATGCATAGAGCGTAATGTGATAATAATTATTATTGGAACAATCGGTTTTTATTTGCTACTTTCACAAAAAAACTAAAATTGCTTTTTTTTCTATAAAATTTGTTCTCTTATTTTTGGGAGCTAAGTTTATCGTTGGAGTAATTATTTTAAAAATGTTTTTTGAGAGCATCAAAAAAGCTCAGATTGTTGACTATCAAGGATAGTCAGGGACTTAAGTCTCTTTTACTGAGACACTTGTCGATAGGCTCGAACCAGCGTTATCGTAAGCTTTAATTAAAATGGCAACACTGTCGACCGGTCAGATGTAAGTGCACTGAAAGCTTGCCCAGCGGCGCCGGAATTACGCGATATAACGAATTCATAACTCGGTTATTTTACAACAAAAAAAAACGCATACATGTTCCTGACGACTAGTACTATTACCCATAAAAATATGGACCCCCACTTAAAGAATCATTCTATATAAAATATTGGGACTGGGTAATTGCAAACGATTTTCCTCAAAATCAAGAAATGTCTGCGTCTTCTGTATATTTTTACGTCTTGAATATTTTGTAATAAAATGTCGTGTGAAATCGCAAAAAATTAGACGATATTTTTTCCTTAAATCAATTGCAGGAACAGAAAAATTTCGATAATTTCATGTCAGTATGTCTCTTAGTTTTCTTGGTAACTGGAATAAAATTTCTTGTCAATATCTAGATTTTAGTTTTTAGACCATACGTTTTTTAGAAAGATTGCTATAATTTTAGTACTAATACCAATTAATAACTTAGCTCCCCAATCCAACGTGCGTGTACTATTTCCTTTAAATATTCTTTAATGCTTACGTTTATCCAGAAACATGATTTTTAGACCTCTATCATAAGATGTTTTTTCCCATATTACACACCTGAAACAAAAATCAATGTTAGTATGAAAATGACAATATTTTTAAAATCATTATTTTCAACAATTTCCATTAATCACAACTATAAAAAAATTTAAATTTAGTTCTCAGGTAGACATAGCTGATCGTTCTCTCTTGTTATTAATAACGCATGATATAATTTGCGAATGCCGACAATATGTTGTGGTGGCCAATTATAGGTCGGTCACCACTATGATGCCAGTCTAATGCTAATCGTCCAGAGATGCAGTGACATAGAAACACAAACAGTGTAACAAACTGTTATAGTTGTGATGGTATTTATAGACCAATCTGTGTTATTTTTAGCCATGTTAATTTAGGAGATTTGTCAATGGTCATATGTCAAAACTTTAAAATAACAGAATATTAGTAATTTTTATAATGAAATCACCTATAATTCGAGTGTATAAATGAGTTGGTTGGTTTAAAAAAAACGGACAGCTGCTACTGACAAATAAATAAATGTGTTTAGTTTCTTGTCAAGTTGTCGTGTTGCAAGCAGAAGGAATGTAAAACTATCTAATTAACCATCCGTTGATTGCTTTAGTTAACGCTGCACCAGTTCGTTTATTCCTGTTAAAATGTAATTAACTCAGTATATCCTCTTATGTCTCCTTTATGAACTTGATGCATAAACTACAACATACTGTTAAAAATTTTAGCAAAAATATAAAATTGGCACAGAACAAGGGAAAGATGAATATTTCCGATATTCACGAAAAATATATTGGCAAAATATTTTTGTTTAAATATGCGGTAATAATAATGAATAATAAACACACAAAATTATGTCAGTATAATTTAAAATGTTTCAAGTTAACCGGACATGCCTATTGGTATGTCCGGCCAACGTACGGACAGCTATTGTTTGAAAGCATATTTTTTGACCAAGTAAATTTAAAAAATGTCAAGTCCGTTGATTTTTTTATTTTTTCTTTACTACCACCGTACTATTGGTCGATACAGACATTGTTCAACTACGAAATTGGCTTGAGATAGGTCACCTAACAAAATATTTCAAGGTTTTAGTATGCAGATCTTCATTCTAATAATTAGAAATACTTCGAATTAGAAGGCAAGAAACCATTACCAACTCGTTTTGAGAAAAAACTTCTCTAATATTCTTGAAGATCCATATTATGTACAAACAAAGAAGGCAGACATAAATTTGAAACAAATTAGATAAACTTTGCTGGTGTGTCCAAGCAGCTTTGCGATCTTCAGCTTTGATTAATGAAACTGGATAGGAGACAAGGACGACAATTAATTTACTTTTCGTTAATAAGGTAAAGACCTCAAGAGTTTGGTAAACACAAGAAAGGAACCTCATGAACCTCCACAGTACGTAGTACTCAAATAGGCCTGGGTTAGAGAGTTGCAGTCACTTCATAGTAAAAAGAACATATTGTGAGTTTTTTTGGAAGAAACGCTTTACCAGCTACCAGGGAAAGTATACAGGAGAAATCAGAGCAGCGTCAGCAAGTTTTTAACAGGAATTCATGCCACCGAAATCAAACTTAAATCGTAAAACACACAAAGAAATGATCAGCGATTATGGTTTACCTTACCAGCAGATAAGGAAAACCCTTGGTTATTAATAGACGCAAAAGATTACCATTAGTGCATCACAGAATTAATAAAGGTCTCAGTCTATGCTTCCATCATAAAAAATCTAGTCAAAACTATCGAGAAACACTTCTCAGATACGGCTTAAGAATCCTGCTACCAGCTACCTGTGGCACACTGATGAGAACATAAAGAGTTCGAGACCGGTCTGTGTCTGGTATAGAAAAGACAAATAACAAATTTGGCCACCAATTTGGATTTATAGGTATAATTCAATGGGAGTAGGGGCCTTTGCCCGTTCAGTAGTTGTTTCCTATAATCCTATTTAATATTCTAATTAGTATTGGTGTAACATGACAATTATAAATACACCAATTGGAAAAGCAGTTGGAATTGAAAGGCCATTGAAGAAAATACAATACAATGAATTGGATAGACGATCTGGGTGGAATTTTGGTCATATTTAACTTTGTATTTCAACTTCATTAGGAACATATACAAACCAAAAGCTGGAGCAGGAATGGGTTCGCCTTTATCATCAGCACTTACCAATCTGTTTATGGAAGCTCGGAGTTAAATGTTTGTTTCGATTAGAAATAAGGTATGCACCAAACCGACTCATACCAACAGGTACCTACCTAAACACGTAGTCACCTTTTAAGAGAATTACCAGGCTCCTCGGAAAAAAAGTTACCTAGAGACTGACAGACACGTTGCCACCTTATATGTGGGATACCTTTAATGTGTTATAGTACCTATAAAAGTTTTACAATAATATATAGTTTTGCACGGGCATTTTTTAACAGGAACAAGATTCAAATCATGCCTTTCTTTGAAAAAATTTACGGATAGTAATTTTTGGAGCAAAAATAAACCATTTTAAAGATTCACAGGCTCGAAGTTAATGATTTGTCGAAGAGTTTTCGGGTGTTCTTCCTCGTTGGAAATTTTGATTTCTTCAAGTTTTGACCACTTTGTCGTAGTTTTATCCCTCACTTTGCTTCGAAAGATCATAACAAGAAAGTTGGATTGTCAAAAATTCAAAATAATCAACACGAAGACCAGTCCAAAAATAATTTTGTATATAATATATTTAACACATCAGGTCCCAAACAATAAAAATACATTCAGACCCATTGTAAGTTGTTTTATAAAAATAAGTGAGTAGAAAAATAAAAAAATATATATAATTAGTTATAGGCTGAAAGTGGGTTTAAACCCGGTTCGGTCTTTTTGTTTTAACCCGGTTTTTTCGGTTTTTCCAAAATTTGAATTTGCCGCCATAAAAATAACTTAACCTTACATTTTCGGCCAATAAATTTAACGGTCGTTGAAACAATGGGCGTAATTTGGAAGTTTTATTTCATCTCATATATTTTATGTTTATAAGATCCTGTATTGTACTTGAAATAAAGCAACTTTCTAGTTTTTGTTTATTTGATTTATTTATCATTAGGACCCAAATAAATAGAGCTGGTATTTTGTAGTCCTACTTGCTCCTCGACTTAATTGATAAGTAATTGATAATTTTAATGATTTATCACTTATTCCACACATTTTAAAATTCAGTTGATTGGTAGGTATCAAAAATTTTATAATAATAACACCATAATACACCACATGTAGTTACGACCCCCTTTATCCCAGACTTTATCCCAGACGGCTCTAGAAGAGCCTTGTGCCGGAATAAAAATAATATATTTCTTACCAGAATTAAGTTCTACAAAAAATGGAATATAATTCGCTTTAATTACAATTAATTTTAAATTTATAAACAGTAAAATGTGAGGTTAGGTTTATGAAAATAAGTCAAGGAAGGATTTTTATCAATAAGAGATTTTGGACATAAAACCTGGGATTATTTGGTATTAAATTTAATGACTTTTAAAGAACAACTCATTGGAATCCATAACAATGAAAAAATGGGGGTGGGTTTAAACCCAGTTTTTTCATTTGGGTTTAAATCGGGTTTAAAAAATAAAAATAAAATAAAAAAATTTAAACTAGGTAATATAGTAGAAACATTTTCTGACGAGTTAAATGTGAAAATGGATGGATTCACACCTGAAGCAAATTAAAAATGTATTTGTGATTTGCTTCACATTTGGAAAAAAGAATGGCCCGAATGTGGTTCGGATCCACAATACATAATTTCGCTTCGCTTAATAAAAAAATACTAGGATTTTCCAGGGGTTGCTTCAGTAACTTGAGAGAGAAGAGAACATTTTAAAAACTCTTTTTTATCTTGTATTAGGAGTTTCGCGTGCTAAAAGCATAAAAGTACTTTTCCTAAATAATAAACTTTAAATATTTGTTAAAAACTAAACCCAGACAAATTCTGTTTAATCTTAATGGCAGACGAAATCCAACTCATTAACCTAGTGCAAATAATTTAAAGGTTTGTGCGAACAACCAAAATAAACCTAAAAAAGCGGCCTAAAAAATGATTTAATAATAATTTGCTTCTTTAATCTTTAAGCCATTTAGAAAGTGATAAATCCACCGATATTTCATACAAAAGATATGGTTTTTGCTACACTTCGATATTCCTCTAAAGACAATGTAGGTCGAACTTGAATTCTGAATAGAATTTTAAACGAGGTTTAATGACTAATGTTCAAAGAAGTCAAAGGCGCTTATGTACTTAGATAAGTCTGAGGGAGACTAGTAAATCCCAGTAATTGATAATTCATTTGTCAACTTTACTGCTATTTAAGTTCTAATGCATATCGATAAATGAAATATTTAAACAAATTTAATGTAAAATAAATTTTTGGCATATATACCAAAAGCGAAATATTTAATTAAACCTCGATGAAAAAAGAATTTGTTAATGAAACAATAAAATAATATAATATTTTTAAAATAAAGTTATACTAATTTAATAGAAATTGGCAATGTTAACTTTTTTTTTTGTACATATTTTCACTCTCAATAAACTTTAAAGCAGTAGATACGTCATCTCATAAACACATTAAATTTAATGTTTATTATTCAACCGTCACCATAAACCAACATTATCCAATAATGCAAACAATGCTATTCTCCAATTTCATACACAGGCAACAATATTGTCGAAGATATGTAAACAGGGGATGATACCGCTTTGCATATTTAATTCATTCACGCATTAAAATGACACGCTGTAATGAGCGACACGAAAAATTAATCATGCAGGAAAATCAATAAGAAAATTAACACAACGTCCAAGTGAACTGTTTGCTGAGTTTGCCTGCATTGAAAAAAATTAACTTTGTGACGGCGTTGGTCAATAAAATTTATATTGCGAATAACTAAGTGTACCGACGACAAGTGGGACACACTGTATGTATGTGATTTTAATGTTTACAATTGTAATTAAACTCTTTAATTTTATCATCCTCCAATAATTTTAATTAAAGTTCACAGGCATACTCTGCTCATATTTATGGTGTATTTTCAGCTTTCGTAAAAGGAATATCTACTATTAATTAAATTTTTTTTAAACCAGCAAACATAATCAAATTATTAATCTGCAAACAATACCAACCCAGCAGAGAACATTTCAATTAATAATAGTAAGTGTAACTGCAGGAAGTCATACCAATTATATTAGGTGTTCAAATATTGACCTAGTCGTTTTGATTTACGTGGGCTGGAGTAATATTTACAATGTTTATTATTATGTCATACGGCTTTTTAATTCAACTAGCGTGATTTGTTTACTCAGCATCTATATTTTAGTGTATATTTTTAGTAATGAAGCTTTTTTGCTCATAAATTATTCCTTTTAATTTGTTACAGTTTCCAATATGATTTGCAATACCCTTTCAAATAACTGTAACAAAGTAAAGCGAGTCGTTTTATAATTTAATAGATTTTTTCTGAATTATTTAATATTAGTTAATAAATACTGCACAGTATCAATTTAAATTGAATGTGATATAATTTAATAATGAATATTAATTATTTACCCGACTGGGTAGTATGTATGTACGTTGCAACTTTACTTTGCATATCCCGGTGTTCATAATCAAAATTATATGGAATTTACGTTTCGAAATCAGCATTCATAATAATCCAGATGAAACTTGATTTAAAATTTGATACGGATGTATAACTGGATTGTGGAAATTTACATTACTAATTTCGAACACGATCGAACACATTTCGAAAAGTTGGCAAACAAATCTTGTCTATAACACGTTAGAAATTTACTTTTGTCAAACAAGAACATTGATTATGCATCCTTAACGTCTCATATAAAAGTGATCTCTTTGGACGCTAAATATTTTCATGAACATGTGAGAGAGAAGAGTCCCTACAACTTATTGTGGAGGCTAGACATCTAGATCACCGACAATTTTCTCATTCGAAGCAAATCTCGAATAACTTTTGCTTTGTTTCAAGATGGACTTGAACTATCGATAATCTCAAAAGTAGAGTAGTAATGGCGGAGCTGGGTCTCCCCCCACCCTTTTTTTTTTGTGGTGGGGGGTAACTAGGGTAATTCGAGTAATGTAGGTAATTAGACTGATGTAATTGCAATAGAGGTAATTAGAGTATTGCAGGTAATTAGCCTGATGTAGTTGCAATAGAGGTAAGTAGAGTAATGTGCAGTAATTAGACTGATGTAATTGCAATAGAGGTAATTGGAGTGGTGCAATGCAATTGTAGTTGTAATTAGTGTATGTACTGATATGTGTATGAGTATTTCAAGTAGAGGTGGTGGGGCAGCTTCACTCCGTGTATATAAATGAGGATGAGGAGCACACAGCCATTTGTGGTGCTAGTCTCCCAGAGTAAAGACATAAAATGTATATTTGTACTTCTTGTGGTGTAAGTTTTACACGTGGTGACAATTTGCGAAGACATCAGAGGCAATCTTGTAAGAAGATACATGATAGTGGTCCGCAAGCAAAATATCCTAAACTGGAATGTAATCCTTCAACATCTACAAATATGGAAACTTGTAATTGCTGTAATGTGACTCTAAGCACAACCCAAATGAATTCCCATAGAAGGACATTGCAGCATAGGACAAATTCATGTGTTCCGTTTATAGAAGGTGTAGAAATTGTGCAGAGCGCTTTCAAATACAGGATTGTAACCTATCGAGTATATAGCGAAAATAATCACCAAGACTATGTAATGTTCTTCAATGAAATTAGATCAAAAATATTAAATCTCTTCGAGGAAGTGTTACGTATTCATAATACAGTAAAAGTAAATATGGAAACGTTTGCTACGTACGTATTACAGACACAGGAACTATCTGAAATGAAATCATTTAACACTTCCAACAAAATCTTGGATCAAGCTATGGATTTGAACAATACTTTGGACACCTTTGTGGATGCTATGATTACACAAACTACGGAGTTCCTGGAACGTGATTCAGGTATTTAAACATACATTAAGGTGGAAAGAAAATGACTAATTATAATTTAATTTTAGGATGGGCCCTCGAACGAATTGCTTTTGTTGAAATCAATGTGAATAAATATAGTCCTCTGGGTGGTTCATCATATGTCAAGTTGCCAAAATCCATAGAAAACAAGAAGGCAGTGGTAAATGTAAAAAACCAGGATCAGTATTGTTTTGCTTGGGCTGTAACTTCAGCGTTGTATCCTGCAAATGGCTGCACATCTGAGACCTCATCATATCCACATTTTTCAAGAGTTTTAAATTTATCAGGTATGAATTTTCCAGTAAAATTGCGGGATATTTCAAAATTTGAGGAGATGAATAATATTTCAATTAACGTGTACGGGTTAGAAGAAAAATTTGAGAATAATAGAATAAAGTATGAAGTTGTTGGGCCTTTACGTTATTCTGAAAAAAAACTATTTATGCATGTAAATTTGTTACTACTTTCCGGTGAATGTGGTGTAAATCATCACTGTAAGAAAGATTGCGCTAATAATCACTATTGTTGGATAAAAAACTTGTCTAAGCTAGTTTCCGCTCAAATTTCAGCTCATGATCATAAAAAGTACTTTTGTGATGGTTGCTTACTATATTTTAATAATGAGCGTCAGTTATTCCAGCATCAGAGAAATGACTGTAATCATGTTTATACAACAACACCATCGACACAATTTCGGATTGATAAATATGGTAAACAAGTACCTGAAAATATATTAAAATTTGAAAACTTTGAAAGACAAATGCAAGTACCATTTGTAGTGTATGCAGACTTTGAATCAATTCTGAAACCTATTCATACTTGTGAACCGAACCCCGAACGTTCTTATACAAATAAAACTTTTATACACGAACCTTACTCCTTCGCATATTTCATAAAATGTTCTTTTGACAATTCTTTATCAAAATTTGAACTCTATCGAGGATCTGATGTAGCCAAAGTTTTTGTATCGCGTATTGAAGCCGATGTAAGGGAAATCTATAACAGATATATGAAAGATATAGTCCCAATGGCTAAACTCACAGCACAAGAAAGACAAGACTTCCTGAATGCGACCGTATGCGGTATATGTGAGAAACCATTTAAAGTAGAGGATGTAAAAGTTAGAGATCATTGTCATATAACTGGTAAAGTAAGATTTGGTGCCGCACACTCTGTATGTAACTTAAATTACAAATTACCAAATTTTGTACCTATCATATTTCACAATATGAGTGGCTACGACAGTCACCTATTTATAAAACAGCTCTGTGCACATAAGGACAGAGTTGATGTTATAGCACAAAATAAAGAAAAATATATATCTTTCACGAAACACCTTTATATGCATGATTACGTCAATAAGAAAGGGGAGAAAAAACGGAAATTTATACAACTACGATTCATCGATAGTTTTAAGTTCTTATCAACATCGTTGCAAAATTTAGGGGGCAACTTAACTGATAACCAATTGTTTGTTACGGGAAGTTTCTATACAGATAAGGAAAAATTTAATTTAATGAGGCAAAAGGGTGTATTTCCATATAGTTTTATGGATAGTTTAGAGAAACTAAATAATGTAGAGTTACCCTCGAAAGATGAATTTTACGATAACCTAAATGAAGAACATATAACAGATAAAGATTATCAGAGGGCTAACGATGTGTGGAACTTGTTTGATTGTCAGAATTTGGGCGATTACTCAGATCTTTATTTAAAATCAGACGTACTCCTTTTGTGTGACGTATTTGAAAATTTTCGTAAAATTTGTTTGGAAAAATATAAACTTGATCCTGCTCAGTATTACACTTGTCCGGGTCTCTCGTGGGACGCTATGTTAAAACTAACCAAAGTGGAGTTGGAATTATTAACGGACATTGATATGATCCATTTTTTTAAAAAGGGAATACGTGGTGGAGTAAGCCAGTGTACGGAAAGGAAACATATTGCGAATAACAAATTTCTCCCTAACTACGACCCCAAAGAACCTTCTTCATTCATCACATATCTAGATGCCACGAACCTATATGGGCATAGTATGTCGCAACAATTGCCGACAGGTGGATTCGTGTGGCTGTCCGAAGAAGAAATCATGAATTTAGATATTACGAGCATTTCAGATGAAAGCACCCATGGGTATGTTCTCGAAGTAGACATACATTATCCACAAGATTTACACGACTTACACTCAGACCTACCCTTTTTAGTAGAAAATATTATTCCACCAAAATCAAAATCGAAATTGACAAAACTGATACCAAATTTAAACGATAAGAGGAGATATATTGTGCATTATATAAATTTGAAACAAGCGCTAGATAACGGGTTAATGGTTATAAAAACACATAGAATACTTAAATTCAAACAATCACCTTGGCTTAAAAAATATATTGACCTAAACACCGATATGAGAAATAAGGCTAAGAATAAATTTGAAAAAGATCAGTATAAATTATTAAATAACGCAGTATTCGGTAAGACAATGGAAAATGTTGATAATAGAATGGATATAAAATTAGTTACCCACTGGGAGAGCGTTAGGCGGAGTATGGGTGCAAATGCATTAATAACACGCCCTAACTTTAAATCATGCTCAATATTTACTGATGATTTTGTAGCCATCCATATGGGTAAACTAAAGGTAGTCTACAACAAACCAATTTACGTTGGTTTTTGTATCTTGGAGTTGTCTAAGACAGTATTATACAACTTTTTCTACGACGTTATCAAAAAACATTTCGGCGATAATGCTTCTTTGCTGTATACAGATACGGATTCGTTGATTATAAAAACATTTACAGATAACTTTTATAATTTCATAATACAGAATCCAGACAAATTCGATACATCTAACTACGAAGAAATAAATAAATTTAATATTCATAAGGGCTTGTCGGTGTTAGGTAAAATGAAAGACGAGTTCCCCTCTGATCCCATTATTAGTTTTTATGGTACGGGTGCGAAAGCTTATTATATACAATCGGTGGATAATGAACTCAAAAAAGCTAAAGGTGTGAAGAAATCTGTTATTAGAAAGCAGCTGTCAATAGATGACTATAAGAAAATCGTTGAGCGGGGAGGTTTAATATTTAGAAAAATGAATACGTTTCGGAGTTGCTTGCATGACATTTACACAGAAATAAAGAACAAAGTGGCCTTGTCCCAACACGATGACAAACGTTTTGTTATTCCTAATACTACTAAAACATTACCGTGGGGGCACCGTGACATATCATTTTTTCAGAGCGAACAAGAACAAAATATAGAACGACTGATAGTTGCCATAAATAATATGGAGAAAAAAAATGAAAACTTGGACGCTTTACTTGCAGCAATAGCTGATTTAAGCCAATAATTAATTTAAAATTTTTATTTCATCTTCTAACGTAAAGGTCGAAAATTCGAATACATGAACTACTAAACTGGAAAATTCAAACTACAAAATTTCACCAATATTTAATTGTAACATTATAATACAAAATTATTGTGATAATTTTAAGTACTTTCAAATAATAGAATAAAAATATCTAAATAAAAATCACAGTGTTGTTATTAGTAAACCTTTCTCCCAAAATAAGTTAAATATCGATTAGGTTAAATCGTAAATTATAAATAATGTAGGTAGTGACTTGAAGAGGTGTGTGTAATGATACAGTTTTACAATGTAAGAGTAGGTGACGTTGCTAAAACTAAAATGTCGTTTTATGCTGCAGTCAGGAATGTGATGTCATTTCAAATAGAAAGTTGTTGCGTCAGTTATTCGATGTGCGCATGACATTTAGAAAAGTTTGACGTCACTTTGTAGCGGGATTCTGTTGAGACAAAGAAAATCAACAGTGGGGTGAAAGCTTGGCTTGCATAAATCACGTGATGTCGTCCAACCAATGAGAGACGAGAGTGGTCACCCACTCCCTACCGTTGGAGGGGGAAGTTAGCTTGGCTTGGGTTTGAGGACGCTTACAAGATTCTTTCCGTCTTCGCCTGTGCTAGTGTGTGCAAGTGTGCTCTCGTGAATTTCATTGCTCAGTTTTTGTGAACAAAATGGTAAGAACCGTTAAAAATGTATCATCTGCTGGTGGGCGTAAAAGGCGCTCGTCGACACCGCCACCAACTTTACCGCCCTTGACTTTAATGACGTATTTGGCTACGTTTAAACCATCACCTGACGCATCTACGGCGTCAGGTTCCGCCATTAATGGCGGTGCTGTGAAGTCAGCAATAAAAAATCCATCCTCTGGCAGGGTTAATGTTTTAAACAACATTATTGTTAAAGATGGTATTGCTGCTGACGTTGGGGGCGCTTCGTGTTCTAACGAAGGCGGTAGTCAGCTAGCGTATCATGGGCACCATCAGCAGATGCACGGCAATATACATCCTGGCGCAGATTTACCTGTTTTGCACCTTGAAGATGGTGACCTCGGCAATACCGTCAATGTCACCGTATCCAGGAGTAATGCAGGTAAAGCCGTTCATACCCCGAAATTACATGGTTTGGCTTTAAACAAAAAATTTAAAGTCACACCATCTACTTCAGGGTGTCAGGATGTACGCGCATCTCATCCGCGCAAATCATCTATGTCTCTGGTGGCACATGACTCCGATGACGACTTTTTGCCTAGTAATGTAAACAACAATAAAAACACAAAGTCGTCGTCGGCGCCATCAAAAGGTAAAGGTAGACGTACAGAAACACAATCCATAGACTGTGACGCGACTTTATGGGACGAGATAATGGATTTCGCGCAGACAGTTGTACCTGCCCCTCTAAGTCCGCTACCTGCTTCACCAAAAAAAAATAAGGTTTCGGCAGGTAAAGGGCAGGTAAAACCGTCTGCGTCGTTTGTGGCTGTACCTCTACCTGGCAATAGCGCATTACAACAGCCAAGCTGTTCTAATGCGGTGTTGCCACCACCACGCAATGACGCATTAGAACAACCGGGTTGCTCTAATGCGGTGTTGCCACCGCCGCCAGAGGTAGCTCCGATTGTTAATGAGAATCCGCTCCCAGCACAAGCGGACTCTGATTCTGAATCGGAGGTGTTCTCGCAAGTTGACACCAAAACATCTGTTAAACAATTTTTTAAAATATACGGTCAACTTAAGAGAACACATGATTTAAATTTGAGGCTTTGTCGGGATCATCCGAAAATCTTGCGTCGTGCTGCTGATATGCGGGAAAGAGCCGCAAAATTAGAGGCCGACGTAAAGAGACAAAGGGAGGCTCTCGACAAAACTGCAAAGCAGATGAGGTTTATTTCGGATCAAATGGGTGGCTGAGCACTTGCGCACACGCGGCGGAAAGTTATTTTAAGTTAGATTTTAAGTTAGTTAAGAATATTGTTAGTTAGATAAGATTATTGTTAATTAGGTTTAAAATATAGTATTAATAAAAAAACATTAAAAAAATAAATGCCAAAAAAAATTTAAAATGTTTGTCAAAAAAAATAAATGACAAAAATAATTAAAAAAATAAATGCCCCAAAAAAAAAATAAAAATTTGTCAAAAAAAATAAATGACAAAAATAATTAAAAGAGCATACAAATAAAGGCAAATTAATTAAGTTAGATTTTTAAGTTATTTAAGAATATTGTTAGTCAGATAAGATTGTTAATTAGGTTTAAAATATATTATTAATAAAAAAATATTAAAAAAAATTAAAAAGTTTGTCAAAAAAATAAATGACAAATAATTACAAAAAAATGATACAAATAAAAGACAAAAATGATAAAAAATAAATTACTGTGTATTATTATGTAAGAATATATTGTTAAAAATAAATATAAAAAAGTTTAAAACAAATTTTAAAAAGTGAATAAAAAATGATAAAAAAATTAATTAGTTAATAAAATAAATACACCACATGTAATTAATTAATTGTGCATATTATGAGTACATGTTTGACATGAATAAACACATAATGTAAAGGTTAATTAATTTAAATAAATAAAGAGTTTAATAGGTTAATAACAACATAAAAAAAAAAAAAAAAAAAAAAAAAAAAAAAAAAAAAAAAAAAAATTAAAAAAATCGAATTTTAAACACATGAAAATCAAAATTAATGGTTAATTAGGAAAGGTCAAAGGTCAAATTTAAAAAAAAAACCGGAGAACCACCACCTCCTTTCTCCGGGGGGCGTCCGAGGATTCGATCCTGTGGTCTTCTGAGTGACCTCAAGATCGACGCGTATTTGCCCGCTCGGCTACTCGAACGCCCCACAAGAGTTAGGTCTATTTCCTAATTTCAACAAAAAACTACCTGCTCATCGATCCGTATTTACCAGGCAGGGTCGCATGGCCTTAGGCTATAAAATCAACCCAAGCTATCGGCTTTATACATTTACAACTGTATTATTTTGAATCAGTTTATATCTTGAGATATTTTAATTTAATTTAAATAATAATAAATAAAAGATAACCATTTTTTTTTCAAAATACTTTTTAATAAAATCATTCATATGTTCATTTGTTTTAATATTTATATGATTTACTAATTTTTACAACTTGTAATATACAGGGTGGCACAAATATTTTTATTAATTAAAAAATATATACAATTAAACTTAAAAATAAAATGAAATATAAATTTACATTAATAAATACTACTTATAACGAATCAAATTTAGTAAAACACGTTGTATCGTTCACGCAATTGTTTTATTTACATTATTACATGTATGACATACTTCAATTCGATGCAATTGCACCAAGTTTGTGCTGCAACATTTACATTTCGTTATCATTGCACCATCCAACGTCGTCGTTTTGTGAATATTTACATGCTGGTGACGTCCGGACACTATCCGTGTATAGGATATATAACATAGCCCACACAGGAAGTGTTTGGTTGCATCCGGCCTGGTTCTGATTATGACAAAAGACGCTGACGTGCAATATAGTCTCCGCCGATCATCATAATTGTTTAATATTTTTCCGGAGAAGGCTAACTCTCCCGCTTCGTCTTCCACATCATCCCCAAGACCTTCATCTACACTGACGGGAACCAGGTTGCCATCTCCCCAGTCGGCACCCTCTTGGTCGACATTGATATTTTCCACGATGATGGGATCCCCCCTGTGGACAGCATCTTGATTCAAGTCCTGAAGCTCTTGATTTACACCATCTCGGTGTAACACCATTGCACCCATATCATTTTCTGCCAGTTCAGTGAGGAATCGTCTATAAGCCATCTTTAAATGTTGGAACTCAACTGATTTGATGTTAAACCTCCTCCGTTTTATATTCTATAATTCGTGACGGTGACGCCCTTCCTATTGCGTCAAGTTTACTATTAGCTATTTAAACCAAGAGTGACCACAAGAGGAACGCATTCAAACTTCTTACGTAACACAATCGTGTCTTAAAACAGAAGTGCATACAATGGTCCTACCAAGAGAGTGGAAATTAAAACCAATAATAGCAGTACAACCGTATAGTTACAATAATTCAAGAATTTGCCATAATTGCTATACTGCATGGAGGAAGCAAATTATCAACCCATGCACTGGACTGTGCAAAAAGTGTGTAATTCAGAACCCAGTGCAGAAAAAAGAATTTCGAGACAATTGTCCAAATGAAACACAATGTCGCAATTGTCTTACCATACTCAAAAGAACGAATTTTGGTATATATCGAGACGTATGTGAAGCTTGCAAAGCAGACCAACCACAATTAAGACAACGATGCGTGTACTGTAGTAAGTACGAGGACAATTGTTGGAACAACATTTGCATAAAATGTATGTCAGGGGCACTCATCTTGTGTGATCGCATTGGTGTGTTTTATAGTAGTTGGACTCACCATAATAGGGACTGTTGGTGTCTTAATTATAAATAAATTATATTATTTGTATATATGTATGTGTGTATGTAATATATATTATAACCATAAACTGTAAATATATTTTTAGTATTGTAATAACATATTATTTTGTAGGAAACTTTTAAAATTATACAAAAAAAAAATGATTATTTTTAATTTTTTTACAATTTAAAATGAAGGAAATAAATTAAATAAATATTTAAGAGTTTATTAAGTAAATAAATGTATTAAATGACTTACAATTAATTTATTTACTAAAACTATTTATTAAATTATTTACAATGTTTAATTTATATGGATGCCTAATCTGTTCCCTCGCAGACATTATCGCACTCTATCAAGAGCTGATAATCTGACCAGTGGCTCTGGTCAGGTGATGGCTGGCCGTCTGGATCGTAGAACACCGTTTCCATAGACCATGCTGATGGTGATGTTGCCCTATCAGTGCTGCTGTCCGGGGGGTTATCTTGGTCCTCGCCTAGATTCTCACCTATCCAATAAGATGAAGGTGATATTGGTCTGTCGTCAATGCTATCTGGGGTAGCTTGGTCATCCTGGTCCTCTTCGTCTTCCTGGTCCTCTTCGTCTATCGAATACGATGGAGGTGACCGTTCCCACCAATCACTGCTGTCTGGGCCGTATTCACTAGGCATTGACCAGGTCGATGACGTTGATTTTGAGTCGGTGCTGGAGGAGACGCAATTTACTTGAGAAGTGTCCATGATGTTAATAATTTTAAATCTGACAAACAAGAGCGTTGCTGTGTGTTATATAAAGCAAACTAATCTCCACCCCCAGCAGTGGCGCCTCCTACAAACATTACTTTACAGGCACCTCTATTATTGATGATGGAGAGGGGGTAAACATTTAATGTATAGTGTTTTACTGAATCAATGAATAAGTCAGGTTGGCCGAGTGGTTAAGGTGTCAAACTTCACTAATTAAAATTCATAATAACACGTATCCTATGATTGGATATGAATACCCCCTCTATTATTTTAGAGTGACTCCCTCCCCACACTACTATATATATGGGAGTAATATTAAACCAAACTTAGTTGCATTTACTATTTCTATCTATATACCACGTATCGAAATGGCAAATCCATCTATTATATCTATTCTAAGACGGTTGGCGCAAGAAGATTCCAATAATTGGATGCTGTTTAATCATGAGGCTGCGGAGATGGGGGTACCTGCTGAGGCTGTGGAGATTGGAGCACCTGCTGATGTTGATGCCAATGGTGCCAACATCGATATCCAGGAAGTCATCGAAGGCGGCGAAAATGGTATAGTGGACGATGGAGTCGACGAAATGGTGGACGATGGTATAGAAGTCGATGTTGCGGACCTCATCGAGGAAGACCAGCACGAGATGGCTTTCCAGATAAAAGATATGGTGGCTGGTACAATGGACAAGGTGTGTGCTACAGCGGCCTTCGTTGTGGTATGCAGCATTGACCAGGGAAAATACTTTATGTGCACTAGGTGCTACGTATCGTATTCTCGCATGGTCGTAGAGGGGGCTGTTCACCAACACGCAAGTCTGCACAACACGGTTGAGTGGTGGGACGTACCTACCATAAAGTGCAAAGCTTGTGGCGATGACACAGTGACAGTCGGTGCCATCGAAGGTTGTTTTGTGTGCAATAATACTGGAAAAAGAACAGTACCCATATAATAATATTAGATTTTCTAGTTTGTACTTTTTATATTATTTTTTATGTTTGTTTAATGTTTAATTATAATTTTTAATTATATTTAATTAATTTTATGTTTTATGTTATATGTATATTTGTATCATTCTTATAATATAGATTGTAGGAAAATAAAAAGGAATTAAAACATTTATGTGTATGTTTATTATCTTTCAAGTGTTAAAAAAAAAAAAAAAAAAAATGATTATTTTTAATTTTTTTACAATTTAAAATGAAGGAAATAAATTAAATAAATATTAATAAAGTATATTCATTTTATTATTCATTTGTGACACATATTAAAATATTTCAATCGACATAACTATATAATGATACATTAATATATTTTTCTAGTTAATGACAATTTTAAACAATAGAAGCTATATCAACCCACGAATTGTGTTCTACAGATAGCCCCAACCACTTTACCAGCACTTTATTTCCTTTCTTCTTTAATACATTTTCAACTAGATACACATCGGGGTATTTTGCTTTTAGTAGCTCCATTTCATAAAAACATCCCTTGATTGGGTGTCCAAACAAGTCTTCTATCAGGTAAGTTGTGGGATTTGTTATGTTTATTTTGGTAATTTTAAAAAGTTCTGTTGAAAAGTTCGGTGTAAACCCTTTATCAAATACACCTTTATACTTGCTAATACGAACTATATCACCGAGATGAAATTTCGGTTTCAGAGCAATCTTAATATAATTATATACGTTTAAATGTGTAGTTGGTTTGACATCAATGGGCTTTCTGCCAGTTGTACGATGGACTTTGTCATTGTAACTTTTTGTAACGTTTGGTAGGATATCGAGCCATTTATATTTACCCATAGCTGAGAATTCTTTATACAACCAATTTTTTAATGTGCGGATTACTCGCTCAACAATTGCTGCTTTTTTTGTGCTATACGTAGAATAATGATTAATTTCGTGCCGCTTCATTAATGCGGAGAACTTTCTGTTATAGAATTCAGTACCATTATCGGTCTGTAAATTTCTCGGTGAATAATTTGCTTCTTGAATAATAGTCTGCATAGCCTTGGTAACTTCTACAGCTGCTTTATTTTTAATAGGTTTGGTCCATACGTACTTGGAATAGCAGTCAATCACTACAAGAATATAACGATACCCTCTATTTTTATCAGCGTATGGCTGCATTTCAGCTAGGTCTGCTTGCCACAAATCACCAAACCCCTTAATTATGGTTCGCCTTCTACGAAAATTTCGTCGAGCATTTCTATGTAACTCGTTAACAACTTGTAATTTTTCGCTGCTAACCTCCATTATAAAATTGTCTTCAGCTATATATCAACTTCAGGCATTAGTTCTGGTGGAAATGCTAGGCCTCCGGATTGCACCTTCTTTGGTTGGAGTTCGGTGGCAATATGCTCTAATTTAGAGATTCTAGTGATTAAAGTATTGCGATTGTTTATGGCCGAACGTTTAACTTCAGAAATTGCTTTATCAACATATTTCCTCATTTCTATTTTCATTTTCTGCATCATCTCATTATTTTGTTTATTGAAAATAGCGCGATTTTCTTCTCCACTTCTTATAAGTCCCACATCAACATATTTTTTCATTTCCCCAATAATTACATCGGTTGTATCAAAAATAGCTTTGGCAGCATTTTCATCATTTGTTTGTAGACGCTTGTTAACGTAATTACATGTTGCACCATCTTGATCATCGACAGGTTCCCCTAAATTTTTTAAACGCTTATTTTCAATATCATAGTGATTATCTCTGGTAAGTTTAAAACCCACGCCAGGTAATCCACGATGGGCTATTAACTTACTCGCACTAATTCTTTTGCTGCGTCCAAATTTGTCGATAGTGTTTACAGTAGACATTTCTGACTGCATCTGATGCGGTTTATAAATTGCAGACTATATAATACTTATTAAGTATAATGATACTATGTTTTATTTCATTTTTAATACACTATTTTTTCTTCCCTAAGTTCTGATATTATTTCTATTATTTCATTGTCGTGGTTGTTATTTCCCGCTATTTTCGAACTCCATAGTAGACGTAGACGATCCACGAGTTCGCTGGGTTTATTCCAAAAAATATATTCTTTATCTTTATTTCTGTACAATTTGTGGGTAGGTACACGTTTTAAGCCGTGACCACTTGTTGACGATCGTGTCGCAATTGTAGAAGATGTTAATGGTTTGATAATTTTGTGAAATTTTCCACGCTTAGTAGTGTTATAGCCATTCGCTACATCGAATTTTTTGTAAGGTGCCTTTGTTTTTCTTAGTATTTCTCCATATATCTTACTCCATTCATCATCGAGAACACCCTCTCTATTATCATCTAAAATTGTTGGGCGTTTTAGAAATATTAGATCGTACAATTTAGGACTACCTAGATACACGCCAAGTTTCTTATTGCCATACCATAGCGTAATATTTCCATGGGAAAAACGTATTTCGGCATTGCCCATCAGCAGTTTGCCTGTCTTGGGATCTACACGCACTCCATATAAACTATCATACTTGGAATCACCAGATTTTAAATTTTGTATATGTCTTTTTACAACCTCATGTCTTTTTTCTAGTTTACTAGCTGGAGAAGTTTCGGATACAGGGGTTGTTCTTATTGACGATGGTGGTGTTTCCATAATGGGGATATAATGTGGAACATCATCACCACCTACATACTTATCGGATCCTTCTTCAGAAGCACTCTCCCATGATACAGCCCTCTGGGTGGACACCCTTGATGATGATGGTTTTGAATGTAATTGTTGGATATGAGATTTGTTCTCTGCTGCTGAAGATATAACATTTAAAGGTTCAGTTATCGGTTGGTAGATCTTTTCAAGTGTTACGTGCATCTCCATATCTTTGTTCTTGATATAGTTAAACTTCTTCCGCACAGCATCTGTTGCCTCAATCAGCTGTCGCTTGAGTGTTATTTCGCTACTGGGATGTGCAAGATTGTTATATTTTTTATTATCTTTGGTAACCTTCATCTTAGCGCATACGTAAACGAAGTAATCCTAACGACGTATGTAATTCAAGTGAAGTTTTTAATAAAATGCATTATGGATATATGAAGCTATCAAACCCTTTTCTATATCGCCCACCTTGTACTTCTCTATCCTTATCAATCACTAGAAATCCATATTTGTCATTCCAGCACTTTGCACACATATTTTGAAATACTGTAAACGTTACATCAGGTGACACATGATCGGAAAAGATGTGATGCAGATTCATGTCGTCCTGTTTAAAGACAACAATTAAATTACTATTGTCTCTTATTAGCTGCTTCGGGATTCGAGAGTATGTCTGGCCAAGATAAAAACAATCCACATTTCTATGTCGGCCCATACTGAAATATCCCCTTATAACATCTTGTTTCTCACATATTACATCGTCAAATATAAACACAGACTCTGGCTTTGCCTCGGATGGTTCCACTATTTGCGTACCATTACTAAATGTATAAAATCCTAACCCCTCAATCGGCGCTAATACATTACGTAGATACTCATACTTGGGTTGATTTATAGACTTTGAGTATAGGTAAATATTTAAAAAACGTAAACCTAAACGATGCGTGATCAAAGATATTAAGACATTTGTTTTCCCACAATTCGAGGGTCCTATTATGAGGGCACGTACAGTTGAAGGTAGTAGTGGTCCATGGCGATTATCAGCACTTAACCCACGCCCAACTTTTTCATCCAAATTATCTATAGAAAGCGTTTGTTTCTGTTTCACAATGTGCATTGTACCGCGGCTAAATGTTATATAAGTAGATGTGTGATTTACAACTCTTATTTAAATGGTTTCTACGATACGATACACACGTGAAAAACGTACGAAGCGCGGTGGAGGATTAGTTAATTCCCTGATTAATAAGCTCCCCGTCGAGTTGCATTTGCCAGGTTATCAATTTTGTGGTCCAGGCACAGATTTAAATAAAAGGTTAGCACGAGGTGATTCTGGCATAAATCAGCTCGATAAAGCGTGTAAGCAACACGATATTGCATACGACAAAAATAGCAGTAATCAAGCAGCCCGCCATAAAGCAGACTATCAGCTTGAACAGGCTGCGTGGAAACGGGTGAAATCCAAAGACGCAGGACGTGGAGAAAAGGCAGCTGCTTGGTTAGTCACAACTATAATGAAGGGAAAACAACGTCTTGGTATGGGATGTAATTCAACAATATCTCGCAATCCAATAAGGAAACGAATCATCAAGAAAACAAAGAAAGGTAAGAAGAATGTTAAAAAGACAGCGTTTGGATCTGGGATAGTACGAAAAGTGCGTGACACACTGCGAAATGCTGGAGGCAAAAAAGTAAAAGACCAAAAGAAGGTGGTTGAAATTGCTCTAAAAGCTGCACGTCGATATATAAAACAGGCCGGTGGAAAACGCAATATTCAAACACCTCGAATTATACCAATTCCAAAAGTTGGTGGTATTTTACCTCTAATACCCATTTTTGCTGGATTATCTGCATTGGGTAGTTTGGCTGGTACGGCTGCTGGTATTGCTAAAGCTGTAAATGATGTGAAAAAGGGTAGAGAAGAATTAGCTGAAGCAAATCGGCACAACAGAAGTATGGAAGCAATAGCTATGAAAAGTGGTAAGGGGATGTATATGAAGCCATACCGAAAGGGGATGGGTCTTTATCTAAAACAGAATTCAAAAAACTAATAGACTCCCTACCTCGGAGACCTCTTACCGACATTGATCTTAAATATTATGCTAATAAAATGAAGGTAGCATACTTTCGAGGTGTATTTATGCGTGACTCACTACCAAGACATGGGCCACATTACAATGAATCCGCAATAATCAATTTGGATAGTATATATGGTCCTGGGACACATTGGGTGGCATATAAAAAACGAGGTAGTTTAGTAAATTATTTTGATAGTTTTGGCGACTTACCCCCACCTATAGAATTAGTTACATATTTCAATAACGATTCAAGGAGGGCCAACCAAATATTCTATAACTACAAACGTGTACAGAATTTTAACACAGTGTTGTGTGGACATTTGTGTTTAAAGTTTCTCTCTACGAAACAAATATAAAACGCCATGGAACTGAAATCTATGACCCCAGCAATAGATCGAGAAGGTATCAAGCGAATGGGTCACTCACTAATTGCATTCTCCCGTTTGCGTAGTCTGTTGAAGATGAGCAAACAACAACTAGCAGATATGCCCAAAGAGGTGATGATTGGGTTGGCTTCACATGAAATTGCATTAGTATGGGATAAGCTACCTACACATCTTCAGAACGATGTCGATATATTAAAATATCAATATTGTACAGAACATTACCTTAATGATTATGAAAGCAATGTTGACGTAAATGATGGTCCAACACCTAGAAAAATGTTTTGCTGCTATTGTAAGGTAAACGATGTAAATGTGGCATCCAATAACAATGTAAATATATTACCATCAACTTCTAAGAAGAGGAAATTATACCATTATTGCTGTAATCCACAATAAATTGGGTAACACAATTTAATTATATCAGTCATGTCGTACACGTTCACACTAACGAGCCGCTTAAGTGAGCTAAGTGTCAACTTTGATCCACCCATTGAACTGGATAGGAGCAGTCGTCATGGGTTAGGTTTAATTGGATTCTACTCTTACAACTCCATATACAATGTGGATGAAACAAATAACATCTTCCAATATAGGGTTAGTGCTAAAGATACATTCACTACTGTTCACATACCTCTGGGGGCTTATGAAATTGATGAAATCTATGCTGCAATGTTGAAAGCTATGAATATTGATGGAAAGGATTACACGCAAATATTCACTTTAAGGGCAAACAACAATACCTTAAAGTGCGAGATTTTGTCAAAGTATGAAGTAGATTTTAGACAACCAAATTCAATAGGAAGTCTGTTGGGATTTGGACAAATATATTTACAACCAAATAAAAATTACGAATCAACACAGCCTGTTGATATTATGAAAGTAAGGATGATACGCGTAGATTGCAATATTATTTCTGGAGCTTATCTGAATGCAGAAGAGTCACACACTCTCTTTGAATTTGACATAGACGTTGAGCCTGGCTACAAACTTACTAGAGAACCCAAAAATATCATATATTTACCTGTTAGACCTAAAGGGTGTCAGTTAATAGACAACATCACACTACGCATACTGGACGACAACGGTGATTTGATCGATTTTCGAGGTGAGAAAATTATTGTAAGGCTAGAATTGAAGAAAGTCGGATATCACCAACCAAATGGGTTTTAGATATAAACAGCGACAGCAAGTACATCACCATCAGTATGATACTGTAGCGAACAACAGTATGGATAAAAAGAAAGGGAGATGTGGAAAGCAATTCATTCAAAGTCTATACCTTAAACAGTTAAGACATAGATTGTCAGCTGAGGATCAAGCCTTTTTAAAATCTATTGGATTAAAACTGCGAAAAATTGGTCATAATAATGGTGGCTACTGCAACTAGTGACAAACTTGAGGTGTTTGATGAACCTGTGTTAGATCATTCCCTAGTTAGCCTACATGAGCATACATATAAACCATATGGATCCCCATATTACAGAAACTCTGATGAAATACGTATTCCCATCAATTTTCAAGATGTTATACTCGACATTTCAGAAAGTTATATATACATAGAGGGAAAATTTACTCCTAGCGACACCACAAAGCGTTGTTATTTATCCAATAATGCACTAGCATTTCTCTTTGAAGAGATACGACTGGAAATGGGTGGTGAACAAGTAGCAGTAGTCAGAAGACCTGGTATTACTACCACAATGAAAACTATGGTGTCGTATGGGCAAACGCATGCACGCTCATTAATAACAACAGGTTGGGGTCTCACTGAAAAGAGACAAGATATTTTAGATACCGCCAGTCACGTGTTCAGTGGCAAACTACCCCTTAAGTTCCTTATGGGTTTTGCAGAAGATTATACCAAAGGCATTCTGAATGTGAAGCAAGAATTAATTATGATAATTGCACGCTCATTTAAAGACTCCTATATCGGTGAGGTTGATGCAGAGTTGGAAATCAGCAAAATTGAGTGGAAGATAAGGCACATTGTACCTGAAGATCGACAAAAGTTAAAATTATTGAATCGAATTAATAAAAGTGGTAATAATACCAAAGTTAAGATGGTCTACCGTGCGTGGGATTTTTATGAGCTTCCCTGTCTACGCGATACTACCTATGACATATGGGCTCTTAAACTCTCCACCCGTCTTGAAAGCCCACTTTTCATCCTTCTTGGCTTTCAAGGCACTGATCAGGCCAATGATAGAACAAAGGATGTTACACAGTTCAAACACGCAGACATAAATAATATTCGACTATTTCTAAACTCTGAAGTATATCCATATGAACGTTGGAATTTAGATTTCGATAAGAAGCTCGATTCTGCAGCATATTATGCTTATGAGAACTTCCAACGTAGTTACTATGATAAAGATATGAGCGAACCCATGATGGATCTTGGGGAATTCAGGAAGAATCCTTTGTTTGTCATTGATTGTTCACACCAACCTGTTGCAGTGAAATCATCTACTGTCGACATAAAAATAGAATTTGAAACACGAAAAGCGAAATTTCCGGAACAAACTCGAGTGTATGCACTTATACTTCATGATACATATTTAAGTTATAACGCATTAGATGGCTCGGTTCAGAATGGTTTTCTCGATGTCAAGTAAAAAAAGAAAATATTTATTATTGTGGAATTAAGTAGTGCAACCTATTTCTATCAAGATATCTGGATAATTTTATCAACAATAATCATGATGTACTTGCAACTGTTTATTTTCTCAGAATGTAATTGTAGAATTAAATATAAAATTAAAATAAAAACTGTTCTAATTATACTATGATTGTATTTTTTGTTGTGTAATAAGAAATATGAAATAAAATGAATGTAATCTTTTAATGTGTATTTTATTTATTCAGTTTTATAATATAATATAAAATACAGAATATTGTTTACTACAGATACATACAATATTTGGTGTAATAAATATGACAATAGAAGATGAATATTATTTATGTATCTACATTGTTATCTTCTACATCAGACTGGTCGAGTTGATATTTTTCAATAATATTCTTAGGTAGGTACTCCATTATCTCGTATAGAAAATGTTTTAGTTCCACTCTGTCCATATGCTCACAAAACTCATCCAAATTTAAGAAGCCACGGGAATATCTACCACATAGATTTACACCAATGCTATACGCTTTAGAAGCTTCTTTAACCCGTCGAACTTCTTCAGCGTCGAAGCAGATATTCATATCATAATTTAATGAAACCAATGCATCCCTTATTAAGTCATCTAGTTTACAAGACAATCTCTCAATGGCAGATTTAATGTCTTCTGCAGGGGTCCATGTTTGGGTTGAATATTGCATCCACATCTTTGCTGCGTACCTACAAATAAAAAATGAAATGTAAAAAAATACAAAAAAAACAGCACTAAATGGACTTACGTTTGAGCTATTGGTGTACACGAAGTAAAAATATGTTGTACAAATGTCAATTTAGATATATCAGAATCTTTATAGGCTAACAAGTGATACTATTCTATAATACTCCTAGCATTCTTCCACAATATTCCATTTCTACTTAATACTTAAACTTAGCTAACTTAAATACTTTACGATTATTTTTGTTTGAGAATTAAACACCGAAACTTATTAATGGACTAGATTTTGCTCCAGGATAAGCTGGAGAACTTTGTCCTAAATATGTCAATGTAACTTTACCATTTGACGAATTTATTTTATCGATAGTGTTCTCACATATAATTTCCACAAACCGTTTCGGTAAAAATGATTTAAAAGTCGTAATTGAACTTTCCTCAAACAAAGTTACTATGATTGATTTTCCAAATCTTGTATTAACCAAAGATATTTTTTTTATGATATAAGGTTTATTTAAAATTAACGCTGAAATGGATCTTTGCTCTAAAACCTGCATATCTTGATTTATTAGCTCATTAAGTGCTAATAAGTCAACTTCGGAAATTGCCATATTTAAAATGAATATAATGAAAGAATTATAAAGAGTAATATAAGATATTGCTCACTTGAAATAACTGAAGTCACTGACTGCACTAGGCTGATTTGTTAGCTGTAGATGGTTCACGATAGAACACGATAGAAATGATTTTGTGTTGCGACTACATCTTCTTTATAGCAGTCTAGCTGAGCTACCCCACCACCACTACTTGGAGTACTCATACACATATTGGTACATACACTAATTACAACTACAATTGCATTGCACCACTCCAATTACCTCTATTGCAATTACATCAGTCTAATTACTGCACATTACTCTACTTACCTCTATTGCAACTACATCAGGCTAATTACCTGCAATACTCTAATTACCTCTATTGCAATTACATCAGTCTAATTACCTACATTACTCGAATTACCCTAGTTACCCCCCACCACAAAAAAAAAAGGGTGGGGGGAGACCCAGCTCCGCCATTACTACTCTACTCTCAAACACATATTATACTTGGCTACCGTTGCCCAGTAAATAAATCGAGACACTTTGTAGATAAGTAAATATATGCCACATATTTAAAATATCCAAAGCATACCACAAATACGTGGATGTCATGATTGAATATTAGAAATTGGCAAATATAGAGGAGAAAATCATTACTACAACCTTAACTGTCTCTGCTAGTATTTGTAGTATTAATGATTGGAGACAAGCACCCTAACAAGTTCTACATGCGCCGTTTTAATACGTTTAATAAGTACTTAAGCAATTGAAAAGTTCCTTTTTTTGAAATCATCGTTTTTTATTTTTTTTGAGATATTACCACATTTCTTGAAATTCCTATTTCTGTGTAAATATCACTTTACAGACCGTATGTCTTAAGTAATCACGAAATCTTTGTTTATTGATTGCCTATTGATCTGTCGAGCTAGATTTTCAATTTTTGCCACTAACTTTTCAAAAATTCAGAATCAGAAAGTTTTTTTTTTATCTTCGCTTTTTAATTGCTCTCGAATTTTTCAAATATATCTAAATTTCTTTGAAAATTTTTGAAAAATTGGGGGCAAAAACCGAAAATCTCCTTCGACAGAATGATAGATCGATAGGCAATTAAAACACGGAGATTTCAAAAAAAAATTTGTCGCGATTGCTTAAGAAATACATAAATAAAGTGATATTTACACAAAAAAGAGACATTTTTTGACGAAAATATAGGTAACTTTCTTTTTTTAAATTAATGTCTTAATACTTAAAAAATCGGATTTTTTTTTTTTAATTTTCGCTTATTAATTGCCTATTAGTCTGTCGAGGTAGATTATCGATATTTGTCGCTAATTTTCCAAAAATTTCCAAAGAATTTTAAAAATTTTTGAAAAGTTAGTGGCTAAAATCGAACATCTAGCTCAACAGATCGATAGGCAATCAAAAAACCAAGATTAAAAAAAAAATTGTCGTGATTACTTAAGCAATACGGTCTGGTCTGTAAAGTGATATTTGCACAAAAAGAGACGTTTTTTGATGAAAATTTCACATCTCACTTTTTTAGCAAATCAGAAGTTTGTCTTTGGTTTCGTTACCATGGCAACCCAAAAAATTTCCGGAAATTGTTCATCCTCCAGGGTACCCTGAACAACATTAATAAGTGAAATTTTTTTTATCAAATTATTGACATAATATGATCATATTTGACATTTGCTGTCACAAAAATAAATAAACTGTTGCAAAGTTTAAAAATATAAAAAAAACAGGATTCCACCCATTTTAGTGAAGAAAATATAATATAAAACATTACAGCAGATATAAATTAACCCCTTACGAGTAGTTTTCTGCAAATAAAATGGGTGGAAAGATTTTTTTTTACATTGCATACAGGGTGTCCTGTAAATAATGGATAATCCTGAAATTAGTAATAGGCCACTGCCGCAAGGTAAGGATTTTTTCATTCTATTTATTGGTGAGTATTCTAGAACAGTTGTGCTATCAAATGTGTATATGAGTTTTTAGATAACGACGACGGTATTCTCAAAAAAATATATTATCTTAGAGCAGAAATTTAAAAAATTTCAAAAGAGTGCTCGTATCTTTGAAAACCAAAGAGTTTTCAATAAGCCCAAGTTGTGATATTCTGATAGGTTATGGCCTGGCCTATTACCACTTTCAGCGGATTATCTATTACTTACGGGACACCCTGTATATGTAGATATCCTGCAACTATATACAGATGTGAAATTTTCTTACCGATTCCCCCGCGTGCTTAAATTAATAACCGGAAATTTTTCTCGTTCACAAATTTTTTTAGAAAATGGGGCAAAATAATTGATCTTTGTTCAAATCAACATGTAGGTACCCAATTTTTAAGATAAATTCTCAAGTTCCTCATTTTTAAATACTCGGCATATCCGTCGCTGCAAAATTTTGATACAGTTTTCCATTTTTCTTTAAATACATAATGCCTGGATAATTGTATTTTGCTCAACTATTTATGTAAAGAGTTCAAAACAGGCTCTATGCGGGTATTCTGGGTCACTGATTACAAATTAGATGTGAAAATTCCGGAAGGAGTATCCAATATGGCGGCAGTTTATAGAATCGTTTTACATGTACAGCAAGTGGATTTTGAGGTTGCTATTTTTTTGTGAAACTGCTCAGAAAATCCGCTTCGATGAAAATCTTACGGTAGGAAACCTTTCGATCATTCAAGTTTTAACGAGAGAGCTTGAAATTCAGATGATTTTTTGGGTCCCTGATTATGAATTTGAATGAAAATTATTGGAAGAAAATTCAATTTGGCGGATTTTTAGAATTATGTACTACTATTGTATAAAGAGGTTTCTAAAGTTGCTGATTCTCATTTATTGGTCAAAATTGGAATATTGAGTTTGGAAAATACACTTTGATGAAAATTGTAAGAAGGGTAAAATTGTTTTCTTTAATATGGCTACTGTGAGTGTTCCTGTGTATTTTGGTGCAATCTATCCAAATCCGGCATTAGAAAATGCTCCAATACGTCAGGATAATTTCTAATTGAAATAATTTTAAATATATGTAGTTTAAAATACTTTCTCGGTCAAAATACACACCCTCAGTTTAAAGTTTAAAGTACCCCTCCCGAGATCCATCCCCTGTTCAAAATGCTCAACCCCTTTACGAAATGAACATGCTTAAGGCTTTATTTCTTTCATTTCCATAAACATAAGGAATATTTAAATATTTTAGATATATTATTAACTTTCCAAATACTTATAACATTAAAAATATTTATAATTTTGTATATTTTAGAAAATCATTGGGGAATCCAGTATGTTAAATATTCCTCACTTAAATTACAGATTTCCACGTCGAATTCATAATCTGTGCCCCAAAAAAACCTTATAAATAATAGTTTTAAGCTATTTCGTTAAAAATATGAAGTTTTCCTTCCATACAAGTTTTACCAAAGTGAATTATCTGAACCAAGTTTTCGATTTTGACTAAAGAAGAGAATCATCAACTGTGGAAACCCCTTGTTATATAATATTACACAATTCTGTAAACTTATGTTAAAAAAACTTGAAATCCGCTATATTGAATTTTCTTCGCGAAATATTTCAATTTCCATAACAAATTCGTAATCAGCTATCCAAAAAATTCCCTGAATAAGAATTTCAAGCTCTTTCGTTAAAAACTTGAATATTCAAAAGTTTTTCTACAATGAGATTTTCATCGAAGTGGAATTTTCCAAAAAATTCAGAATTAGTAACCTCAAAAACCCCTGTAGCTGTAGGTCGGTGTTAAAATATAAACGAAAATCCTGTACATATGTTGTAGTCAGCACCACGAAAACCCCCATAAGCTCTATGGCGGTTTTCTTTAGATAAATAATTGAGCATCTAGAAACATCCATCCAAGTATACCATTTCTTCATTTTAACTGGACAGTTTAATTCTTCAATGTTCTTTCTATGCTCACTTAAATCGATTCATTAAGTGTTACCGTTTACGAGTAGGTTGGACCTGAAAGAGGACTCCTTGACTCCACTAGTAGAAACATAATTTTATTTACTTTCTATGTCATGCGTCTCTTAAAAACCTATGTCTGTCTGGCAAGCCTTTCCAAAATATCCATACAATTAAAAGAGAGCTAAGCAGGCCTAAGAAAATATTTTTTGCTTTTATAGCCGCTTAGTTTTTGGAGTAGATATTACAGACGACGTATTTTATTAGAAAACATTTAGTCCTGTAACTCCTGTATTGATTTTGTGTTATTAATAAGGAAATAACGAAATATCTCTATTTATATTCTTAAGATATAAAAAAATTATGCGTGGGTCACAAATGTTTTCTCTCTTCAATGATAGATCATTATATGTCATATTTATAAATTGTATAATGGGGATAATGTCTAAAAGAAATCAATCATGTTTATTTCATTTATTTGTTAATTTTTCAAGAATTTTATTTTATTCAGTGGCAAGAAAATAATAAACAGCGTTCGTCTTATGCAAAAAAAAAATGCAGAAACGATCCTGAATAGGAAATTACGCTCTCAATTAGGTTCATATTATAGATCTATTTCAAAGTAATTCAAAGACCTTAAGACGGCAAAAAACTAGAATATCCACTAAAAGTCCAATTTTTTTAAAGTCAAATGTTTTATTCCATATTTATAATAAGTTCTCTAACTATCGATATTATTACTTCCACAGGGCAGAATTTTAGTTACCTCACTATTTTTTATTTATACAGCAGCTATTCAATACTTCCACTCACATCAGTGGGCAGAATATTCAGGTATATTTTACTTTCATTTTAGTTTCAGAAGTTATCTGTTAATGCTACCGGGTTTGTGAATTCAGGTTTATTTCATATTCTTTAGGCAAGCAATTGAACCGGAAGTATCAAGTTCCAGGATCAATCAAGGTCTTAGCTGTTGGTGACTATACTACAGATTTCTTGTCACTGATAGCTTTTTGTAGCTTCTTTTCATAGACTTCTTAAAGAATCCGCCATCAACAATGATACAAGAAACAGATAGTCACGTTCCTGATGGTTCTTGGAACTTGACGGTCCTGGAGATTCATTGCTTATTTATTCAGGCTACAAAAATGTTCAATATCTTCGTGGTTGAAAATTCTTTTTGTCTAAGGAAGTGAAATAAACCGTAAATTATGAAACCGGTATGGCATTAATAAAGAATTATTGTGAGAAATGGTCTTCTAATTTTCCAAATATCTGACAAAGAACCTCGTAATGTACGTTTTGTTTTCGGTGGAAGATCAGTACCAGTTATTGCGCCCCAATCCCGACTCTTTATAGTTGTTGCAACTCATACTGAGTATTTCGAAAGAACTTCCGAAATAGGTCTAAGATAACTGGCCTAATTTCCTTGTTGGGGCGCCTATAGCAAATGTAACTGTAGAAATTTTCGTTATTTAATTCTGTTTCCATTTTGATGTTTTTATTGAGAGGCTAAGAAATATTTCAATATGTATGCATTTTTTGGTATTTAAGAGTAACGGACGATTGGTCGCATATGCACACATATGTTTAGTTTCACTGAACCAATCTGATTGATCTAAAACGCATTCCATCGCTATGAATATGGTAGACTAAAATCACAAAGGATTATTATTCGTTATATTCCCTTGTCAAAAAACTGATTCCTCAGCTTTTAATTATATTTTCTATTCTATTTCTAGACAAACCAAATCGCTCCTACGTTCACAGTTTTGATTTTTCACCTGTAAATTCCAGTTCTTCCTTCTAGCTCAAAAATAGGTATTACGTATATACTGGTGATTACAAAATAGTATCACAAATACAGTACGTAAAATAAAATCGTTGATTGTAAGCGACAGTTTAGCATTTAATCTTGAGGTATCTCCTGCTCTCATGTTTTGTAATAATAGTAATTTTAATTTTAATAGGGTTATGAGGTAAAATAATTTGGTATCCACGACAAAGATGATTAAAACTGTATAAAATTATAATGTTAGAAAACTGACAAATACTGTCAAATATTAAGAAATAAAATAGAAAATAAAAAATTTTGCAATAAAAATTTGTTTGCGAAACTTTTTTTATTTACTTCTTATTGCAAAAATGTTTGTTAGAAATGGATTTTCACAAAGTAACCTCATCATCAATCAACTATTTGAAACAAAATACCATTTTTCTAGCCAGTACGATGAAAGTTGTACGTTTTCAACGATCCGCTGTGATCAAGGAACTGAATTTTAAAATGCAGAGTAGCTACTAAGCGTTCCAATCAATGTTCAACATCTGAAAGTAAATTGAATTAAATTAAATTAAGAAGCCGTTATAGCGGAGGAATCATGCCTTATCCACATCAAATCCAGTTAATACACTTATCTGAATATCTTAACCCTGGTTTATTTCTTTGAAACACGAAATCAAAGTAATACCAACAAAAATAAAATCTGAATGAAGCTTAAGTTAAACATTGTTTTTCGTACAAATACATCTGAAGTAAGTAATATTTCTCGTATTATTCTTCCTCGCACAGGTAACGGAATATTCGTATTACATGATACGTAAAGACGAAATCCATCTGTAATTAAAAAAAAGACGGAAATATAATGTGAAATGAATACATATTTGCACTTCTTCAAATAAATTGTGAAAACTACGATTAACCTCGATTAAGTTCCAACTCGATCCGTCATCATTATACGCTTGACATCGAAAATGTTCAGCCAAACTTGAAACAAAAAAAAATATAAAGTAAAAAACCGAGTGGTTTCGAATATAAAAAGAAATGATGCCAATTGACATGGAGCTCCAGATTTACTGGATATATATCATTTGTGAAAGGGGGTGTACATTGTACAACTTTAAGGATTGAAGGATTTTTTGGCAAAACGTTCCAAAATTTTTCTAACCGATTTAAATCCAGAAGGAGGTTATTCCACAAATGTTGCTGAAAATAATCGTACAATTTGTTGCAACGTGTTGGTTTTGGTGATGCTATTTGATTATATCTTTTTTCTTTTTCAGTAAATATGCTTCCATTATTTCAAGAAAGTACTTATGTATTGTATGTATATTTTTCCTCCTCCTTTGCTGATAAACAGCGGCTGAAAGCAAATGCCTTCTACTTATGCCAATAACGATTTTTTCTTCGATATTCAACGCTCCCAGCAATGCAAATGCAAATTAAACCAACTTTATAACATTATAGGAAATTAATTGACCAAAATTAATTAAAAGTTTTTAAATTTTAACCAATCTTCTTATATTCAGCACTTCGTCAAAAATCTGAAAATACTGTTTTATCAATGTTGACAGGATATTTCAGAATCTTGGATGATATTGCCGAAATGGTTTCAGAATTTTTTAGTTATCGATCTCTATTATTAACCGAGATACATTTTTTTGTAAAAAACCGTATATAATTGAGAGACCCATAAATTCCCAGACAGAATGGTCCAAGGGAATAAGGTCTGGGGAACGGGGTGACCATTGAACAGGGACATCTCGACTCCGGCCAATCCAGCGATTCGGAAAGATTTGATGTAAATAGTTCCTAACATTTCTAGCAAAATGCAGAGAAGCACACCGTCTAGTTGAAACCAAATATTCTATCTTGTATCTTACTTGTAAAGTCAAATCATCAATAAATCGGGTAGTGCGTTTTGAAGAAATAGCAAAAATGAATGCCCAGTCACATTTCCTGGTAAATTTATAGGATCAATTTCTTTAGACCGGATATTTTTTTTACTTGTACTGTGTTTTTGTTCCTAATGAAAATAAGGTGTATTAAAATTGTTATCTTGTTATAATGTTATACTTAAATAAATAAAATAGTAGATTGTTGAATCCGTTGCGCCTACTAATTTTTGTCTGTGCGCCAGTGACTTAATTATTGCCATTTGTTTACAAAAGCGGCTGATTTCATTTAGAGATATTTGAAAATTATGAGATTACCGTAATCCATGTAAGCACCCATCAAGGAAGAATATTTTTCAACTTATCTCTAAAACGAAGTATTTTTTCAAAATTTGTAAGGAGACAAAAAATAATCCAAAACAAGTGGTTATCTCAAAAAAGATAGTTTGAAAATCATTGGTGCAGGCACTAAAAATCTGGGGAGGGGTTGGGTTACTGGACCCTCTTTATTTTGAATATTTGACAATTGTTTTTTGTTTTTAGTGTTTCAAAATATGTGACTCTTTAAGTTGAACCATCGTATCAAAATTTTAAATAAAAATCATCCCTTTTCTCTTCCTTTTCTTTTTTGAGATTTATTGCCACATTTCTGCAAATTCCTATCCAAAAAAATTGATTTATCTAAAACATTTTCTGAAATCATTTTTATTTAATTCCTATTAGTTGTCAAAAAACACCCTCTAACTGATCCTCTGACATTACGTCAAAGGCGTATAGAGGTTATTTCTCAGTTTTAAACTGGTTAATTTGAATATTTGTGAGATAAATCGAATTTTTTTGGATAGGAATCTCAAGGAATGTGGTAATAAATCCCAAAAAAGAAAAGGAAGAGAAATTATTTTTAAACTTTGACACCCTGTCTTATTATTTTTGCTCAAGGATTGGCCTCCTTTTTCCGGACACCCTGTATATTTCCAATATTAGCGATTTCAGAAATGTAGTTTTTAAAAATATTTGTACCAGAATTCAAAAAAATAGTTTCTCGCTTTATTTGAAACTGTTAATTTTGTTTTAAACATGTTTTAATTATTTCAAAAAAGGCGTGACCATGACGTGGCTAATGTTTAAATTCTTCCCATTATTAAAGTCAGCCGGCAATTTTTGCTGAACTTAGTGTGTTGGAAATTGAGAAAAATAATAAATAGAGTAGAATAGTTTCTCGTAAGCACTGCTGGTGGCGTCCTCTGTACAAAGACAAAGTATGTGGACGGAAAATAATTAAACAGAGATAGTAATAGGAACACGTTTTAACACGTTACATCACTTTGTATTTTTCACTCAACAATTTTTTGTATATCTATAGTTACATTTTAATGTTTAATTAATTATGACAGTGAGATTGTTTTTATTTACTCCTTAGTTTTGTTTTCTATTAATTTGTTCTGCAATGCATTCTAAAAATATCCTATAATGGTTGGGTGGAATCACTAGTCAAAGAAATCAAAACAAAAGTCTGAAAGTCTCCTTAGACACAATGCGAGCAAGCAAAATGTTTTTATATATTGCTGCAACACCCTCAATAAGAATTTCCATTTGGAATTCTTTGTCATTTTGCGGTGACATACATTTACTTCAAAGAGGCGTACAACCTTCATTTTTCTCATGAGTTAAACGTATTTGCATGAATGATATTGCGGTGCAGTAATGGAAGCTTGTAAGAATAGGCATTAAAGTAATATTAATTTTATATCGTTGAAAGATCTAACAATCGCTGATACCCAAATAAGAAATAAATATATTCTTACTCTTAAAAATTTCCCTTAGAACTGTGTAATTAAATCAGTCCTAATTCCACTTACGAATTGTCAGTGAAATTTATGGTATCCTTTTGTCATTGCTGTTCCACCATTGACCACATTTCAAATGTGTTGTTATAAAAATATAAAATCTGGGGTAAACTTCTATTTTCGATAATATTAAAAATTAAATTATGTTTGTCAGTTTTTTCACATTTTTAACGCCATTTTTTAAACAAGTGCCAACTCGTGACATATCACTGAAAACAATATTTCATGACGAATAAGAAAATGAAAAATGTATACAGGGTGTTCAAAATAAAATAAGAAAGCTGGTGTCGGAAGCAGTATTTTGTGCACAATTATGTAACATTCTTCTTTTAGTAATCTATTTTATACGTCGCAAATTTCAGAAGTCTATTTTTCATAATAACCAAGTAATTTGTGGCGACCCAGCATACACAATAAAACTTACGATATAAATACTTAGAAGCAAATTAAGACATTTTAATGTTCATTGCGATCTTATGATATTACTCCACATTATTTGGATTATGATCTAAGTGATTACTGCAAATATTCTCATTAGTTTCTAACGTCTTTAGAAAAAGGAATCAGTGTTAAAAGTTTTGTGGAAACGAAAGTCTCCAACGTGCAATAGTAAAGTCTTATGCGATTATGTGAACGACTAACAGATAGCTGTGGAAATTCTCTTCAACTAATCTGTCTTGGGATCCGCCTTAACTTTTAATTCTGGATTAATAAGATAAAGCATTTCCTCTTTTAAGCGCCTAGCATAACCATCAACTAGAGAAGTATGAGGCAATCTGGGAAAGTTACACCCTCATTATCGCGAATCATTCCAATCGCCGGCAATCTACATAGGAGATAAATTTAATAATAGGTTTTGATCGCAATTCTAGAAAACCGTACGATTTAATAACACACGTAATGAAATATATTAACATTAAAGAAATTAAATTGGTTGGTCCAGTTATAAATAATGGGGTAGCTCCTTTTGATGGAATGGTGGTTTTATGGTAAAAACCATAATTTAAGTTGCTAGAAAAAATATTGGTGAGATAAGAAATTGTTAACTTCAAAAGAGCACTTTGCAGTTTTTCGATAACCTGAATTTGGTTAAAAACAGTTCTGCAGATACATTTAACGAAGATGATGAGAATGGATGGCCTGAGGAACTGAGTGAGAATAAGGATATCTGCAGATGAGTAAAATAGCCAAGTATTCAGGACATAAAAATACCTTTGAAGGTCAACCAAGTACCTCTAGCATTTCTATGAAACTTGCAACTCCGGGAAAGTCGAAACAAAATATCTATTATCTCCATCTGTTATCTTTGTCAGCGAAGAGATTATTCCCCAAAATTACCACTCCCAATTTTTTTTAGCGACGGCCCGGACTATTTGTTTTGACTCCAACGAAGTATTTCCAGAGACACATTAATGTAAATTCTGGAATCTTTATTTGATAGAAAAAGTTGCGAGATAAAAACATGTTGTAGTAGCAGTTAAAAAGTTTTTTACGTTTCTGTAATTATTGTCCTTCCATCTGTATTTTTAAACCTCGCAAAGAAAAATAATAGAAAGAGTTTGAAACTTTTTTTGGTACGACAATAAATCCAGGAGACGGAGTTAATTAAAAAACTACTTTCTCTCGCCAAGTTGTGACATTTTACAAATTTGATGATTAACTGAAAGTTCATTTTTAGACGAATGATATCCTGCAAGCGGACTAATTGCTTTATGATGCGATATTCGATATTTGGAGTTGAAACTTCATCATAAAATAAAATACCGATGTGAATTTGACGGATCGTGTAATAGATCCAATTCACGATTTAAAATATAACTGTCAATATATTATTTTTGCCGTAGTATGTGAATATATTCATTGAAATATTTAATTAATTTAATGCCAGCTGAATGAGGAAAAATAATTAAATTCATTACAGCATAGGTCCTACATAATGGGGTTTCACATTATTAATATTTACTTTAAACTAACAAGCAATTAAAAGGTATGAGGTTGCCCATATACTTAATTTAGCTAACAACGTTAACGTAAATCAATACTTCCGGTGTCATGTAAATCATCAGTTTTAAATCTTTCGTTTTAATTTGGCAATAGCCTCAGTTATTCTGCGGATTACCATCGAATGAGAATAATTGACTTTAGTTGACGTCAACCAAAAAGAAAGTGATTACTTCTTGTTAATATGTATTTAAATAAGGGTTTCATTGCAAAGCTTGCCTTATGAAGAACAAAGTTAGATACAAAACTTTCTTTTTGCATGCTAGCCAATGGCGAATCGTATGCAGGTCACGTGTACTAGTCATGTGTTTAATACTAAAGCTGTAATCTTTCTGTCATAGTCGTGTTTGTTATTCTATTTTTACAGGTCGATGTGTCGGAGTTTACAAAGTTTAGATAAAAATGAAAATAGTTGAAAATGTAACGGCTTGTGAAAAGTAATAATTTGTTTACCAAGTCGAGATTGAAGTAATGGGTTAAGTTTTTACTTTTGCAAAAAAACGATAATGAATTTTATTTTCAGACCAATGATACACCAAAATAACTAGGTACCCGAATACTCATCTTGAGGCCATAAAAGTCAACTAGGAAAATCATATTGTGATGTATTTACACCTGTTTACAGTGGTCTGTAGTATGTATTCCTAAAGCAGAGGTTTAATGGGTGGTGGTTCAGCAGTCGTCCAATAGATGGTGCCAAAGGTATGAAAACGAGTTAGAAAACAAAAGAATTGTGGAGTCTTCTAGAGGAATACGTAGATTATTTTAAAATATATATCTGTAGGACACCGTAGGTATATAAATGATCGGATAGATATTTTCTTCCAATAACCAAAAACAGAAAAATTCGAATGTGCAAGACAGGGTTCCTAAAAATAACTTCATTGAGTAAAGACCAAATTGCCCGTGGAAAAGCTGTGTTAAATTGAGAAACTATTTTAACGTCAACTACAATATCGATTTTGGCACTCCAAAATCTGATGTTTGTTCAACATGTTTGAAGTTTAAAGGAAAGCTATGCTGCGGTGTTTTCTTTTGATTGTCAAAACAATCTACCTCTCCCTAAATTGCTCGATCAAACTTGCTATTTCATTCACTAAATTAACTATACTAACTTCACAGTGGTTCAAGGTTTCTCGACTGGCTGCTTGAATACTGATACTAGTATGGTCAAAAATAAATTTCCCCAAGTATTCTAAGCCATTGCTTCTACCATAATATGAAATGTTAGAAATATAGTTTTCATTTTGATGAAACTACTGACACAGTTTGATTGTTTACTGATGAATGTGGTGGCCCTAATAAACACATCATAAATTTATGCTTTCAATGGGTACACCAGAGTATAAAAAATGCTGTGCTGATGTTTCCAGTGGTAGGGCACATGATACAAAAAACGAGTTGACTTTGTTAAGCTTATCGAGTACGATGAAATATTTGATTTGAAAAATTAATATGAAAATAATACTAAAGTTCCAGTTGCATCATAGCACCTTCAATTTAATAAATTCAAAATACTCGTTTTCGCAAGACGAAACACCAACATACTCACACGTGAAGAGACCAGTTATATTACTGATGGGAGTAAAGCGAAGACTGTTTGTAAATGGAGGAAAAAAGTTTAAATATCAATCCAACTCGATTTATTAGGCGTCAGCTCAAAGGTGTCAAATCGAGTATAATAATTTATCTTTTAAAGAAACACTACCAGGGCAACGGCTAACCACGTTAGTTAAACGGCTCTCGGCCGATCACCGAGGTAAAGCAGCGTTGGGCGCGATTAGTACCGAGATGGGGTCACACACTCGGGAAGACCGCGTGCCGTTGTCTCAAAAAAAATATTAAAAATACATGGCACTGTGCTAATGGTAACATACCAAAGCCAAAAAACCCCGAAATAAAAAAAAAAAAAAAAAAAAAGAAACACTACTAATATGATTGGCAACAGAATCTAGAATTCCATTTTTTAACGACATTTTTAATAATAACGTTGGAGCAAATACCAAAAATCAGGAGGACATTCAAGAACAGTTCTGTTTTTTTTTTTTTTTAATTACGGAACGAAATTGATATGAGAGGAAAGAGAGAGATTCAAGGGATATTTCTGTATGAGTTTAATTCTTCTATTTTTATAAATAAGGGAGCTATCGATTTTTAAATTTCAAAATAGTTCAGAAATTAAAATTATTTGAAAATTTTCAGTAAAATCTATGTTAATAACTCCTTTGTTTTCAAGATGCAGAGACGAAAGCAATGAGGGAGGTTTTTTCTAGGCCTATTTCTTTATTTTCATAAATAACGACGCTGCATAACTTTAAAAGGCGTGTTCAAAAAGTAAAAAAACATGCTTGCCCTTTAGTTATACATAATAACTCTTTTGTTCTTGAAGATTTAGGAAACGAAATGTTACAGGAGCAAAGAGGAAGGATCGCGGTGTCTCTCATTAGAAGCTCACCTTCCAATTCCTATAAATAAGGACGTTATCGAATTTTAAAGTTGGTCACTTTTAAAATGAAAAAAATTTTTTAAAAATTTTTAGTAAAATGCGCTAATTTCAGGAATTCATTTAATTTTTGTTTTTTAATAGAAGAAAGCAAAAATGAGGTACAAGGAAAAAACAAGTTCAGTTTTATTAATTTTAAGTTTCATTTTTTTTCTTTTAAAGTTGGACATGCTCAGAAGGAAATTAAGCAACAAAATCGGTACGAGAGGAAAAAGGATGATCTAAAGAATATAATTTTTTATGAAGTCTACTGTTTTTAATAAGAACGCTATCGAGAATTAAATTTGTGTTATTTTTTAACGATTTTATTGGAAATTAATTATATTTTTGTTTTTCAACATGAGATCGAAACTGATGAGAGGAGAGAGAGTCAAGATATATTTTTGCAAGAAGTTTCATTTTTCAGTTTTCATTTCAAAATTTGCGCAGAAGGCATAAAATTAGCTTTAAAACACGCTCTCTGTTGATTTATTTTTCAAGATTAAGAAACAAAACTGGCACTGGATAAAAAGGGAAGAATCAATCATTCATGTGAAATTGAGTTCCTCCTATAATAGTTTTCCTATTATTTTAATCTGCAGTTTAGAAAATTCAACCCATTGTTTTATCCCACAAAACTCTATTCCCGGTGCAATATTTAGGTACTATATGATTACTTTTATCAAAAATTACAACCAAATTATAATAAACCAAATTAAAATTATTATTTTAGAACTAGTTAGCATAAGTATGATACAATAGACAAAAATTGTATTTAATCAATTGGTTCAAAAATATAAGCCAAAATATGTTTCTCCCATTTATTTTCAAATTAACCTTGATGTATGTAGCGAGTTTTGCATCTAAGGGATTCATGCAATTAATTCAGGCAGAGCACAAATTCCTTCCATGGACCGGTTTCTGGCTCTTAACCTTCATCAGCAACGAGCAGGCAATGCACACTTAGCAAAAACACTTTAAGTTCCCTAAAATATGTCATAATAAATATAATTTGGTGCCTTATAAAGCCGATTATACACTGACAGTTTACTGCAATACAAATGTACAAATAAAAAAAAATTATTACACATTTTGTACAGTGAAACAGTAAATTGTACGAAATTACAGATAACAAATTCATTACACTGGCCTTTTATAACAAGTATTTCAGTATAACTGCGCAATATTTCATTACGTCGTTTTTGCCTCTTTACACAACGGAGATTATTTAAAATAGGTGCAATCGCAATAAGTACCCAACAAAGGCGTGGCGGAGTATATCATTTTTTTATTATAGCGGAAGTTAAATAGAACGAAACACGAACAATAAAATCCGTCCTCAAGAACAATGAGAAGGGTCAGTTCAGGAATCCAACAGCTCTGTCATCCTTTGACCGGAACTTCACTCTACTATTTCCTACACAGGAAACAGGCAAGCGTTGTATTAGAAAAGGAATACAAGTACCTCGGTCCCCATTCATTAATTTCATAAATGTGGGGTAGGCAATAAAGATGCTGCGGTTTCTGCAGTGCGAATAAAGGAACGGCCGAAAAACGTTATATTCCAGGCCATACGGCTTAATCTATATATAAGAAAAGTTGCAGTGAGGCGTTGCTGATTTGCGTAGTCTTCTGAAATTATAGTTTATTTGGCCTATAATTTTATTTAAATCTGAAAAAGTATTTTATTATTTTTAAGCGTAATTTTTTAAAGAAGTAAGTATTTGATTATTTGGTTGAGGCGCAAGCAAACTTGACTCTCGCTCTGGAGTCTCGGGTTCATGGGCCGTGCCGCTGAGCAAATTCAGTCTTAATTCATATATTAGATTCTTGTTAAAATAGGTAGATTAATAAACAAGCTCAAGAGCATGGCCTTTCCTGTGGTTAATTAATCTCTGATTAAGTGAGTTATAGGTTACCATATTTTAAGCTTAATTCCAATTTTATTTCAGTAAAACGAGTTTAAAAAACATTTCTAATTTTATGTAATCCAATTTTACTATACAAATTAAAATGTATATTCTACATTATATTAAATTAGTAATCCTTTTCTGCATTCGTAAATAAGTTGACTGAGATACGGTGAACGTAAATCTGTTAAAATGGTAAATTACTATTGTTTCAGCAAGTCCGGAAATAATTTATTTGTTTAGAATATTTTAATAAGCGAACAAAGAACAAGAGACTGATGGAAGTACTAAGATAGGTATATTAAACTAAAGAGTATTCTACTAACTGTTATAAATGCAGATATATTTTATAGTTAAAACTATTTTAAACTCTACTTAACTTTGCACTTATTGTTATAATGTTTTATTTTTGTAGTTAAGGCGTCGTTATAAAATAGCAAATTTTGAATCCATTATACGGGTTCATCATCGCTAATCATAATCATTTAATTAAAATTTTATATACTCAACAAATGCCAACATTTTTAAAAAGTTAGCACTGCATGTATTTAAACCGCTTTATATCACTTGTCCTTATTTTTTAGGCATTATAGAGGAAGACTTTAAGTTTTTGTTCTTTTGTTTTACAAAAATATCATTTATCTTATTTTTAAATTTCTATTCCGGTAATATTTCATTTACTCATATGCACTCTGCTTAAGTGGCTTGGTTTGTCCTTATTTATGAACAAGGTGTTGTTATAAAGGAAGATTAAGTTTCCGTTTGGTTTGTTTTGCAAAAATCTAAATATGTTATACGAAAAATACTTTATACAAATTTTAATCAAATCCGAAATATATAATATATTTGCCTAAAATAAGAATATAATAGGATTATCTTAAATTATTATCAAGCATGGTTAGAGTTATAATAACAATAGAATCATTTAAAATGCTTCCTAAGGGAGCAATAAACCCCAAAGTGGGAAGCCTGTACAATAGCTTTCTATAAATGTTTCCAAAACAAGTAAAAGTAGAATTATGAAATTTTATACATCCCTTAAATTTAGTCTCATTATAATTATCATTGTGTAACAATTGTTTAAAACATTTAACCATCAGAAACCTAATCAGGACGGGTCAAGAGTGCAATGTGCTCTAACTTTTAGTGTATCAGTTTTTTTTTTTGAAATCGAATTCTAAAATTTCGAAGTGAACCTAAAATCGACCCCGTTCACATCCCAGCATGACTGGTAGTGGTGGAGGTAATAATGACTGGGTTGTCGTCTTATGACTGCGAGATAAGGAATATGATGATGTAAGAATTTTTAAGATAATAAATTTAAATTTACACTTTACATATCTTTATATCTATAATTATCCTGATTTCTTCTTGGATACTACCCCCAAATAAAAATTAGCGTACGAGATAAGAGATATAAGCCAGGTAATATTTTTCTTGTAAGACATATTTAAACGATTTTATTTCAGTTGTAGCGTCTGCAATCAAAACAAAGCTTGCATTCTGGTAAGTCGTTTATCTAGAGCAAGAAAATCATTGGTTTGAGCACAGGTCTTTGTGGAACTCCGTGTTATATACGAAGGCGATTTACGTTTATATTTTGAAAGGATACATATTATTATTGATGACGATTAGTTAGATTAGTTTGATACAAATTTAATATGTTCACGTTATTATTAGTCTAACGAAGTGAATTTTAGCACCGAAATATTGTTAGTTTTAATTAAAATATAATTTTAAATGTATAAAACAGGCAGGTAAAATATAACAAATATTAATTTACTTCAAATTAAGCCTTCTGAACCGCGTCTTTTCCGTTTATACATTTTTAAATTATGCCGCAACGAATGCAATAATCCCGGTGTTGATCCGATCACTCCTTATGCAAGAAAATGCATAGACTGCAGTGACTGCCAGCCTACAGTACGCCAACATAGGTATAGGCACTTGAAGTCAGCTTTGCGTTCAGAGCGCAAGATTAAGTAGGGATACGCGTCATCAAGCGGCTATAAAATTAACATACCCGCCGTTTAAAAATCAGTTGGCCATTCACCTGAACTAGACCAGACCGCCAGTCCAGAACGAACTCCGAACCGCCTCACCGACTAGCAGGGATCTGAACATCCGGAAAGAGTAAAAGATATTATGTTAATCTATTATATTTGACTGGTAATTTTATTTCAATTATTTTTCTATGTATGTTCGAATTGTTATGTACGATCCGCGCTTAACGTTTTAGTGGCTTAATTCTAAGTCAGTACAACGTCACGAGTAACGTTCCGGCTTATAGCAAAATTGTGCTTCCGTGTATACTCGTAGCGTCTTGATACGCTGCCAATTTGACGCGTGTAATCGCTTACTGGCAAAGTTACCAAGTCGTCGTCGTTATTTTCTGGCCTAGCCCTAAATCGCGTGAATCAGTTATCCCTGCGTAGAAATCGACGTCTTGACGGCCTGCTGATTTGACGTGTGTGATCGCTTAACAGCACTGTCATCAGGGCGTCGTCGATATTTTGTTTTTCCTGTTCCGTGTTAATAAAATCTGATAACCGCGAAACTGGATGTTTTGACGGCCTGCTGATTTGACGTGTGTAATTGCTTAACAGCACTGTCGTTAGGGCGTCGCCGATTTTATCACTATTAACTTCACTAGTCCACGTCTCCTCCCCTGGGTAGCCAGAAAAATTAGTCCGCTTGTTCCGTTACTTCCTTGTTTTTTTTATATAAAATTGAATTTGTCATAAAATTACCTGCTGAAAAATAATTCAAACATATGTTTTGCCTGTAAATTATACTGTCTTGTCTGATCAAATATAGATTGCCACCTTTTGTGGATAGAGCTTTTTACCTGCCGCACGCTTTCCGTTTAACCGTAGATTTGCTTTCTCGTTTCTACCATATTATTTGCTTGCCTTTTTCCGCCTTTTAATCGTAGTTTGTCGCTTTTAGTTTTGCCTAGCCTGCCTGCTTTAAATTTTGCTGTAAATATTTGTGCTTTATTTAACTAGTAATCCGTAATTTATTGTATTGTATTAAATCTTGAATAAAGCTTGTTCTGTTTTAATCCGAAATTCTGAGTTTTCCTTATAGGTTAATTAGACCCCTGGCTTAACCGTGTCTTCACTGTAGCTACCTGAAGCCTCTATTATCTTGCTAATAGATTAAAGTGGTGTTTCTACACTTTAAAACAGAAACTGGCGCCCGAGACACCGTCCTAAAAAGCACCGCCGCGCCTCAGGCGTCAAAGTAACCTTCTCCGAACCTCCGCCATAACGAAGGAAGGTTACATTAGAAAGACCATTAAAATATTAACAAGTTCCTTGTGGTACACAGTTTGCGGGATCTGAAAATTGTGATAATGTTAACAAACCATTTTTATAGTCTTCATTGATAATTTTAATTGAGGAACTTGTAGCATGAAATGTTGGATCCGAATTTGTCAAAAAAAAATTCTGAGTAAGAGTTAATTTTTGGTAAGGAATTTAATTTTTTTCCTATGATATCGAACTCTCTTGTTTAATGTTACGAGAGGAACCAAGAGATTGCTGCTAAGAAAGTCGTCTAGAAACAAGAGAGTTCGATTTCATAGGAAAAAAATTGAATTCATCATCAAAAAATTGACTAGTCAAAAATTTGTATTTTGTCAAATTTGGACTCGCGTCAAAATACATAAAGATAATGGGGAATTTTAAATTATAAAAAAAGGTGCAATGTGAACTCCAAATAGGGGTTAAACGGGGATGCTAGCAGAAAATTTACTAGTTAAATAGTCAAATTTGTTAAAGCGCATCACAATATGAAAATTTTACTGAAGAAATGTCATTTAACAAATAGAATACTAGCCATTTCCATAGACTACTTTAATTTATAATGTTGGCATAGTTAAAAAGTATCTACCTTAACTACGATATTTAACGTATAAATCGAAAATGGTTAAAAGTAGAGTTATCAAATGGTATATTTTTGAAATCAGAATAAAATGATCTTCATAAAAATGTAATAATATATAGGGTTACATAAAAATCTAAAGCCTAAACTTTGAAAATAGGAAACAGATATAGTTTCAGAAACGTCAGCGCAGTATTTTTGTATTAATTTAATTCCTATAACTCAAAAAACATTTTTATTATTGTAGTTAAAATTGTCATATCGCAAGGAGTACTGTTAAAGTAGCATTTAGCGTGTGTGGAAGACTCCATAAGAGCAACTTATTTTAATTTTGGTTTTTGCACAGAATGTATTAGCTAAATTGTTTTATAGAAATTGTTAATATTTCAATTGAATCTGTTTTTTTTAATATGTTTTATTAGACAAATTTTCCTGGGTCCTGGCCTGTTTTCCTCTTTCATTTAATTCACATGGAAGAATAAAGTGTGCGTAGTCTCTAAGCAAACATGCAAGTTGAAATACTCAAAAATCGAAATGGAAAGAAATGACGAAATCCACAAAAAAATTACAGACAGTAAATTTTTATAAGAAAACACGAACTTTAGAATCCAAGAAATTCAAACTTAATTATCTCAAATGAGCTGTTAAATGAAAAATATCTACCTCGAAGAAATTTATTCACTTACGTTTACTTTTTATATCGAAAATTTCATTACAAATGACTTCCGAGGAGCTAAATTTTTTATAGAATTTTTTTATCGTTACATTAAGAGAGAAGATTGGCTACTATATTAGTAAAATATTCATTTAATTCATTAGGATGCATATTGAATTCAGTGTTTTGTTATTGAAAACAACAACCGTGAAAATAAATGAATAAATTAAAAACGTTTATAAATTTTATTAGATGAAAATAGTTAATTAATTCTGGCAAAAAATATGAAATTATTAATAATTAATTCAAAATGAAAGAATCATTTGCCGAGAAATAATTCCTCATCTATAGTTAGAACTTTTAGTTGTAAAATTACGTCCCTTCTTAAGTAAAGGTTTGGATTGGAAATAATTTACTACTACTTATACGCCTCTACTTAACAACCCACACTTGGTACTCAATAAAATTTTTAGCCCGGTATTGGCATTTGGCATAATGGTAGACTCATCAAAGAATATCTGCGCGGTCGTCAGTCGAAGCCCCGCCCCCTAGCAAGCACGATAATTTGTTGACAACGGCTCTTACCATAAGCATATCATCAGAATATTTTTAAAATTTGTTATTAGCAGCGCGTAGATTATTCTTTGCATAGTTGAGATTTAACGTTTGTGCTAATAGTGAATAGTTAAAATGTCCTCAAAGAGATTGGTGTTAGAGGAACACGGATTCAAAGCCAAGAGCGCGAAATTATACACAATGTAATTAAATTGATAAATGTATACGCCACTGTTTACTTTGTAGAAGCATTGGTGTCGCTAAGGCTAGCGCAGCCTCTGGTTTATTCTTATAGCAGCCGGACTCTATGTATATTCAATAACATGCTTAGAGTGTGTATCAGCAAAAAGAAAACAACAAATAAAAATTAACCTATCAAATTAAAAGCGTAATTCATGTTTATTATAGAAACAATTTAATTAACTTACATTACACATATTGCTCAACACATTATTATTATACTCAGAAACTATTTTGTTTACTACGAACTCTGTCATTACACAAACTAAAATATTTACCAGTATTTAATGAATTCGCCAGAATTAACACCATGCAGTTCATACGTCCCAGATACGGAACAAAGAACTTTTATAAGGGCTCCTTTGATAAATACACTCATACATTAAAATAGTGAATTTCTGCTTCACGAACTCTGAAAATATCAAAGCGTTTATATTAACCTAATGCATTCTCACTTAGAGTCAATTAGAAGTATTCAATTACGTAAATGAACCAGCCTTCTACATTAATTTACAGTATGTCAAGCAGAAATAAATTAGCTCATGAATACGAAGTGGCTATCTCTGAAATATAATATAAACGGTTTGGTGCCATAGGTGAGGTAGTTAACTATGTTGAAGGGGAAGTAAAACACTCATAATAGCGTTAAGAATAAGCAAAGTATAATATGCTATGCATATCTAATGTCCGTGAAATGTTTTACTTGTAATTCTATTACCTACTCTAGTTGAAATATTATCTGTGAATATTTTACACTAAATAAATCTCCGGTTATAATATGCAAATTAATTGTATGTTGTAGCTTTGTCCCGTAAATAATTGAATAGCGAAAAGTGTGCTCCGTAAAACAAGTGCATGAATGCTATAAGACAGGGTAAATAAAAACTAAATTTGTTCAACAAGGAGAGAACACGAAACGGGTGGTAGCTTTCCTACATTACATAGGTTCAAAAATACCTGTTTCAGTGCCCCAACAAATTCTTCATCCTCATAATTCGTAGCTTCAGAGGATTCATTATTATTTACCCGCAAAACCACATTGTCTATGGTGTCTTGTCTTCAATATCGGAAGATGATGAACTGAAAAATTCAATCGTGATACTATCTTTTGTCAATTTGCCGGATTTGTTCTTCTAGTTCGCTAAAATCTGAGTCAAATTCCGATGGCACATCAATTTTGGAACTATTTAATACCTTCGAAGGAGTCTTCCATATCCTTGTCGCTCATATCTACATATGAGGTGCTTTTGTTCATCTTCACAACTAGCAAATTTTTTGGCCATGACGAAATGTAAAAAAACTCAAAAACAAAGAAAAAATCAACTTCTTGCAACTCCAAAATTTCTTAAAACATGAATGAATCTATTGAATTTTTAAAACTAATAGCAAAAAAACTCCAGATGTTAATTTTTTTTCTAATTTGGAAACTTTTTATCACAACGTCCAAAAATAAATCACAATTATTGATCAAGATTTTATGATTCATCAAAAAAATGCAATTTTCAAAGAGCTACATAAATAATTTTTTATTTTCATTATTTTCTATAAAATAACTTATCAATGCAAATATAGCACGTTTTGGTGTGTGGACATCCATATATAAAAAAGGAGAGATAATTTCAATTTAAATGGTAGAAACAAGGAATAAATTAGTTTAAAACCTAAACAAATGTCTCTATAATAATACATATTTAAAAGAGTAGCTTGAAAACATTTCACGATTAAACATAATGGATGACAATGTCTCCTGAAATTATTTGGAATCGATTGAGCATTTATTTTCTTTACCATTCCTTCCAGGTATCTATCACGAGCAAATTAATTAATTAAGACGATTACGACTTATCGCTCTGTCATCGTTTGCTGTATACAAAATAATAGATCAATTACAACTAAGATAGGGTCAGCGTGTCCTTTTATGATTATGGCGCAGGTGTCGGTTATCACCGTTTTATTGAAATAGAAGTATTGTTCGTGGCAAATTGATAGCTTTTAGTTAACGTTTCCCTGTCAACAGCTTAGCCCAACTTCGGCTAATCTCAGATATTTATATCTTTTGTCCTTGTCTTGTTGTTCTGGTATAAGTTAGACAGTGGTAGATTTCTCCGTTGCAGAATCTGTTCTATTAAGATATCAGATTTTATATTTATTCACGTTGACAATGGGGATTTCGGCTTCTGGATTTAAAAATAAATGGGGGTATAATCGCATGAAGTTAACTTTACGTTGCGAAATGGTATATAACGATAATTTATTTACTGAGATTTCCAATATAAAAACTTAAATAATCCTCAGCAATATGAGTGCTGACCATCATAGTAAATTTAAGGCACCAAATGCATCATATTTGTATTCTGAGTGGTCTAAAAATCGAAATTAATTTACTCTTCTATTTTTTCGAATGACAGTTGGAAGGAGAACTTTGATTTAATTAATTAATTTGGAAATTGCATAAAAACAGCTTATGTCCAACTTCGATCTTTTTGGTGTAGCAGATCTTTCCCTTTCTTACAGGGATTTTTTGAGCTATTAATAAAACTCTTAAGTTATTTGAAATTCTCAGAATGTTGTTTCAACTTTAAAACTTGCAATTCCAGGAAATCTAACTTGAACAAAACCGAAACTTAATCCTTATGGTGCGTGTGTTCGTGAGTGGACTAACTATCAAAGCTTCCGCTGCGATCATTCGGTCTATCGTAGCTCATACCAAATTATATTCCATCTAATAATATTTCATAACTGATAATCTTGTTAGATAAGATCCTGCCAATATTCTTTGTGAAGAGTTGAGTTTTACCAAATGATAAGAATCGGATTCTATCTGCACCAGAACGGATACATAGCATGTGTTCTGCTTTCTTATTTTCTTCTTCTTAGTATCATTATGTAGGCAATGATTTAGATCCAATATACGAGTCAATTAGAGTACTTAGGTTCATCTTGTTTGGATCTAACAATTTCTAGCTTCTTGGTTTCAAGTATAAATGCCTTCAAGTGGACTAATGCTGGTAAGTTTTGCGAGTGCTGGAGTGTTTTACTTTCAGTCCAGGCTAAGATGGATGTTTTGGTGGTATTGACGAATTGTCAAATGCAGGTTTTGGACCAACAAATTGTCTGGCAAGAGAGTCAGTTATTTCGCTACCTTGCATTCCAAATGGACTAGGTATCCAGACCAAAGTCACTTTATATATATGCCTAGATGGGTTTAATGATAATTCCTTACCATTTTAGAATTGGGAGCTAAAAACTTTGAGAGAAAAGATCTGCGTTTTGGGATCTAGCATCTATCGCAATCGACTGAAAGATAGTTACGTGGTCACCAGATTTACAAATATTCGCAGCTTGAGATTGCTACTTAGTGTAGCAGCTCGAGCTCCTTCAGGAGTTTTGGAGCATGCTATAAACCAACGATCCTTAATGTGTCGATTCTATTTATCTCTTCCAGGATGGTGTAATATCTGCCATCTATCAGTCCCTTGTGTTCCATGAATGCTGGCCTGCAGTATATTAATGGCCTCTTGTTGAGTTCGACCTTTTGGCTCTTCCTTCCAACATATTTGTAGATCTAGAAGAATTTCCTTATCGCCTTAGTTATCGTCAGTCATAACTCGTCACTGTAACCCAAAGATTTTGGTTTTGGCTGTCCGTTGTATCCTCTTTGGCCATCAAATTATGGAGCCATAGTTAATTCTGATTCAGTGGCAACAGCTTCCCGTTTCTGGTAAACAGTATTATCGACGATTTGTTGCGATTGACAGACATCTGCTTCCTGACCCGCTTGTGTACCGTATCTATTACGTGACAAAGAAGTCGTCCCTCTAACTAAAACCATTAAATCATCCGCATGTGCTTGAGCTTCAACATCCCTCAGATGAATCATGGCTAGCAAATCATCCCCAAGTAACAGTCATAATGAAGGTGGAAGAACTGATTGTGTCGCCTTGTTAATGCTCTCTTTTTTGACAGCCCGAGCAGCAGGAGCAGTAGTTTAGGTTTCTTAAGGAGAAATATATTTAGTTTATTTTATATTTTTAGTGTCTAAGGGTTTAAGGCGAGGTTTAAGGTTTAATGTCGACCTAGAAACTGTGTAGGACTACCTTTGTTGGTCAATATTCATGGAGTTTGATTTTGTTTCCACATACCAAAAAGACAAAAAGATACGTGGTTACTTATTTTGTTATTCCATATCTATCTCTCTGAGAGACATTTCGTTTTCTTTAAATTATATTCTTAATTTTAGTATGAATGGTACACATTAAAATGTGCTTTCTTCAGAAGAATCAAGTGGATTATGGAATTTAAATATTCATCTAAGTTCTATTAACAGTGTGAGATTAGCTTAACGTCATGTTCGGGAATGTTATTCGTATAATGTTTCAATTGTTTGATATTTTTTTAATACTATCAAGTTAACGCACAATTCGAAATACCAGCAATTTCAAGACAATAAGAGAAACCGAGAAAATCCTTAATAAAAGCATATTTAACTACCACTCTCATTTAGGATTAGAACTAGATCAGTAGTAATTTGTATGAGGCAGCCAGGATTCGATAAAAGTTTTTATCTTTTGCGGCCAGCGTAAACAACTTATAGTTCTCTTATAGGGGGAGATAACTATTGTTAACGAATCAGCAGATACTTGGACAAATAATAAGTTTACCTTGGTTTACAAAAATGCGAACTGCAATTTATTTTCAGTTAGATGTTTACATTTGCTTGTATTCTTTACAGTATGTGCTGTCTTTGAACTTAATGTATTGAATGTTTGAAAAGTCATAGAACACATTTTAATATTAGATTTATGATTTCTTCCAGACAGTTCAAGTATTCACAATGTTAAAATCAGGGTTAGCTCTAGAATATACTATTATTTATATGAAAGTCTAAATAAACAAATTATTCCTCACTTGAATGTAAGCATACAGAAATTAGTACCATATACCTGAAAAAACATGATATAGACTTTCGTGTACAAGATTTATGTCTTCAGATGGTAATAGCCAGAAAGTTCAGTTTCATTTTGAGAAAATATGATAATTTTTGGTTTTCCGTTTTTATTATAATTTGACCATACTAACTCTTTTTTTAATATTATTCTCAGTGCTTACAAGCACATTTCATTTGTAATGGTAAAATGACATGTCATTTAATTCTCCACTACAAGAAACCACCAGCAGAAAACTAAAATACTTTTTTCCTCACTAAATAAACAAGAGCAGTATTTGCTCGTAAAAACCATATTTGTGTTTTCGGCACTTCTTAAACGTAAACTTTGGGAAACATTAATAGCAGTTTTTTGCAGGTGACCCTGGTGCGAGAGGCAATTTTGTATCGATATAGTTTAACAATTTAATACACATTAATGGAAATGAGGAAAGTTTCGTCGTTCCCTACCTCCATTATTAATAACCAAAGATGACATTAAAGCGCCATTAATGTAGAACGAAAGGGCACATTTAAATTTAATGTTGACAACCATCGATCTGCTGTGAAGAAGAAGAATAAATGCTTCCAACAATCTTTTACCTTGCTATTAATATTGCTGCTTTATTTTTTAACGATTTTTTAATTCATTTATGTACTATTATTGGAAAAGCGTTATATAGAATATTAGATGATCATGAAGTTGTATGCATTGATTTATTAATACGGTTTATTGATATATTGATGAATTTGTGTTACAAAAGTCTTTTTAACCATTCACTTTCTGTAAATAATAGAATAATACAGGTTTAATGGATTGCCAAATTGCCTACAATCTACAATCCTATTCAACTAAAATATATTGATCTCAAGATAACTGAAATTTTCTTATATAAACACCGGTTGTTTTGGTGTAATTTAATTAAACGCTCGAAGGAAGTATTTGCAAAACATTTAGGAGAAGATTAATAATACTTGTAATATAAGCTACTGAGTTGCAGATTAAATATTTAAGGTCACATATGCTGTGTGACACAGAAAATGTGATATTTACCCCAAAAGAGTTTCAACAAGTTCCTTATTGACACAAACAAGTTCCTTCAATAGTAACTGGTAGTATGCATTTATACAAAATTGTACCGGATTAAAGTCTCTATCCATCGTTTTTAATATATTGACAACAAATTGTTTTAAGTCAAAATGAAATAAAAAATTCCAAAATATCGACTTTATTAAGAACAGTTTGTTGTTTTGATTATGGGCCTTACCGTCACCCAAACCTGAAGAAATAATGTCTCCTAACTGATACTTTCCATATAAAATAAAACTGGTTTTAAATAGAAGGAAAAATGTTAGAACAGCAAATTCATTTCGATTTCTTGACATTTCAATTGAAAGTGATCAGTAGAAATCATTATAATTCATCATTGGTTGCTTTGACTTTTTACAATTTAGTATGGATGTAGGTGCAGAGGTAATAATTATTGCTAAATATAACAACTATGCATACTTAGTTATTAAAACAAAATACCCCAAAATAATTGAAACCTACACGTAAATAAACAACTTATTTTATCGTTTCTAATTCACCAACTGAATCATGTATAAAACGCAACCTTCAGCATTTACATTTTTTAGTAATCCTTGGAAATTACTTCGAAAAAATTACATCCCCAGTTTCATTCCCGATGCATAGGGCTTAAATTTATATAAATTCAATTTGTCTGGGCAATTTAAAACTCGGAGCCAATTTTTAAAATTTACATATTTTACAGCAGATTTCCAGTTACACTCATTGAGAATCTCTGTAAGTTATTACACGTAAATTGTTTTTATGTCTTAATTGATTACACCAATAATAAATTGTTTCAAATGGTATTTCTCCTGCTACAGTGGATATAGTGATAGCAATATCCTGCATTGCATATAACTATAACAATTGCTCAAAAAATGATATAATAATAATATGAAGTTAGATTACGAATTCATTAAGGGCGTACTTCAAGGTTTACTTCTTGGGCCGTTATTATTTTTTATCCATATCAACGACCCATTTACTACTATTTGCCTATATTTTGATTTAAGCAGACCCTATTCACGTCCTAATAATTTTGAACACAAAGCAGAAACTTGATTTACTAAATAGACTAAATTCAACGACATTCTAAAAATGGCGGCATTCTCAATATCGTGTTTGTGCGGCATGTGTTTATAATTGTTTTTTTCGCAGCTGTTTTAAATGTATTTGTGCTGGTATGAAATTCAATCAAGACAAATCTTCCTGTCTCTACTGTAAAATTGATTTAAACTGCATTAGTTATTTTCCTGATAACAGTGATGACAAACGAATTAAAATTGATTGACAAGAACATTTTGTTTATTTTTTTCGATTCGCATAGGAAAACAAGTAAATACAATTAAACATACACACCTGAATTTAGTCTATATGGAAATTGGAACGAATAAAAACTATTCCACCATTCCCTGTTCACAAATTGGTGCTGGGAATTGTTATTTAAATTGTAATTTAAATTAGTTAGAGGCACTTAGTTTTACAAACAGTGACCCATAAATAACGTCCTTCATAGTAATAATGTGTTTCAGGAATTAATTTTTGGGCCTATTTGTTAATTTACAACAAATTTAGTGGTTGGCGAGGTCGGAATAATTATTCGCTTTTTATGATAATATTTTTTTGACTTATTTCCAAACTATTAAATTGTAATTTTTGATCATATCTAAGTACTGTAAAAGTAACACTGTGTATTGAAGCTTAGTTTCTCATTTTTAAGACAGTCAAAATGCGTATGAAAAATAAAATATTGGAATCAATATCAATTTCTGAAACGAAAGCCTATCAGAGCCAATATTTGCATATAAAGTAATATATAAAGTAAATCTGCAATTAAACGCTGTTCTGGCCTGACAGATTGGTTAATTTTAAGCCCTTTAGAGAGGAAACTAGATGAACAAATCCTATTAGTATAAATTGTAGACGTAGATGTCCCACAATGACATGTCGTATATCTCCAATGTATCGGACTGCTACAAGTTACTGTTATATCAGTATAAATCTTAGAACGGGACACATCAGTTGTAGTTGCTGCGTATAGTTTATTCCCTAATATTTTGATTGATTTAGTGTTCATCGTCAATTATATTTCATGTAACAATAGCTAGTGGCACATTAAGCAGAGTTGATGATGACGTAAGTCGTTGGGATGATGTATGTGAAGAGAATGAATAACAACTGAACTATACAGAAAAATAGTAATAAAAATCGTACACAGTCATGTTTTTCGCACTGTGTGCCAAAAAATTTAGTATAGGTGTTTTTGGGAGAAAATATTTGTTTATAGATTCAACGATATATTTACTAATTAGTAGGTACTGATGTATTTTTGTAGATAGAGGTCGATTTTTTTTGTTTTGTGAATAGAGACAAGCGAATGTAACGAAGTGATAAACAGTTCTGTCACCTTGATACACCCTGTAGCCATCGTTAGTATTTAAGTTAGATTTATTTAAGTTTAATTTGAGTTGTAAAAGCCGCTGGTAACCAAGAATTAAATTAAATAATATTTAAATACGTGATTCAGTCAGTAGTAAAAATCATCCGTTACTAAAGATTTTTAAAACCTTAATCCGTGTCCGTTTTATCCGGTTCTTTTTGCAAGAGTTTAAAAATTGCGAACAATTTATTTCTGTCGTCCACTAGTTTATAAATTATTAGTTATTTAAAAATACTCTGTATAATTTATTGGTTAATTTATTGTGCGTAGGAAGCTATAAAAGAAACACTAATATGCCTGCTATTTTATTATTGACACGTCAATTGTCTTGAAAAAACCCGAAGGCCCCACTGAATTAAAAAATAACATTGTAGTAAGTTTTCATTCAAAATAGGCTTTTGCTTTACAAATTCTTACACCTGAATCATTTCCCATCGGATTGATCCAACTTCTGCAAGGGTAATTTCAGTCTTCCATTTTGCATTTACGGTGGGTGCTATTTTTAAATCATTTACTTTGGTTTCCCTCATCTTCTCAAACTGTAGCTTTTTACGAAAAGTAAATAGTTTTTCTTTTAGAATGGAAATGCAAATGCTTTATCGGTTAGGCAATCTATATATTATAGGGAAATAGGATTTTGATATATTATGAATGCATAAAACAATAGCAATTTTACCTTTTTTGCTCCAATAAATCAAATCCGTATCAAACCTAAAAAGTAGTGATTTTTCCAAAGAAAGCATAGGGAAAGTGGCCGGTTGGCTTTGTTTAAAATGTACGTATGCACAGGATGGTCCGTAAGTAATGTAATAAAAATATAGGAGCTGATTTTTAAGCTTAATTTAAAAAGTAAAGTTCACTTGATGTCTTAAACATATTTGCTGTATGGACAGGGTTCCATTATTTTTTTGGAAATCACAAAAACGCTTGAAGACTCTTTACCGAAGCTTGGTATAAATTTGGCTAACCCCCAGTGGGTATTTCACTTTCCAATTTAAAAATCCCTGAAAATGGCAAAATATGAAAAATTTGCGAACTTTTGAACAGCTGTATCTCGAATACTATTGGGCCTACAGAGACCGTTCTGGGTTCAAATTGTAGCAAGTTTATTTAAAAAAAGTATAGAATGGTCATTGCCCAAAAATTAGTCCTTCGGGGTCAAAATTGACAAAACGGAAAAAGGTCGAAAATTTCGCTGTTTTTTGGATTTTTCACAAAGACCCGGAGGTCTGCCGAGGTCGAAATCTTGGATTTATCATTAGGCCCTAATCATATACAACACAGCAAAAAATGATAACTACCCATTTATTGCAAGGCAAGATGTTTAACAGTTGTTCTGGTCATACATTCTCCGAGACTCTGAATAGGAGTCGGCCGTCGTCGGCCGTATTCTTATATGTACTGCTGAATAATTTTGCTCTTGAATGTACTTGGTTTATCGCCGACTTAGTTGATGTGTTTACAACGACAGGCAGCACGTTCTGGTCCAATTTCTATTGCAAAAGGTAAATATTTAAAAAAATCTTTTTGATCAAACGGTATGGAATAAAGATTTGAAACTTGTTGAGTAAAATCATTCATAATCATTCTAGAAGCCATATTTTCAATTTTACTAATTTATATCATAATTAAGAAGCTATAGTCGCGGCAACTTCACCTATATATACAGTGTAGATTTTCATACTTGTGATGAAAATTAATTAAATTAATAAAGCATGTCTCTCTAGTATACCTTCAACTACCGATGTTTCAAATTTGGATTAATTTGGCCAAGCCGTATGGAAGAGAAACATTTTTATAAATGGCCTTACAAACACTGGTTCGAATAGTCCCCTTAAATTTAAAGATGTATTCGTCTCATATTCAGTGTTTCTAATATCTAGGTCAGATTGTTCAGACAGTTACTGGACTATCCGAGGGACTATCTAAGGTTTTCAAGCACCTAAGTTGAAAAAACGTTGATAGAGATTTTTCTTTTCAACATAAGCTGAGCTATCACATCCTGCATATTTTAAACGTACTTAAACCACCCCGTATATTTTCTCAGCAAAATATAGTTTTTTCATCATATATGTATAGATTTAAATTAATATTCCCTTGATGATGGCTGTGTAGCCGACACTAGTTGGGTTTTTAAAGTATTTTGTACAGAAATAAAAAGGATTATAATTGAAAAGTCTGGTTTACTTTTTTTTTCTCTCTTTAAAAAAAAACAGTTTCTTTAATTTTTATTATTATTTTTATTAAACGTTTTGTTTATAGAAGTTCTTGAATAGTGCATGACACTATAATTATTTCACTCAGTAGATCATTTTAAATTATACTTTTAACGTTTAGAATATACCAGATAAAGAATTAATTATAAGGTTTAGACAAAGGATTAAAGATTTTTTAAATTAAAAGGGATTTATAATGACCATTATTTTATACTCTTATGATATAAAGCTTTCATTTATATATATTAAAAATAAATACTACAAAGATTCCTTGTTATAAACCACAACATTTGTTTAAATTAAATAAAAGAACATCATGCTTGTGTTCCGGCTTTGAATATCCTTTAATGTGTACGGGGTGATCATTTGAAAATTCAACTTTTTAAACCCTTTTACTTCGCTTAAAAATATTGCTAGAAAAAAAAAAAAAATAGATCTGTAGCATATTTTACCAAATTTTTGTATATGTTATGAGTCTGCATCTATCTTAATGAATATACAGGGAGCGCCACATAGTCACATTTTTTTAATGGCACACCCTTTATATTTTTAGATATTTGGATAGCCCTTTTCATCCCCTATATTAATATATATATAATTGTTATATACGTCATCTTCAAATAACTTAGTTATTCCAATAAATATTTTTTTTAAAGTTTGGGTTACAACACAACTAAATTATTTTTTTAGATAAATTAAAAAAATTAAACCTTTGTTTAGAAAATAATGGTGGAATTTTTAAAATTTGAATGTTGATATTTTTATTAAAAAATTATTTAAAATGTAAACTTGCTTTTCTTGCATTTAGGTGTATTTATTTAAATAACTCAGTTATTTGAGGATGAAATATATTACATTTAGACATATTTATAAACGGTATGAAAATGGCTCTCCAACTATCTAAAAATATACAGGGTGTTTCGTTTAAAAAAATGTGACTATGTGGCGCTTCCTGTATATTCATTAATATAGATGCAGACACATAACATACAAAAACTTGGTAAAATATGCTACAGAACCATTTTTAATTTTCTTTTCTAGCTATATTTTGAAGTAAAATAAAAGGGTTTAAAAAAACGATAACCCTGTACATTATGTGTATGTACACCATTACGGGTACTAATTTTAAGGTAAAGATTTAAAAAATATACGCGTCGCCTCATTAATTTTTATACGCTTTATTTTTGATATCCTTCTAGGCTCAAAAATAGTAAAACTATTCTCACGTATGTACTCATTTTCTACTTATTTTACATATTCGCTGACGAATTAGGAGCGCCGGCATTTTTTCTTTGAAATCATAGTGTATTGAAAATAAATGTACAGGATCATCACGTGAAAATGTTAGATTCTACTGTAACTTTGCTGCTTTTTAAGTTTTCGAAAAAGTAAAAACTGCTTTAGTGACTAATTTTTTGCCAGGAAATCAAATTTTTATATAAAAAAACAATCGAGCATCGCATTACAGAGATATAGCTATCAACTTTGTTTTTTCTTATGTAACATCTGGTTATTATATTTTTTGATTCTTCTCTTTTTCCTGATTTCATCGATATAAACATGTAAGCTATTATTGTTTTTTTTTACGAGATATAGATAATTTGGAAAAAAGTTATAGGTTATGTGTAGAAAAGCAAGGAAGGCAGTTTGAACAATATCTATAAAAAATAATTATATAATAATTGCTGTAATTTAAATTATGTAATTACTTACTTATATCTCGTAAAAAATAAAAGATAATAGCTTACATATTTATATCGAAGAAATTAGGAAAAAAGCGAATAATCAAAAAATGTAATAATATACAGAGTGCTACATAAGAAAAAACAATTCCGATAGCTATATCTCTGTAATGCGATGCTCGATTGTTTTTTTCCATAAAAATTTGAATTCCTGCCAAAAAATTAGTCAATAAAACAATTTTTATTTTCTGATAAATAAAAGGGCAACAAAGTTACAGTAGAATCTAACATTTTCACGTGATGACCCTGTACCTACAGTAAAAGTCGTGGTCCTAAAATAGAGCCCTGCGGGAACCCATAATTGATAACATCGTTTTTATAATTATTAAACAGTACATATTGCTTATGATTTCGAGAGCCTTAATTTCATTGTCTAGATGCTTTGATATTTTTATCATAATTTCAATTCTTAACCTTATCTAGAATAAAAAATTTAATTGGTAGAGTACTTTTTTAATAAATTTTTGCACTTGATTAAATTTATTACGATAAATTAACGGTTTAAGAAAAATACCACAATATCTTTTGATGATTTCTGTTGCAATTCATCAGCACCCCACGCTAAGTGAATTTTCAATGTATTTACAATTTATATACTAGATTCGTTTCTCCTCAACCTACATTCATAGTTTCGTATCTGTATTTCTATTTAAAAAAAATAAAGAAGTCAATTCACTGGTTGGTTATTTTTAGCTATGTTGATCTGGGTTCAATTTCAGCTGCGACTAATTTTTCCAACAGCAGTTCTCCGTATGTACACAGTACTTTCCTAACAATAACCTGGTAACTGAAAACATGATGGAAACATTAAAAATGAACCATTTTCTGTATGCCATATTGTGCAATAATCCCTCGCACACATAATTAGGGGAAAACATGTTTTAACAGGGCAATTATTTTTTCAATGTTACACGCCTTGCCTATTCTGCAGTGCTACACATCAACGTTTTATGGGCCATTATGTAATTCTCTGGGCTCCGTCGTGCCTGCGAGGTCCATTTAAATAAAACTGAAAAACTTGCATGTCTCCCTATGAACACTTGACGTGCTTGCGGATGCAAGGGGATTAAAAATAATGCCATTTGTATATCACCGTTGAGCAATGGAGAGTTCATTATAATGTTAAGGGTTCAGTATCCACCGGAGCAGAAGAGACAACAGGGGATGGGAATTCTTAGTCATGTGCTCTCTTAGTCTACTTTACAAAGTTTAATAAGCTGGGATTTATTGCAATCTAATTAAGAGTGAAATGCAGCATTAAAGCGGGATATTTTCAAATAGGCGCTGGAACAGATTCTCGTATCTGGGGACGCAATATTAATGCTGAATTTTAGTTCAGACCCGCGCTTTGGTTTTATGCAAAGAGCTATTTAGTTATGACAATTTAAAGTCTCTTAGTTATATACGGCCAGAGACAGATAGTTGACACACAACAACATTGTCATTATGAAGCAGGGTCGTACTGAAGTTGACGAATTAAGCCAATATTGATAATTCGAATTAATTGATAGTTGCAAGATTTTAATAGAGTTTTCAGGAATATTGTTCGTCGGGAATTAAGAAACTTTGCAGAATCGTCATAACTAACATATCGTTAGTTACCTACGCTGAAATATTGAATACAATTACAATAACTAATTCAGCGTAGACTGAAATGATTTTACCTTTAAAATCTGGATGCGTGTTTGTTAAATTTCAAATTTTATTTTATCAAAGAAAATAGTTATCGGAACAGAACCTAGGGGGAAATTATATTCTACCTACATTTCGTTTATTTAGTATAGCCCTCTTCAAGGCTTGATTGGAAGAGAATTCTTCTTTTGTTTTGCAGTAGAACGAATTTGATACATAAATTACAAAATTTCTTAGATTTTTATTATACTTTAATTCAGTTTCTAATATCTCCATGTTGTGTTAATTTACGTCCTTGATAAAAACATTACTATCTATAAAAAATCAAAACATAACCAAGGAAATGAAAATGTCACCTTGCTAACATCAAAATCGTTAGGACTTTGATGGCTATGTTGAATTATGCATCTATTCTGCACTGATGAGGACCAAGAAGTTCGAAATCGGTCTGTGGATGATATTTTATTCTGCAAGAAAGTTCTATTGATCATGCGCATCATATGACTAATATAACCTTAAATTTTTAGTTTTTGCATTTATTTTCAATTTTAATTTTAATTTTAGTAGTTTTAGCTTGGATCCATTTAAAGTTTAAACATTTAAAAACTCTCTCAGACAGTAGATTTATAAATATCAATACCGTAGATTATTAAAAATTGACTGCTAATTATAGGTTGGAATTCCAACCAACAAATAGCATCTTATTTTATTAGATCAAGGCAATTAAAACTTTATTAATAATGCACCGAACAATATTTTGGTTGATAGCACAGAATCCAAGCAGAAATTTTGATAATATTGACGTAATATTCGAAAATGCAATTTTTTTAGGTTGTGACGTCGCGTGTGCGTCACCCACAGGATGTTATATAGCACTAGTAGTAGTTACTACTGTTGAATATTATGCGTATTATAATAAGAATTTTATTTACTTACATGGACGCTACTCGATGCGGTTTGTCCTTTTTTTTTAATACAGCATTTTTAAACGAAAACTCAGGGACTATTGTTGTTACGCAAAAATGTAGATTATTCATTTGCATTTTTGCGACTTGAGTTCCATCGACCGATTTCCATTTAATTTCTCGTTATTCTTGCGTTTGTTTTTAATTTGTCTCTATATAAATATCATTATTACATTTTCAGGTTTGTCTTTCATTTCAAATTGTTTGTTTGTTATTAACCGGATAATTTTCCGCAATGAAAATATTTTGGCATTTAAATTTAAAAATAATATTTGTAAATAATTATAAACGTTAAATATAACACATTAATAACTGTTTCAGCATACTGGAACGTATTTACAAATGTTCAAAACATGTCATTCTGAAACATTTATGATACATAATTTATATAAAATATAAAAGAGTATAAATATGTAGAGGGTGTATCAGATTTTAGAGTTAGGACAAAGTAAAGAAATAGTATTTTTGAGATTAAAATATCCTGTTATAATGCAAATGCTTTTTAATTGATCTACGTTACTTTAAAATAAAAGGAGAAAACAAAAATAGTTTTTTAGAAACGTCGTTTTAACAAATTTTTCCACGAAAACTAAATAAAACTACAAAGTAGTTATATGTAACTTTGTACTTCTGGGTGAGCTGGAAACAAATAACTAAAATAACAAAGTGTTATTATTTTAATATAGTATTTCAAAATAACTACTTCATCAACCAAATCAAAGTGGTAAAGTAACACAGGCACCAAAAAAATATCTTGTGCTTCTGAAAAGACCACCATCTCCTAATGGATGCGCTAAAACCGAATCCTGCAACAGACTTGCCCCAGCCCGTGAGGATTTTTCTCCTAACTTCAAAAAGTACCGCAATTAGGTCAATGTTTTAATTTAACGTCGAAAATTCGTCTCAAAATTGACTAAAATAAAATTGAAAGCAACAGTGATCAAAGTAGTGGTGAAAGTGAGAAGACTCTGATGTTGACTTACTCCAAATAATACATGGACCCAACATGCATTGAATATTATTCAAGATTTAGTATGCCCAGATGCGCGGATCTTCTGGTTTTAGTTTTGAAAAAGAAACAAAATAGGTATTTCTGTCTAAATAAAGAATTTTTATTAGCATTTTGTACAGATATTGGATCGATGGATGAACTGCAACCGGGAGTTTACAAAGATGAAGACTGAAGAATGTTTATACACTTTTCTAATTAATGAAGTCTAAAGCTCCACAACACAAATAGGTACGCATCTATTCCGATAACACACTCAACAGTACCAAGAAGGGCTACAATAATATGAATTTTAGAGAAAATTAAGTACGAAGAGCATGAATGGTAAATCGATTGATCTGTTGATTTTTGACTTACAATCGTTATGTCACTGGGACTCTAGAGATCGGGAGCACATTTACAAGAGAATAATAACTTGGCAAAAAAACCTTGGTCTATGAACAACATTAAATTACAGTTGATCTAATGAAGTAATTTGTCAAGGTTCTGGACAAAGAAAGTAAATGTTTCAACTAGTACCTAGTAGTAGAGGAAATATTTCCGAATGTCTCATGCAAAGTTAAAAGAAGTAATATTCAATGGACCTCAAGTCTGTACGATGTTAAAAGGTGATGTTTCTGTTACCAAAATGAACGATATCGAAAAGATTTTTTTAAAAGATTACAAGGTAGTAGATGGAATGGTTAAGATATTTATAACCATAATTAGAAGTAAAGAGAAAGATTTCATTAAGATGTCAGAGAAATTGAACACCGATGTCAAGAGAAATGGGATAAATACGATTGACTAACTACTGTTCAACTACTGAAAAGAGGTATTCAAGAAATAGGGGAGACAAGAAAGAGAATGATGAGAAGAGATCTTTCGAATGTGTGCGTTAGAATAGGAAAAATGAATTAGCTATAAATATTAACAAAAAGTGAGTTATCACAAATTATGATGTACCTACTGCAGAAATTTTTGAACAAATTTCTACAATTTAGGAAACGTTATTTAAAGTTTGATTAAAATACTAACGTGGTGGCGCTAATCTGAATCCGGATTTGGAGCCAGCATATACATACAAGCTGCATTACTCTAATTTTATTTGAAGGCTAATTACAACTCAAAAGAAGCTAAATTTGATAAATTATTGGATGGAAAACTTAAAAACGTTAGATCCAAATCCTGACCTGGTACTGCTCAAAATACAGAAGGCGTAGGTGGTTTTGAAGGTTTTCGGTCAATAATGCATTTGAAACTCTAGAAAATACAGTTTTAAGGTATTTTTTGAGATTAGGAAAAATCCTGACCAGGTGAAGCAAATATAACATATAATTAGAATTCCGCAGCTTAAAATACATAACATTAGATGGTTTTCAACGTCTGCAGTTCTAATCTAAAAAAAAAACGCTGTTTAAGGTATTTTTTCGAGGTTGTGGAAAAATTTGACTTGGTGAAGAGAATCAGATTTAATTCAGCTCAAAATATATAAGGTTTAGGTAGGTGGTTTTTAATGTTTTGAGGTAACAATGCAGTGGTATCTTTAAGAAAAGTGCAGTTGTCTTTTGAGGTTAGGACCAAAATCCTTACAAAATGTGGCACTGATGCCTGATTTGGTTTTAAAGCATTAAAATACAATAAGTAGGTATTTACCTTCAGAATCTTTGCATTCAACGGGCTAAATGCATCCTCAGTCAATTTTATTGTAGTACTAAAGAACCCCTATACAAAACAAACCTTATCCTATTCCTTAAGCAGATTATTTTATTTATCGTGTAAACCAACTCTACCAATTTCGGCAGCGTTTACGTTTTTTTAACGTGCAACCCCCTCCCGGGTAGTTCTAGCTTTGGATTTAGGAGCTGTTTATTTTATGTAGTACTTTTTACGGTTTCTTAAACATTTAATACGTAGTGATTTTCTTTTTATTCACCGTTGATATTAATTAATTTGATATGTAGATTCTTATTATTCTCGGTCATATAATTAAATACAAATTATTTATTTCTATCCTAGGAATCTACAAATCAAATTAATAAACACATAATGTAGGGAAAAATTTATTGCACTTTAGGAGTAGAAAAGTGTATCTGTAAACTTTAAGAAACGTCGTTAAATAAGAATTATGCTGACTGCATATCTGAAAACATGAAACTTTTAGTTGTGATATTTTTATAAGTTATGGCTGCTAATTTATCAAAATGTCAACGTTAGATATACAGGGTATATTTTAAAATCGCCGACAAACGGAACTGGAGATGCTGTGTTCCAAAATAGGACAAAAATTTATTTAAATATTTTTCCAAAAATGCTTTCTAAGCTACAGGGATTTGAAAAATTACAGAAGTTATTGTATTGAGATTTGGTACTCTCGTCTTACTGAATACAATTAATTTATCAGCTTGAATCACAAAGAAACATACGCTTCGCATTTTTTTTTTGTAATTGTTTTTTTATATTCACTTTCCTATTTTGCAAATAAAATGATACCTTGTGTTTTTTTTTAAATGGTCATTCCGTTTTTGAGATATTTTATATTAACCTCTACAAAAATCCAATTAGGCAATTAGGCATATTAATACCTCCTAGCTCGATTAGGAAACATTTTCAGAAAAACATTTATATATTGGATCAGAGAATCTCTAGTTTCTCTTTGTCTGTGATTTTAACATACACCTTGTATTAATACTTTCATCAATTTCCACTTCATCTGATAAGTCCACAAATGAGTAGGGAAACGGTTTGAAGCCAAAAAGTGCGATAATTACCACGGCCCACAGGTAACTTTGTGTCGCATGTTTATCATCACAAATTAAAATTGATGGACTTTGGTAATTCGTCGATCCCTGCTGGATTGAGCACGGTGGAAATTCCGAACGGATTTAGTTTATAGGTCAAGTTGCATATTTTCGCAAGCCTACATAATATAGTCAAACTGATACTTTGTAGTCTAGTCGGTTACATTTACTTTTCATCATTGAATAAAGAAATCCATATTACGTTAAATTTAATATATCTTAAAACCTAGCCACCTATACTGTAGTGTAACTGTTTTATAATATTTGTATACTAGGTATTTATTTGTTTCGTACATTCTCGGCTTGCCAATTCTCTTTTTGTGGTTGCATAAATAAATATTATCTATCTATTGATCTACATACTTCTGTATAAAAAAGTTATTACAGTATTAGATTATTAATACTGAAATTGACTTTTTTATTTCATTTGAAGTTTAACCTGCATAATTGCAGAAAATTTATTGTGCAAAGCAATTCTAATTTCAGTTCAAATGTTCCATTAATTGATATACAAATACGCAAATAAAATTACGCGGATACAGGTATTTAATATAAAATTTCTAGAAATTAATTATAATTCGTAATATCTACCGCGAAATGAGATTTGAGAGGGTTGCTTGTTTAAAAAAAGTTCGCTGTTTAAAACTCGAGACTATATAACAGTACGCTAGTGACACACATTTTATTTTAGGATGAACCGTACAGTGTTAACTCCGGATCTAAATATAAATAAGTCTATTAATAAAGTTTATTCGCTATGTTTTAACGACTCTAATGTGATTTACTGACTTAATTATTATTAGCCTTTATTCAATAACAGATATATTTTTTTATTTACTAAACCATTAACAAGTTGCGGATGTGTGATATATTGGATACCGCATTGCAGAAATTCTAATCAATAAGGTATTGCCATAATTTTTCTTGAATACAACCGCAATGTTTGGCATAATATGTAATATTAGTGAACTTCAATAAATAGAAATAAGAAGAGAAATGTCTGATAACATAGGTCGCTCTTTTCTTAACCGGTGTCAAAAAAGAGGAGGATTCCAATTCGACTGGTAGGTATGTTTTTTATCAACTGTCTTTTGAAGACTAATTATTGAAAATTTATAATCTTTACGTGTAATGGTGGATCCAAATGTTTAATACAACCTAATGAAAATAAATGAAACTTAGTTTCTACATATGTTTGCCATTGACAAAAGTACCTATAAAAATATATATTTCCAAATATTATGACATTATCATTTTATTATATACCTAATTAATTTCTCTACGCCAACAAAGTAAGCCTAAAGGATAAAGCCATATAAATAAAGAGTACATGAAACTATAATCGAAATAAATAGTTTCTACTTCTGAATTATTTTTTATGGCTCATTTATAGCAATATATCTCGGAAAGGATTGGCTTCAGTATACAACATATTTATATTGCTAGAAGCGCAATAAGTCGTAGATTTCGAAAATCCAATAATAAACAGGGTGTTCCAATAAAAAAACATAACATTGGTCGGTCGCGCTTTCTTCGAACACCCTGTATAAATTTGTGTAGCACCGTTACAAACCTCAGATCAGCTTGTACAACTTTTATTTGAAACTTTTTTTTCTAAATTTAAAAATAAGGGAGTTAAGGGGGGGGTGGCATTTATAACCAATCACCCTGTACATTACTGAGGTTTTTTGGTAGATAAAAAAGTCTAATATATTTCCAGCCCAAACCTGGAGCATTTTTCTGCCACACTAAAAGTATGAAATTATTTTACAAATTTACAAAAATTTTGACAAAAAATCAAAACAAACGACGCCAGTTTTCCTACATTCTGAGCGCCATTTCTCTTGAAGTTGTGATGTCATCAATCATTCCCACCGTCATTTCCATTTTAATCAAAAAGTGTCTACCGGCAGTTTTCTTTAATCGTTTGCGTATGAAACGGGAGCGAAATTGAGAGTGTGTGTATTAAAAGCATGCATATTCAAAAATATTTTATTAAAATATGTATAGAAATTTTGAAGAATTGTTAAGCAACCAGATAAAAATAATTTGCAATGAAAATAACTACTTATTTGTTTTTTGTTTTATTTTCTTGCCATACTTCCATGAACAAAACTGATAGTGGTTTCCAGTCTACCACTCTGTAGGTAGTTACCGCAAAAGGCAATTTAAAATAAAATAAGAGCCAGGGGACCACTGAGTAGACATACAATTATGATACGCAGCTGTAATGCTGCACCATTTTTTGTCATTAGTGATTCCTATCTCACTGGAGTTTCATATGCATTAGGCACATAAAATCCTTTTTTCCGTAATGTAAGTTTTAGCAAATGTTTACCGAAACAGGAAATTTCACTACGGCACAGATGTCGTCACATCAGCACTCGGTAGCACCGTTTCGATGCTCCATGTTATTTTCCATGGAAACTTAAAAATGGAAAATAATTATTTTGTGCGTTGAAAGCCTCAGCGCAAGGATTTTCGATTATTTGCAACAGGGATTTTATTCCCCCTTTCTCTTGCCTATATCAGTAACATACAATGGAAAACTTTCAAAAAAATGTTCCTCGTTGTTAAAGATATACAGGATGTCCGTGGGAAAATTGTACTCCTTAACTTCACATCTTGTACCCTAAAAAGCGACTATGCGAGATTTTATACGTACTATCAAATTCTGGCTATGTTTAAAAATACACTAAGATTTCAACAATTTAATTATTTATAAAGGCACCATATTAGAGGGGTAAGCATATAATTACATTTCATTTAGGAGTAAAACTCCATTATTAGATTAAATAAAAAAATTGTATTTTTTGCGAGGATCATTGAAAAAAATTATTAATGTATAGGATGATTCAATTTTAACTGTTGTGACTTTGGGAACTGGTAGATCCTCAACTCCTATTAATGAGATATAGAGGGGATATATAAATTTCAACTTTTTCTTCAACTTTTATCTCGTAACTTTCAAATACAGCACGGATATAACATGTATTTTACGGACATAACTTATTTTTTTTGGCTCAGTCAAGCCTTTTAACTTTTAGAATTACATTTGTTTGCTTATTCGGTTTTTATCTAAATGAATAGGTATTGTGGTGAATTGGGGAGATTTATAATATTTATTTATTTTATTTTTAGAAATTTAGTGCAATTATTTTATATTTTATTTCAATAATTATTTTAATACTATTTCCGCTAAACACACCACAAATTACTTTCCCGGAATATACTTCACTCATTCATATTTCTGTTGTATTATCGTTTTTAAGCCTATGAACGAAAATGTGTACGTAACTAGGAGAATTTAATACTAGGGTCGTTTTTGATCCCTTTTCATTTTAATTTTTCAGGGCGTTTCAGGGATTTCCGTTCTTCAGGATAAACTTACCTTGTTCTAGAGACTAATTCTTGTAATTATCATTATTAAAGTTATATAGAAAATTAATCTTGTTTATTTATTGTTTATTATGAGATAATGGTTTCTATAAGTGATAAGATCACTCTCTGTAAATTTTACTATAGAAAATATAGGAAAACTTTAACGAGGGTGATTGCAACCCTCGGTGCCTAGATGGCGCTAGCTAATTTGGTTAATCTGCCGGACGTATTCCGTGCCAATGAAAGATAAGAGGTAAGAGAGTTGCTTTCTGTGATTTATTTTAAGTTTTAATAACTTATTAATATTAATTATTACATATAGTCACGTTATCTTCATTGTTTGTAATTAATTGTAGTCCTGTTACGTCTGAGGATGTGGAGCAATAAGTTGTTCACGAAACCGGTAACGTCCAATAAAGGAATTTTATGAGTATTATTCTATTTTTTTCCACAATGTATTATTTAATCTTTATTGAATTTTTTATGCTAATTCGAGACATATTGATCTAACGTTTTTAAAAATTTAAACCCTTTCACAATATTTTTATTTTACAGTTGTACCCGTTAGGTACAATATTTTTTATTTTACAGTTGTTTGTTTGTTTTAATTTTTCGAGCCTCGTTGATACTTTCGTCGCGAAATTATTTACTGTGCTCAAAATATTTATTACTTATATACAGGTGTTCCAGTTTTTTGTAGCAGTACTTTAAAAGTCGATAGACATTTGAAAATTATTAAAAAAAGTTCATATAAACATAGGTTGAGAAATGCTTAGTTTTCGAGATACAGGGTGTTAAAAGGTTTGAAAATAAATATGGATTTATATTTATATTTCCAGAATGCTAAGAAGTATCGAATCCAAACTTACCAATTCATTACATACAATTTTGAGGCCTATTTTAGAATAACAAACTACTATTTTACTTAACTATGGGCGTAGATATATGGATTTACTAAGGCTCTTTTTTACAAAAAAGTAGTACGCCACTGATATTTTCCCATGTTTCCAGTTTAATTCAATAAAGTGAGAAAAAACAAAAATTGAATGTCTCTTGGCACTTTTTGATATGACAAGCCGTTGTTCAGAAAATTTACATTTAATCTTTTGATGCACGCATCTGGATGAATTTTAGACAAACTTGTCGATCAGAATTTCACCAAATTTGATGGTACGAAAATGGGAAAATATCAGTGGCGTACTAATTTTTTGTAAAAAAGAGCCTTAGTAAATCCATATATCTACGCCCATGGTTAAGTAATGTAGTAGTTTGTTATTCTAAAATAGGCCTCTAAATTGTATGTAAAGAATTGGTAAGTTTGGATTCGATGCTTCTTAGCATTCTGGAAATATAAATATAAATCCATATTTATTTTCCAACTTTAACACCCTGTATCTCGAAAACTAACAGCCAGTTTCATAATCGAACTTTAAATTTAAAGTCAGGTTAAAGTAGACTTAAAATTATTGTGCTGTTTCATAATACTTTAAAGTCCCTTTAACTGCACTTTAAGTTAAAGTGCCAGTTTTGACGCTTTAGCAGACTTTAAAGTGCAATCTAACCTAACAAAAATCACATTCTTTGTTTTACGTGTCGTTTTATGAATTTTTCAATTTGTTTGTTCTCAATTTTCCACATTATGGACCAATACTGAGAAATTTCGCCTTCAAGTTCAAGTTCATCCAATGAACCACAAATATTTTTAAGACGAAGGAAATTATAGAGATAGAAAAACAGGCTCGATGGCTACGTATATGTTGATTCCTTTGATAGATTTCGCCTAAAAAAACCTACAGCTTTATTCATTTTAAATTAGATTGAAAATATGTTTAGGTTACCAACAATAGGTAAGAATATCGTAATAATAATTTGTATCACCAATGTTGTTTAGCAAGACTATTTTTAAATTGTCAAATGCGCGCTCACAATGCTTAAGAATGCGCCGTATTACTAATAAGGCATTTGCACGTGACGTCATAACTAACCTCAAAAATATAAATTTTCTAAAATTTTCGAATATTACAACAATTTTTATCAAAATTTCTGCTTGGTTCCTGTACTATCAGCTGAAATCTTGCTGAGTGCCATTATTAATAAAGTTCTAATTGCCTTAATCTAATAAAATAAGAAGCTTTTTGTTGGTTGGAATTCCAACCTATAATTAACAGTCTAATTTTAATAATCTACAATATTGAAACATTATAAATCTACTGTCTGAGAGAATTTTAAAATGTTATAATGGGTCCACGCTAGAACTATAAATATTAAAAATAAAACTAAAAATAAATGTGTAAAAACTAAAAATTTAGGGTTATGCTAGTCATATGATGCACATGATCCATTTTTGGCTGTGTCTAAAGTACTGATTATAAGTAATGAAACTTTAGTTAAAAGTTCGAATGGCTATGATTATGAAACACCTCGACTTTAATGCTACTTTTAAGTGAACTTAAAGTCGAACTTTACTTTTAGTTAAAGTACATTTTAAAGTTCGATTATGAAACTGGCCGTAAGCATTTCTCAACCTATGTTTATATGAACTTTTTTTAATAATTTTCAAATGTCTATCGACTGTTAAAGTCCTGCTACAAAAAACTGGAACACCCTGTATATTTATGCAATCTTTTAGAATCGTTCAAAATACATTTATTTCATTGTTCAATTTGTTTGAGAGCAAATTGTACTCTGAAATGACTTTATATGCTTCCATCGTGTGTAAGTTATTAAATGTTTTCTGCTTTATGTAATATAATTATCCAATATTAATTTGGTTTTGTTAGGTAATTTAGAATCGGTTCATCAATAGGTACATCCTATTGATGAACCGATTCTGAAAGTTTCAGTTCTTTCTATACGCCTTTCAAAGATATTTTAACATCTTTTATTGTTTATATTACAGAACCAGCAACAAAACACTGTAGTTTGGAATATTTTTGTGATTTATTGCTGAAATTAACGGAAATTAATAAACAAAATTGAAATATCAATGTTCAAAAATATTATAGTCGAATTCATTCTAAATCCATTTAATCCAAATTTTCCACTTCCGAACTGAAATATCCTCTATAGTTAATTTCCTTTGAAAAATTTTTTTTATGTAGGTAACAAGAATTCTCTTTTTCTAAATTTTTGAAAACTGTTCTTAAATTGCAAAGATATTTTTTTTTATAATTCGTATATTTTCAAAAAAATTTTGAAAAAAATTTTCAAATAATTTCAGTCCTTTTTTGACAATGTATTAGTAATCAGTGACCCCAAAAACCCTTACAATATTTTTGTTTTTCATCGAAAATACGAGTTCATCAATGAAATATATGAATTATTCAAAGCAAAGCATATAGGTACCTACTTATACAGAAAAAAATCACAATTTTCAAAATTAGAAATCAAAAATTTTATTCCGCTCGCCGGATTGTTTCTGATTTTAATTAATATGGTATAAGAAATATTTTTAAAGCAAAAATTATTATAATCGGTACTGTTCCTGAGAATTCCGAAGTTTCGGCGATTCTGCTTCGACTCGACTACTAGTTTATTTGGGAACCGATAAATATCGGTTCCATGAATGTTTATGTTAACAGTATTATTATTTTTATAGTAAAACTGATTACCAAAATATAGTTATTTTTACAAGAACACAAGAATAATAAACGTACCGTACCGTGTCTACTATTTTTAAATTTTATTATAATATAATTTTACTAAGTATATAGTCAGAAATAGGTATTATTATATTTACTTGCTTCATTTTTATACAATAAACATCTTTTATTTTCTGTTTTATGTAGTTAAAACAATATCAACACGGTTTCAGCGTGACAGGTATCCAGATATCGATACTTCCTTAAGTCTCGAATGGATTTGTTTTCTAGTTTAATAAGTACCTATGTATATAATAGTTTGAGAAAGTTTTATAAATTAAGTTTAATACTATCTTACACGAGTTTCGTTTAACTTTGTCGGACAATGACAAGTGAATGTTTTGTTTGTTCTTTTAAAACACCATAATATGCGGCCATATCCTTTGAATATCTGTCATTGGAGGTCATTGTAAAGCTCTGTAATCGAATAATATAGACTAATAATTAACAGGATGGAATAACAAAATTATTCAAGTTGTTCAATCTTCAAGTTCACATACGTGAAAATTTCGACAAATACATAATGCTTGTGAATTTTTTTTCGTAGTTCCAAAGTATACACTAATCACTCACGTACCATCCATGAACTCAAGAACAATATATAAAGGAAGAAGCATACTGGTGATTATGCTGAGAAATATAATGGAAAACAACCAGTCACGATTGAAGAGGGCATCTCCTTACAGATTAGTGTTAAATAAAAATAATGGGACAAGTTTCATATTAGTTTTGCTTCTGTTTATAATAGACACAGAGTTGTGAACGATTCGACAAATAGTATGTACTACGCAAACACCACCCTGTATGGGGAAACGTCATTTTTTCCTTTATTACAAATTGCTTCCACCCAACCTTATATAATAACTTCGGTTCATGCAATCATGTAATTTTGTAACTTTCGCGGAAAGTCACCCCATTTATCAATGCTACGTAAGCATCGGTAAACTGCCATTAAAAATTGCCGACGAAGTCACAGTTGACAAACTACACTAAAAAATATCGAGCTGGTCTAATGGACCTTTTAAGTAAACTGATGTTATTCACATATATTACAGATTTAAAGTGTAAGATAGTAGACGCGGTGAAATAAAAAAGGCTTAAGATACATTTTGCCCTTTGCGGGGAGATATTTTAGTTTAAATGTAAGTTTTGTAAAACTAACGTCGCTGTGATTTTTTTAAATTCAATAGCTTCTATCATAGGAAGTTAACGCAAATCATGTTAAAACAATTTTTTTGCGAACTGAGAATAATCTACCAAAATGACTGTAATTGTTTTAAATTAAATTTTACAGAATAGTTCTTTTTAAATTTCTATCATAGGAACTATAGAAAGTTAATAATAATAAAATATTTTTTTCATAAACCAAAAATGGCTTTTACACTTTATTTTTAAAAGGGGACACCCTGTATTTTATTACAGAAAATTGAAGGTAATATTATATGAATTTTTTCAAACGTGACGTAGTAGTACACTTTGCAATAAAGGAAAAATTCATACAATATTATTTTATTATTTCATAATCTAAATTTAGTAGTCATGTGGCCTCAAAATACTTTCAAAATTATTTTGATATTGTAGAATAAATTTCGAATGGCAAGTACTTAGTTTTCGTCTCATGCGTTGGTTGCGAGGTTGGTTGGTTAAATTATTATAAAAAATGTTCTTCTGCAGTTCGAAGTTTCTGTCATCGAAACATGTTTTTGTATTGCAGCGCCATCTACGTCTTAAAATATTAAAAAATAATTTTTATCCAAAACTGCAACTGGGTTTTACAGCTACAGATTCAAATATCTTTTCCAAAATTTTTTGCCAGGTAGATTTTACTGGTTTGAGACATGTAGTTTATAAACACCTTTATTTAAGCTTTATACTAGCACAATAATAAGAAAATATCCAATTTCATATATTTATATAATGATGCTCCTCTTCTGAACATGCATACATAAAATTTGTTGGACGTAAAAGTCATTGAAATCATTTCGAAACGCTATTACGAATAATGCAAAAACAACTAGGTACTCTTTATAACTACACGTTATAAAACATTGAATTATATTACAGAATTCATAGTGCCCAAAGCAAAAACATTGAAATAAAATTAAAAAATATTTAAATGCTATAAAATTAATTAAATTAATCTAGTTTTAATTTGACATTGCCATCGACGTTAAAAAATTAACATAACCTAGGTTTCAATTTGACTTTGACATCGACGTCAAAAATATAACATAACCTAGTCTTCAAGTTGACTTTGACATGGACGTCAAAAATCAGAATAACCTAGTTTCATTTGACATTGACACTGACGTCAAAAATTATTTAGTAACAACAAATATTCCTTTTTAGTTGAATATTTTTTTATTTTATTTCTATGTTTTTTGCTTTGGACACTGAATTCTGTAATATAATTCAATATTTTATAACATGTAGTTATAAAGAGTTCTGAAGTGATTTCAATGATTTTTACGTCCAACAGATTTTATTTTTGTATGTTCAGAAGAGGAGCATCAGTATAAATATATCAAATTGATTATTTTCGTTATTATTGTGCTAGCATAAAGCTTAGATAAAGTTGTTTATAAACTACAAGTCCCAAGCAAAGAAAGTAGAGAAATTTGTAAAAATACACGAAGGGAGAGATTCACTAAAAAAGTGAATTATATTTGTTATGGTTACAAAAAAAAAAGTTTTTTAACGTCAATGTCAAACTCAAATTAAATTAAATTATTTTCTCATGTTCTCAATTAATTAATTTCTATTTTTACATAAGTGAATCATTAAGTCGTACTATTCTCTTGATGATTTCCAACAAGAATGAAAGAGATGGTGGTTTTTTGATTGGTAACTTAATGAATGAATTTTGTGGCGAGTTCAATATGTTTTTAATTTTCAATATTGTTATAAAGTCATTTATAAATAATTTTAAAGATTTCGCGATTCTCGAGTCATTTAATATAAGTTTATTTTTACCGAGATCTGAATTAATAATAGACTTAAAAGTCCTTGGAAATATTTGAGGAGTCTGTAATTCTGTTTTGAATAAAAATCTTGTCGAAAATTCTACATATTTTAGCTGTTAAGATCTCTGAATTTTTTATATTATTCGTTTAGTAGATGGATAATTAAACAATAAAAGTTCGTAAAAGTTACAGAAATATGAAATTTGGTAAAGAAATGTGGGAAAAATTGTTGAAATCCTCGATATTAGACAAATATTAAATTTCATATTCTTATTTAACAACATAGCTCGTTATATTGGAGGGAACATTAACTTGACAATGTTCCCTCGGAAGATTGTGCAAAAACGGCTAACTTTATAAACAAACTTTCTGAACGAAACTTTCAATGTTTTATCTCTACTACAAGGTAAAATTATTTTCAAGTATACAAGATGTCACAAAACAAGTTACCTACACAAGAAAGTATTTTTTTAATCGAACACCCTGTGTTTTTTGACGCCAGTTAAGCCTCCAAGGGTGCTGTATTACACCCTAATATATTTTGCCAATCGGATGCAGCGTTGCCAAACTATGATTTATTCCTTTTTTTTGTCCATTTTCAAACATTTTTTTGACTGCCATATCTCCACGATTTATTAATTGTTTTTTCAAAAAATGTAGGGTATTATTTGATAATGATGTATTTACTCAAAAACATTCTTGAAATAAATTGTTATTAGACCGGATGTCCAAAATATTTGTTTACATTTCTTTATATTTATTTAATTATATTTTTCTCATTTTTTTTTTTAATGGAACCCCTATAATTTTTTTACATGGATGGATAAAGCATACAATAATTCCCCACATTTTAATATCATACACTTTATTTTTATTTCAAGCGGTTTTTGAGATATGATTATTTCAAATAATTTTTGCATAAATAAAATTAAGGTGCTATTTATTTTAGCATTAAAATCTGGTATGGCTTTGGTCTTTTGTTTGCGTTTGTTTTCCACTTTATGATATTTCTCAAAAAATCGATTCAAAAATCGTTTGAAATAAAAATTAAATGTATGATATTAAAATGTGGGGAATTGTATGCTTTATTCATCCATGTAAAAAAAACTCTAGGCATTCCATTTAAAAAAATTTAAAAAACTATAATTAAATATCAAGAAAGTAAACAAATATTTTGGACACGCGGTCTAATAATATCTAATTGAAACTCGTATTTGTGATACCTTGTGTACTTAATTGAAATTAATTTTGTGTTGTAGAGATGAAACACCGAGTGAAACACTGAAAGTTTTGTTAAGAAAGTTTTTTTATAACGTTGGCCGTTTTTGCACAATCCTCCAAGGGATCACTAAGTAACTGGACATCCTGTATAATGTTTTTCAATTATCCGCTGAGACTTTTAAACCACATAAACTGAAAGCCAGCGAGTTAACATCATATCCTGCAAGTTTCATGATTATAGTTAACCTAAATAAATAGACGGACACAAGGACAACTGACTTCATTGTCCTGCGAACCACTGCGCCGATTTCAACTAAGCCTGTATGGCCTTCATTTCTGATAGTGACCTATATATGTTTCATATCATTTACAGAACGATGTCTTGCCAGAGTTGAACGAATGCAACGGTTAAAAATCTCGATATTTAGTCCGTTTCTCCTTCAAGGTCATCAGGAAATTAGAATAGTAAAAAGCAGTAGCTGTTTAATGAAAACAGAATAACTAAGTTATCGTTAATATAAGTTAATATAAGTATATAATAATAATCTTCGATATGAGCGACGGGTGAGAAGAAAAAACCAAAATTTGCTGAAGTGGCTGTTAAATTATTTCCGCTTATTTCAAATTTGTTTAAACTGTCCTGGTAATTATTCAGTGTGATGATAAGTTGATAGTGCAAGTTGAAAATTCATGGAAGTGCAAGGAAAACAGTGAGCTAAATGTAGTAACAAAATAAACTGAAAAATGTTTACCTAATTCTTGGAACTGATAAAATTAATAAATTGAATGAAACAAACATGAAGAGCAGAAAACGATGACATTTTTGCAAACCATCTAGATCCCTGGGTTAATTATAATGTCTCTGCCATTAAAAAATAAGGCAACCTAGTGATAAAATTGATGATACGAAGAGAGTTGGAACCTGAGTGTCCCTGACAAGGTTCTTCTCAAACAACCTAAAATATGTAACAAAGCATTTTGAGTATTCATAGTTAACCAATCTATACCAATCAACATTAATGGCATAAGTAATAAATTCATGAATTGGGAATTGCAGAAGATAAGGTTCTTCCTAAACAACCTAAAATATGCAACAAAGCATTTTGAGTATTAATAGTTAACCAATCAACATTAATGGCATAACTAATAAATTCATGAATTGGGAATTGCAGAAGATAAAAAATAAAACCAGGATTTAAATAAATTATGTTGTATGAGTTAGAGAGTCAAATATTAACAAGGACAGAAATTAATGCTATATATCTAAAAATGCAGCTAGGGATTAAAAATTTACTGGCAATTCCTTATTGAAAATTAAGGCAGGTGCTTCATATAAAATTTTTCAAAATAAGCAGACCCTGTCCAGTTACAACCCAAACACCAAAAACAGTTTTTAATTTCTATCCTCGTTTCTATCTCAAAATAATGCAATTGGAAAAAGACGAAATTTTGCACATATATCTCGGTTACTACCAAATCCTATAATAAGCATCTAACGAAATTATTTCATCCATTCATCCATCTAGTGTGTATACAAAGGAGTGAAATTAACTACCCTTCCTGAAATTGTGTAAATATCTTTCTGTCTGCCATTTTTTCTTTCAATTAAAACAAACATGAATCATTTAGAAACTTTTTACCTCTTGAAAAATTTTTATAAAATCACTGTTTTTGAGACAAAAACTGAATTTACATATTATGCCTAAGTGATCTATCCCCGGATCTATCAAAAGCGACAAGCACGATTTGTATTAGTCAAAACACTAAGTAGGGTGTCAAATTATAATTTGATAAGTAATCTTTGTTTCCGATTACGTTATTTTGAGACAGAAATTAAAAATAATTTTTTCTACTACCGATCTTAAAGTAGGTACTAACTTTCCGCACGCTTTATAGTGCGTAAAGTTAAACTTTACGCACTAGTGCGTAAAGTGGTTTTTCGTTACGCGCTAGTGCGTAAAGTAAAATAGTAAAGAATTGCATATTAGAGCACCTATAAGCACTTATTATAATCATATCTTATTTTAAAAACGTTAAATGTGGTTATTTAATTTTATATAGTTCATTTATTTAAAACCACGGTATATTATTATAAAACATACGTAATTCTCAGTATTCTTTAACAATAATTTTTTATAAGTTTGAAGTTTCATTTATACTTTCAAAACTGATTAGTCACTCATTTAAAATTAAGTAGGCCATAGCAATAATGTCATTGTTAAATTTTGACGTATAAGTAAGTTTGACATTTTGAAGTTCGTTTCATATTATTATTAGAAAATTTCTCGGAAAATTTAAGTCATTAAGGAAGCCTTTAAATTTGTTATAAATATGATTTTTATGTAACTTTCACCTTTAAATTTTATTTTATTTTAAATTTCTTAGTTCTCGAAGAGATAAGTACAATATGGATGGATGTTGATTTATCAGATTTTGAATGCACTCCGTCGTCCCATTCGGCACAGAAAGTCTTAAATTACTATTGTTAGAAACATATATCTCATAGTATACTTATTATATAAAATTAATCACGTAATTTTCGTTAGTACAATAAATTTTGTTAAGTACAGAAGTGTTAATTTTTTCTCATATAACAAGTACGTTTAAGCCGAGGTTTAAGAATGCAGCATTAATCAACAACTGCCTTTACTAGTGCAAAAAATGAAATACTTTACTCACTAGTGCGTAAAGTAAATTGTACTTTATAGATATATTTCTTAGTAACCATTTTGATAGTAGAAAAAATATTGTATGCAATTCGTGCGTAAGGTGAGCTTTTTCCACTCATGGGATTGTCGCATTCGCCTACGGCTCATGCGACAAAATTCCCATTCGTAAAAAAATCTCACCTTACGCACTTGTTGCATAAATAACTATTTTGGCACACTCATTATTTTGAAAAAATTTGTATGAAGCACTAACCTTAATTTTCGACAAGGAATCGCCAGTTAAACTTTTTGCACGTTATTATGTGGCACTCTGTATAAACTATTCTTCAAAAAAACAGTTAGGTCATTAAAAAATCACATTTCTAAATATATTAGTCTCACGCCCTGTTTAATGTTTGATTTTAGTAAAGAAAATAGTGTATATAAAATTGTTAGTAAAATAATTTCATTTGCATTTGCTAGTAATTAAAAGTTTTGAAACAGATCACTTGCTTGTTGTAAATCACTGACACATTTCTTAAGACACCATTGCATGGTAATAACCTAATTTTCAAAATTGAATTCGTTTCTACGATATGAATTAGCATATAGCTAGCAGCTGTAGCTTTTGTAAATTTTGCGTTGGTTTATTTTCGGTTATGCCCCAATCTCACATTCACGGTACAAAACGGTTTTGCATATCCTTTTAGAAAACCTATAAAACGTCAGAAAAATGACAAATTAAAAAGGTTTTCGCTCCCCTTTTAACGAGCACAGATAAATGAATAGTAGGTACCTCTTCCAACTTCATTAATGCCGCGAAACAATTAAATTGTATTTTATCAAATCGGGTTAGTCAGCTTATATTAATCAATATTCCGTTATGGAATATATTGAAAAAAATATATTTTTATATTTTTTCTCAGAGGCATTAATAGTAAATTAAGTGAGAGCGTAAAATTGAAATTTAATTTACGTGGAGATCATAATGTCAGGGATATGTTTAGCATAACGAACGTAGAACGCGAGGAAGTAAATATTTCCTAGAATTCTCAGACTTGAAAGATGCTGTATATTTGTACATTTATAAATAACAAGTATAGTTATTAATGAACACGTTTATTTGATATTTTGTTTGTACGGGTAGGTATATGTAAAAAAACACAAACACATACGTAATATAAAATCTCAGCTGAATACCTTTTGTGAAATTATTTTTAAATTTGAAAGCGGAGCCAATGCATTGAAGCAAGGTTGGGGAACTGTAAACAAATATTCATTTGCACATACTATTTACGTTACCTGAATATTTGACGAGAACAGCTGAAATGAGTATCAAGGGCAAAATAAAGCTTCTGAAACCTTCCATTTCGAAAGTTTTTTTTTCTATTGATAGCACTATATAATTTAGAGGTTCAATTTTTTTTACATTTAACACGTGATTTAAGCGAAGTCCTTTCACATTGTTATTTATGTACAAAACTTTGCTTAACAGCGCCTGAGTCTCTGAAATCTACACCGAACGTCTGTATTTTCGTTTTATTTGCAAAGTTTTAGAGTCGGCAGGGTTCTATTTTAAAACTATTTCGTATTTAAAGTTTCGTTAAATTTAGAAGTTCGTAACGATCTATACGTCTCGATGATCCAACTGAAATAAATTAAAAAATAACAAATTAATTGAAAAACTTTTATTTAAATGAAACTGCTAAGTATATTAAATGAATCATAATTATGTATATTTTATATTTAGCACAAGATTTTAAAGGAAAAAAAAAATAAACAATCGATTGACACAACACAAAAATTAACAGAAGAAAAAATCCATGTTACAGATAGAGCACTGGAAAAATTCGCTAATAGCTACACTGCGAACTTCGTAGCTTACTTTGCGATCTCGTGTTAGCTAGGAGCTAAAAGCGTCTCGTGGAGCTGCAACAACGACGTTGGTCACAGGACTGAGCGTCTGAGCGAAGCGCCTGAACTCCCGCATAAAAGGACTCGCAAACTAACCTGCACAATTTACACATGCGCTCGAAATTAACAGGTGCCTGGTTCTTATTCCGTACGTTTTTATTACAAGCAAATAATTAGGGGTGATAAGGGATAAAGCACAAAACACAGACACGGATTTCTCTTGTCACAGAATTGAATCTTTAATTTTAGACCCGAAAACTATAAGTAACATAGTTCTGCTTTCTCTCCTCGCAGTTTCGTCAAATGTTGAACATCGTTTACGAAATATATTGAGAGAGCAATAGAACATCGTGCTGAAATCCTTCTGAATCTGAAATATTCAACCTTAAATTTAAGGAATAAAAATATATTTTTCTTACTTCTTATTGGAATGTGACAATTTTTGGACAAAGTTAATAGAAAGTGAAGATAAGCTTAAGCACTTTTTGAAAACACGTTATTAAGATCAATAATATTTCTAACCACAAAATTTTGGCGCGGATAAATATTTTAATTTTCTATTCACTTTGAGGACTGCCATTTGTGTGTTTCATCGACTTGTAGCACAGGATTCCAAAGGGTAAAGTTAACCCTTGAATCCACGCAAGAAATATTTCAAAATAAAAATTCATATTTTTCGAGATATATTTTTACAATAATTAGACTCCCCAATTGAAAACCTGAAGGAACGCTTCGGAGTAAAACCGAACCGAGTTAACAAAATTCGTGACCGAGCGAGCTAAAGCTGAATTCATAGCGATTTTGCTGGGGATTTTGCACTGTTCTATAAATATTACCCTATACAGGGTGTTAAGAAAAAGTAGGTCATGCCTTTAACCACAGATTCTTTGGGCGATAATAATGTGATTTTTTATTTTGGAGCGTAGTTTTTTTTATACAGGGTGTTAAAGTTTACATTTTGAAAATTATTTTTATTAATAATTCTGTTACTGTTTAAGATTTTTACCCGAATTTTTGCACAGACTTTCATCTTATACAGATACACTTTTTGTGTAATTTTGGTCAAAAAAGTCAAAGCGCAAACGGGAAAAAGGGGGGTTATGTTACCCATTAACCCCCCCAACTGTTTCATGCGTACGCCTATGGTCTCTAGATATTTATTTTTAGATTAAACACTTATTTCTCCAATTTTTTTTACTCCTACAAAATATTGATTTAGGACTTGATTAACGAGATATTCCAGTAAATTCAGAATCATTTTCAATATTTCAGTTTCGGAATTTATTGTTTTTACTATTGTTGTTCTTAGTAATCCTGGGTTTCTTTAAATCGACTACTTTTAGACAAAAAATGCTAGAGACTTTTTTTGTTTTAGTAATAATTGTATTTTCTGTATCGATTTAAAGAAAACCCAGGATTACTACGAACAATAATAGTAAAAACAATAAATTTCGAAACTGAAATATTGAAAATGATTCTGAATTTACTGGAATATCTCGTTAATCAAGTCCTAATTCAAAATTTTGTAGGAGTAAAAAAAATTGGGGAAATAAGTGTTTAATCTAAAAATAAATATCTAGAGACCATAGGCGTACGCATGAAAAAGTTGGGGGGGTTAATGGGTAACACAACCCCCTTTTTACCCGTTTGCGCTTTGACTTTTTTGAACAAAATTACACAAAAAGTGTATCTGTATAAGATGAAAGTCTGTGCAAAAATTCGGATAAAAATCTTAAACAGTAACAGAATTATTAATAAAAATAATTTTCAAAATGTATACTTTAACACCCTGTATAAAAAAAACTACGCTCCAAAATAAAAAATCACATTATTATCGCCCAAAGAATCTGTGGTTAAAGGCATGACCTACTTTTTCTTAACACCCTGTATAGGGTAATATTTATAGAACAGTGCAAAATCCCCAGCAAAATCGCTATGAATTCAGCTTTAGCTCGCTCGGTCACAAATTTTGTTAACTCGGTTCGGTTTTACTCCGAAGCGTTCCTTCAGGTTTTCAATTGGGGAGTCTAATTATTGTAAAAATATATCTCGAAAAATATGAATTTTTATTTTGAAATATTTCTTGCATGGATTCAAAGGTAAAAATTTTAGACAGTAACAGAATTATTAATAAAAATAATTTTCAAAATGTAAACTGTAACACACTGTATAAAAAAAACTACGCTCCAAAATAAAAAATCACAATATAAAAGTTACATTATTTTCGCCCAAAGAATCTGTGGTTAAAGGCATGACCTACTTTTTCTTAACACCCTGTATAAACTATATCTTGTTGAGATCAAAATCAATAAAATGAAAGTTCAAACCAATAGCACTGAATTTCTGAAAACAGATTTGCAACAGTCAACAGTTAACGATAGGTAGGTATAATCGAAAAAAATTTCGTTTTAAAACAGAGGCCTGCAAAACTTTTTGGAAAACTTAAACGCTGTAATTATGTGGTAACCACACAACAATGTATCGAAAGCTTCGCCTCGGTATGTACCACGCAGCAACGTAAACTTCTCAAGTTACTTTGTTCTAAGTCGGATAAAGTATACCCGCCTAGTAGTTTGCAGCAAAGTAAACTTCTTAATAGACACTCAATGATAAGCCTCTTAAATAGGCAGTCGAGAGTGTCGGTCACAGGTATTTTTATATAAAATTCTCCGTGACAAAATTGACCGCGTGAGAACATTGCTAGAAATTTAAGTTTCAATATTCGTAGTAGCAAAGACTATATGGACCAAACTTACCTCTATACCAAACTGCTTCCTAAATGAGCTGCAGACCCCTAAATGTGGGCCCCTGAAGACGGTTTTTATTTATTATCTCCGAAACTGTTCAAGTTAAAGTGTTTTTTGCACATCCACTAAACTTTCTAAGCCTAACAAAATGAGGTAAACATCATCTCAAAATTTTTATCAAAGCTGGGTCAAGCTATAGAGGTGGGGGGTAAAAATTACCACAACTTTTTTATTTGTAGTTTATTTGAGTTTTGACATCAAATTATGAATTGTCAGAGTTCTTTTACAAAGGAAATGTCCTGTTGTGTAATTTTGATCGGAGACACCGTTTTCGAGATAAATTCATTTGCATTTGAATATTATGCATGCTCTAAAATGATTAGGTAAGAGGACTAATTTTCCATTTTTTTGTTAAAAAAAAATTTAAGAACCAGATCAAACCAAGATTTTATTATTTATTTTAACAACTGCAAAGTGCTTAAATTTTGTTTTGACGAGAAAAGGAAAAAATTAGTCCACTTACCTAATCATTAAGGCACGCATTTGAATTGAATATTAAAAGGAATTTATCTAGAAAACGGTGCCTCCGATCGAAGTTACACAAGAGGACATTTCCTTTGTGAAAAACCGATTTGATGTCAAAACTCAAAAAAACTTACAAATAACAAAGTCGTGGCTTGACCCACCCTTGGTAAAAATTTTGAGATGATATTTCCTCATTTTGTTAGGCTTAGAAAGCTTAACACTATTTAAATTTCTTGAATAATACAAGAAATTTAAATAGTGACGCAGACCGCAGACCACGAAAGAGGCACATGATGCAGATACGGACATGTGTTTCGGAGTTATTGCTCCTCATTAGCGTAGCATAGCCACCTGTATTTTTTAGATAAACATACGCAGTCATAATAAAATGCACTTATAATTTAATTATTGTAGAAGGGTGTCCCATTTCACCTTATGATTTTGTCGAATTTTATGCCATTTTTCATTTTAGACCCCCATGTTCGATATACAGGGTGTCAAAGTTTGAAATTTAAAAATTATTTATTTTAATAACTCGAGTATTTCAGAAGATATTTATTTAAAATTTGATACGGTGCTTCAACTTAACGGGTCACATGTTTTGGAAGACCAAAAATAAAAAACAATTGTCAAATACTCAAAATAGAGGGGGTCCAGTACCCATTGTCCCCCCAGTTTTTTACTGCCTGCGCCAATGGCTTTTAAATTATCTTTTTTGAGATAATCATTCATCGGATTATTTTTTGTTTTTTAACAAATTTTGATAAAATACTTTGTTTAAGAGGTAAGTTGATGGTCCTTGATTGGTGCCTACGAGGCTTACGGAAATTTCATAATTTTCAAATAATACCTCTAAATGAAATCTGCAGCTTTTGTAAATAAATGACAATAATAAAGGACTAGCCAAAAATTACTATTTCTGAAGTCTCTAAAACGAAGCATTTTATCAAAATTTGTTAAGAGACAAAAAATAATCCAAAATGAATGATTATCTCAAAAAATAATAAAATAATTTAAAAGCCATTGGCGCAGGCGCTGAAAAACTGGGGAGGGGGGGAATGGGTACTGGACACACCTATTTTGAATATTTGGCAATTGTTTTTCGTTTTTGGTCTTTCAAAACATGTGACCCGTTAAGTTGAAGCACCGCGTACCAAATTATAAATAAATATCTTCTGAAATACTCGAGTTATTAAAAAAAAAACATTTTTAAACTTCAAACTTCGACACCCTATACACAGGGTGTCCTACGTAAGATGTATCCACCCTCCTAAAATCTTTAGTTGTGAACCGATTTTCGAAATCTTTTTTTTGCTGGATAGGGCTTGGAAAACTGCATTTAAGCTATACCTTATATTTCTTAAAAAGGTATATATATATCATGACCCACAGAGACGTATTTTTTTTAGCGAAATTTCTAGAAAAACTATTAGCGATTTTTTTTTAGAGAAAAACTAATACCAGAATTAGATTCAGGACCTTTTAAAATCTAAGTGGTGTGAATTTTGCGACATTAGGATACGGGGTGTTAAAGAAAATGGAGAGGAATTTTTAACAACGGCAAACTTTTTTTGTAAGCAAAATCGGTACTATTTTGAAATTATCAGTAATTTAACATTTTTCACAATTCTCTGGTTTATTTGAAGACGTATTAAGAAAAAATCGACAGTGGTAACGACTAAAAATGGTGTCTAATTTCTGTCGATACGGTTATTGAAAACAAATAAAACAATACATTAAAGCTAGTTAAACCATTTACTGGAAAAAAATATTGTAATAATCCTTTAAAAAAAACAAACGGTATTGAAAAGTGCATAAGGGTGAATGGTGGACTCATTAAGAATAGTTCAATTTAATTATTAGTTGATTAATTTGATTATTTTTAGGAAACTTGTTCTTTTAATAATTTTGTCGTAGTTTTGTTACCAATAAATCTTAATAATTTTTTATTTGTTTATTTGTTGTTTTTATTTTTACCATTTGTTTTTTAATAGTATATTATGTTACAAGGAGTAGAAGGCGACCATTATTGTTGAACCCAGAAGTTTGCTCAGCCGAGGCACAAGCCGAGGCAGCAAACTGGGCGAAACACATAATGAGCCTTCTACTCCAAGTGACATACCTACTATTTTTTCTTCAAGCGTTAAAATCGAGGTTAAAATCAAAAATATCAAAACTTTAATTTTGAAAAAGGACATCAGGTCAAATGCGTTCAAGCCTCGGTTCAAGCTTAGTAAAAAAAATATATGTAATACTAACCATTTTATTTATCAATGAAACATGTCATAGGTGAATTTGCAATTTCAAGTATTTCAGGTGGTACGCACTGCATTTCTTCAGACATTTTCGCTTTTAAATTTAAAAAACGGCTCGACGCGCGACGTCAACTTTTAAAATGACAGTTTATGACAAGTCATAACTTAGATTTTTAATTCGTTGCCATGGATACATTATTTCATTTTTGTACTAGGAAAAAAATGAGAAATACTTGTACTAATACAATAATAGGCTCTTTCTACAGGACGTGTTGCATTATGTAATGTAAGTATTGTTATACGCTTGAAGAAAAAGGATTATTACAATATTTTTTCCAGTGAATTGTTTAATTAGCTTTAATAACTAATGTAATGTTTTATTTGTTTTCAATAATCGTATCAACAGAAATTAGATACCATTTTTAATCGTTACCGCACTGTCGATTTTTTCTTAATACGTCTTTAAATAAGCCAGAGAATTGTGAAGAATGTCAAATTACTGATAATTTCAAAATAGTACCGATTTTGTTTACAAAAAAAAGTTTGCCGTTGTTAAAAATTCCTTACCATTTTCTTTAACACCCTGTATCCTAATGTCGCAAAATTCACACCACTTAGGTTTTAAAAGGTCCTGAATCTAATTCTGGTATTAGTTTTTGTCTAAAAAAATCGCTAATAGTTTTTCTCGAAATTTCGCTAAAAAAAATACGTCTCAGTAGGTCATATGATATACCTTTTTAAGAAATATAAGGTATAGCTTAAATGCAGTTTTCCAAGCCCTATCCAGCAAAAAAAAGATTTCGAAAATCGGTTCACAAATAAAGATTTTAGGAGGGTGGATACATCTTAAGTGGGACACCCTGTATATCGAACATGGGGGTCTAAAATGAAAAATTGCATTATGAAAGTCCTAATATTTTTGCTCAAGGAATCCATGGTTACCAGATTGGCCTCCTCGAGGACCTCCTTTTTCCGGACACCCTGTATATGGAAAGCTAAAAGAGTACTCTATTCAATGCTGTCGAAGCCAACAATGATTTCCATTTAAAAAAATTTAAGTTTGCTCAATAACTCGGATACAATAAACTCTAAATGGAGTACGTCACTAAAATCTCCGTAAAGGAAACTATTATTAATAGCAACCATCACATATTTTAAATGATTAAGTAAACAAGAACAAGATACAGAAATCTTATAAAGTATATGGGATAAAATCGATTTTCGGCCAAACTAAAAAATAAAAAATGTCGAATTTTCAAGTTGGCCATGAGATTTGTCATAAAAAAAGTCTAGTAGGTACATATAAATGTGAAGACCTCTCTACCTCCATTAGTTACAGATAACCTACAAAAGCATTGAAAACGGGATACCCTGTTTAATACTTGCATAATATTTAATGACTAAGTTTATTACTCACCTTTGCAGTATGCAGATTGAACGCCATCACAGAATTACAACAGAATTGCAACAATTTTTAGAAAATAATCAAGTAGTTCTTTAACACACACTACAATAAAAAATACTTATATTAAAATACATACACGCCTATTTAAAACACAATACATACCTACACTTAAAACACTATATAGAACACATGCCATTTTCTAATTGTTCAAATGGTTTAGTAACGCGTCAGTATTAAACGCGTTTCCACTACTAAAACTTAAAACATTCGCCGCGGTTTGTAATTAGGTCAATCGCCGTCAAACTAACTTGATTTTGTTGCTGTTGTTAAGTTGCGTTGTCCTACATCGCCGCCTAACTGATTTCGCAAATTTGCCAGGCGCTACGTATGCGTCTGTCTTCTATTGTCTTTTCCACCGAGCTTTCAACCGTTTCTCAGCGGGCTTTTTAGTTTACGAGTTAAAAACGATCGTTTATTATCTATGACGTGTGTTTGTAAATATAAACGAAACGGTATTTAAATTTCAATTAATAATAAATATGTGACTAGTGCATAACCATGAATATATGGATATTCCCTATTGAGGTAAGCCATTTTAACTATTCTCTTCTAAAGTCACGAATTCTGATAGAGCATCTAGGCAAGCGAGATGCCCTAAGCAATCAATTACAGGTTAGAATAGTTTTGGTAATTAATTGAGAATTAGGTATACTTATGTTTACCATTTTATGCCGCTTCAAATTAATTTTAGATAATACCTACGGTGCAATTTCTTGTTAGCATTCACTAATAAGTAGGTACCTATATTATTTCTTGCCTCGTTTCTTGCCCATTATATCAACATTCAGGTACAGAACAAATATATCTACATAAATAATATGATATAAAGTAGGTAATTACATTACAGACAAGTAACTCTATTAGTAATAAAATAGTAGAAACATTTAATTTCTATAATACAAATGTATACAGCGTGCATCGTGCCTGTATATCGATATACCTACTTATACTTATCTCCGTTGCTATATCGATATCAAAATGTACTTTTACCAAAATTTCACAAATCTAGGTATATATAGTCCACAATATTTTTAGAGTTGCGTACAATCTTTGTGAAATGTCGTTCAAAAATGTTGTGGGGCTTGGGGCTTATAATTGTCTCTGTGTGATTCCATCGTTTTTCAAGAAAGATCAAAAGCAAGTAGGTATGGTATGGTGACTTACGTGTTGTCCGTAGTTTTGAGCTCAATTTTTTACGTACCATTGAGTTTTATGCTTAGCTTGTCATCCTGTTTGCTTTAAAATAAATTTGCATGTTACGTATAAAATAAATAAACTTTATCCTTATAACATCATTTGGGTCAAAATAATCCTCCACAAAGCAAGAGCTTGGATCATTTTACCCCACATTAAATTTTTACTTTCTCTTATAATGCAATGAAATTGTACGAAGGAAGTATGATGATAAAAGTCGACATCGAGGTTTCAACGTAAATATGCGTTTTTGCAAATACTGAGTCAAAAAACTGTTGCTTAAAAAGTGCTTGTGGATCAATAAATGACAAAAAGTAGGAAAAAAAGTGAAAAAACACAAAAGTTCAAGAAATCATAAAAACATCTGTCCGTTGATCTGTTTTGCCTCTCTGCCTTACTTCCTCTAAATACTTAGCTATTGCTTTGTTGAACAATTTGATTTTGTTCGAAATTTCTTATTAGGTATGCATGCAATCCATAAAAGTTTTGCTCTATGTTTTATTATAAGCAGAAAATGTGCCCATTTAAAAAAATTTTTATTTGAAAAATATTTTCATCTAAGTATTTAAAAAATACATAATGCCATACAGCATATTGTGTCTGATCTGAAAATACATATATGTAATATTGGCGCATTCGCCACTTTTTAAACAGTGCTAAGTTTACACAAAATCAATCACTTACCATAAAAACACATTTAATTTGGAAATAAAATAGAAGAATTAGGTAATTTTTATTAAAAAATATACCTGTTCTTTCAAAATATATGTGCTTAAAAATATTTAGTTAAGTATGTAGGTCCTACTCCCTTTGTATATGTGAAAATATTTGATTATATACACTCATGGACAAAATTGTCGAATATTTTTTGTTATCACTATTACTTGAATATGGTTTCAAATCGGCGCTGTAAATTTTTTTAGCATTTTCTGCTAATGAAAACTTAATATTCTGTACTTAAAGTGTGTGAAATAAACTATTTCTTTCTTGTGTAATGCGTTAATTCTTTCATTAAAATTTATAAATACAAAAGAATTGGGAAAATTTAAAATATTCGACAATTTTGTCCATTATGTGAATATTTGAGAATTGTTATACTTATACTTACCTAAATAAACATGCAGCTTTTACCAACGTTGTTCCAAATGTGACTTTATCATCATTTTTATTAAAGAGAGATGCTGTATATTTTTCTATTTTTAAAACCCTCTAAGAACAGTTCATGTCAAGAACAAGACCTATATCCATGAAGTTGCTAATTTGGAATTATAAACATTTGAAAATCAAATTTTTTAAAGCTCTGTTAAATCAGTTGAAGGTACAGCATGTGCTTATTTTGACTTTTCAAGTAGGTACTATATGCTGAAATATCTAAGAGTTGCATATACAGGTTGACTAAAAATCGCCAATATTTTATCTTCCTGTACGCGATGTTAGATAATACTCTTCAGAATGAGCAACTACATATAGCCGCTCGTATGACCGTAAAGATACCTCTAATTTATAGATAAAACCGAGGATAAAACAGTTGAATAAACCAAACCAATACAAGTATGTGAAAATAGTTTGTCAAATATAAAATTGAGTATGATGTGTATACGGGGTGTTCAACGTGACTTGCTACCCCCATAATTTCCCTATTTATAAGGTAAAAAAAAAATTAAAAATTTCATATTATTGCATTTTTCACATACTTTTACATAATGGTTGTTGTAGAGATAAAATAAATATAATTTATCTGGTATTGCAAACGGTTTTTTATTAATAACTTCTTTAATATTACTTGAAATATATATATTTTTAAAATCAGAAAAAACAGGCAAATCCAAATATGTTAAAACATACAGGGTTGTTCCATTAAATAAAAACACATTTTTTCGCACCCACTGTATATTTTCTGACATCGATATGATCTGATAACATATTTAAATAGTATGTGAAAAATGCAATAAGATGAAATTTTTTATTTTTTTATTACCTTATAAAATAAGGAAATTATGGGGGTAGCAAGTTACGTTGAACATCCTGTACAGCTGTAAGATTCTACTTGATTTGATAATAATAGTGCTAGCAATTATTATACTAGAAATAGTTTGGGATGCCTTTGTAATATTGTTATTGAAACAAGCAGGAATATAAAAATCTTTTCATGTTAACTTGAGATAGCTATAATGCAGGTGACCTTTAACAAATTTCAATAAAATATCCCATACTTGGTTACGTAATAATAGACAGAAGAACATTTTCTAAAACACTCTTTTGAATTTAGTAGAGAACGTTATAAATCTGATATAAAATTTAAATGTATTTCTTTAATGATCACAATCCGTTTTTTATTTTAGTGTAGAATTTTGTAATGAGTATAGGTATAAGCGGTATGAACAAAAAATTACGAATTTATACCGTAGATGGCCGTTACTTGCAACACATACAAGATATAAACGTGATTTTGGATACGAATTTTTCATGTTTTTGTTGTTTTAAAAATATCTTGACGTCGGTCTCTACTGGTACTTTAATCCTACGTATAATTTGTTTAACTACAGAATCAAAATGTTTAAAAAAAAAAATAAAATATGGTTGTTGCAAGTCAGGCACAGGGTGCTCCCTACTTGAAACGCCACACATTTTCAGTGAAAATCAAGTCATATTCGCTTAAACCTAGCTTGCAACAGGTAAAATATAAAAATATGAGTGTCCTCCTTTCGATCTGTACAAAAACAATTTTTCTATCTTCAAAAATAAACTTTATTCGTAAAAAAACATAAATATATTCATACATTGCATAATAAAAGTAAATAAAAAAGTGAAAAATACAAATAAAACAAAATAAATGAACTTTTCTTAACTTAAAAATAAAAACAATTTCTAAAATTATGATTATTACAAATAATCATTTCAAATTATATTTCTCACAGCCTTTTAGATTAAATGTAAGTATATCGACCTCTGACAACTTCTGGGGTGTCTAACTTTTGTATTATTTGCTGGGAGTCAATCACCGAGAGATTCTCTACATCAGGAAATGTAAAAGTACCACCCAATTCTTTACATTTTAAATCTCTGCTCTTTCGCATAAACTTACAATAGTACTGAGGTTGTAGATCAGTCGGCAGTACTTCCTGCACACAGCCCACATAAAAAATATCAGTCTTTAGAGGCTTTTTTTATTTAAAAAAGAATTTCACAATTTATAATCTCCCACAGAATACTGATTTAAAGGTTTGTCGTACGGTATCTCTAAACTTGTAGAAAGAAGTAAGGTACTTAGTGTGTTGCAAGTTAGGTGCAACGTTGTTCCAAGTTAGGTACAATATGTAATATTCTAGAAAAAAATTTTTTTCTTATATAAATGTTCACCGTAAAAACAATATGTATGTGATATATTATCAAGAAGACATGTTGTTATCATTATAATGCATCAGAAAATATGAAATGGCTACTACATTGCTTCTACAAAAGAAGTTTTCAATACTTTATTTACATAACAATATTTACTTAAAATAAAAGTAGCTGGAAAAAAATCTCAACGTACCTTATTCACCACCAAAACGACGACAACAATTGCTCGTGCGATGGCTGAGTAGGAACTAACGCGCGGGACGCGGTGCAATCAAGGTTTTAGCAAAGTATAGGGTCGGCTCTGCATTGCTGCATATTGTTGCGTTATAGGCGCGTTCCAAGTAACGGCCATCTACGGTACACATTTGTCCATCTAAACAGTAACAGAAATATCTTGCAAATCCATAGTTGACTTTCGTATGTTAACAGGAATCAAGTCGAAATACGACGATTTCCAATGCGGGAGGGGTAAACCTCTCGCGAGCGTACAACGGTATAACTTATTTTGACGAGAAAACATAAAAGTGGGTGTTATAAATCTAAAATTCGTTTCCAAGAAAAATGAAAGTTTATAAATTTATGAAAAAGAAAATAAAATAATTAAACGGTATCACTTTGAATATTACGGCGAGGCAAATAAAGGAACTACTTTTGCATCATAAAATTGACCCATATACCCATTTTTTTATCTGAACACAAATTGATTTATATTTTTCTTGAGAATGAATCTCAAATTTTTGTAGTAGTATATTATACTTGTCCATCTGAATAAAAAACAATGCAATATTTTAATTAACAATTTTAGGAAAGAAATTTATGGGATAGGGAGGTATAAACATTTAAGAGGAAAACAAATTGCAATACTTCAAAAATATTTAATAAACATGTAAATAAAAATCTCATAATCTTTCCCATAATAATATTAAATTGTTCCTATTTCAAAGATGTTTCAACATGATGGTGTTGGCTACCATCTTCGTAATACTGGACAAATATTTGTAGACCTCATAAAGAGACAAGCTTTTAATTTGGGCTATTAAATTGTGGACACCTTTTTGTATTATGCTTTGGTGAAGTTTCAGTTACAGTTTACACAATAAAAACATATTATATAATTTATTTAACCTTGCATATAAAATATTTAATAAAATTTGATAAGTAAAACTGCTAGCTAATTTATGCCCCTACTTTTTTATGAATTTGTACTAAAAATTCTACATAACTTGGCGACCCCAAAGTTCCATCTTCAACCAAGAAAAGTTTCATTACCGATTCTAATTTCTCTTTTTGTCTCACTATTGATAACTGAAAATAAAAATAATTATTATTCTTAACAAATACATTCTAAATATGATCTGATTGGGTCAAAGCTCATAAGCTCAAAAGCAGTTATCCCTGTAAGAATAGCTTTCTAAAATCTCAGTAGTTTTCAATGCATTTTTTTTTTTTGTTAGATAGAGATTTTGGAGCATTTCAAATATTCTAAAATGGCGAGATTTTCGGACCATTGCATATTGCATATTCATTTAAAAAATGAATGAGAATCAAACTACCAATTCATCTTTCCTAATATATGTATATAAGATATATCAATGATGAAACACGGGAACACTGCAACCATTTTAAAATAAAAATGTAATAATTATTTATGGACGCATCAAATTAAAGAATGGTATTATTTTTAATAAATGTCTGCGTAGTCTGAATATTTTACTCTTCATCTCGAGGTTGATTTGTTTTGACTCTTCAATGTACACTTCTTCCTCTTCAAACTTCTCGTTTTATCAATTATTAGTATTTATAATACAATAAAATTCTATTAAAAATATAAAAATACTCGAGTAATACTTTCGTTGTTAAAAATCAAACTTATTTTATCTAGATATATATAGAATTGGTGATATCTTTCTTTGATGAATTGAATCTATTACAGTAAAATTCTTTTTACCTTAGTACTTGTTCATAAATTTTAGGTTTAATTACACTGAAATGTAAGTTAAAATACTACGCTATGTTTATATAAAACATGGTTGTTGTATTAATCATGTGGGGTGGTAGCTCAATAGTTAGGATTTTTATCTTGAGAATATTTAGCAAAGTAGGCTCAATCCCGTTAATTGGGAAAAAAGTTTCATATAAAATTAATAAAAATATCGCCAGTTAAGATTACGCTATAGGGCCCTCCTCAACATTTACAATGCTTTTACTTCGGCTTTTACACAATATTTTTACGATAAATATTGTCGAATAGTTATGTGCGGCATCCTTTAGTTTTCTTTGTTTCTTTATTTGAAATTTATTACCACATATTCTTGAATATAATTTGAATTTATATTTTATATCAAAAATCAATCTCTGACTTCAAAGGCTATTCAAGGTTATTTTTTCAATAATTCAGATATTTTTTAGGTTACGTGGATTTTCAAAATATTCAAGAATATGTGGTAATAAAAAAACAAAGAAACCTTATGCTCAATAAATAATAATAATTTAATATACCTATCAACATTTTTATTAATTTACAATTCTTTCTTATATATTCATCGAAGGCTTTTTCTGTTGAAACAAAGATTTGCCATATTTCAAACTACCTTAACATTAATAATTATTACTTACCATTTACCTTAAGAACTGTGATGTCATCAATTGTAAGTGAAGGCATTTAATACTTAGATTTTTTAATTCTTTTCACTTAATTTATATTCCTAGTGAAATTTTGGGACTTTTTAAAATCTACTATGACAAATAGAAGATATATAATATACTTAAATCTATTTTATTAGTCGATTTTATATATTACATAATTACCATTTCAAATGGGTACCAATAAAATATAGATACAAAATAATTAAATATAATAATTGCATTTTCAGTTAAAAACGAATTCACACTCTTATATAGCAATTTGTACTCCAACCATTTCTGTCGATAAAGGGATAAAGAAAACATATCAATGATAAAACTTTTCACACGAGATATTTCTGAGTATGAATTTGTTTTCCGATACAATCTATACAAACAATATTACATAAAAAGATAAAATATAAATTTTAAACAACCTATATAATAGTAGTTAATAAATCTGGAAAAGATTGAGTACAAATTCTGTAATTTCTTATTGACGTTCCTTATATTTATCACGTATTCCTCTGCTAGCTAAGTAAATTTCTTATTTCCTTGTGCATATGACATAAGAAATCTACGTAGCTTGGCGATCCATCGGTACCACGATCTTCTACTAAATAATGTTTGAATACGGGTTCTAACTTTTCTCTTTGTCTCACTAATGTTAACTGAAACGAAAAATTAATATTCTGTTTAATTTCGTCGATATGCACAGTACTTTTTTTTTAAATAAAACATGCAATTCACATCCCACTAGCACTTCCTATGTTAACAACCTATATGTTAACAACTGTTTAGAAATCAAATTGCTTTTTTGTATATAACAACTTATTATTGTATATCTTGGACCCATCTATTTTGACAGCCTGTAGAGAATCAAGATAATAACAAATGCCACCTGTTTCAAAAAGTAGTGGAGCCTCACTTTGATTGTGAATTATAAAAAAAAGAAGAGGCTAAATTTTTGCATCGACATATTCCTGTTGATATACTGTGCCGCCACCAGTTTATTTTTGAGCTTGTTAAGTTCCCCGTTATCATATTAAAAATATTCTGTTTTTTTTTTATTATCTTTGGATACATTAATTTATAATAAATTTTATTATTACGTTATTTCTGTGTTGTACATTGATTTCTAATTTTGTAATAAAAATGTTATTTATTTAATATGAAACTTTGCTGTTCAACGCAAATTATTCAAAAATGGCTGGTGTGACAACAACTTTGAATAATACTTTTTTATGAGTCCATTACATGAGAAATAATTTTATTTAAATCTTTTGCTTCGAAGGTGACGTCAAAAAAAGTTAAGGGTAAAAAACTATCCCTCGCCCATCAAAACTATCTTAATAAAGCAAGCTGCTAAATATGAATGTAATTTTAAGCATCTACATCGAGGTCGTAATGTACGAAAATTTAATTTTTTTCATCAACTTGGACTTAAAATCGATAAATTGATATTCATCGGCCCCCCTTCAAGGGTTGTAGCTCCCTTATGATTTTTAGGACATATATTAATGAAAGTCCATTTATTTTTTGATAAATTAGTGGCCTCTGTATATGTTTAGTAGTGATGTGCATGAATTTCAAAAATTTATTATAATGGATTTGAGAAACTTTACTGACTCCCCAACAGTAAATTATACTCATATACAGTGATGTAAATTTGAAAGTTTCATTTTGAAACATTCAATTTCAACTTGAAATTTTTGAAATTTCCAAAGGCTCATTGAAAGTTTCACATATATCTGAATTTTATGAAATTTTCAGATGAATCTGAAAACTAAGAAATTTTTGAAACTTTCGAAACTTAAATTTAAAAATGTCATGAAAGTTTCTAAAGTTTCATAAATTTCATGACAATTTCAATTGTAAACCAACACAAATTTAAATTTCGCGCCTTTTTGCGAACGCCCAAACAGCTGTTAATCTAAATCTTTAATTAAATTGTGGTCTGGAAATTCTAATTATATTGATCTTAATTTTTTGTTTTTTATAATCCTCTATGATTTTTACTACTTTTGTTGTAATTTGTAGGAAAGATCGTGGCATTCTAACATTAGTGGTAATAATGGGTATTCTGATGGCATAAGTGATTCGCCAGACGATAGTGATAATAGCATAAATGAGCATAAAGATAATACTGAAATTAGCACTGTTGAAGATCTTAATAGTCAAAATTTGAAAGAGGATCCTTATCCTTGCATTATAGAAAGCACTTTAACGAATGTAAAACAATTATTATTTAGTCCTGAAGCAAATACATGGACATTGCAAGAGTTACAAAAATAAATTTTGTATTTGCAATCATGTGAATTATGCAGTCAGTGTCTAAAGTACTTTCTTTATGAATAGATATTTTTTAAGCATAAAACTCGTTTTTTATCACTAGATAATAGATATCCTATATCCTCTAATGTTATTTACTTGATAAGAAAAAAAGTACCTACTACAAAAAATTTAAAAATCGTTATCAAATTAAAATATTTATTAAATATATTTTTTTTAGTATAAACAAAACAATATTTTAATGATGCCACCGATTTCATTAAGCGAAAGTTTCATTGAAAATTTTAGGAAATAATTCAATTAATTATTTTCTCGAAAGTTTCATTGAAAGTTTCAGGAAATATTCAATTAAATTTCTCGAAAGTTTCATTAAACGAAAGTTTCATAAATTTCTGAAATAATTCAGTAACATTTTATGACACTTAAATTACATTATAAAATTCAGAAGTTTCATATATTTCAGATGAAAATTGAAACTTTCAAAAAATTCTCATGAAATATTTCACAATTTTTAAATTTCATGAAATTTTGCATCACTGCTCATATATTTATATTTTATGTCTTTCATAGTAATGACAGGATTTCATATACTCAAATTATATATCACTTAATTTTTTTGTGCTGTGCTTTGCTATTGTTTGATGTTTTAGAAAATGCAAATAGAGGTAAAGCCAGTGGTAGATTGCAGCTCATCTTCATAAGGCATCAAAGGCATAAATAATTTTATTTGTTTCAATTGTATAAAATTATATATATAAATTATACGTAACTACTGGTTTGCTGGAAATCGTAACGAATAACATTATTTATGGCCTTTCTCTTTAAGATAAAGCTGCAATTTACCAGTGACAAGTGTCTAGTTGATAGTATATTTGTGGTAGGAACAGATCATTTATTCATTTTATGAATTATGTCGAATCTAAAAATAAAATTCTGGCGTAAAACAATACAATGTTTTTTTTAGGGTTAAAAATGTAGGTGCGATTTTTCTTACAACATTGCTGAACAAAGAACTCAAAGATACCTTATAAGCTTGTTTATCCAAATATAATTAGTCATCCAAACCTTCCCATATAAAATGTACGGTGGGTTTTAAGAGTGTCATCAATGTTATCATCTATAGGTAAAATAAAAATGTACCATACTATATTTGGGTTAAACAAGGTATATTACATTTAGCACTATTAGTGTTCTCAAGTTAATAATATATACAAATACTTCTAAAATTTTGTATTTGTATTCATAAATTCTGAAAAATTAATTATTTAACTATGAGCTACCACCTTCCCATTCCCTTTGGAATACGAATAAAGTTTTTGATAACATAGTAATTTGCCAAACTTGCATGCTACATAAAAACTGATGAGAACAACATCAAAAGAAAAATAACATTTTTCCTTCGGAACTTACCACCGGTAAAATCCTATTTTGAGATTTCAAAGTACTCTAGATCTAGAAAGGCTTTAACATTTAATGTAGGTTCGAGAATCAAAATATGTAAGAATATACAATGACATGTGTTTTAGAAATAAAAAATTGAGGTCGTCCTCGGCTAAACGGGAAATGTTTTCATATTATTTTATATCTTTAACAATAGATAAGTTAACAGCTATGGAAATTATAGGTGCAGGTACAAACAAATTTGATAGAAAATACGTTTTTTATGATTTCCCCAGAAAAAACTGAGAACTTTTCAAGCAATCCAAATTTCTGGAAAATTCAAAACTCTAAATACCTTTCTATACATCTTTACAAATGTTTAATATTTGAATAGACATTTTTTTGTCCAAACTGACCACTCAAATCAAGAAACATAAATGTGCAAACATTTACAAATTATTAGTTTCTTCTTGACGGTTAGTAATAACAAATGACGTTAATTCTACTACAATATGAATACAAGTAAATTAGCAGTAAAGTTAGAAGATGGATGTTCTGGAAAGGTCAATTCATCTTAAAAATGAAATCTATAGAAACAAATTAGGAACGGTTCCAACTTTTTGCAAGTGGGTCACTTTTGTTGTCATTTCCGATTTTACTAACACCTTCAGTAAAGATACTTTTGTCATAAAAACTTTAATAAATGTGATTATAAAGGCCTAGAATATGCAGAAAGTGAAATGATCAAAAAGATGCCAAAAATTTAATGTCCTGTAATTGTTAGTAAAGTTTATGAATATTTTGCAATATGTGTAATTTATAATATTAACATATTTTATTTACAGACTAAAAATAAATTTAAGGCCCTTCACCAACGTAGTTTCCACTAACACCAAAACACTTAACGCTGCACTTCACGTGCGTTTCACCCAGCAAGTTGGCATTAAAACTATTTTAATCTTCTAAAGATGATGCCAACTTGGTTGGTAAAACTCGCGCCAAGTGTAGTGTTAATGTTTTGATGTCAGTGGAAACTACGTCAGACCTACACAAAATTAAATTGTTGGTAACATGAATATAATAATATCCTGGGAGCTCCTTATGATGACATTTAAAAATTGAGATTTTATGAAAAATAAAAAATGTTTTTATCGATTTTGGAATTCGTGTCTGTTTTATATCTCCAAAATTGGAAATTTTTCGGAATCTTTCGCTATAAAATTTTGTTTCTTAATGGGGCGGCCATCTTCAGTTTACATATATATTACTAAAGAAATAGAATTGAGGCAGGTTTAATTACAAATATCAAATATCGCAAATATATCTAGGCAAAACATGGACAAATGATTTTGCAAGAATTTTTACGAAATTTTTAGTGATATGTACAATTCCACACCACTGTTTCTGTTACTTATAAAACATTATTCAAAAGCCTAAAAATAAGCAAAACATTATTTTTTTCATTCTAATTTATAAAACAGAAAGCTACATTCAAGCACTTCAGATAAAAAAAAAAAGGAAAAATGACAAGGTTAGGCATTTTTAACAGCAAGCAAATAATTACATTAAGCAGTTCTACGATATGCAGGAACATATTTAGCAGGGTCATTAGCTGAAGGAAGGTGTGGGAGGGGTGGCATTAAACTATACTATATGGTACCCAAGGCGTCATATCAATTTTGGGAGAAGCAACCCTATTTACTATTCAGCACTTTGAATGTTGTCATATATTTTGGCTCTCTTATATTCCTTTTATTTTTAGATTCGACATATACCCCAGATAAAAGCATAAATGGTCTTACTCACTGTAAACTTCCACACATTTTATTATAGCACCACACCATAATAAATAACAGAACAAAACATAGCAAGACTGATATACCAAATAATATCCCAAATTGCTACTAGATATTTTTTGATACCTACTCAAATAAAAAAATGATGGGTAACTTATCATTAATATTAATGGTAATTTTATCCATTATGGTATAAACAAACCAAATTTTATTACACGTATCACTTTCACTGGAAAGTTTTTATTGTGTAAAAAATTTTTCTAGATCCGTTTTTTACTTTATGAAATTAAATATTTCTTTCCAAATACAGTTGTTTTTTCAATTACCTTGGACTAATATGATATAAGCAAAATGAATATAATACTTACTCGCATACATCGATGCCTTTCTATCCTTATTGATTCAATTATCGACCTAACGGCTAAAGAAAGAGGATTGTCTAGTTCTGGCAATCCAATTCGATCAATGTCAACTTGTATGGCAGATGGTGCTCCAAACAATTTTTGAATGAACTCAGGATTTACACCCAAGCCGAACCACAGGAACATATGAATACCATTTTCTAAAAAAAAATTAATGACGTATTTAAAACTAAATTCTTATATAATAAAATTCATGGAGATGCGAACATGAATGACAATGAGGTTAATTTATGCATGCTTGTATATAGGTTATAGATTATTATTCCCATTACATTCTTAGTATTAGACGCGACTATTATAAAATATAAAATGATAGTGGAAATTGGCTTACCCAAAATATACACGCCCTGTTCACTCATTTTCTCAAAAGTGCAACGAATTGGTGACGGGATCGTCACAGGTTCAATTGATGGATCTAAATCGTGGAGAGGGATGAGCCGTGGGTAGAAGTAGTACACTGATGTAGGAATGTCCATTATCATAACAGCTTGCATAGAAAATGATCTATCATCCAAAGTCATATCGGATCCTCCAGATAATGCATCACTTTTTAAAAGGCAATTAACATACAGCGGTAAAAGTTTCATACATTCCGGTAGAATCAATTGTCCAGCGCTGCTAGGGCTGGCACAGTTTTTCCTATAGGTGGCCAATATCTGTGCTGCTCTACTCATTATCGAATCTTTCACTACTTTGGGATTGTGTTCTAGAAGTTTGTATGCTGATTGTTTGCTTATATAATTGATTATGGTGTCCAAGTCACAGCTGCGGTAAAGATCAGCCATTTGCGAGCAAGTCTTCAACGATAAGTTGATTATCCTCAAACGTCTTTGTCCGGAACAGGATGTGTACAGCAGAGCAACTTGAATGTACACCCCCTCATCCTCAGACAGTTTGTCGTCATATTTAATTTCTACGGCTACCGCCTTATCGCAATCTATAAATATAAAATTAGATCAAATAAGGAGTGGAGTATAAATTATTAAATAACAGATACTTTAAAAAAAATTGTTCTGATCTTTCTAAAATCTAAAGTTATACATTAAGTTAAATATGTTTTGTTTGATGTTTGAGGTTTTAATTCCTATTTTAAATATTTTACAAGCATTTGAAATTTTTAGAGATAGGAAAATTCCGGGAAAGTTTCCATTGAAAATTTCCGAAACTTTTCCTTTTTTATTTTTCTTATTCAAAATGTATACAGTTTTCTTTAAGCTTTCCAAAAAATACCAAATATGTGATGGTTTATTAGGGTAAAAGTACCACTACCTCTAATAAAAGAAAATTGAAATAAAGCATTGATTAAGGAATGAACAAGATACGCGATGCAAATGGTGTAAAGTGCGAGACCAATTCTGGCGGCGAGATTCTCAGTAAGGTTTCATTTGGATTCAAAATGAGAATACTGGCGACAAAAGAAATTGCAAAACAATTTGTGAAAAAAAATTCGTAAAATCTCCCTGCCGGAAGTGCCGGACTTGAAAAATCCTGAAATTGAATTGTTTTTAAATTGTCAAAATAATCTTTGATACAATCTAAGATGATACTTTTTTTGCTTTTGAAAAAATATAAATTTTTGGAAAAGTTACTAGCATTTGAAATATTTAGTGGCTTGAATCTTAGTTTAAACAAAAATTTACAAATCATTCAAAACTAATCAATGACACAAACTGATGGGCATTTTGAGGTTATGTTATATTAAGTGACACGATATGCAAAACCCAAAGGGAATATTTCCGGGAAACTTTCCAGGTAACATTTAAAGGAACGTTTCCTTTAATCTATTTATTTTTTCCCGGAAACTTTCCAATTTTGGGAAATTTTCGATTTGGAAAGTTTCCAATTTCCCATCTCTAGAAATTTTTAATGGCTTGAATCTCAGTTTCAAAAAACTTCAAATGCTGGTAACCATAAATTAATATTTCTTCAAAAGCAAAAAACCTTGTCATAAATTGTATTGAAGATTATTCTGATATTAAAAAAAACTTCAAATATATTAAATTTCAGAACTTCTCAGGGGGTTTCGGAAATATTTATCGCAAATTGCTTTTCTTAAATTTTTCTTTCGCCAATATTTTCATTTTCAATCCAAATGAAAATGAAAATCAAACATCGAAAACTCACCAGTCGCCCCTGATGTATACTCGAGGTAAACAACATAAACTTTTCTATGAAACTATTTATACTAATTCGTACTACTCACCAATTGCAGCTAATTCCATATCCGTAGTGTTAGACATATAGAAGTGTCCATAAAAATCTGTTGGTCTGACACCAGTCGAAGTTCGTACCCTCATTATAGCATCAAAAGCTATAGGCCTACTTATGTCTGTGATGATATCATTTATTACTCTTTCACCATCTAAATCAGCCTGAAAAAAATAAGCATAAGAATATGGAAGAAAGAACAATTAAATAATAACGTTATACTTTTTCAGTTTTTTCGTTTTAAGAATAAAGTGTTAATATTGATAAGAAGCTCTCTTGCACTGTTCATTATTAGCCATACTCGAAATAGATTTACACTGATACCTGACAATTACTTTCAAAGAGATGAGTCTCAATATTATATTACATTCAGCATTCAGATATGAAAAGCTGTCACCTTGTTACTAATATTTTATTTTATTAAAAATTTAAAAGTAAACGTAAAAATAAACATAATAAATACAACCAAAAATATTTCAGTGAATAAGAAATTTTCTTGTATATTCATATTCACATAAACGCAAGAGTACTAATAAATAAAACTACACATACCTGGAAATACGTATATTTGAAAATTTCCCCGCCTGTTAGTCTCGCCACTTGGCCAATCGTGGCAAGATCAATGTAAGCATTGTTAAATATAAAGAAGTCCACCGAACACCCTGCACCTACACAATCCTGACCTAGCTGATTGTAAACTTGATTCTGAGGTGTAAGTACTGTCTTTTCTTTTTCTGTTCCTAGTAGTTTACGATCATCTCGATTCTTTAACTTTCCAGGTGCTTCAGCTGTCGGTAAAGTCGAGTGGAAAACTAATAATTTGCCATTACATTCTGATGCCTAAAAATAATAAAACATACAAGTCATTGCCAAATAAACTTTTTTCCTCGCTTCAACAATTACCTTTAAAGCCTCAAGTCCAGCTTGAATGGCTGGTAATAATACAGTTTCGGTCTCCCTGGTGTCCCCAAACATGGCTGGTATCTGTTGCATAAGTGCATCTATGATGGCTTCCGATTCTTCAGGTGTACACAGAAATCCATCCAAAAGTGGCATAAACATTTCTTGTACATCTCCCACTACCATCATTTGAGGAGCGGCTAAAGAACCCTGAAAGAAATATTAAAATGTTTTTTTTCTTTTTTCGTTTGTATGTAACCACATTTTTTTCTTTGTTCCAAAATCAACCCTGGGAGGTTTAATAAATCAGTAGTTGTAATGACATTTTCATTCCTAAAGACTTTAAATAAACTTAAATACTTTTTATGAATCCAATCCAATCTTAGAGATACGAAGTAGTTTGTAAGTGAGAAGATTTACATTTGTTTTCCATATTTGATTCTGACGTTAATCTGCTAATTATTATAAAGAAACTTAAATTTTTAAAAAAATGCAAATTTTAAATATAGAATGCTAATGTAGAAGATACTCGTTTTTATATACTAGGTCATTTTCGTACACAATTTATAGAAAATTGAATACGAAATTTTTTTTTTTTAGATTTAACAAATATGGTAAATTAAATTAATTTATAAGAATAGATTTGGTTCTTGCGATATATACCTTAATGTTGTAAAAGTGGACTGAGCTGTTATATGTGATGAAACCGACTCTCATATTGCTCTTTTCGTGTCCTTGATCAATCGGCAAGTTTTGAATGATATCTTTCATTTGTGAACACAGCAGGTGAACCAAACCGGACTTCATATTGTTGTAGGATACGTCAATAACAAAAATCACAGCTGGTGGTTTAGGTAAGGTATTATTTCGGCAATAGTCAGCTGTTGCTACGAATTCGTACGTGCCCAGAACCAACTCTGGTCGTTCATAACGATCCATTCTTTGGCCAGTATGATCCAAATGCTGGAAATACTCTGTCGGAACTGCAAAATAAGGAAAATTAGTCCATGTCAATAAAGAAAAATGACATCCGTTAATATAATTTGATAAAATCATTACAAATCGACTGACAAAAACCACTTAGAGAGGTCGATTTTAACAATTTCTTATGTAGCATCACAAATTAAAATATGATGCGCGCCCCCAAAATGAGATTAAACCCTCAGTGTGTAACTCCACAACACTAACAGGCCTCGATTATTAACTAAAAAATTTGCACAAAAGTAGAGAACTTATTTATATTACCGATTGTCATATTATATGAGAAAACAGTACAATACATATTTAAAAAAAAATACATGAACAATAGATTTCTTGTCACTCGCCTTCTAATGAAATGTATCGAATAAATTACTTGAAAGACACACCCTATGCTTAACATTCTTCTGCATATAAAATAGCAACTTACCATCCGTTGTAACCCTACAGAACAAACACTGGAATCTCCTTCCTGAGTCAATAAACTGCATATAAGGGCACATATAAGCTTTGCATCTTATGCAGCGGATAGGCCCTAATTCTCCAAAATTCACAATCGGTGGAGGATACTCCTCCTCAATCGTTCTAGCCATCGGACTGATTACCAAACTGAATGGAACCGCTGTCTGCTTAATGATGTCCTAGAAATTTTAATGCACGAATAAAAGGAAATCAATAAAATATTTTTAAATTTGTTTGCTTAAGAAATGCCTAGGGAATATTTTCCTCTCTGTATTCCAATATAGACTTGGTTAAATTAAAAATATCTGAACGTTTTAAAACTTACCTGGGAAACTGGTACGTTGTACATAGTTGAACGTATAAATCTGGGGCTAGCATTTCCCTGATCCTGAACTACAAATTTAGTGGTAACTAGTGGTGGAACGAGGCCTTTCTGATTGGTAACAAAAATGCCAGATCTGTTTTCTTGATCATCTTGAGTTACTTGAATCTGAAAATATCTTATTGTTAAAATGTATCAATAATAGTTATTTGTGTATCAATGCCAAAAAGTTGACCTTTCTCTCTCGGCCGAATCTGAAGTTTGCGGCCGAGGCGCAGCCGAGGCCAAGCAAACTTATTTGATAAAAGTATCCTAGTCTATATTAGAACATCCATATATGAGTAGTTTTGGTCTGTGCTTGCAAACCATACTTACCGGACTTGGCATTTGATCTGGGTCCAACCGTCTACTCTGCTGTGGTTGTTGATAACTGGGCTGAGGATAGGCGCCAGGTCCAGCTGGAACGGCACCCTGTCCAGGAACAGGTGGATACCCTGGAGCCTGTGGTGGTCCTCTCACTTGCTGTCCGTTCATATAACCTGGCTGATTTATCGGCGGTGGCATATGAGGGTTATTATCACCATTTACTGTATTCTTTATACCTCCTGGAGGATACTGCCTTGGTCCACTCAAATTCATACCTTGGATTTGGTTGGCCAACTGGTTTGCACCATTAAATTGGGGGTTATATTGACCAGGAGGTGGCATTTGAGGAGCACCTGGTGCATGTGGTGGGCCAGATGGGTGTTGCGGGAATTGCCCTGGTACTTGATTAAAAGTTCCCGGAGGGCCTTGCCCAGGTAAAGGTTGCTGGCCTGGCATTGGTGGTTGACCAGGAAAATTTTGATTCAGAGGAGGTTGCTGCATTAGCTGCCCTGGTCTTGGTGGTCCACCTGGTAGAGGAGGATGAGAAAATTGATTTGATTGAATGTGCTGTCCTACTGGTGGACCACCCTGTAGAGGTGGTTGGCTATGTTGATTTGGAGGAAAATTTGATCCAGGAGATGGCTGCCCAAATTGATTCATTGGTGGATGATTAGAACCGGGTGCTGGACCACTGGATAGAGGTGGTTGTCCAAATTGACTTGGTGGTTGATTAGGGCCAGGAGGAGGTGGTCCGAATTGACTGGGCTGATTTGATCCTGGTCTAGGAGGAGCATTTGGATGAGGCATTGAAGCGAGCATTGGAGGACCACCAGTAGAAGGTGGCTGCCCAAATTGACTCTGGTTTTGACCCCCAGGGAGAGAATTTTGTGTAGGTGGTGAAAATAACGAGGGCGACTTGTTTTGCTGATTTGATGGAGGTAGTTGCCCTGTATAATAAGAATAATTAAGCAATTTAAATTAAATTATCACAAAATACTTTTTTTTCCAGTGTTTTTTAAATATAGCACCTTCCGCTTATATAAATATTATAATATAAATATTATAATATAAACATGTATATGAATGTAGACATGTCTTAAAAAATCCATCTTATTTATTTACCTGCTGGAGGTCCATTCTGAAACTGAGGGGGGCCATTCTGAAATTGTGGTGGTCCATTCTGAAACTGTGGCGGGCCATTCTGTATGCTTGTAGGTGGTAAATCTGGTAATCCACTAGGCTTGGATGGCGGAGGATTAAACGGATTAGTCTGTGGAGTACCTGAATTTCTTTGTTCTGGTAGATTCTGGGCCTGTGATGGAGGCAACTGAGTTGGAGGAATTTGAGATCTTGGCCCAGGTCCCCCTATGTTACTTGGAACAGATCCTGTATTAGGCAGAAAGGATCCAGGTATACTACTTGGGGGCTGTCCCATTGATCCTGGAGTGGGCGCCATACTTCCTGGAACAGGATTTCCCGCTGGAGTGCCAGATGGCATAATATGAGGAGGAGGGCCTCCGCTCTGAGAAAATCCACTTGGCACCTGCCCTGGTTTTGGAGGACCTAATGGGACATTTTGAAATGCTTGTCCTTGTTGTGGGCCTAAGGCAGGTGATGCACGATTGGGCGGGAAATTTTGTGGGCCAACTCCATATTGCTGTGGAGGCAAATATTGTGGATTCATCTTACACTGAAATAAATTATAAAAAATTTTAGTTTCTGATTTCATTTGATAGGAAATATTTATTAATACTGTATTATGTATTGTACCAAAAGGAATGTACAGACTTAAAAACAATCGGTGGCAACATTGTCGGCCGAATGTATCTTATTCTGATCTACTTTCGGATAGTCGGCCGATAATATCAGCCGATTTTTATAAACACAAATGTATTCTGTCCACATCTGAAGTTGGTAACTTGTTAAATAAAAATTGGCATCCAAAGACGTAGTAATAGCTGAGTTTGCGCTGCATATTTAATTATGAAAAATAAAAAAACAAAAAAAAGACGATGGTGGCAAAGAAAAATTCTACAAGGAGTAAATTATGGCAATGGTTTAATAAACGATTTAAAATTAAAAGATGGAAATGGTTTCCGTAATTTTATGAGAATGTCAAGCACTGATTTTAAAAATCTATTGCTAATGGTTGCAATTAAAATATCAGGTTTAAAATTTAAAAGTATTAAATCGATGTATCTAGTCGAAAAACTTGTACAGACTTGGCGATGTTTTCCACTTAAAATGGAAAATGTAACTCGGCGATTCCTTTGATAAAATGCCGCCCGATGTTGCTGTTGTGTCCGCTCCAAATCGGCCGACTCAAGAACCACAAAAAAGATACAATCGGCCGACAATGTTGCCACCGATTGTATCCAAGTCTGTACAAGGCTTAAGTGACCTAAATATTTCTTTAACTTCCTTCGCGAGAATTCTCGTATTTAAAAAAATAAATAATTTTATTTTTATTTCCGTCGAGATTTCCGTTTACTATTAAAATGTGGTGAGCTCGGTGGTGAGGTTGTTTCAGAAGTGAGTATATAGTGAGTTAATAGAGGTGTACGTCTTCTTTTCACGGTAGGTTCCTTTTACGTTCCCATTTTTTTTTTCAAAAGCTTACAAAAAAACCACAATACTTAACAGCAATATTATTTTTAAAATTTTCGCCTTGGTTTACAGTAATTTTGATTCACAATCAACACATTATGAACAAATTTTGGGATGATTCGGAAAAAATTTAATAGGTTATATTTGCTTGCATAAAAACCTCAATAAAAGTATATACTTTTCTTCAATTAATAGCGAGATTAATAGTTAACACCTACAATCAAGAAAACCTTTGATTGAAGGTTAGCATAAATGTTTATAGTTTTTATAGTTTGTGCATGATATTTTTTTAAATCTGTCAACATTATTTATGAATAAAATAGGTAGGTATTATGTACGAGTTATTTATCTCAACTATTTAAATAATTTAAGAGGAAGGTATACTATCTTTAAAAACCACTGGAAAAAAAGAATTTTGTGTCGAGTTTTGTGTGAATCAACGGTAATTATGTTTATGTTTATCACCGAATTTATAACCAATAATCTGATAGATATACTACCTCTATTATACACGTACGTACTTTATATACTTAACCATTACCTACTTCTTTAATATTGTCAAAGTTAAGTAGGACGCCTAATTCTAAAACAGTTATTATAATATCTATGTGATAACAACTTTAATAAGTAAATATATATACTACACATTTAGATATACGCAAATATTATTTGATATATTATTTTGGGCATACACATAACTTTTTACATAAGAGTGGCCTAGATAGATAAACAAATACAGTTTAATGTAAATTTTATCAAAATACATATTGGCAAAACAAGTTTAATATTAGATGAAGCCGAAAGTATAAGCAGGCAACTACAGCAAGGTTTTACTTTCATTTAATTTTTTTAAAAAGGCTGCCAGGAGTATGTAGCTTAACAATGTTACCATATGTAAACAATATGATTAAGTATAAATAATTCTTGTGACACACAATGAGATATTAACTAGAGCCCAATAATAAATAATTATGAACCGAGTAATGAACTCACTTAAAAATATTTCATCACTTGAGTGTGTAGGTGCCTCAATAGAGTTTAGAGTTGATGGCAATTTTACAAATTATAAATACAATTTTTAACGATTTAATTTATTTTTTTACACACTGGCTACTTTCAGGTTTTCAACAACGTATAAACAAAATTAAAAGTGCTATTTTTTAGTTAAAAACATATTATATTCTCCAACATATGAAGAAAAAATAATGTTATGGCAAGTGACCCAAATTTAAATTAAAAATTAAGCTCTACACATGTTACAGTCACTAAAATATATATACCAAAATTATCCTTACACTATCGGCAATCGGTTTCAAACACTTACACTAAATTATTTAACAGAAATCCTAGAAAAATTAATAAATAAAGGGCATCACTTCTGTTCACCATTAAATACTTTGCCACGTAAGGCCACAATGCGCATGCCCTAGTTACTTCCACGTCAATCTCACTAGTGAATTTGGTGTTTTCCACCAGATGTTCCATGTTTTGTGTTTTCCACCAACCTCCGTCAAAAAGTGGTCAAAAATGTAAAGTTGGACAAGAATGTTAAAAAACTGTTTGCTCGCCTTAGGTGGAGTGATAATCATTGTTGCTGTATATTTTCCGACTCGTCATGCAAGGCATTATAATTACGTAGCAAAAGAAAATATATATAAGGAAATTGAAGTGCGAAAACCCAAAAATAGTAATTCTAACCTCAAAACTTGTACTTACCAAGATCTTATTTTAAAAAATGCCGAAATTGAAATTAGCTCAGTTACGGATAGAAAAACGTTTCAGCGACCTTTTGCAGGTAATTTCTTCTATAATCTGATATTAAATTCACTACTTCTTAATATTACTTGTGACAGTTGTAAAAAAAATAAATGTCACTAACTTTCAATACATGCATTCAAAACAAATCGGTGACACCAAAAATTTTATCTTGAATTTATATTCAATTTTGTTTCAGGAGGAGAGTTTAAACCAAATAAATGTATGGCTTTAATTAAAACTGCTTTAGTAATTCCTTATCGAAATAGAACTCAGCAACTTGACATTTTTCTCAATTACATGCACTCATTCTTGCAAAAGCAAGATATACATTATCGAATATTCGTGGTAAACCAAACTGATACCTTACCATTTAATAGAGCCAAGATGTTAAATTATGGAGCTAAACTAGCTATAAGTTTAAACTACGATTGTCTTATTTTACATGACGTTGATTTATTGCCGTTGAACACTGGAAATATATATGCTTGCTCAAAATTTCCTAGGCATATGTCCAGTAGTTTAGACACATTTAGGTAAGCAGCCGGATCAATTATATCGGACAATACTAATACTAATTTGGGAGTTTCTATCTAATTATAAGTGAAATAGGTAATTCTGGTTGAGGACTATAGCTTATGCTAAAAGGAGGTTACTTTAGTGACTTGATCGGTGATTAGCTGTATTTTCACATACGAAATATAGAACAGTTTTATTTTTCAATTTCATCGTTTCTCACCTTTTTATAGTGTCGCTATCCCCGCAGAGCTATAGAGGATACCAAAAATAGAGTAAAACACTTCACGATTAAAATTCATTAATTAAAATCACTAAAAGGTTTTTTGGTTGAGAAACAATGGCCTATTCCATATTTTCTTATTGCAGATACAACCTTCCTTACTTAACACTTTTTGGAGGCGCAATCTCTATTTTATCTGAACAATATCAAAGAATTAACGGAATGTCCAACAATTTTTATGGCTGGGGAGGTGAAGATGATGATTTCTACAGGTGATTATCTACCTAGTAGGTACTTAAAGAGACGTTATAAGTGTTGTATTTCTTTGTTTAAGGCGTTTGGTTGTGAATGGGCTAAAACCTTGTAGGTTTTCTCCAGAAGTTAGCAGATATACAATGTTGCCACATACGAAAGAGGAAGCGAAGTGAGTTTTGTTGTTACTCTAAGAATAATTGATCCATGCTAGTTTCTCTGCAGGGGGCAATACACAGGGGAAAGTTTGTTCACAATATATGGAGGCCAGGGGTGTAATAAATTTGCATCAGTAGCAAGTATGGCTGCAATAGTTCGCAAGCATAATTGCGCAACTGCAGTTGCAGTGAAAATTTTTAAAACCATACTGAACTGTCATACTTATGTCCCTGTCCTCTTACATTATGGATGGATTTTACTTCTTGCATGGTCACTTAATTATTAAGGAAAATAAAGTACACGGAAGAAAATTAACAGTAAAAATATAATTCAGACAAATTCCTTTAAATATTATTTCGTCGCGCCTGGTATCCAATTTTGTAGCTTATCTGAATTGATGACAAAAAGTAAAAACATAATATGATGTTAGTCAAAAAATCTCCACAATATAGAATAGCAGTTTTTCATGCATATGTGCACTATAATAAAGTATTGATTCTGTTCCAGATAGTAAAAATTTCAGGGATTAGAACATAATGTAACTTGAATTTAACATTATACAGTGCCCCGTTTTTCGACCCGTAGGATGGCAATCTCGCTTATCTTAGATGATACGAAGTCGGTTAAATTAGAGCAAAGTTGCACAATTTTGTGCTGATCAATAATCTGAAGAGAAATTTATTCTATTGTTTTTAGTTTTGAAAATATTGGAAAAAAACGAAAAATTATGATCTCCGGCGCCTTTTTAATTTTTAAATTGAAAACTAATAAAACAACGTATTTTCTAGGAAAACAATCTTAAGGCTCTCTTTGAGGAATCTGAATATGCAATTGAATTTGCCATGACGTCTATGATGGCAGAGAAAGTACTATCTTCAAAACTAAAAACGATGGATCAAATTTCTTTTCAGCTTATTAATCAGTATAAAAATATGCAACTTTGCCCTAATTTGACCGACTTCGTATCTTCTAAGATAAGCGAGATCCCCATGCATGCTGCAGGTCGCAAAACGGGCACACATGGGAAGTATACCACACTTCATGTAACTTTTCGTGTCAATAAACTTTTTAAAGTTTTTCGAACTCTTATAATATATCCTATAATTATTTTTCTAGATATCTGCGCTAAAGGGCGAAATGAAAATATGCTATTGTCGGCATGGGATTTAATATTACATTACAGGCTTTTGTCCTTCTGCTGTATTAATTATTTTTTTTAACTGTCTTTTCTTTACATATAAAGGTTATAAGAAATGATGAATGGGAAAGTTGAACGTGTACAACAAGAATAGGATCATTTACATACATATATGCACATTAGAATATTAACAGACACTGATAGTAAGTAAAGACATTCAGTTATCTTATATTATCTCGAAAAATAATAAAGATATTTGAAATTTATAAATGTAATGTGTTTGATATCAAAAATGAATTTAAATAATTATTGTAGTGGGACTTTTTCCATTGCAGTTCATATTGTGCTTTGAAACACATTTTATATGATAAGGGATATATTATGAACTATTGATCGTATAGATCATTTTGTTAAAGCTAGCCTTTTTCGAGTTACATGGTTTTCTATCTAGTCTTTTAATAAGTACATGTAAATTTTGATAAATACCTGTAACTTTTTTATTAATAATTTTAGGGCATAGGTTATTTAAAACTTTTGTATTACTTGTACTAAGGAATAGTTTATGGACAGTAATATATAAACATTCAAAGTACTAACTTCTAATGAAACCGAAATTCGATTCTACGTTTTAAATATTAATACTTATATACACAGTATGTAAAGTTTGTAATAATGAAGAATATTGAAAAGTGGTGTTCTAAAATTGTTAATAATAAACTTACACAGGAGTTTATCAAAATTTGCATGTACAAAATGAATTAAGAAAACTATCTCTATGTACTAGGATGGGAAAATTTTTTTCGAGATAATGGCCTGGGGAGATTTTGCCGAAACGCTGTGTATGTGTAGTCCATGTTTGTATTGTTCCACCTGCTCAATAATATATATCATATTAAGGGATGTTCTGTCCAAATAAGTGTGGCAAATTGACAGTAATTATTCATATTTGTAGCGGATTGTCTAACTGTATATTTAGAGAATGCTCCAAGATTAATGGCGTCAAAGTTTTCAATTTCCTTCAAGTTATTTCAAAATTGAGTTGGCATCATTGATCTTTATTCAACACAGTATCATTTTATACTTTTGCAGCTACAAAAACAATAAAAGGCATGTTTGACTTTTAATTTTTTCTAATTTTCATTGCCAAATATGTTCCATTCTAATATCATCAAAACAGTTTAAAAAAAATTGCTTGACTAAGCTCCTGAGTAACTAGCGCTCACCCTGGCTAGAAATGAATATTACCAAAAAAATTATTAGTTGATTATGTGTATATTTATTTAGTTACTCATCTCTTTACGATATTTGTGTTCTGTTTGCTTTAATATGTTATATTATTTTTGGGTTGCTTATACCATATGTTTTACTTCTCATGAAACCATCCTTATATTTCGCCTAAAATGCAAGCGTTTTGATATTTTGGTGGTACCCAAAGGGTGAGCATATACCCTGCGTCTCTCAAAGTAAAGATTGTATTCAAAATTTGCTTTTTATGTAAAAAGAGAAAGCTTGTTATCGCATATGTGCCTTTGATTGTGCCGTACATGTAACAACTTCGTTAAGGTTTACAACTTTTAAATATATGGTTGTGTCATCTACGCAAATATTACGTAATATATCATATAGGAAACCTGTAATAGTGAACTGTATACTACCCCTCAAGAATAATGTAGCACCAGAAATTTACCATAAGTATAGGTAATGTTAATTTTTTTCTGAGCCAAGTGTTCAAGCAAAACCGAATTTTGACTAATAATCAGTACCACAATATAACATTCCTGAAGAGTCAACATACAACAATAAATAAAGTATCCAAATCGGACAAATTATTGAGACAAAAATTGACATCAATTTCATCGTAAATTTCAGGTGATCATTTTGTGGGGCTTATGTATTTACCAATCTATATATATTGGTAGGTAGGTGAAGTAACACTTTTGTATATTTCTCTTTAAGTAAATTAAAAGCACTTTTTATGTTTAGATAAACCAAAGGCTATGGACAATTTTATTTTACTCAATTCGTAACGCATGGACTTGTTGAAATCTATTTCAAATTAAGATTTATTGTTAATTATTTGTAAGTATATTCTTTTATATTTTATTTGGGTTTGTCATATTCCGTTCTGTTTGTAAATTTAAAATAAAATAATTTTGTGAAACCAAATTGCTACAGTGCTAAACAATTTTGCATATTCATCTGATGGAGTAGCAAATAATTCTTATAAGTACTGTTTTAATTTTAAGCTGTCAATCATATGGATATATGACCCCTTTGGAGATGATCAGGAGACCACCATTATTTAAAATGAAAATAATAATAATTTTTTTTTAGTATTAATGAAATTTATTAGATGAAGAAATTAGAATATCGTGAATAGGATGAGTATTATGTACCATAGAAATTCATATACTTGAAACATTAACAGCACACAATTTTAATTCTGTTTTCGATTGCAGTCAAGATAGATATAAAGTACTGGAGGATTCTGTGGAAAAACACAAAAAAGATGGTCTTAATTCCTTGCCACATCAATACTCAATAAATCTTGAAGATCTGTATACTCATATTGTAATCTCATAGATATATATTATGTTTTTTCTTGTATAGTAATTGTTAAAATATTTTATATAGTTTTCTTGTACACATTTTTAAGTAGATAGTTTTGGTACGTGTTTGTTTATATACAGATTTTTATTTATTTTATTGAGAATGTGGATCCGTACGGCTGGATCACAACATGAAATTAGTTGTCCCATATATAATATCAAAACGTAAATATATAACAAATACAAAAACCGTGGTTGATGAGAGAAATTTTAAAAACATTTTTATATCGGCATGCAATTGTAATTATAGGGATGAATAGGCAATGGGTAATTTTTGTGTGTTTGTAGATGTGATACTTGTGATAGGTATTTATTATTATTTGAAATTATAAGTATATATGAAAAGTACCTATACTAATAATAGAATCTCGGATTTTGAATAAGCTACATTAAAAATGTGATGGAAGTTCCTTAATTTAATTCTTAAAACACAAAATATTTTTAACTGACTTCATTATTTTTAAGAGAGATTCGAGGGTGATATTTACAACTTTTATAGAATACAGCACTTTATAGCTTATTCATTATTCAATACTTATATAGTATATAATAATAGGGAATTTAATGTCATTTTTACTCTATTTTCATGTGATCATAAAGTTACATCATTACTTGATTATTTTTTTAATCATTTTTATTATTAGGTTTAAGAAATTTCTAGGTAATTGGACAAAAAAAAAATTATATGTTATAACTGACTGATTTCTGTTATTATATATATTTTTTTGATTTTCAGATTCAGTTATTAACTATAAATGCAGCCATCAGCTAAGTCAATCATGCTAATAGTAAATAATTAGATGTCATACAATTACACAAATAAACAACACTTTGAAAACATAAACATCAAAATTAAACATCCCAAATATATTGGCAAACAAGTTGGTGTACAGTTATGTGTGTTTACTATATTTGTTTCTTAAAGTTGATGTTTGTTTATGTAGTTAATAATATATGACATGTAACTGCCTTTATCTTTCATATGATTGAGTTTTGCTGATTGGCTGCATTCGTAATTGTAATTGATTCTGAAGAAAGTTCTAAAAACTGTTAATGGAATTTGTACTCCAATTTTAGTTTGTATGCGGATGAAGTAGAGAATTTATATGTTTATATAATTCATATATGATATCAGCTTTAGTCAAAGAAAAATACTCATTTTAATAAGTCTTTCATTGACACCAAGGGCATTCAATTGCTAAGGTTAATTTATCTTGATTTAATTTTTCTAATTTCTGAGTAGGTACCTGTGACCAAATTTTTTTATTAATCAAACCGATAGTCACCGAGAAAACATTTTATAAAAATAAAATACTCTGAATTTATTGAATAATTAAATGATATTATCCTCCGGAAATTATAAATTTAATAAAAATGTAAATTACTCAATATTTGTTGATACATTTGTTACTTACTCATTGAAAGAAAATACCAGAATTATCTTTCAAAATTTTGTCAATATTATTCCTTAGGTACTCTATCTTTTTATTATTATTAATTATTAGATAATTGAATTTTAATTGTTATCTATGTATTTAGATACCTAAATCAAAAATCAAAGCCAAATTAAATTACATTTTATGGTAGGAAATATTTTACATTTATGTCAGTAATTAAAATTTTATATGTAATATTTTCTGGCTCGGTTCAGCCCTTATAAATTGATAAAATGAGAAACAATTTCAATTTTATTTATGCAATTTATTAAATATTAAGTTTTCGCGTTCATTATTGATTTAAGCATTATTGTACGTATATTTATGATTATTTTGTTATGTCATAATTAAATAAAAAACACTTTTATTTCATACCATATGTATGTGTATTTTTATTAAAACCCATTTTAAAACATACCTATAGTTCTAAAACACTGTTTGTTTTGAAAGACAATATTTTGAGTTGAAAAATTATACAGAATAAAAATAATCGCCAATTTTTAAAATTAAATGCTTGTTTTAAGTTGGTTTCGTTAAACAATTTGTGTCTCATTAATTCTCACATTCATTTTTTTCGTGAAAAATTTATTTATATTACTTTACTTTTCCTTGCTTGATATTCTTTATTACAGCTCTATATATTTAGGTTGTGTACAAGCAGAATACTATAATATATATCCAATTAGCTATATTTATTGATATTCTACTTCTGAACATTATTTGTAATTAATAAATTTTGCTGTAATTTAAATATTTTTTTATTTTAATATTTTTTTGTTTTGGATGCTATGAATTCTCTTATTTAATTCAACGTTTTATAATATATAGATTATACAATAATTGCGGCAAAGGTTTTATGATTTCTAATGTCTAATAGAATTTATAATAACGTGTACCTATATGTTCAGAAGTATAGAACATTGTGACGCCATCTACTTACGTAACCTGTACTGTTTGTAACTGGCTGCTTACAAACAGAACTCTCTGGCTTTGTAACACTTTTTAAACGGAAACTCGGACGCCAGTTTCTTAATTATTAAGTGCAAGGAACAGCACTTATTTGTTTGGTTCTCTGAGGGGAGAACGTTTAGGGGTAGAGCTAACAGATGGAGGTACGGTTATTTGTCCAGGGGTCTTTAAGATGATTGTCTTGTCAGCTGGACTTGGACAGTTTCTCAAACGGGTTAATTAGAAATAAAGGACTGAAATAATAACTCGTGAATTTTACCTATGCATGTATTACCAACGTATTTATATCTTTATTAGAACAGTAATGAACTAATCAATAAATAGGATATTTCAGCGACTTTGCAGTCGAGTATGTACAAATTTGATGAAGAAAATTTATTAATATAATTCGGAGCAGCGGTTACGGACGGAAGTGAAACGGTGACAGTTTCGGATTGATGCGGACTGCTTCGGATCTGGAACTGATCTTCAACTGATGCGGACTCGACTGATCTCCGGCGTTTTATTACTTTTATGACGTATCCAGATACTGACTTGAAACGAAGGACTCGTACTCACCACGTTATTTACGGAGGTCGAGCGTATTATGTAATTAGAAACATTGACTCGGAGCATCAATAATCGGAAATGGGTTGCTTGCAATTTGTAGACTATATTGCAAAAAGAAACGGATTAAAACGGACACGGATTAATATTTTAACCGGTTTTAGTAACTAATGATTTTTGTTTCCGACTCGGTCAATTCACGGATTTTATGTTTACCAGCGGGCTTTTTTACAACTCAATACTAACTTTACTAAAACAGGACTTAGGTACTTATACTAAAAAGCGGCGGCAGGGTGTCAATTAAGTGACGGTAATAGTAAAGCAAAAACGGACATTTCTTGACTGGAAAAATCACTTCGTTACAACATGTGTATATCTATGTATTAATATAAAGTATATAAATATATCAAATTAGATGTTTTCGTTATTATTATTGCAAATCCTAAATATAGTTGTAAATAATACAAGCATGAGTGCAAAAATATTTTTAAATATACCCTATACAGGGTGTCCCAGTTAAAAGTCCCGGGGCTATTTTCTTGGAAACTTATAGAGATGTTTGATTTCTGTAAAGGACATATTCACTAGAGTATATAAATATCTTCAGTTTTGAGTAAAGACGGTTTTTCTCCATGTTGAGATATAGATGGCGTTGCGATCCAAAGAAATTGTTCTATCCCAGGAACGTTGAAATGAGGTGCATGCAAAGAATTATTACATTCTAAGCAACTTTTATGATTTAAACAATTTTCGAAAAATCACTGGTTTCCGAGATATTTGAATTTCAATGTAATATTTTTGAGAAACTAAAATAGCCATAACTTCTTCAAAATAAATTTTCTACGATAAATCCTTGAGATGTTTTTTTTATAGTAAATCAAACTTATTTAAATTAAACAAATTTAAATCAACTTCCGGAAAACCAGACACGACACAGGTTTATCAAAAGCATACTACGTGAATCACAGAGGAATATGCCAGCAACTGCGACAATCTCACAGTCAGAATTGGCCTCAAATTTTACCATTTGCATTGGGTATCTTCTTCATTCCTTAACTAATGCTTAAATTCTATGAATTTAAATAGCATTGGGCTCCAAATATAAATACACAATCTTACATAATATTATGTTATGATCAACGATTAATTTTGCGATTATAATTCTTCTGGGCGGTAGGTACATTTTATGTGACTAATATTAAAGCATCCTATTATAGGCGGTAAAATTGGTGTTTTCGGAACGTCAAAACGTTAGTATTATACGAGGTATTATAATATGTTATATTAGATCTTGCATGAATAATGTAAAAATGTAAACCTAATAATCGTCGTAGTGGAGTTTGCAAATTTAAAATTAATTAATTAACCACATTGATTATTTGCCGGCCCATATGAAACATGTTTAATGGCATCAGTTAAAATTTAAACAACCACTAACACCAATTACTTTCTATATTAAATTCTACCTCGTTGTTTCGCGTTTATCTATTCAACTATTCGTTAATTATTAATCTTCAGATCTCTCGCAATAGCCATTCCCCCAATAAATTTTTCATGATTTATTTCATTAGCTTTAAATATAATTGGTACCTAGTTGGCAGTAGGTACCTATATAAAACAAATGCCACACAAAATGTAGGTAATAAAAACTATTTTGATACAAAAGTTCATGTATTTTATGTGTGTAGGTATATTTAACAATCGATAAATAAACTATTTTTAATTAACAGATACCTACCCTATGTAATATATATAACAACAATCATATTTCAAAATAATAACTGATTTTCAATTATACATATGTATTCATGATGTAGTAAAGGGGCCATAGCTGCCTGACATTAGCACTTATTATTAACACATAGGTGCTTTAATAAACAGGTGTTGAATAAGTTAAATTTCAGAGAAAAATTGTTTATTTACTATTACAATCATGAATTATACGAAATAAAATATTTATTCTAGTTTCATTGTAATTACGTTTCTAAAATAAATCAGACAATTTACAATATTTCATACATGTAGATACTTAACGTGAAATTGTTATCAAAATATGTTCACGATCATCTTTTTAGATCAATGTCTTCTATGATTGCTTTGGCTTTGAATTTCAAACTGAATTGAGTTCGCAGATTCCACTTTTTTGATAATTGACAGGTCTTAGTATATTTGCGAATGAAGTTGACCACCGACAAGATGGCCCACGCGTCAAGAATTCAAAAATATTCAACGCGGAAGAGAACCCGTAAACTCTTCTACAAATTGTCAGCTCCACGAAAGCCTTTAGAGTCAAATAGCAACCTTAAGCCAAATGACCATAACTGTACACTAATTTTTACTATACATCTAGGAGATGGTATAAATTAATTAAACATTTAATTTTAATTACAAACCAGTTGGGACTGCTCAAAATGTAGGTATCTTTTATTTATTTAACCTTTTTAAAATTAAATTTTCTGCACTTAGGAGTTGAAAGAAAAGCATTATTACATCGCAGCTTAAAATTAAATTAATAACAAAGTAAAGATGAAACTGAGTTCCAGCATTAATTCAGACGTGAAGTCTGAAAGTTAGAGATTCTCTACAAATAGTTAATTAACTCATCTGTTCCGGATTGTGACATTCAGAGTCTCCAAAAAGTATGAGAGGCACAAGTCCGTGGAATATTTTCAGAGCGCAATTAAACAACACCGTTTTATTTTTATTAAAGCATATTATTTACTAACAGCTTAGAGCATAGAATTTTTTTGTGCTTAGAGCAGGAAGAATTGTTAGGAAAGATCTCTGCAACTTTATTCACAGCTGCTACCGAAATTATGAAATATGATTAACTTTTACCGTGTACTTCATTTTTAAACGACAACCTACAGTAATTTTTTTTTTCGAGTATAAATAACTCATATTTTAAATAAGTATAGATTAAGTTTTTTTTATAAAGGCTTACCTGACATAATGGAATAGCATATTGAAGCTGAATAGTTTTGTGAGTAGGAGATAAAACCTTTTCTACATTTCTAAAGAATTCATCCACAAATAGTATTAAAAATTTCTTATACTTACTTATTTTCAAAATTAAAAATGTAAGTGCATTAAATTGAAAAATTAAAAATTAGCCTAGTCTTGTAATAGCACTCCAAAGTATTACTTTAAACCTTAAAAAATCGTTGACGATTAAAATAGTGATTGTAACGTGAAACTCTTCTTTAATTACATACAGGGTGGAACAAAAGTATCAAATAATGGCCTTAACTTTGTTATTTGCAAAGTTACAACAAAATTTTCAATATAAAAGTTGTTTAGTTCTTTACCGTGCATGTTTTGAGTTTTTTAGTTTGTTGATATCTTCTTCTGGTTTGTTCCTATGGCAACCAACTTTTTCTTTTTTAAATGGCACCCATAATTTTTTTTTGTCAATTTGAAACAAGCATATTTTTCTCTATTCAGTCATAAAATTTTGCAATTTTTGGAAAAGAAATAAGCGTGAAAAAAAAAATGTATTACGACTCAATCGGAACTAAATTAATTAATTTCACAACACTAAAATTTAGTTGTTTGTTTGTAAAAATTTAATTGTTAAACTTCCATGGCATTCTTTACCAAAAGTAATGTTTGTGTTTTATAACTGCATGACTTTTTCCATGGCATCCTTTATTAAGAGGCGACGAGTGAGTCGTAATAAATGTTTTTTTTTTCTCGCTTATTTTTTTTTCGAAAAATTGCAAAATTTTGTGACTGAATAGAGAAAAATATGCTTGTTTCAAATTAACAAGAAAAAATTATGGGTGCCATTTAAAAAGAAAAAGTTGGTTGCCATATTAGCAAACCAGAAAAAGATATCAACAAACTAAAAAACTCAAAATATGCATGGTAAAGAACCAAACAACTTTCATATTGAACATTTTTTTGTAACTTTGCAAATAACAAAGTTAAAGCCATTATTTGATACTTTTGTTCCACCCTGTATAATATTTATGTGATTTTCACTAGATCTAGCACACAAAACATATAAATGCCATATTACCTCCAACTACAAGTTTGATGACACTTTTAAGTAGTCAATACATTTAACTTCAATTCAAATGCATCACAAACATTAAATTTTTCATAGTTTATGTATAAATCATTAATTGCGCCATTTATATTTTTGTTCATTAATTACAGTTATTTGACTGTTAACAAAAGTAAACATATCAGCAAATAGAATGGCAGAAAGTATCTGTCTAGAAGAATAAATGGAGCTATTTGTAAACGCCGAAGCTAATGAACCGAATAATTTGTATTCAATTAGAGGACAAAGGCACAGAAAGCTATCATTGATTTATTTGTTATGTGTTGTGGCTTTCTTAGTGATTTAAAACAAAAGAAAAACTATATTGTACCATACCACTTTGTAACTTATTCTTGACAAACGTGGAGAAATTGGTTAAAAAGTAAAAATTATATAGGTACTGTCATCGTAGTGTATAAAAAACCTATAAAAATAAAACAAAAAATGTCAGCCTATAATATAACGATCAAAAGTTACGAGTTTCTTCGAAATATTTTTTCTTTTTAATTCTAATAGAGTTCTTATTTAATGCGTTTTGCAGCCGATTAAAAAGTTCTATTTTTAAGTGACATTTGGTCCACTTAAATAAAATCATAAACAGTTTTCATTAAAATCCATCAATATTTGTGAAGTTATCAAAAGAAGAGAGGGAAGTATTTTTTTTCTACTTTTTTTATTTTAGATTAATAAACTTATCTAACTGTTCCCTGTGGTACACCATGGCAAACCGCAATATTGTTATATCAGTTTCCTATTCTTGTATTCTGATACCTTTTTTCCAGATGCTTTTTGGATCCTTCCTAAAGCTCTTTCTTCGATACCCTTATATTTCAGTTTCTTTACTAATCGTTCTCTATTAATAGTTTCAAAAGCTCTTTTAAAGTCAATGCAAACTTTCAACACAAATCTTTTCTCATCTTGTAATTCATTCAACCTTTATCACCAGCTGTAGTGTCGTTTCACAAAACGAACTGATTATCAATTAGAATATTATTTGTAGATAAAAGCAATTCAATTGCTTGTTTAATGTGTATTTATATTATTGACTATTGACATATTTATAATTTTCAAAATTTCACACTTTATCTTTGTTCGTGCTTTCAGTCATATTTATTTCATCAGGTTTATAAGTACCCTTTTTGTAATTTGTTTTATAAATTATGCCCAGGTCTATTATTGACATACTGGCATTTTTTTTTATTTTAGTATTGGCATCATTTTCATTACCATCTTCATCTTTTGTTCTTTTTATCATCATTATTTCCTTTATTTCCTTCCAGATGAGATTACTATTACTTTCATACCTTTGAAATATTTTTCTTTTTAATTCTAATAGATTTTGTAACCAAATTTCTGATTTTTCGAAACTGACACCAGCTCTTCTCATCAATATCTAGTTATTATTGTTGCCCTATTGTATAAGCATAAGCTATATCTCTATTCAGAGGGTTCCAATCCTCTTCATGATTATATTCATTTCCTAAAATTTATATGTCCAAAATATTTGATTTTCCCTTAAATTTCTTAAACTGAATATTTATTGCTTATATAAAAAAATTGTATTTTAAATTATGCAAATATTTGTGATGTTCCTAAATCCCCACCATACCATGTAAGTTTTAGAGATATATAAGCGGAGCAACAAAAAAAATTTAATTTCATAATATCAAGCCTGCGGGCCGCGGAGCAAGGCATTGTCTTCAAATATTATTAGAGCAGACATTTTATAAAAGTATATAGTAACTGGAGCGTAATAAAAATCACGTGTAATAAAAAATCTCGTTTCCAATTCCTTCCACCGTCGAATCCTTTTTATGTACGTTTTTAATAAAAATGTGATATAACGGAATAGAATACTTTACCAAAAAATGCAGCCACTGAATATACCTTATCAGAGTTCCAATAAAATAAATCTGTCTCCCTGTTTTCGATAAAGATGTATTTCTTTTATATTTGTAACTTTTATTAGATTTATTTTGTTTTATGACCCCAAACTACGTATACACCATAATTGAATGAGGATATTTTATTTCCTTGGCCATAAAAGGCTTCCTCTGCGGATACGAAATAAAAATAATCAATTTCAAGTAACCAACAGATGTGTCCCCTAAATAGTTATTTAGTTCATGTTTACATTAATTTGTGGCGGAAAATAAAAAATACCTGGAAGCATTCGATAATTAAACTAGAAGCATTAGAACTACTACTGTTTGCTTTTTATTCGCTGGTTAGAAATTCGTCACCTCAAAACTAAAAACAAATCTTTCATTGCGAACTTGCTGCATTCATTGATTTTTAATTTAATTTTAATTAAAAGTCGTTGGTATGTACGTGATTGCTGCTGAAATCAGGAATGAAATTTAAGAAAAACCTAGTTTTTAGCAGCCCCTGGTGGACTGCAACCCCGTCAAAAAATAGTCTCCCATAAGTCCCATATTATACTAATTTCAATACCATAATTAATATCATTTATAAATAAATAGTATTCATTATTCAAATACCACGCTGCCAGAATTAGTTCTCCATAATAGAAAATTTATATTTATTCATCGACCGCTTTAAATGCTTCCCTATACCCCTGTTTAATTCAGACTTCTAAAGACTGGAGAGGCAGGGGCTGAAATTTACTGAATAACAGCAGTATTCATCAAGCGGGCTATGTTTTTCTCTCATTTGGAGTGTGTGAGAAGTGTGGATTGGAGGAGATCAAAGCAACTCTTTGGGCAAAGTGCACCTTTTATTCCTAATTCTAAAAAACGTTTACTGACGGTTGTGTAAACGTGTAAAAAATAATTACAAATAAATTCATGAAAGGGAAGTTCGGCGTCCGTTGTTTTTATTTCTTCTCTAATTCAAATTAGGGTAGACCAGGTGTTTTATCCTACAGTAAGCGTGATGTAGCTGACTTTGCATAAGGTATAATGTTATAAGTATTAATTTCGTAATAAGTATATCCAGCATTCAATTGATCAAAATAAATATTCTTAAGTGATATTGACAATATATTTGAGAATTTGTGTACCTATTTTTATATAATTGTTATACATTCTTCAGGATACATTTTGCGGGTTTTGCAAGTAATCTTTAAAACAATTTTTTTCTTAAAAACCATCTACACCATCTCTCGATGATGGCAACTTGATTATCGAAACACAATATTTTATTTGTCAATTTCAAATACTTTTTTTGTTGTTCACTGGATTTATCAGGACTTTATTATACAAGAAATATATGTTCCCAAAGGGTATACTACCTCCAATTAATAATTAAGGAATAGAAGTTACAATAAATAAAAATGTTTTAAGAAATAGCATTAATCTTTATTGTAGACAGGTATATGCCAACAAGTCCATAAGATTTGTAACAAGTGCACTGCTCAAACAAATTTGCAAGACGTTCCATTTTCCCTTTAAAAATTGATATAGTATGCTGAAAATAAAAATTAGCATTCCACCCTCTTCGGCTCACTTGTAAAAGTAAATTAATGATTTCCGCGAATGATACCAGACTAATTGGCCTTTTCATAATATATAATTCAATTAAAATAGCTTAGTCGTTCTTAAAGCCGAAAAATCATTCGGGAGTTCCTACTGATGAAATAATTAACGTTGTAATTAATTCTTACTAATTTATTTACAGAAAATAAATTAATTTCTCTGTCCTTAAGAGTTTCCATTTATTTCGCCCAATTCCTTTGCTATGCGAGAGTCAATAAAACGCTGCATTTGGCATAACAAATATATCCTCAGAATTAAAGTCTTTGCAAATATTAACACAAATATCCAAGTAGGTACAGGGTTAGTTTTATAAATGTAAACCCCCCATTTTTATTTTTATTTTTGACCGATTCAAAAAATTAAAAAACTCGCCTTACACGGTTTTTTACGTAGATTCCACTTCTGCTAACGGATTGGCAATAGCGTTTTAAATATACAGGGTACGCAAAAAAGTTAGGTTTTTTTAAATGGAACACCCTGTATATTTTGACAAATTTGAATTCCTCCAATCATTCTGATTACAAATATATACACATATTGTATAATCGCTCCACTGGTTTTTGAGTTATTTTCACTTTATTATGGATACGTTGAAACAAAAGCGTTATTTTATAAATTCATATAAAAAATCAATAAATGGAATAAATCAAAAACAAAACAAAATATATGAATTATTAAAACAAATTACGTAACATTTTCAACATAACCACCATTAACTTCGATACATTTCAAACAATTAATAAAATTCGAACGGAGTCCAGACCTGAATCCAATAGATTATTTTCATATTTTCTTTGGGGAACGCTCAAAGAAAAAACTTACAGTGAACCAGTGGAAAATTGTAAACAATAAAAAAATCAAATTGTAAAAAATATAACTTTGGTAAATTTGGATGCAGCACTTTTTCGAAAAATTTGTTCGAATTTTATTAAACGTGGTTTGAAATGCATCGAAGTTAATGGTTGTTGATTATGTTGAAATTTGATTTAATAATACATATATTTTTTTTTGTTGATTTACTTTATTTATTGATTTATTATATGGGTTTATAAAATGACGCTTTTGTTTCGACGTATCTATAAAGTGAAAATAACTCAAAAACCAGTAAACCGATTATACAATAGGTGTATATATTTGTAATCAGAATGATTGGAGGAATTCAAATTTGTCAAAATATACAGGGTGTTCCATTAAAAAAAAACTAACTTTCTTGCGTACCCTGTATATTTAAAACGCTATTGCCAATCCGTTAGCAGAAGTGGAATCTACGTCAAAAACCGTGTAAGGCCAGTTTTTTAATTTTTTGAATCGGTCAAAAATAAAAATAAAAATGGGGGTTTACATTTATAAAACTAACCCTGTACACACAAAAATATACAATGTAATTAAATCTAAATGTCATGGCCATAATACTTTTTTGTTTTGACCTAGGAAGTTATATTTTTATTTTTTAAATGAAAAATTTTAATTACTGAAATATGCTATTTTGCAAATAGATACCAGGGCATGCAACTGGACGAGGACTTTTTGGAGTACCTATATTATTTAATGAGACAACAAAAAAATTTGGGCTGGAAAATATATACATATTACGATGGTGCAATAGCGATAACGGGAAAAAAAAGTGGCTTGATAGTAAATTAATAGTAGTTTATTCCACAAGCATATTTTAATCACGAGGGTGAAAGTTCACGAAACGAGCCGAAGGCGAGTGTCGTAAATCGCCCGAGTGAATAATAGCCGTTATATGCGAGTAGAATACCCTATTTTACTCACGACTGTTAAATACTTTTGACTAAATCTTTTACTGAAAGAATTTATAAGCACTATTTATTTTTAACATTTTTTATGATTCTAAAATATTTGCTGTTTGGATGATCTTTGTTTTGTAGCCTGATTCGTCGAGAATGTTATTATGCGAGTGAATTTTGTCAACCACCTGATTTTGTATGAATCTCGAGGGTAATAATTAAGACATATTTATTTACGAAATTTTGTAACACCCTGTGCGGGGTAAATCAGCAACAACAGCAAATTAAAATTAAAGTCAAATACTAGCCTTACATTTTCTTAATATTCTCTTTTTTTGGTTCACTTCATTATCTCTTTTATGAGACGAGATACACTATTTTATAACACAACTTTTGTTATTATTGAGATTATTTCCTTGGATTGAACCGGATTGAACTCAGTAGTTTTGGTGTTTATCATGACTTGCTGCAAATTTTATCTAATACGATCGTCTTTTGGTAAATGAGTGCCGTAGAAGTAGGTTTTCTACTTCTACTGCTATCTGCCTAAAAATTTTAGGTCCAGATCTTCAAAAAGATTTCCTCTGTTAATTGCAGCTCACAAAAGAAGACGGTTAGAATGGGCGCGCCAATATCAAAATTGGGGTGCTGAGGACTGGGGTCGCTGTTGCTGATTTACCCCACAGGGTGTTACAAAATTTCGTAAAAAAAACTGTCATTGTTACACTCGAGATACATACAAAATTAGGTGGTTGACAAAACTCACTTGCATAATAACATTCTCGACCAAAAAACTTGCAATACAAAACAAAGATTATCCAAATTGGGCAAATAGTTGAGGAAAAAATTAACATTGAACTGTTGCTTAATTTTCGGTGTACCAGGTCAAACTTTGAGCAGTGTATGCATATGATTCATTCTTTAGCGAATACTTATCTACAGTTTTATTTTCAATTCGATCTGACTTCCCGTTCTTGAGTTTTCATGGATGGCTAACAATGATGTATAATTTTTTATTTACCCATTTCTACAATTTTAGAAACCCACTGACTAATACAATATGCTTACTCTTCTACTAAGGGTATTATGATATGGTAAAGGGAATATGATTGATGGACAAGTGTTCTATACATACCGATTCCGAACTGCAGTTGCCGTATTATATCCTAATTACATTAGCATTTTTAAGAAGCGTTTTAAATGATATCTACTTTAAAAATCTGGAATCAAAACATTGCCATTGTATGTAAAGAAGAATCAAATATAATTCTCCTCTTGGGATAGGTAGTTTCAAAGTAACAGATTTGCATATAAATCAATTTTACACATGACCAACCTGTAAGTACTAACATCATTTCGTCGCAGCGATTTACATAATACAAGATGAAGCAAACGCGGGCCTTGTTGCTCGAGGATTTCTATGTGTATAAATATTAGGCTGTCTCTTATATTTATCAACTGTCTCTTGATTGTAAATGCACAGACAGAGGGAATAATAAACCCCAGTTTGAAGCTGGAGACGTATTCATAGAATTCGTAACCTCAACCGGTACTATTTAATGCATTACTCTCGCTCCGGGCTCTCGCAAGTAACATTTCACTAAATGCCCCCACTTGATACATAGTTAATAATATACTGCCGCAAATCGAGCTCCACCGCCGGAGATACATCGAAAACCAACATACTGAATAATTCCGGACGCGGTTATTAGAATTATTGTCTGAGCTGAGAACTAGGAAAAAATGAAATAAATGCAATTTTGAAATTATTAGAATAGAATGAATTAAATATAAAAAATGCAGAGGGCTTTAAATATTTATTTACATTTATGTTTTATCTTTGAACATACAAATATATAATTTTGATTTAAATAACAGAATTCATAGCATCCAATTTTTTTTTTAGTAACCGCAATGAAAATGAATACATTTTTGTTAAAAATATTTTTAACTTTTTTTATTTTATTTTGGATGATATAAATCTGATTCAATGTCTTATAGTATGTCTGAGAAGTAGTTCTTTTACAACAATGCAATAGTTTGATATTCACAAATGCCTTAGATATATAACAAAATCAGAGAAGTTAAATAATGTGTTATCTAGTTTCAACAACTTTTTGTTTAAGAAAAAGAATCGCAATATTCCACACTTTTTACTCACCCTGTATATAAATTTCTTACAGTTCTCAATTTATTTACTACCTCAGAATTTAACAAACAGGCTTTCAAGTCAAATATCAAATGGTTACAGAGAATAGCAATAGAAATGCTACTAAATATATTATTTTTGGAAGACGAATATTTTGATTCTCAATTCATTTCGTCATTCTTAATAACAAACTAATTGACACTAATTTTGTTCCAACTTCTCATAGACCGCACCCTCTAAATATTTCAGTTATAGAATGAACTACAGAGGAATAGGGTAACGAGATGGGTAAAATTTGGTTAAAGCTCCCCTACAACACACGAATGTATGTACATATGTTACTGGCGGGGTGGGATTTTAGGCATTCTATAAATTCTCTTGGTAGATTGCAAAATTACTAAATTAGACATTTCACAGATTCCCCAGTCCGATAGACCACTACAAAATTACTGCTGATATTGTCCAAATACTTTGCAAACTGCCAAATGATTTGGTTAATGGTAAAAATCGAACGATTTCTATTAATTTTTTTTATCTGAGCTCGGCGAAACGGGTTGAATTATATCGAGACAATTAAATTAGGTTCCAGAATGAAAACAAGCCGGAGACGATTTTAATTAGGCCGCAGCATTTATGAGGAAACCAAGTAATAGTAGTTGTTCTAAAGTGAATCTAAGAGCAAGACTTGGAAAATTGTATTTGGGAACCATTCATAAATAATCAGTAACAGATACATTATTGTGTCTGATATAATCTCCATTGTGCAGCAAACTGTACCTAAATACAATACTTGATGATCACTAGAAGAAGATTAAAACTAAACATAATAATGGAATAGGTCACCCAGTTAGAACAATTGGTCGATTTGCTTGTCCAACATTTTTTTATATATTTCACAAATTCCCGACCTCTCAATTATTAAGTTATATACATTTATATTTGCGTAATATTATTTTTATGTAACATCCTAGGTTTTTTCATTTTATCTGCATTTTACCTCTCTTCTGTAGTGTAAACTTTATATAAGTACTTTAGATTAGATAGAGAAAATTTTCAACTTTAAAATTGTTTGCATTATTTAATTAAAATTTTTCCCAAACTACCCCACAAGAACTGTGAAGCATACATAACGCAAAAATATTAATTCAAATTCGCTTAGTTCCCTCAATCGTTAATATTCAAAATAGTTGAAATATTTCATGAGAAATTAGCAGAACTCAACCACGATTAGATTTCTGCAAATACGCAGGTAAAGTTATGAAACAAATGTGCAAAATTAGTTACATTTCCCGATTGTTTATTTTCTAACGTAATTATACCTTACAAAACCTCCGTGATTAAATCTCCACAGTTTGCAACCTAAATAAGTTAAATTAGTTGCGTTTTCCTAACTTCAGGGTTCGGGCATGGGCGAAAGTGATTCTTATTTTAAGTGCAATATTTTATTAGAGCCATATAATAATTAAATTTAAATTTAAGATTAGGTCAAAATAAAGCCATTAAATTAAAAGAATATTAATTATGGAATAAACGGCCTGGGAAAGAAATTCGAGACTTATTTCAAATTAAAATGGAACCGAATTTTTATTAGTAATTATAAAATGGAAATGTAATTACTATACTTCGGTTACCGAGGAGACGGAGTTCATTTGCATATTTTAATTGAAACATCATGTGAAATCATGAGCGTTTGTCACAGTTCTCACGTGGTATTGGTGCTCTGACTCAAGCATCAAACATGCATTATTGTGGACCCTTACATAACAATGCAACTCTAATCTGTGATAAGTTGCGGCAAAGTAACGAATCTGAATGGGTCCTATCGAGGAACCAAGAATCTATTGACACTTTCAATTTGCTGTTGATATAACACAACTGCAGTCACATTAAAAAAAAATGGAGTTTGTGGTGATTAAAATGAGCGTATAATTGAATTAAGTTAATTTTTTGTAGTTTTCAGTTCTGACAGTCAATTTTCAAAGACATATTGACAAAATCATAAATGAGAGAAAAGGTTATGAAAGATCAACTAAAGAAATAGAAGAAAAAGTTGACAATGTTTAAGGGGTGATTGGAAAGTGCTCTTTCTAAATGTTTAAGGATGTTTCAGATCTATGGGGCTGAGTATAAGTAAATTTAGATATCGAAATTTTTTTGTAAATTTTTTTTTTTAGATATCGGGCAAAGAATTCGACAAAATTTCGGGGTAAAGAGAGATAAAGAAAATTTAGGGTTTATTCTTTAACATAATAATAAAAAAATACAGACGTTGCAATTTAGCAAGCTTCGTTAAGACATTGAAAATGAACTTGGCTATCTTTCAAGTCTAACATGATATTTACAAAATATGCCAAATGTACACAGGATAGAAATAAAAAAAAGTTTTAAAAATGTTCAGACTTTTATTAAGCTGAGTTACAAGGCCTGTAAACTGTTACCTATGTGAAAACAGCGGTAAAAAAATAGCAGTAAATTTCGCCCGAACAGAATATACCTCACAAAACAATTACGGGACGTCAAATTTTAAAGACGCGTTGATTCAGTCTACTAGATACCTAATGTAAAAGTTTATAAAATCGATAATTAAAAAACGGCCGTAAGTATTTACAATCATCCGAATAAAATAAAAGTGAAAAAAGTTTAAAGTTGTATCTCTTATCGATTTGTTGGAACACGATCCTTTGCAAATATTCGTGAAAATTGAATTTACCCCCTCTTATAGCGAAAAATTGAAATTCTCTTAAACGGCAACGGTTAGAAATCAACTGAATGTTAGAAAAAATTTGGAGTTGTATCCCTCATCGATTTTTTGGGTCGCGATCCTTCACAAATATTCGTGAGAGTTGAATTTACCCCCTTTTATAGCGATAATTATAACGATTTCCCATTTTTCAACCCCCAAATCTATCCCTGCCAGAAAATTTTGAGAAACTCACAGATTCGTCTACATAAAGCTAAAAACTCAGAGCGACATTTTCTGCTCATCAAAACATCAACAAAAAAAAAATCACCCGGTTAAAAACGTACGTCAACTTTACACCCCCGTAACTTCACCCCTGTGAATCACAGACTCCAAACCCAGCCCGTACGATGAGCGCTGGTTCATCCTCTTTTCAACTAGACCATCAAATTTGGATCGTTCTAAAAGTATGCGATGTAACAGCACCGAATACTTTCGTGCCCAAAAAATTTTTAAAACCCCGTATTTCGCTCCTTCGAATTTTAAATTTTCTAAACTACTTCCAATATTTAACGAGTTCTTCAAATGACACCAAAAACATCCACCTAGCATGCATAACACTTGCAGAAATTCACAAAAACTGCGAAATTTTCAAGCGTCACATAAATCTATACTGGACCCCCGTATTGCCGTTACACCTTCCATTTGTTAAACATTTTCAATGTTAAAAAATAAAAACTTGAAGCAGCCCCATGCGGCGCTGTTTTTTTGTTATTTTTCGGATATAGTCCCCTCGTGACTGTCGGTGGTTGAAGGGTACGTTTTTTCCTTAACAGCCCCTGCGGGGTTGTGTTTTTTAAAAAGATTTTTTTTATTTCCAAAAAACTATCAAAACTGACGTTTAAATTTTAAAATGAAGGATGGGTCCTATTGAGCAACAGAAAATGGTTGCGGGATCCTGGAAGTCGTTCTAATTTTGAAATTGATATTATATATATCCCAGGACAAAAACAAGAAAATAATTAAAGTTCACCGGATCGACTATAAGCTGCAATCTGTCGGACGGACTATAAAAAGATAAAAATTTTACGAAATTTCAACAAATTTTGGTTCGCTAAAAAATTAATTGTCCGGATGTGTTCGGATATTAAGGGATAAAATTTGGTGGGACCCGACAGGAATAATGGGTCTAGCTCGCTTTAAAGTTCGGTCGAAAGAATCCTTCGGTTAGGAAGCTATATGCCATTCACATTTTATTTACATGAGGGGAGGCTATGATATGTTTTTCTTAGGTTGTCTCAGGGTTGTCTACTATTGACAAATTATTGAAGTGTCAGATTTAATTGATTGTCACTGTCATTTATTTTTGGCTGAATTGCCAAATTTTTTATTGATAACATTGCTGTGCTTTCTTTAGGGTATCACTCTGGCAACTATGTAGAACCAATTTGAATTTGTGGTTATGTTTTTGACTTTTCAACATAACCTCAGTAATTAAAACAGTCATTCATACCAACAGAATTCAGATTTTCCAAAGCCTCCCCTCATGTAAATAAAATGTGAATATACGACTTCCAGAATAGTACTGTTTTTCAGCAAAATCGACCTTTTTAAAACTTTTGTATCTCGAGTAACGTAAATGAAGGAAAACCAAAAAAAAAGTCCGTCAGTTGAAGTCATTGTTAACTACAATCGTAGCATGTAAAAATTATCGACAGAAAAGTCTGATAAAACTGTATATCGTTGGCAAAAAATTGTATATTAGGTACAGTGATTGGTTTATTATGAAAATTGGAGATGTAAAATAAAAGTAAAAGAGGCCCCAAGTTTGAGCCTGAGGTACACCTGATGGGATGGTCGAATCTGTAGACTTTCATTGTTTTTTAGACTCTCTGGGTGCGATCTCTCAGATAACTTTCCATAAAGTTACACGACCCCAGACTCAATCCAAATTAATTACATTTTGCTACAAGAGGACTTGTATCAAATGTTTTCTTCAAATTTTGGAGTTGCTTGATCCTTACCCAAAGCTCCGATGATATTATGATGAAAAAAGGTTCTAAAATATCAAGTAAAAGCATGAAGGAGGATGCCACGGGTGCCTTCTAAATCACTGAAGTGGTTGAGCCAGCAGGCGAATTTATCCTATACACCTGCCAAGCAATTAAAAAAAAGAATACTATGAAGTTTTTCCTTCATTAAATTTATTACAACATGAAATATTGCCAAGACAATTCGTTCTGCGACTTCAATTTTGAATATTTTCAGCAAGTCTGTGACTTCGTTAGAAACCAAAATCAGCATTCCCTGTAGCTTCTGTATAATAGTGTAGACAGAGAGTACGATCCATTTTCATTTGTTGAATGCAAGTACCTATATAACGATTATTTTGAAATAATTATATAATAATTATACTAAATAAATAATAAAAGTAAATGACTAGATTGTTGAGAAGTACGGTGTCCTCATTAGTTTTTACTCGTACTAACAATGAACGCAAAAGATATACATAATTTTAAATCAATATACACTACATGGCCTTGAGTACCTACTATGTTTTATTAAAAATGATATACCCACTTTTATTAATATTTTAGCAATATGCTTATACATAATTTATTCTCCAGTGATTAGAAAGCAGATTACCCTCTACAGAAACAAATAAATTCAAATCAGTACAATAAACCTTATTTGAATTGAAGATAATGTGTGGTACAAACGTAAAGAGAGATATGTATTGCTGTAGATAATCTACATAATAGATATCGATTTTCCGATATGCATCAGACAATATATCTAATTTAGTTGTGAAAGTAGTAAAAAATATAATAACAGCGCGGAGAGTTGCAATTGTCATTCGACGTATACCTATTAATAAATCACGAAGTGAGGCATGAACATATCACATTACGATTTATTATTAATGACTTCCTGCATACTGCGTTTTCCTTCAGGAGACTTCGTAAATTCACTAGACAGAAAAAGAAGTAGCATAAGCTGGAAGAAGCGTGCTTTTCTGAAATATATTACCATTCCTGCGCTGAATTTAAAGCTTTCCTGACCTTAAGACCTATTTCTATTATACCTTTAATAAGAAGTATCATAAATATAGAGGATATTGTGCTCCTAGGCACTACAAATTATTTTCTTATTGATGGTAGCATAGATGTGTTTTGATGTTTAATTAATTGTGGAAAATAAACTGCAGAAATTTATCACTTTACTCCGCAAAATAATTAAATATTTTCTTTGGAGCTATTTATTATAGGGACTGGATGAATGGTGTATATGAGAAAATAGAATTTTGATAAATTGCTATATTTTAATTGGGATTGGAGATTTTCTTTATACAAAAGAGAGAAAACATATAGCAGTAAGATACTTCAGTTACATAACAAGAACTTATGAAAATGTTTAATTACTATTACAGCGACAGAGGTCCAAAATTTAGTTGCAGAAAAACGTTTACCACACAATATATATTAATTTACAAATTATATTTTACTGTTAAAATTGCTAACACTAACCATTACCATTCATAATCATAGTACCTGTTTGAGTAAAAATAAAAATGTATAATATAAAAATGAAATAAAAATATTGTGATTAGTTTGAAATATACAGGGTGATCGATTTAGGCGTGATGTCATAAACTTATGTTTTTTTAAATGGAACACTAGGTATATTATTACATATTTGAACTCTCCTTTTAAAGACGACTCAATCGATATGCCACTTGATGGGTCTGCGATGGGTCGGTACCATGATATGGGTGAGTTTGTACCAAAAACGTGCCAACTTTGTAAGCTCACTGTGGCAAAGCGGAAAAGCATTTTGAGATCTAGTTTGTGCCAAAAATTGTCAAAAACCCTGTAGTTTACGCTGCTGTTATTAGATCTAACGAAATCGGTCATTTTATACCGGGTGAGTCAGGAAACGCCAAATCTACTTTTTCCCATTTTTTTCAAATGGAACACCCTGTATATTATGACACCAAAGGAGAGCCCTTTGAAAGAGCTTTACACTGATATTAACGTTCAAGGGTCTATCTGTCATGGGTGCCAAGATATTTTATGGCAAAGTGGCACAATTCGAGGTTTATTAAAAAATTACACTCAATTTTCAATTGTTTTGTAAATTTTCGCTGAAATCGGCTCTTTTCAATAAGAAAATTTTACAACAATAAAGTAAAGTAAACTATCGACAAGACTGGTATTTTTATGACAGGTATCTACTTGATTTTTTAAAATTTATTTCAATAAATTGAAAGTTGGAAGCAATATGAATTTCTCTACAATTTTTTATTTATTCTCTCGATGATAGTACGTGGAACAACAGCTTCCCAAACTTAACAACAATTTTATTATCTTTCATTGAATTAGAAATGAAAGTATTTTTTGGTCTTATTTTAGAAAAATTAAGAACACTATCTAAAAGCTGAAAAAAAAAAAATACTACGAAAAGGTACGTTTTATTAAGTACCTTCGTTCTAACATAATAAATCGTTTCGCGACAAAATTACTTCGGGCTAGAAAATACTTGCCATGACATGAATTTATACATACATTTCAGAAAAAAAATTAAATTTATCAAGCGTTGACTATTTTATACTTAAGTACTTTTCTGTACTGAAGTATGGTTTTTTCTCCGAGTATAAGAATTATTTTCAAAATTTTCTTACTGAAAAGAGCCGATTTCAGAGAAAATTCACAAAACAATTGAAAATTGAGTGTAATTTTTTAATAAACCTCGAATTGTGCCACTTTGCCATCAAATATCTTGGCACCCATGGCAGATAGACCCTTGAACCTCTTTATATCAGTGGAAAGCTCTTTCAAAGGGCTCTCCTTTGGAGTCATAATATACAGGGTGTTCCATTTCAAAAAAAAAGGGAAAAACTAGATTTGGCGTTTCCTGACTCACCCGGTATAAAATGACCGATTTCGTTAGATCTGATAACAACAGCGTAAACTACAGGGTTTTTGACAATTTTTGGCACAAACTAGATCTCAAAATGCTTTTCCGCTACGCCACAGTGAGCTCACAAAGTTGGCACGTTTTTGGTACAAACTCACCCATATCATGGTACCGACCCATTGCAGACCCATCAAGTGGCATATCGATTGAGTCGTCTTTAAAAGGAGAGTTCAAATATGTAATAATATACCTAGTGTTCCATTTAAAAAAACATAAGTTTATGACATCACGCCTAAATCGATCACCCTGTATATTTCAAACTATTTTTATACTATGCACCATTGTGTCCTCTATCATCTCGTTTTTGAAATTTTTCGATATCTCTTATAGGAGAGCCAGGACATTTGGCCGACGCGAGGCTGGGACACCCTGTATAGTCTGTTTTAATATTAGTATGCTTTCTGGTTTTTGCCTCCTCTAATCCTTGCATACGTACGCCACCTTGTTAATCCGTAACCGTTTGTTAACCACCTACTCGTTTTGCTTAATACTCGCAGCGTACCTACCGCTCGTAGCTTTATGCATTACCGTAGATATATGTTTTATATCGTAGCTTAAGTTCTCTGCGTTTAGTAAATTATTAAATCAATAAAATAGTCTGTAGTGCTTTTCGTTTGGTTTCCTATATAAACTAATAAATCTCATGGTGCTATAAACCGTGCATTTCATTCCTGCTAGTCTAATAGTCTAATGTTCCCCTAGACCCCTGGACATTTCTATGTCTTTATTGTAACTACCTGGGAAGTGATGTTTCTGCACTGACTGCTTTACATCCCCTCCGAAGGATGGCATATCAACTACCCCACTCTCGCCTAAAATTTCGTTTCTTCTGCATATTTACAATAATATGCAAGCCGCTAGAAGGGAAACTTGGTAGCTGTGTTTCTCTGGTGTCGAACTTTCTTCTTACAAAAAATGGATCCCTTGTACTAATTATTTAGGATATGTCTCACAAGGGCCTTAATGTCGCAATGTCTCCCCTTCAGCTGATTTTCCTATTTGACTGTTATGTTATTTTAATTAACTTTTTTTAGGAAACATGTTAGTTCTAGAAAAGAAATCTAAAGGAGTCCATATGGTAAATTTTTAATATGAAAATAAAATAGCAAAATGGATTTTACTATTTAGGTAAAAAATCTTTATCTTTATTTTTATCTAACTGAAAACTCTTCACAGATCTTATTCGCAAAATCTACATTTAACCGATAAAAATTCATTAGGTACTAAACGAATGTAGAAAGCAAATAATTTAATATTGCAATAAGCGCTACCAGATGGATTAATTCTAAAGGACTCTTTTGTTATAGGTAATGAAAGTCACCATCCCAGGGACCGGTTTCTAGCCTATTAGCCTTCATCAGCATGGTACAGATGTTAGTTCTGGTGAGTTTTAGTTTATTGGTTTAAGTAAGTTATATAAAATAATACAATCTAATAAACTACTAACGTGACTTTTCTGTACGAGCCAAACAAGTTCCGATTTAAATAATTAATTTACGAAAGTATAGGCCGCAATATGAAATTCTACAGAACATATATAGGTACGCATGGTAGTTCTATTGGAAGTACATCATTTTACACAATTACAGTAAGGAATTTAAGGAGAAATAATTATTTACGCGTTTTTAATTCTATATTAAACTTTTACTACTGATTCTAATACATCCAAGTTGTGTGATTTACAACCATAATTTAGTTATAAATATTATAGTGATGATAAATATTTGATCTTGTTAGTATTTCAAATAATATTTTTATGTCTTGTAAATAACTATAATTTATCACGCAATAAAGTAAGAGGACTAAGAGATATTATTCTAAACTTGTGCTACTATTTATTTAACTTTGATAATTTTGAATGCCAGAACAGACAAACTATAGCAGAAGCATCAGCGTTGAATTAAAAAAAAAAACAGTTCTATATTCTACATAAAATTAAGTATTCGCTTTCCACTCTGTAGCGTGGACTACTTTTCTAATATAAAGACCGTCTTATTGTCAAAAGTATAAGCTTTCAAAATATGGCAATCGCGGTAAAATCAGTTAAGTAGATTCAAAATTATGCTGCTTCAATTGGAGAGTGAACTTTCTCACTGGCGCATTCGCCATTTATTGTTATTCTGCATTTTATATTATGAACTCCTGGCTGCAGTGACAATTTCCAAAATTATGACGACAAGGTACATTTTTATCTTCAAAACCAGCACAATTTCATTACTATCAGCTAAAATTCCTTTTCAATTTGAATTTGAGCCTAAAACAATTAAGTAGGTTATTAATTGGATGTATATAATATAACAGTATTTAGGTATATTTAGGTACCTATAGGTTTATTACCAATTAATGTCAGGGCAAACAAAGTATTATAAAAGTATATAAAGCACAAGAAGGAAGGACATATTATTTACATTACACGAAATTAATTGAAAATTAAGCAAGAATAATAAATAATATGGAAGTCAATAATACGCCTCCATGAACACAAAGTGAATAAAGTCTAGTAGGTACTTATATGAACTAATATTAATAATAATAATCCATACTCATTAATAAATGTATTTACTAGATATATTATTAAATACTTAGTTAAATATTTGATTAATATGGACTGTACCTTCTAAATTCAAATAATGAAATAACATTTTAATATTACATAGTTTTTGGAGTTGGCCGCAATAGATCAGTGAAAATTAAAATAATTGGTAAAAACTGAAAAAACAGATATGATCCCAGTATCGAACTACACACTGGAATTGATTTATTGCTGAGGGAAAAATCCCAGTATTACGGTCCGGTGTTGATAAGACAAGTTGAGATTCAAGTACGGTCACCCCTCGACCAAGTACTCATAAAAATTAAACAGAACAGTGGGTACAAATGATGTCACTAAAATAGTTATTTATGTATCAAGGCATTAAAGTTAATCTTTTTATCATGAATGTGGACCACATGAGTGATAAAAAGGAACTTTAATGCCGAGGTGCATATTACATTTTTTTAAATCCAAAAACTATGAAATTAAGATTAATTAACTCTATTTTTTAAATAATTTTCAGTGACATTAAGAAATGTCATAATTATTTAAAATTTTAAGTGACATTAGGAAATGTTATAATTATTTTTAAATGTCAAGTCGGAATAATTTTTTATAAGAAAACCATTATTTTTAGCAAATATAATAGTGATAATACAATTCTGAATTTAAAAAACTGTATTTATTTACCTTTTGTAACAACACAATTTATCACAAGCAATACAAAATTAATGTTTACGTTTATATGTCACCTCGGCCCTCGCCTCGGCCAACTACAAAAATCGTACAATAATGGATTACTTTAATGACTATTTCTATCACTTTAATGACGATTTTTAGGTACTTTAATGCCGATTTAAAAAAATAGTTATTTATGTATCAAGGCATTAAAGTTCCTCTTTTTATCATGAATGTGGAGTTTGGGCCGAGGCAAATAAACCACATGAGTGATAAAAAGGAACTTTAATGCTGAGGTGCATATTACATTTTTTTTTAAATCCAGAAACTGTGAAATTAAGATTAATTAACTCTATATTTTAAATAATTTTCAGTGACATTAAGAAATGTCATAATTATTTAGAATTTCAAGTGACATTAGGAAATGTCATAATTATTTTTAAATGTCAAATCGGGATAATTTTTTGTAAGAAAATCATTATTTTTAGCAATTATAATAGTGATAATACAATTCTGAATTAAAAAAACATATATTATTATTAGGTATTGTTGTTCGGCTTCATTTATTTTGCACTCAGTTAGTTAACTGCACTTATAAGGTAGTGGCGGTAGATATGGCCCGGACGGTCATATGGCCCAATGCCCGTAAATTTTAAACTAACCGCCTCAAACCTAACTTCTTGACGTTCACAGTTTCTTTCAATACGTTTAAGCGTCCTCTGTAAATAACAAGCCGAACTTCCGGCAATATCGGCAATACCGGCTAGTTTACATTATGGCGTCACAACAGGTGTTCGAATAATAAAGTTTAATGAAAGTGTTTTGGTGAAATCATAGGGAAACATTGAAAAACAAACCTAAATTTTGGAGGATCGACACTCTAAGTTACGTGTTACATAGTGACATATTTATTTTACTTAAAAATTTTGTGAAAGAGTTTTTTCTTGTTGCTCATAATGTGCACTACTCAACTGGTCATATGGCCCATGTATTTATTTCGTCACATTGTTTAAGTATTTTATCTTGATAGAAAATACTTACTTTACATTAGTGGAAAAAATTATTTTGCATTTTTTTAAAGGGCTCAGATTTATGTTAATTCTGTAAGTGCCATATTTTCAGATGGGTTTGATGATATGGCCCATTGACTTTTTCTACAATTTTATTTTTTATTTTTAAATTTGCAATCTTTTTTATTTTTTTTTGTTGTCAGTCTATTTGTCTATTATGTCTAAGCTCAATTTTCTTAATGAACCGTTCAATTAAAATAAATTTTTCTAGGGCCATAACTCCAACCCTGGTTGGGAATATGGCCCATTGACTGCATTTAAAAAAAAATTTTTTTTGTTTGTTTTACGTTTGATTTTTACAAAGTTTAATTTTTTTCCTGAAAGTGAAGGTGTTTACGCTTAAGTTCCTGTAAGCATTGTTATTTTCTTTAATAAAGTTTTCGAGAAAAAAAATATTTTTTTTAAGTGGGCCATATATGCCGCCACTACTTAATATAAACACTGAATTTACTATCAAATGTATGAGCTTCCAAGGTCCGAAAATTGCATTAAAATCCGTTGAGTAGTTTCTAAACGACGGGTTTCAATTGTCGAGGGTACGTTCTCACTGGCGCATTCGCCATTTTTGCAAAAGATTCAAATTAATAAATTTCGTGATGATATAAATCTTCCTCTTCATTACCTTCTTCTCCAAATTGAGTTTGCCAATAAATCTACTTGCTCCTGAGGAAGTTTTATCTTTCTTTTATGAAATAATAATAATATGAGCCTGTCACTTTTGATCAGAATGTTATGCAAGAAGTTATGTGAATCAATTCCTCTGTTTAGGTAGGTATATGAAAATGTTCCTTTTATTCCAGTCCTCTCTAGTAACATCTAAATGAGCTACTGTTAGTAAAATGAAAATAAAATTAAACAGTCAAGCACATTCGACTAAGCATTTTAAATTTTTGTACCAACTATTAACGTGTATTAAATTGCGTTAATTTATTTTCCACCCTGTAGAGTGGATAACGTTCTTAATTTGGAAAATCCTAGGATTTTCCAAGGGTTACTTCGGTGGCTTGAGAGGCGGTTAAGAAAACATTTAAGTTTATGCCTGTTTTCGCCGGCGCATTCGCCATTTATTAAAATTTATTGCCAGTATTTTATTAACCGCAAAGTGACAAATTTCCAAAATGCAACTGAACATAATTGTGAACACAAGGCACATAATAACCTTCAAAGCAGCAATTTTATTCATATCAGCAAGCATTCCCTTCGAATTTAAAGTTGCGCCCAAAACAAATTAGGTTAATTGTATATAATAATAACGCTGAATAACATAATTTAATTTCGTCCCCAATGTTTTTTGTAATTTAAAATACTCAATTCTCTTTCAATGTTCCCTCTTTTATTCGCGGAAGTTTATATGGAAGGCAGTGAAAAAGAAAAATATAGACTCTCTTTGTTTTCAATTACTGTAATGTTTTTTATTGTTGTTTGCTTTTATTCAGCCAACTTCTTATGGGAAAGTAAGAGGAAAGTTTCTGCATTATGTATTAGCATAAGGAGCAATTCCCTTAAATAAAACATGCCATAAATAAACGGGAATGCCTAAAATGTTAGTTGGTTTTTTAGTTGTTTTGTTGTTTTTGATAAATTTACTCTTACTACAAAATTATACGTTAATGTATGATTGGCCTCATACATATTAGATATTAATCAGCACAAGTTGCGGTAAGTGGGTAAGCAAGTCAGGTACCGGATATTTTAACTGTTAACAAGGAGTGTTTTTATAAGCCATATTATACACAACAAACGCAATTTCCTGGGCTTGTTATGATATATTTCGTAAAACAAGTTAGATAGTAATAAATTGCATACCTATACATTTTTGTAGAACATAAAGTTATTTACAAAACTTGATTAGCCTGCATACGCCGCTCGCCGTCTAATTTAAGCCAAATAATCAGCCGATTTTTATCATTTCATTTATAATAGAAATAAAGATTCAATAAAAATTACACGTCATATAATGACCTCAAAGAATACTTTTAACGACGCAGCCAATTTTTTAAGCATTTTTTTGTAGTTTTTAAATACCTTTGAATTTGTTCAAAACAGCTCTTAAAATTGGGGATTAAATTTTCAATAAAAAGTGATTCTTACCTAAATATTTTTGTTAATTTAAATTGTGTTTAAAATAAATGCCTGGATCAAGCATTTTACATGGAAAATTATATGCACTTAGCTACTTTTTTTACATTACACATTTACGTGAGCTTTTAAAATGGTCTTTAATTTTGCGAAATAATTTAATTAGTATGATAAAATCGTGCACCATTTTAACGTAAGCTTGCAAGATTTGTTACGCCCCTAATTCACTAAAACTCTTTTATCAGTTGAATGCGCCGTTGGAATAGAAAAAAATCTATTTGTGGCAAGAGAATGATAACCATCAGGTCGGGATGTAATCCTGTAAAAAATGCCGGCGTTTATCTGTTGATTTCTGTAATTTTTCTTTTTATGATATTTAGAATAAAATTGTATGAAAGTAAATGGAATGGAATAGCACAAAATATTTATAACATACTATGGGAAACAATTTCATGAGAGCATTTACGTTTAGAAGGAATTGACCGAAATATCTTTAAGAATTTGATTTTATTTTAAATGATAAAGGTATGTAAAGAATTGCAGAAGATATTACTACAATTAATAGCAAATAATAAAAAATGTGAGTTTAACAAAGGAAAATATAACAGTATAAAATTTTTCATTTAAAGTTATAAATTCGTAATTGTTTGAAAATTTTATTCAAATAACTGCACAGTCCTCAAGATAAGAGTTTTATTGCAGTTTCCAAAGTTAATTTATTTTCTCAAGTGATCTTGAAACTTTCCGCAATGGAAGTTTTACAAGAAAATTGCATCAAATTCGATCGCTTAGTATTTATAAATGTCCATTTAGTATTGGATATTATTTGATTTCTAAATTAATTTGTCTAGATTGAAAAATTTCTACATTTGATTTTTCAAGAGAGGTAAGCGAGATTTTAGTTGTGACATGTTTTATAAATTCTAATTAGCTCCCAAAATAACTAAACAAAAAAAAAACAGTTATTCGCTTCTGTAAGACATTTAATAATGTCGTTCATAGGACAATATCAACAAGGGGTTTTAAAAGAATCCTGATCAAAGGTAAAAATCCGTATTTTTCAAGTCTGATGAAACAAGTCTATATAAATTTATAATAAATTTGAATTGAAAAACAAGCTCGAGGTAGTATAGATACATATTTAGCAGAGCCTATATTAATTTCCAATGTAAACAAAGGCCAAGAAAGACGAAATGGGATAATTAGGGATAATAGCCTTTTAGTACATGCTTACATAACCACTAGAATATAAGGAGAGTTAAAGTCAACATATTATATAGTATTTTATTGGGTAAATACTCGTTGTGAATTTTCTTGAGAATAAAGTAAATAATATACTTAGAAATATATTATTTATACAAGATAAATGGTACCAGTTTTCTTATAATTTACTCACGTCTCTTGTTAAGTTAAAATAAATTACAGCATTGCCTGAAATCAAATATTTCAAGTCAGCGGGTGCTAAAAATAAACTTTTACTGAGAAATTTGTCATACTTGTGAGAGCTGTGATGTTGATTGATGTTACATTATGTTTTTCATTCAAAAATCAAGAAATTGGTAGGTAGTGAAACTTTTTATCAATCAAACAAAGAAATGTATATCTACCTACTTAACCACATTTCCGTTTACGAATTATTAGTATACAAGTTTCAATAAAGGAAAATTGCACCTTTAAAATGTGGTGCAATTTTTAACCTCGCTTAAAATTTTAACAGGCTTTGCGATATTAATTGATAATGAAAAATATTACAAGAGAGGTTTCTCTAGCATGTATGGCAAAGTTTTGCTAATTGCACATCTGCCCAGAGCATTTTATTAATCTTTTGTAACAGTTGCCTCTAAATAAAAGTAATAATAAATAAATTTAACCATTTCGAAAATATTCATTCATTAATTGTTTCAAAATTAAATTAAAGGGTACCTACTTGTATCAGATTTTAACTTGCTGATGAATAAATCTATTATATATTTTCCATCTGGCATCCCTGACTGTACCTTTTATTTTAAAATAAATGGAAGGAGAGAAACTGTATATGTTATATAAATTTGCGGCATATCTGCGACGGGCATGAATAAAAATAAAAATCACCCGAATAAACATTTAAAAACCGTGTCGCTGTTTTGGAATTGATTAATTTAGCGATATTCTGTGTTTATTTGAAAATGTGCAAATTGCTTTAAAAAACGTACGTACAAACCAAAAATTTACAGTTTATTTAACATTAAAATTTAATCTTGTTTTCTCTCCGTGTTTTGTTTGCAGCATTAAAATTTACAATTTAAAAGAATGAGTTACCTCGTTGAAAACCCCTAATAGGGGAGTGTTTAATATTCTCCCTTATAGCCACAAATTTGACACGATTTTGTTATGTAAACTCGAAGTAATATTATCAACAATATGTGGGTGATTTTGAATTACTGAATATGTAATTGCGTGGGTATAATCTAATTTTCGATGCTATCTGTATGTATTTGTTTTATGCGAAGCGCTTACAGCGTTTAAGGAGTAAACATTGGCATGTAGAAATATGTAGATGGAAGCCGCAAGGATTTATAACAAGAATAATACATTTATTAAGAAAATATAAACAGTTAATTTATCAAGAACTCCTATTAATGCCGTAGGACACGTTTCACAATGTTAAACATTCATAATTTTCTTGTAAAGGCAGCGTTTAATATCATATTTAAATATTATTGTGTATTTTGGGCATGTTAGCAAGAAATTACGGTACAGTGTTTTATTAAAATTATTTATTTAAGTTCTGTCTTTTAGAAATAATTTTATTATTCATTATTTTGAGCGTTATAAACATTGTAGTCTATATCTTTTGAACTAATTGAGACAATGATTTATATAAAAGTATAAGGACGTTTCTAACAAAATATCCAAAGATCCGCAGAAGAGTTTTCGGATTATCTTCCGCGTTGAATATTTTAAGTGGTGGAGGTTTCGCTAGTCTTCTTTCTTCTGAAGCAAGATGACTTTGCTTCAGGTGAATATTTTGACAAAAAGGTCGAAACGTCAAGAATTCAAAATATTTAATTCAGAAAAAAGATAACTACTTTATAAACTATCAGTTCGTAGCAAAATTTGCTGCTCTTCTTATATTATGTAACTTTATTTGAGGTTTTTTATTTACAGTAGTCAGAATAGTACAGAGGGTTGCATATCCTTTGGCACTATGTTTCATAAATTAGTATTATAGATCGCCATCTGTTTTGTCCATTCTTAAACTAGATCAATACGTCGATATTACTTCTAACCCGATAGAACTCCTGTTTTTTACAAATCGAATTAAAAGTGGGTTAGAACAAGGAAAAGAATATCTTCTGTCTGACAGCTAGATTTTATACGGTAAAGGAGGAATAGACCGCCATTGTTGTGGAAAACTTTTAGAGTCAGTAGTAGTGTCTTCGTAGCAACAAGATTGGGAAATAAACCCAGCTATTATTTGGAATTTCTTGTAAATTTGCACCTAGTAGATTCCGGATTGTTATATTTGGATGATTTTATAGTTACTTTGTTGAAAGAGTAATTCGAATTGACATACTTCGTAAGAAGGATATAATTGCGAACACGAGATACTGGCCATGCCTGCTTTGAGAAGAAATCCCTCCGGTACGAAGTACAATAATTAATTTATTAATAATCAAAAGAAGTCATTCTTTGTGGGCAACGACTCTATTTTGAATGTGACGCTAGAGTAGTAGTAGTTGCTAGCTTAACACTTATTTAATCCGTTGGTAATTATCACACCTTGCGAACGATAATCTCTAAATTGTGCAGGGTTTTAATAACATCCATAACTCATCCTTAGCATATTAGCATCTTACTTTTATTTCGAGCGAAGTTTCGCGTCAGCTATATTTTTGTTATCGTTGCATCGCAACAGAAAATTGAATATTTAGTTACTTTACTTCAAAGTTAGAAGACATATTTAAGATATCTACTTAATTTTATTATCTTTTATCTTTATTGCCTGTTCTCTGAAGACTTATTATCACCGGTCTTTTTCTTACGCGTCTAGACGTACAACATAATAATATGTTCCTGTCAAATCCCATTATAGATAATAAATATTTTAGTTTACTCACAATAAACTAATTTTATTATAGTTTGAAAAAGTTACAATGTTAAGGCATTCATCAATCTCAGAATTCGATTATAAATTTAGGTGAGACGTACCTACCTGCCAATATGCTACTATGGGCGTCTATGCACGGTATGCTTTTGTACATTCTTTATTTAATATTGCTTGACGTGTAAATAAATTTGCATGTTCTTTAGCTGATTCCATGAAAGTCTCCTTTTCACGATAATTTGATTTCGGAGGAGAGAAATAAATAATAATGATAGTAATAAATTGATTTAGGTACGAGTATTTCCAAGTGACCATTAACATAACAACAAGTGGGGAAAGTTGTACTTTTCCGCACGCGACTGCCGTTGACCGAACGACGCGAAACGTCATGACTATATGCTACGTGATTTTTTTATATTAAAAGTTATAGGAGCTACTTCAAAAGAGTTGGCATAAATAGAAATGATTTAATTTCATTAAATTTGTATAAAATTACCCAAAAATGTAAATAAAAATATAATTACTTTCGCGGAAAAATACGTTTTTCCGCACTAGTGCGGAAAAGTACAACTTTCGAAACTAAAATGCGTGCGGAAAAGTGATATTTTCCGCACGCTCGTAGGAAATAGTTATTTTCCTAACAAATGCGGAAAGTTGTACTTTTCCGCACGCGACTGCCGTTGACCGAATGGCGCGAAGCGGAGTTGTTATGTGACTGAGAAATGTCAAAATGAGACAGTCATGACTATATATGCTACGTGATTTTTTGATATTTAAAGTTATAGGACCTATTTCAAAAGAGTTAGCATAAATAGTGCGGAAAAATACATTTTTCCGCACTAGTGCGGAAAAGTTCAACTTTCGAAACTAAAATGCGTGCGGAAAAGTGATATTTTCCGCACGCTCGTAGGAAAAAGTATTTAACAAAATATTTTGAAAATTACTAGTCAGTGTGACCAATCCAACAAAAAGTCGAAAGTCGATATACCAACACCCTATATATTTTTGATTTTTATGAACACAAAATTCTGAATCGAAAACATGTAACCTACCCTATACCTAAACCCAGAAGTTTCATTTTTTGCAACGGATGATGATGAAAAAAACATGCAATATTGTGTTTTTTAGAATGTAGAAGTATATAACTAAACCAAAGAGGTTAAGTATGTGGATTAGATATTCGCAAGTAAATCTTCTTTCTGTCTCTCTCGTCGGTGTTTGGCGCGCAAGTTACCTGTTTTTAATAGTATCACAGATCAAGTGTCCGAATTTTTGACATTTCGGAACAGATTTAAACAAAATTGACATTTTTAGATGTTTAGAAAAAAAGCAAACAAATACAAATCATTTGATAATGACAAGACTGAAAGTTCTGGTAATAAACTGAAGGCCCAAGAGCTGAATCAGAATGAAGTAGAAAATTCTGCAATAATTGTGAGCAGAACTGACTCCGTGTTCTCAAGAGCTGCCATTACATTGCTTCTTGATAACATAGCCAGCCCAAATGATATAAAACAAATTTTGAAAACTGAAGATAAAATTAAGAGAGACTGTGAGTGCAATGATATATAAAACTTTTATCTTATAGAAACACATTCTTTACCAGAATCAGCTGCTGTATTAGTGAAGTTAAATGCGTCTGTGCAAGGTTGGATAGTCAAATAATTATTTTGGAATATCCTGTCACATAAAAAAATGTTTTATTAATAACATTTAATGAAGAAATGCTATACACTTGAACTCATCCCCCTACCACTTAATAGGAAAGCCGAAACTCCGCTTTAAACATTTTTTTTTCCAAAACTTGTTAAATTATTATCAGCCAAAAATTTTCTTGCACCCATTTGGCTCAACCCTTTTACCCCTAGTGGTTAAGTTAATGTAACAAATGCATAATATGATATTAATTGGGGCAGACAGTAGCGATTAGTAACAAATGGGGTAGTGTGGGTTCGCCCTTCCACGTTCAAATGAGTTTAGAGAACTATAGTTTTAGTATGAACATGGAAAAGATAGCAGAAAACACAGTATGTCTGATATTACAAAAGTACAATGAATTTTCTAAAAAAATATATTAAATTAATAATAAGTATTTTACTTGTAATTAATTTTCCTAATTTTCTTTTTCCCCATCATTTTTTGAAAATATAATTAAAGCAAAATTCTGTGTGTTATTCTAATTATTTGACTTACTTATTGTGGTAAAGCAAGTAGATAAAATGATGTAGAGATAAACCACTGTTTCTTTAATCGTCATAAAAAAGGAGGAGGTGGGGACGAAGTTGAAGGGCAGGCGGTGGGGACGAAGTTGAGGCAAAGAAAATGACTTCAAATATTATTTTTTTATATTTAATACTCAATAGTCGTTACTTTGTGATGCCGTTACATGAATGTTTTAACCCTCACTCTATGTATTTTGTAGGCAAAAAGGACTGCGAATTTTGCAATAAGAAATGTGACAGTTGTGAGATATGCTGTTCTGATAAAGAACTGCAAATGTATCTGCTCCACAAAGCGCTACAGAAATTAAGCTATATTTCTCTGAGTAGCGAAAATTCGTTTACTGGAAAAGCAAATGAGAACAAAAATGAAACACGCAAGAAGAACATTAATAGAAATCAGGGCCTTATGCCTTCCGATAAATGTGAATGCCCCTACGAGGTTGAAACATTTAAAAAATTAAAAACGAAACTGAAAAACCTTAAGAAATATTACCCAAATATTTATTATTTCAAAGGAAATGTACTTGAGCAATGGGGCCAAGATGCCGTATTCAAAAAGGTGAAGACAGAAATACTTGAATTTGATGAAAAATCCTCATCTCTGTTTTGGATATGAAAAACGATTTAAAAATTACCTGAACAAAAAAATGCATACTTTAATGTTAATTTAATACAGGATATATAATAATTTCAGAAATAGTATAATCATTGTTTTGTTTTTCTTTGATATAGATTGAGATTTTGTAAATTTATTCAGTCATTAGATACAGAAAAAGATGAAATTTTTACGCGAGATCTAGGAGTTAGGATACTTGGAAATGATACGCAGATTCTTAAACAGTGGGGCAAAATATTTGTTCTTCGGTGAATTCAATCCAGCCAATTCATGGCAAATCGCAAAATTAAAAAATTTCGGCCCCTTGCCAAAAAATGCAAAGTAAGTAACCAAAACATCAAAAGAGTTAAATTTCGTGGGCTGAAAAAAAATTTTCATTTTCTTTTCGTTTACTGTACCTAGTTCCGTTGAGACATTATATTAAGATGTCCCAGGCATTGAATGAGAAACCTGTATGATAGTCATCAACATCATCTGGAACCTTAATAATGACTATTTTCAATTTAATACGAACGTATCCTGCAGCCTTTTCTACTTCAAACAAATTGTAATATTATACATACCTACTTTACTTGAAAAAAAAAAAAAAAGAAATGTAAATGATAATAAAGACTCTAATTCGTTTTTACGTTCGGAATTTCTATTTTAAGTAATGAAAAAACCTTGTTTCTGTTTAATTAAAATACCATGTACGAGTTTTCTCCGGGCTAATACCGCCGACCAATTTAAATAAGGCAAAGAAGTAGACCAGAACTGAAATGGAATTACATTTGTGGTGGTTGGGTCGTTCATTAGAGACACACATGTTCCATATCCGACGAGGCGAAGCAGCGCAGCCAACTATGTGTGGAAACTTTGGAAAATAATATATGTGACTTGACAATCGGAAAACTTTCTGAAATAGGCGTTCCAAGTTGTGTGTAATAGGGGAGCAAGCCCTTAAGATTGCTCCTGTGGGCATTTCGGCAACCTGCCACATAAGTAATTGTTTTCTGTAATGAGCTACGGTTAATTGCAATCGTCTCTGACTGTGTATTGCGCGTATTCCAAATAATTTTGCTGATATCTCGTAAATTCAATTTGACAAAATTCTACCGAAGTTAAATGAGCACATATGAGTAATTTCAACCAACCAACTGTGTTGGCTTACAGTATTAATTGTGTAGTACTTGCAATGGCTTTAACCAATTTTATATCATTGAAGTAGAAAATTATTTGAATTTTTGTACGTTCGCTCTTTATTTTTAATTAAGAACTATTTTTATTTGACCACACTTCATCTTACTTTGTTAGTAATTTAAGTATCGATGTTAAAAATTTAGATATCGCTCACCGTGAGTGCTTGCGTTTGATGGAACTAGTAGTAGGGTAGGTCCAGAGGACCTGGAAGAGGCAAAACATTTTAGGGTTCAAGATATTCGCTTCGTCTGATCTCATTTGAAGACGAGAAAAATTTTGTATGGACATAACAAGCGAAACAATTTCTTTAAAACATTTTAATAGTTGTGATTTGTTTAGTGACTTTTTTTTATTTATATTCTTTTTTGTATGGTTGGGATAGGTCAAAGATTAAAATTAAAAAATTGTTTCGTATGTTTGTCCAACTTTCTGTAGGTTCTATTTTTTAGAGTACTGAAGATGCCGCCAATACATTTTGGGCGAAACGTCGACTGATTTTTAAAAGCAGCCTTTCAATTTTAATCCTTAACTTATACCAACCATCCAAAAAGAATATGAATTTTTATATCCCCAAAGAAAAATATAGATGGTATTTACACTTACTTTTTCATGAATGTTTTAAAAAACACACATTTTTACGCCATTAATAAAATGTTGTATTTTCGTTTTTTTAAGAAATTGTATTAATTTTATTAATTTTATTAAAGATAAAGTTTTTTTTGCGTAGAGTTTTTTTATTCGAATGGGTCAAAAAATGACGTGTCTCGGTCAGAAAATAAAAACGAAAGGTAGAACTTTTCTAGCTACTTCAAGTAAACGACCTGAAAAGACTTTTCCGGCCTAGGCCGGAAAAGTGCCAGGTAAAAAGATTAAGCGTTCTTAGTAACCAACATTTTAAAATGTAAAATGGTAATGCACATATTAAATAAATGCAAGATGGTTGAATGAATAATTGATTGACTAGATTCAACGAATTATTGAATAAATGATGAAATGAATAATTAAATGAATTATTGAATTAATGGTTGAATGAATTATTGAATAAATGAATAAATCAATGATTGAATGAATAATGGAATGAATAATTAAATGAAGGATTGAATAAGTGATTAAATGCATGATTGAATGAACGATTGAATGAGTATGACTGATGGTAGCGTATCTGCCTCACACCCAAAAGTTCCGGGTTCGATTCCCGGTCTTGGCAGCGGAAATTACTGTGAGAGGGATTTTTATACTATAAACGTATATTGGGTGTATGTCCCTTGTCTCCAAATGCCTCCCACACAAGCATCTTCAAGGGCATTCCGGGATAAAGGGGGTCGTAATTATATGCGGTGTTATTATTATAAATTATTGGATGGATGATTGAATGATTGATTGAACGATTGGTTGAATGAATGATTAAATGAATGATTGAATGAATGATTGAATGATTGACTGAACGAATTATTGAATAAATGATTGAATAAGTGATTGAGCGAATGATGAAATGGGTAATTATAAAATTGATTGAATGAATAATTGATTAAATGATTGAATTAATGATTAAATGAACGATTTAATGAATGATTTAATGAACGATTGAACGAGTTATTGAATGAATTTTTAAATTAATAATTGAACGAATGACGTAATAAATTATTGATTAATAATAATAATAATAATAATATTTATTGACCATTTCGGATACAAGCGTACAGGGTGTGAACTCTAATTTTGCCCTCCTTCTATTTCCTTGTTTGTGAAGATATTTTAAAATTTTGAAATGTAGCCTTATCAGACATTTTCCGATTTTTTCAAATATAATATTCAAAATTACCTAGCGCCAATACATACAGGGTGGTGAAAAAAAAGTTGTTTTTTTAAATGGAATACCCTGGATATTTTTCTACAGGTTTGTAGTACTCTTTGAGCTGATTTCAAAAATGTATAACTCCCTTGAGTTTAGATCAAAATCGGTCGAGATATTCAAGGATAGACATGAGAAATATTTGTTTTTACACTTTCTAGGTGGCTTGGCATTCTGACTATAATAGGATATTCTGTAGAAGAAAGATGTGCAATGGTCGAAATTTATCTTTTGTATAATAAAAATCAAGCTGCAGCATATAGGGAATTTGTTAGACGACTTCCCAGACTTCGGGTCCTTGCAAAACATACTTTCAAAAATGTGTATAATAAATTTCGAGTACATCATGGTGGTTTTTGTTTTGTATTTTGTTAAATTACGTATGTGATGTTTATTTTTCTGTTAATTGTTATTTTTGCATTTTCTTAAAAATCTTTTCTTTGTTAATAAAATACATGTTTGATCTTAGAGAGATCTTTAAGTATTTGATATTTATTGCTAAGGAACATTATTTTGACAGCTAAAAGTCAACAATTAAGTCAGAATGCCAAGCCACCTCGAAAGTGTGAAAACAAATATTTCTCATGTTTATCCTTGAATATCTCGACCGATTTTGATCTAAACTCAAGGGAGTTATACATTTTTGAAATCAGCTCAAAGAGTACTACAAGCCTGTCGAGAAATATACAGGGCATTCCATTTAAAAAAATCAACTTTCTTTTCACCACCCTGTACGTATTGGCGCTAGGTAATTTTGAATATTATATTTGAAAAATTCGGTAAATTTCTGATAAGGCTACTATGATTCAGTGAATGATTTAATGATTAATTGAATAAAGGATTGAATGAACGATTGCACGAATTATTGATAGAATGATTCAATGAATGGTTGAATAAATGATTGATTAAGTGATTGATTAAATAACTAAATGAACAAATGATTGATGAATTAATTATTGAATAAATGATTGAATGAATAATTCAATGAATTACCTACTTAATAAATGTTTGAATGAACGATTGAATTAATGATTGAATCAACGATTTAATCAATTATTAATTGAATGATTGAAAGAATGATTCAATTGAATAATTAATCAAATGAATGAGTAATTGAATAAATGAAACCTCAAGGGTGAAAAGTAGCTTCATCTGTGCCCCAGATCAGAACTATGAGCACTGGGATATGTGAACTACATTTTGTACCATACACAGCAATATTTTTATCCTGTGACTTCATTATTTAAATATAATTATTTACATTAATTCATTAAAAATTTCGTTATTAATACTAAAATTTATATAAAGTGAGCAAAAACAATTGAAAGTGAACGCAGCAATTTCTGTAATGCCTTCTTGAAAATTCATGTTAAATTCAATAGACATGATATTGCTGTGGGACGTTTTTAAATTATTAAATTTTACTGTATCCCTCTATTATTAATGGTAGGTAGTTTTCTATTATCCGTCGATATAATTTTAAAGATTTTCTAAAGTTGTCTTGGATTATTCATATTCTTCACAATAACCATATTAAACTACTCTTTTCGTTCCTAATCGTCGTCGTTTCTTGTTTCTCTAAACGAATTTCAATTTTATTGATATTGTATGTTAACAGCTATCCCATATTTAGTAACTCTTATTTTCATTCTATCTATTATACCACGTTGATCCATTTTTTTCCGAATGAGGATTTCTATCATTGGTCATACAAATGGTTTATTATATTTTTACAGTGGTTGTAAATAAATTGGCGCGACGTTGGCATCTGATATTTGCTGTCGGTTGTCCAATTGCTGTCTAGTAAGATATAGTGAACATTTTCTAGCGCTTCAGAATCTTAATTTAATTTGGAGATATTGACGGCCGATACAATTATTTTAGAGAATTCTATGCTCTACCAAAATGGTACTCATATCTTGCCCTATTTTACTTAGTGTTCAAGAAATTAATATAAAAGCATCACATTATCGTTATAATTGTTAACAACATTTGAATAGACAAAAGAGATATGTCTCATTATAAGTACGATACTCTAAAACAATTTAATTTTTACGATGACCTGTGAATTGATCTATTAAGTACATTTAAATTACAATTTTCGTAAGACTTCAAATTCTTTCATTTTATTAACCCACAAACACTACTTAATAATTTGGCTTTATGCTGGAGTTTACTCACCAAGTAATAATCACAATAACACAATGGAAGTGCCTAGTAATGTGAGAAAGTTAATTGAAGATAGACGCGCGCGAAGAGAATGTAACAATTTATTGAAATAACTTAGAGCTAAGTGGGTGATTTGTTTTTGGATTTGTCGGTCTTAGAAGTTCTAACCTCAGTTCTCATTGTTGGCAAATGTCTCTTTTCAGAAAACTCCATGTGATAACATTTCTGTGTCACTCCACCTATTTGTTTAACTCCACATAAATGCTCCTTTGAATAATGGGTACACAGTGTAAGTTTAAGTCAAACAAATTGGCTGTGCTAAATAAACTGTTTCAACACATAAATTAGTTAACTCTAGTTAGTTTGCAACATGTATATAGTAATTAGTAGTGTCCCAATTTATACAAAATCCTTTGTAATTGAACAATCTCGATTTATTACTACATAAGTTTAGGGACTATAGTTAAATATATGCAATTAACATTAATATACTTCTCGAGATTAATCCCAAGGGATGGCATCCCAAACGGCAAATAGTTCGGTCATAATATAGCACTTCCGGAAAATTAGGTACGTTCCTATTTCCTCCTATTTTGAAATTAATTTGTATTCAGTTGAGTTTGACATGTATGCCCATTATTCGACTAATAAATATTTTTATTACTCCAAGTGGGAATCTCATGGTGTTTGTTTGACAACCTAACGCCAAACAACGTATGGTATATTAATTTGGAAGATTCCATGCTAAAATTGGTCGCGAAGATCGATGGTTCGGTTTCTTTCTGAAGCAAATAAAAAGGAAAATAAAAAAATTCAGAAAATAGTGACACATTTGAAATATATGCTGTAACGCAAAGTGCAACATTTCTGCTTTTAATGGCAGTCACGGACAGTATCGTCGCTTTTAAATGATCACGATATAAACTTAACATGTGGATTACTGATTCTCTGTTTTTGTTATTATTATGAAAAATAATCAGTCAGTGTAAGATAATTAGCGGTAAAAGATGAAGGCTTATTATCAAGCAACAAGGTAACTATTTTTGATAAAAAGGAACACAATAGATTGTTCCAAAATACGTGCAGTTCAACCAGCTATAAATCTTAAGCGATCAGCCAAAGTATTCGATTTATTCACAATAAGCCCATAAAATTGTGAATTCCATAAATATTTCCCAGGACAACGGAAAATAAAATGTAAATAGGTACGTTGAAAATATTACACAGTACAGTTTCAGGATAACCTATAATTATTATGATAGAGAAGCAATTTTATATTAAACATAAATTTTAACGTGGAAAATTTTTTTTTTATTTTTTTTATGACTCCATCTCTATTAGTATTTCTCAATATAAAGAGAATATAAATATATCAAAAAGGGAAATACTTTTCATCGACTAACAGTAACAAATCAAATTTGATTGTTGGATAGTACCATCGTCGGCCTATTTCTGCTACTAAAGCAAATCGTTAACATCAAGATACAAATAGGAAATTTTGTCAAATCTGTTTGTTGAGGAGTGGAGATTTTTTACTTACCTAACATCCAATAGACAAAAGACATACTGCTTTACACCCCCTCTAAAAGATAGTGTATCAACTACATAACTATCGCCTAAAGTTTCATAGTATAAACCGATACACAGGTCGATAAAAGGTGGGACGTGTGGAATTTACTATCACAAGTTTGTGCTTTTTAGTAAAAAAACTTAAAACTTTTAAATTTCAACATTATCACGTAAAAGAACCCGCCCTAGTTAAGTTCAAAGAAATTTTCTCATTTAGCGTGATGAAAAAGAAATTTTAATAATATTCTACAATGTTACCTGCAATTAAAATGTCCAAATTGCCTTATATTATACGCCAGAATCTAATAAGGAAACATAAAAAGTAAATTAAGGTCTTATTAACCGACAAAATGGAATCTTAAGAAATTCTCGTACTTTAATCTTGATAATTTAATTTCTATTTTCGACAATCTTTTATATCTTGCTTTGAACAAAAAAGACAAGCCGCGAGTCGTATTTAAAGGTTAAAATTCGTCACAGAAGCTAAATGTAGTCACGTACCGCAGTCATGCAGCAAGATAGACGTTAAATAGCAAAAATACATGAAGTATAAAGGGGTCTTATTAAAGTAAATTGGATGTAATTGCTGAAAATAGTACCCGGCCCGGCGAAGCGCCATAGTAAGCATTAGGGTGCCCGCCTCAAAGTCTGTAAATGTTGAATTCTCACCCACAAGCTACAAAAGGGTAGAAAACGGTCGTCGAATTCGCTTTTACCAAGATTGCGTGGAGTACACGTCCATAATAGGATATTTTCACAGATTTACCAATCACGCAAACGTTTATCGGTTGTATATAGGCTTTATTTATACGCTCTAAAGTTTTATTTTAAAGTAGACTTCGTCGGAATAAATTGTGTTTATCTACCATCCCAGTTCATTGCACTTACGTTTTATTTTATTTGTGATGTGAGTGAGTGATGGAGGAGTGTCATATTTTCAGAATTCTTTACTTCACTTTAATATAAACCGCGCAAATATAAATATAAATATGAAATTTTACGAATAAGATATTTTTTTATTAGAACAATTGTTTTCTTAGAAACCGGTGATATTTTGATCTTTCCAATTAAAACATATACTGTTCAATCACTTCCGGTTGTACCAGAAATATAATTTTTTTAAATGAAAAATTTACATCTTCTCAAGATATTTCGAATAACATAGAGAAGAAATTTAATTTCTCTTGCTAAAGACATTCATTATTAGCATTGTTGCAGGTTATTAATGGTTAATAAAGACAGCCTCTAATATTATACAGGGTACGTACAAAAGTGGCCAAGAACATAAATTCAATAAAATCGAATGTCTTTGATTTCTAAAATGGAAACCTTCAATTTTATTATCCTATTGAATTGAATTAAAAACATGGGCAGATGCTTTCTCTCCTATACCCAAAGAGGTTTTCTAAACATTCATAAAAAATCGTACAAATAATTTATTTATATTTTATTTATTTATATATAGAACCGATTTTTGATGATTTTTTTAGAATGTATGTCCTATTCAATTATTCAAAATTAACAACATTCCAGCTGGGGCGCTCAAGGTTTATAGTGTTTAAACAATAAAAAAAACAATTTTGGAATTTTAAGTACAATTGGCTATTTTTCAAAATTTAGTAAGTATAAAAAATAATTACGGAATAAAAAAGTAATCATTCGGATGCAAAAATATAATATAGAAACATATATTAGGCATATATTTTCTACTTTACAAAGCCCTATATGGCTGGTTCCTGTATATAAAAGAAACAACCACAATTTAAAAATCTACAGTGTGTCCACGTTTAGAACTTACCACCCTCGTAAAATTTTTATTTATGGACCGATCTTAACCCAAATTTCGTCTGAAAGATAGAACATAATAAAATATTCGCCGCTTTAAATGCTAAGCCACCTGCGATACCAAAATCAATGGAAAAAATCAAGAAATCATACTAAGCATTTTTTTATCGGAAAATTTTACTAACAAAAGTTGTAGTGAAGCTGCAGAATTGCCCAAAAAGCTTAAATCTTAAGTTTGATCTATTTTAAAAAAATATTATTTGAAAATATTTAAAATTGTAAATCCAAAAATATAATTTTAATGGGTTTTTTCGATTTGAAAAGCGTGCTGCAAAAACCCAATAATGGTTGGATCTACAATTATCAATATTTTCAAATTTCATTATTTTCTGAACTTGGCCAAACTTTGGATATAAGCTTTTTGGGCAATTCTGAATAACTTTCGTTAGTAAAATTTTTCGATAAGAAAATGCCTAATATGATTTCTTGATTTTACCTATCCATTTATTTTGGTATCACAGGTGGCTTTGCATTTGAAGGGGGCAAATGGTTTTTTGGTCATAAGTACACCCGAATGTGTTCTATCTCTCAGGCAAAATTTGGTTCAGATTGGTCCATAAATAAATATTACGATGGTGGTAAGTCCTTAACGTGAACACACTGATTTACAGTGATTATACTTTGCTCACAGGCACAAAAAATACTCTCTCTTTTTAATTTTAATAACTCTTTTGTTTTTGAAGATTAAGAAATGAAATGTTACAGGGACAAAGAGGAAGGTTCGTGGTATCTTCCTTAAAAACTCACCTTCCAATTTCTATAACAAGGACGTTACCGAATTTTAAATTTGTAAAAGTTTTTAGTAAAAAGCGCTAATTTCAGGAATTTATTTTATTTTTGTTTTTCAATAATAGAAGACAAAAGTAACACAGAAAAAAGGGACACGTCTCAGTTTTCTTAATTTTAAGTTTCATTTCTTCATTTTCATAAATAAAGAAGCTAGAGAAATGTTTTTTTCTAAAAACAAGTTACCCTACAAACAGTAATAACTTTTTCGCTTTTCAAAAGCCAGCAATGAAATCAAATCGATACGAGAGGGAAGAGGAAAGTCTAAGGAATATTTTTATGAAGTTTGTTCCCCTATTTTTTTCGATAAGGACGCTATCGAGTATTAAATTACTTAGTATTATTTTTAAAGGTAAATTTTATCTTAAAATTTGTCGACAAACATTTTTGTTTTTCAATAAGTATGAGAGAACAAATGTAATATGAGAGGAAAGGGGGAGAGTCAAGGTATCTTTTCGCCGAGTTTCATTTCTTCATCTTCATAAATAAAGACTCTGCAGAATTTCAAAAATGTACATGCGCAGAAGACAAACAAAATTAGTTTTAGAACACGCTCTCCGTTGTACGTAACTTATTTATTTTTCGAAATTATGAAACGAAATCAAGGCATTTTTTTTTGTATAAGGCTCATTTCTCCATTCCCATTAATACAGGTACTGCCGAATGGTAAAATTTGGTCATTTTTTAAAAGTAGAAGTTTGAAATTTAAAAAAATGCATGCTCTCCGTTGAACCTTCTTAAATATTTTGTTTTTTAAGGGGTCCAAACCGACATGTCTAGAGAGGGGAAGGATCAACGAATTATTTTTATTTGGAGCTTATTTTTCTATTTCTGCAATTAAAGACGCTACCGATTTTGTTGTTTAATACACATTTCAAAAGTAGATGCTTAAAAAAATTTGAGAAATTAACTTTCGATATTAAGAAGCAAAATTGATAAAACCGTAAAGGTAAAAGTTCCTTTAATCCGCTCCAACGTAAATAATTTCAAGAAAGTCTTTTTTGACGTTGTATTTGTAATCAGTGACTTCGAAAACCACCCAGCTATATTTTTCTTCGAAAGCAGGACTAATATTTAAAAACATTTAATTTCAAAAAATTTTAAATTTTGGTTTCAAAAAATTATCTGACCCCTTTTACTCATGTTTCTGATTTTGGATAATTGAATATAACAAACAAAAAAAATCACCAAAATCGGATCTGTTTTGAGGGTTTAGATGATTTAAAGATTTTTTTCCTCTTCATTGGCAGATATTTATAGAGAATTCGATAAAATTATAATAAAATGCTTTTGCTTTAACATATTCTGATGAACCGGAATATTACACAATGCTCCAAAATGAGTGACAAGAGTGGAAAAATTTTGGGTCTTTTAAACATTAATAAACAAAATTTTGCTTATTTAATAATAAAATATACTATTTTATTGACTTAATTCTTGCTGCTTAAGCTGTCCGTGACGATACCCTAAAGTAAACCAGAATCATAATTTTATTTGGTTTGTTAATATAATAAATTTTTTTATTTAGGTTTAAATGTATCAACATTTTTGGCATTTTCAATCGACATCTTCAATGTATCACGTGATGGTTTGGGTTTAATCAGGATATTGCAAAGCAAAATTATCACACATCTCGTTGCTACTGCATGATATAATGATTAATTAAATTTATAAGCAACTACTAACTTTTCTAGCTATTTTGATAATTATTGTTAGCATAACCAACTTAGTTAGTTGAATAAAGAATCCTTACAAAATAGTCAGATTTTCTGAATTTACCAAAGGTTAAAGTATAGGATGGTAAACGTCAACTACTCATCATAGCAATCAACGAGTCAATAAAATTAAAGATTATTGATACTACTTTGTTTATACCTAATATTCACAGCAAAATGTATTTAATTTCTTCTCCAAATTATTCACAGCAAATATTTCTTTAGCCGCCTGCAGATAATTTTTAGTTAAAAAAACCAGAAATCATACATTTTAAGTATAATTTTTACTATGTAAACTGGACCTTAAATATCATCAGCTCCATAACCCTGTAGTAAAAATATGGATGTTCCATTAAAAATAGGGAAACTGACATCTACTTCTAGAATAAGCCAACGTGACCAAACTGACTTCTGAGACAAGGATCATGTAATGCCTCAGCAGGACTCCCTGTAAAACTGAGTTTCAATCTAATATGGATGGCATAAATGATTTTTTCATATAATTAATTTTAGAAACAATTTGATATGCTGTCAATCAACTGCAACTAAGTATATTTAACTTGATTGAAAAATAAATAATGACAACAAAAGTCTTCCCCAGCTTTTACGCAAACTTTGCCTTAAAAGAAACGGAAACAAATCCTCTGCAATTGTCTTTGAAAATGAAATCAAATAATATAAAGATATTGAACTTAACTTGGGATCTACGTACAAAATCAAATACTATCCCGCCTAAATCATACCAAAAATCTTGTACTCGCAAGGGTTAAAATATACATTTCATGTCAATAATTTACTAGAAAAACTTATGTATAAAGATTATGTATTTATTTTCCTGAGTTTTCTGGACTGAACTCCGTTGAATAAATTCTGCAAATTAATTGACCTGTGAGATTAAATTTTCAGCATTTTAAAGGAAAATTATAAGGTAGTTAAATACATTTATATAAGTTTAACTAAATAGGTTATTTTGATTAATTTCTCCAATAATGGGCATATTAAGGCTTGGCGTTAAGTTGCTTCGGATAAATATTATGTGTGACATTGGCTGATATTTTTTCGCTTATGTTGTTGCTCTATAAATAAAAAAAATTCGTAGTTTTTTGCAGTCATTTAGTAAAACACGCAACATCTAGCGACCCCAATGTATCTTAACTTCGTGCTTAAATAAAACATCAGCGTTCATTTTACAAAAAAAAAAAATAATGAAGGACCTTTTTACCGCAAATTACTTTACAAACAAGATCTATATCAATACAAAAATTGTTTCATATGACAACTACGACCTAAAGAACGACAATACCAAAAGACATTTGTTTTTAAATTTATGTAGTCTCAACACACATAAAAGACATATTCTTTGGGATCCTCAGAACTTTTTTGAATTGCCTACAAAAATCATAAAGGTATTAAAGGAATGACGAATCACAGGCACTTCGAAGACCAATTTTTAGGATTTTGGCGATAAAAACTTAATTAATTATATCGTTTTCTTTTTGTCAGAACTATTATTTTAAATAATTTTATGCTCTACCAAAAAGATAGGTGTAATATCCGCAGATACCCCTTGAATTTCGATAGCGTGCTCGGACTATGAATAAAAAGTTTCAATGTTTAGTTTTACTTCCCTTTGAAAAGTTCTGATAATTTGCATTATATTCATCACAAAAATATAATAACTCTGAGTGCTTACAAATATTTATCTTAGCCATATGGCTAATACCATCAATAATTCCCCGCAATTATTATTCTTTAATCAACTTTGTGCCTTTTTATATAACTCGCGTTTTACACAGCTCCAAAGCTCCAAAAACAAATAAATCCTCTGCGGTTTTTAAGTTTGCTCTACTAATCATCGCCATTAAATATTGGCTGAGGATAAATTTACCTCTACCCGTAAACCACGCAGAATTAATTGGTAATTAACAAATTCAAACAGAAATACGTAATAAATTTTTTATACCTACAATTACAAATTTCATACAACTAATTACCAGAATTAAATAAAATAACCCCTTTGTAAAAGTGACGCCACATTATGCCCACACGATGTGAATACTTTGGTTAAAAATTAAAAACCCTCTGCTATATTTGTCAGCTAATGTAAATATTGGCTTTGGTGGGCGGCTTCAATCGGGGTTGGTGCTCCTATGGACAGAGAGGAACTGAAATCGTTCAATCCACAGATGGCGTGCTGTGATCTGACAAATTACAGGTTCCGCTCGTGCCGACGCCTCGTCTGTCGCGGCGCGTAGATTGATTAAAAAGATTAGCTCGATAACTAACACGAAGATAACGTAATAAATTAATTTCTGATTTTCCTCGATTACTCATTTATCTCATTCGTGGCAACCTGACACCGAGCAGGCAAAACAATGAATTTTAGAACAAACAAGAAACTAATAAAAGGCACGAAATGAGCTCAGCATTTTATTCCGAAACGGAAATATATGACAAATGACTGCTTCAAGACAAAGGAAAGTTTAATCTGCGTTGCGATTTGAGTTTTGTTTCATTCTTTACCTGCAGTAGGAACAGCTACAGTTTAAATCGTCATTATATCAATATGATAATGAACTTCTGGTTTTCGCCAGCTTGCCTAGGAAAAGTTTTTAGAATTAAACGATTTACTGAACAAATTTGTAGTGTAAAAAGTAGATGCAAATGCCGCAATACCACGAGCATTTTTGCGTGCCTGACTAATGGCCATTATAGATACTAGTTTTTCTCAAAGAATTTATAATATTTTTAACTGTGGATCTAATGAGTTGCAACTTAGATGTCATAATTTTATATTAGATTTAAAGGTTTCAAAGGTCTATGAGGCTTGTTTTTTGTCAACTGAAATACGATAATAGTGGCATAGCAGTAAATGGAGCAACATCTATGTAAATTTTCAAGAAATGGCAAATTATTACACTAATAGTAAAAAGTCGACAAGCTTGTGATTTACGAGGACTCCAGGACAAATGCAGTTTAAACTGAAACATTCCGTCGAGAATGAATTTCCTTGTGAGCGTCTTTCTGCTATTTTAAAAAGTTTGCAGATAAATTTGGAGAAGTGCCAAACGAAGTCGATATACTTTTTGTAACACACGAAGAAACAGAAAAAAAAAATTAATTCTTGCACAGGAATTTATAAAATATAATTGCTCGTATTATTAGGCATTTGATACAGTGTGTCAAAAAACTTAAATAACCAAATTTGATGAGGTTAGGGGTGGCTCATTGACATTGTTCGAAAATTAAATTTTCTTCTTCTTAATTCTAGGCGTATCTATCTGCTGTTTGTAGAATTGGGTTTCTGGGAATATACACACATATTCCTCTTCATTTTTTGTTTAAATTATTTCCGCGTTTTTCCTTTCGTTTTTCCTTCTTCACTTATACCCTTCTCCCACTTTCTTCTCGGTTTTCATTTTTTACACTCTTCTTGTGAATCTATTTTCTGGCATACATACATGCCCGAACTATCCTAGTTGTCCTTTCACTATTTCATCATTATTTTTTCTACATTTAATTCTAAGCACTTCAATATTGATTTTGTCTCTAGTCCTATTTTCAGTTTTTCTTAAAAATCTCATATCTATTGCATTTATTTGCGACACAATGACATGTTTATCTGTTACTGTCCAAGGTTCACTTCTGTTAAAGTCAGTTTTACTACTCACTACTTCTGTTTTTATCTTTGCTCGTACATGTCTTCTAAAAACGTTGTCATCATCATGTTGTATACTTTTCCCGTCTTCTCTATTCTTTCGTTCATTTCCTTGTCTATTTTTCTATTATTTTCAATTATAGATCTAAGGTATTTGTCTACTTGTTCCAGTGTATAGCCATGTACTCTTATTTTATGTTCTTTGGTGCCTCTAGATGTTATCATCGTTTTCGTTTCTGTTCATTTATTATCATGTTTATTTTATTTAGTGCTCTATCCAGCACGTCTAGGTTATATTAAAGGTTTTCTGTGTCTCCTCTACCACTACCATATCGTCTGCGAACATTAGCTCTGTAATGTTTGCTACATTTTTCAATTCTTTCCTTTAAGGTCCTCATGTCTTTCTTTGATTCCTTCATGGCCTCATCCAGTACCTTTGAAAATAGAAGTGAATTCAGCACATATACCCATTTTTGTTGTAAATTCTCTAAATATCTCTTTATTTGTTCTACGGTGTTAGTGTTGTCTTTATACATTCACTATTTCTATTTTTCTATTAGATTCTTATTAACTCCTCTTTTTCCCAAAATTTTCCATATATTTATCTTCTCTTCTTATTCAGTCAAATGCCCTCTCTCCAGATCTATAAATACCTACATGTCTATCTTTGTCTAATAATTTTTCGCTGGTCTGTGGAATTAGTCATAGAAAACCTCAGGTGCCATACTGACTTATTTATGATCCGAAGCGGTCGCCTGTTTACCCATATGTTTGGGCAGCAACACAAAATGATCGTTCTTCTTTCACAAAGCCTCATTCTGATTTTAAAAATTATTTCACCTGGTCCGAGTCAACATCACGTTGGATTCGGGTTATTTGATAACAATCTAGAAAATGTGTAACTAGTCAGTAATTTTGCAGGTACAGGTCTGTACTTGTACAAATACAGCTTTCTACAAGCCATTTATTTATTTAAAATAATTTTAGTAATAAAATATTTATGAAAGAAAATTCGCCTTTAAACAAGAATTTTATTCGAGTTTCTAAACACCTCCACCTTCTTGAATAAAGTTCCAAAAACTACTTCTTATCAATCTGAAGTAGCAATAGTCCACATTTTATTTCATGCCTTTCAAACGTTTTGTTGCAAGCAGTTCATTTTTCTTAAATATTTTTGTACACTAATTCGATAAAAAGAAAAAGCGGCAGGCACAACTAAAAAGTATGTGCTAGTGTACTTAAGAATATTAACTATTTTAAATTGAAACGGGAATACAACAAAAAGGTAATTACCCAGATGTAATTAAAAAGCTAAAGGCACGTAAATAAAATTACAGTCCGCTTATGAATGGAAACGTTTAAAGACTTGATTAAGGTAGAGTTGAGAACAAAAGCATAGCAGTTTCAGATAAAGCATAAAAGCCGTATCTAAAAATACAAGGATCCACAGATTCTGAGGAAAAACAAATTCTCGGATAAAATCTCGCAAAAGAAATTGCGGGGAAACAGGGAAAATTAGTGGCAAATCTTTGGATATAGAAGAAAATCTGTTTAGAATGAAAAACATAATAGAAGAAGCGTGCGAACAAGGGAGTGTAGTTGCCGTGATGCGAGAACGGTGTCTTGTTAGCACGCGAGGTATTATGTATTCAGGACCGCTTTTAGTCTTACGGCTATATCTAAATATAATATTTATTACATAGTGATATGATTGAAGTGTATAGATTTGGTAGTTACAGCGGTTGCTTTATTGCTCGCTAATCCAATAAGCAGAAATTAAAATTTTCCAATAGAAATCGATTGTAATTTTTGAGTTCAGTCGTAAGTTTAAAATTTGAAAAGAATCGTGCAAATCTTAAACAAAGACATAATAACATAATAATTAAACACTTTTTACTGCATTTTTATCACTTGTTTATAGTATTCAACTAAATATCTTTGCCATTTTCACACTTAATTTATTCAAATTTATAAGAAAAAAAGGGATTTACAGTATATAGTGGAATTCGAACCATTCCATGGGGGATACTAATTGTTTTACTCACTAGGATTCGAACGGTACTCCGACTTGATAAACTAGATGCCCTGTAACTAGATGAAGATAGATCCGCAGAAGATCTAGAAGAGTAAAGTTATGAACCCAGAAGATTTCATTTGAGCTCTAGTCCTTCCAAACGTCAAATATTTCGTGGGTGAATATAGTGAATATTTCACAAAGTATAGTCTAAAATTACACTACAGTACCACATCGCAGCGGTACTCTTGTTCGCATTACCTTGAACTGTTTTGGGTACTGAATCAAAATCAGCTAGGAGAGATCATATGAAATAATTTCAGGAAACTCAATTATTACATTTTGGGAAACAAATTTCCCGCGTCTTACATCCCCTTGGTGATGGCGTATGGTTTAGAAGCTGTAATTCCAATAAAAAGGATGATGTTCGTTTGCAGATAGCTCAACGAAATCTGGAAAGAATAATCCTGGTAGCAGGTAACTTGCCAAGAAGAACGACTGATAACTAAAATATTGGAAATAGTGGAAAGCAAGGTGATATTAAAGTGGCGATGAGCAGATCATTGTCAAATATGATCCAATTAGGTATCGACTTCTACACTGGACATCAACAGAACACTGGACATCACAGACGCCAAAGAAATTATAAGTTGATGACTTCATACCTATTGCTGGAAGATGATGGTTTGATGGAAGACTGGAAGAAAGGAAAGTTAAGTACATTTGGTTTACATCACAAGATACCAATTTCAAACTGTAAATGAATAAGCTCAATAATCTATTGAATCGCCTCATCTAAGGCTCTTTGACACCATTGCCTTTGACACCATTGAATTGACTTGATGTTAGCTGGACAAATTCATTGAAAATTTCACACATCGCATTTTTAGCCAATTAGAAGTTTGCTTTTGGTTTAGTTACCATGGCAACCCAAAAAATTTCCGGAAATTTTTTCATTATCCATGCCTGAGCGAAATTAGTAAGTAAAAATTTTTCTGCCAAATTATTGAAATATCATCATATTCGATATTTGCTTTTCAAACGCTATTTCCGAACAAAAATCCCCCGCCATATACCAACAAGTTTTAAAAAATTCATTTAATGTGAATATAAAAAATAATTATAAATTCTATAAAAATATGTTAAATACTTTATTAAAAAAAGCAAAATATACTTATTTTAAAAATGAAAATTAATTCTAATATAAATGATACATCAAACATCTGGAGAATTTCCAAGGAATCAATAGGCAAACACAAAACTGAGAACATAGCTATAAAATAAATTATAACTAATAATGGTAACGTTGTGCACAATGACAAAAAATGTAAAGCTAATGAATTCAGCAAGTATTTTATTAATGTTGGTGCTAATAATAGCGAAAATGTTCAACCCAAAGATAATTTTAATATATTGGAACCAAATGGCATTAGTGAACCCATTTTTTTTATCCTGTTACAGATAGCGAAATTCTAACACATATAAATTCTCTGAAAAATTATAATGCACCTTGCGTTGACAATATTACTGCGGAAACCCTAAAAATTATTGCACCTTACATCTTAATACCACTGGCAAACTTAATTAACAGGAGCTTAGAGCAAGGTATATTTTCAGACATTTTAAAAATAGTCATAATAAAGGTATATCGGAAACTATAAGATATAGAGGATCGGTTAAATTAGACAAAAGTTGCGCTATTTTCTATTTTACAATTTCCTGCCAAGAAATACTGGCTATCTTGATTTGATCGCGGTTTATCCTGAAAAAAAAAAAAAATTCGTGATTTCAGAACAAAATTAATATCTTCTCTAACATTTATGCGAATTTAATGAAATTTGGCAAAGTTATTTTTTTGACCACTCCCAATTGAATGTCGTTAATAGAAATTTTCTAAGCCTTCTAGATTTTGAGCAACGATAGTCAACTTTTTTTTTCTTGTGGCCGCCATATTGGATTTTTACACCATTAGTTAGAGAAAATAATTCTCTTTTCACCTATGTCACCAAAATAGACTGATTTTTTAAAAACATGTTGATATTCGAATTAATGTAAAAATAATTTATAAAATCCAGTCCAATAAATTTAATAATTTTATTGTATGTTTAGAGATGAAACATCAATTTAAGTATATATAATTGGATATGTTGTTATTATTATACTTGTATAAACCCTAAATAGTCATTTATAAGCAACGCATACCAAACAAAGAAAGAGAATTGTAAAAAATTAATAATCAGTATTACTAATCTGCTGGGAAATGGTGCTGCTCGAGTCTCCAACGTGGCGGTAATTCTATATTTTAAGAGGGGCTAATATATCAGTATAATGTTTTAATACAATATAAAGAGGCAAAGACTAGGAAATAATTTACCTGTATTTCTATTTTTCAATTTATTCAAATTATTGTTTGTACTGCAAATATTTTATTTTAAATTTAGAGAGATTATAATATATCTGTTGATACATTAATATCTGCTGTTTTATTCCATATAGGTAATTAAATTTGATGTGATAATTAATTAATACCATTTTGTGGCAGCAAATTGCATCGATTTAATCATAATGCGAATTATTTATGAAAATTAATAAAACTGAATTATATTTGGTTACCAGTTCTACATATAAAGGGAAAAATTAAATAAGTTTTTTTAATATATTAATAAATTTTTCACAGCTGTTTTTAGGCAATTTTTTTGGACATCGTCCTTCAAATTTAACCTAGAACGTATGTGTGATATTTTGAAGCAGCAAGTGTCGAGAATATTAAATTTAGTCTTTTGAAATTTTGGAGGGGTCTCTGAAAATTTTTTTGCGCCGGTGTTTCTATATATAAAAGGAGCACAATTACATGACATAATTACATTCTGAATTCTGCTTAAAGTATTGAGCACAGTCCAAAATCCAGCGACGTAAATTGTTGGGGACACTGCGCCTAAAAGTTTACCTACTTCCTTGGTCTTCTCGGTATTTTCTACCATTAGTTCCATAAAGTGTTCAGGAGAAGAAGAGAAAATTATGATATGATGCGTACCAAAATGGCAAGAAGTGATAATGCGCTAAGCCGCCCCTTCTCTGTACATGAATATATTATGTATATCTTACGCGAGTTTTCAATTTCACGTACCGTGCGGACGGTCCTGTGCACTTCGCGCTCTGGTGGCAGAAGCGGCGGCGTTAGCGGCATTCATCATCGCACAACCGCGACGAGAGCCCAGCTAATAACGCGTGCACATACAAGCCTCCCCGTGCAAGCCGCAGGCGGTCTTATTTTCTGCAATCAAACCAACCCTTCAGTTTTACTTGCACGCACACTTCGCTTACTCCAAATAAGCAGGAACTGGCTAATGATTCGCTGAAGGTTGCAGAAGTAATGCTCCGGAAAACCTCCTTAATCGAATTAATTTTCTGCTCTGTCTCGTTTAATAACCAATTTCGAATAAAGAGTGGTTTATTTAATAGGTCTAATCGCACCCTATTACTGCAAAATCTGGGAAACAGTGGACCAGGCAATCTGTTTATTGTCGTCATCAATCATGTGCGCATTACGTCAACTATAAAAAGAAAAATGGTTAGAATGTGCCCAAAGTAAATGATAAAGTGTAGCATCTACAGCAGTCTCTGGAGAATTGGACAAGGAAATCAATAAAGTACTGTTTAATTCGATCTGGCTATGATTTTAATGATTGGTTTCTTGATTAAGATTAACTAGATATATTCATTATTATACTACCTATATTCTCCGTAGGTATTATATTGATTGTTTTAACTTTGTAATAATTGTTGCAGATTTTTGTAAGCGGTAGCACTGACTGAATGTATAAATAATTAAAATAAAATATATAGGTATACCTATATAGGAGAGTCATATCGGGTGAACACAAAAAGTTAAAGTAAAAGTGCTAATACCAACTATAAGAAATTATTGAATCGATATCTTGTGTGAAATCATGATAATGATTACATACTTTATTTTAGTCATCTGATAATATTAACTATTAGGCGTTTCTAATAAACTTTATGTAGTTTAAATCAGTAAATTTTCACAGAGGGATCTTTAGAGGTGTCCTTTCTTTTACAAAATATAGTCACGTATTGGGCGCTTCCGTTTATACCGTTACGTCGGTATTAACTTTCTTATTTTCAACATTTTCCTTATAATCGAAATCTCTTCATTATTTTAAGGTAATTTACATCAACATTCACTTCCTCTGAAAATAATAGTTTTTGCGATATTTCGATTTTCTTATAGGTAGTGCACGAAACCAAATACTTAATTGAAAAATTAATAACTTCCATATTTGACATATTCGAATTTACTTCTAGAAAATCTACAGATACCTCAAATTAATTGTACCTACTGGGTGCTAAGTAAAAAAACGCAGTTCCAACCTCTATTGAGTTGATTATTTCAAATAGATCATATACAGGATTTTATAACGCAATTCAATACATTTATTAACTCTCGATCCTTCAACTTAAATATATTACTTGAACTTTAAATCCAGATTAATGTAATAGTTTTGTCCAATTCAATAATATTTTGTTATTAATCACATTTTATAAAATAGAACGATTTGTATGGCTGGATGGTGTTCGATCCAAAAAAATAAAAACCATATCAATTTCATTTGTCATTGTTTCGTACTAGGCAAATTAGATTCCTGCCTTCCAAAAACTGGTGGAGTTGTGGAAAACTGTTTTAATCCCTTAAGTATAGATCTCTAAAAAGAATAATCTGAGTTTGCCCCAATTTCTGAGTTGAGCTTCAGCCATGATGTTAAAAGAACATCGAAATTTTCTGACCTTTCCGTTTTTTCTCGAATTCCCCCGAAATTAAGCGTTTAATCGAAAAGTTAATTATTACCAAAACTATAGAGCATAAAATTCTACGTTGATGTGCGTTCAACAACCTAAAATTATCAATCTGTTATTAATTTCTTATTTTTTCATTTAGGATTTTGAGTTTCGTAATTTTGTATGAACTAAAAATAATGAACAATTATCAATTGTACGTATATAATTTTAATATTTTCTCCTTAATGAATTTATTGTTTTGTCAAGTCTTTTATTTATTTTATTTACATGACTTATGTGTTCAACTAACCTTAAATAATTATTATTGTATAATTTTCTAGATTTTTGGTTACGATTTTGATTTTCCAGATTTTGTATAAAATAATGTTACGTGTTTACACCACTTAGTAAACACCCTAGCATCGATTCAATAATTGCAACAAGACTAAAACTAAATAATAATAATAATAAAAATAATATCGTCTTTATTAAACGCAAGGAGAAGTTTAGCCAAGCGGCTAATTTGTTAACTCACTAATTAGTTACAATAATTAATCACTTATATTATAACACTAATTATTACTTCTAACCACTATTATTCACTACTTGTCACTGTACTGGTCTCCGTTTCTTTTCCTCTGTTCAGTTTACTTTCCAGGATACAACTAACCGCAATGGACCATCTTGGCCTTTATATACCTGCATACATACCTTCTAGCCACTCCAGGTTCTTCTAAATGATTCCACTATTCTGTCTTGTTTTCTAAAATGTTTTTGTATCACTGACGGCATCTATGGAACGACTGCTGAAGCACCACCTATTTAGGACTCTTTGAGTGCGCATACTACAGACTTCTGTAAAGTGGGCGTAAATTCATCACAATATACTAAGAATAATTTCTTTTCAATCAATTCATTTTTCTGTCAAGTCCATTATTCTAGAATTGCGTGTTAAAAAATTCTAAAATTATTATTTTGTTATAATTCATACTTTTGTGATTGTGATTTTCCTAATTCTGTGTAAGTTAAAAATAAAGGACAACAAATATTTGAATATACTAGAACACTTTCTTCTCAATCTGTCAACTTTTTCTGTTTTTTTATTTGTGTAAATCGTGTGTTCAACCAATATTTATTTTCTGTTACAACGTTCGTATTTTTTCAGTCATAATTTTATTTGTCAAATTTTGCATACATTAAAAATAAGGTACAAACATGCTTATACAAATATACTTATTAGAAATAATTTCTTCGTAATCGAGTTTACATCTCACCGTAAATTATAATTTCGGCATAATTTTCTAATTATTGCGGTTATGATTTATCAATAATTAATGAATAGGTATACTTACTAAGACTATTTTCTCTGTTTAAATGGTAATTGTGGCATTTCATAAATTATTTCTCTTCCTTTTCTTTTTTGGGATTTATTACCACATTTCTTGAGATTATTTTTTCTTTTTTTTTTCTTTCCTATTAACTTATTTTTCTGTTAATTCTTTTATTTGTGTGACATGTTTATTCAACCAACATAAATTATAATTAATCGTATTCTTTCAATTATGATTTATATTTTGTTACTTTTTTGTTTGCTAAAAATAAGAGACAAACATCAGTTAATATTACGTAAATTAGGTAAATTAGGTACAGCAGGAGTCCTTTATTTTCAATAAAATTATATGTAAATTTTATTATTTAAATTAACTGTTCGGGCAATTTTAAATAACTATTCTGTTATAATTTCCTTTTTTTCCTAGTTATGCTTTTGATTTTCGTAATTTTGTATTGGTTAAGAATGCACAAATATAGGTAGTAGAAATACTTTCTCATCAATCTTATCTGAATAATATTCTATTATTTATGGGAGTTATGTATACAACGAACCTTAAATTTGTCATATACCTATTATTTTTAATTTTCCAGTCATGATTTTATGTGCTTAATTTTGTATAGTTAAATACAAAAAAATACTAACTAGTAGGTATATAGCAATATTTTCTTCTTTCAAATTCTATTTCTGATAAGTTCTTTTATTTGTAAAATTTGCGTTGTTTTAAGATTGTGATATTTCAAATTTTTTACAAATTAGAAACCAAAGATCGTACGTCAAATAAGTACTGGGTGGGGCATTTAAGTTGACAATTGCGAAAAACTTGAAAATAAAGCATTTTAGAGAAAAATGTTTCAGACAGAAGTTGCTTCATTTCAAGAGCAGGCTTTTTTTCATTTGGTTAAGGATTTCAAGGCCACTTGAAGGTCAACTTGTTTTTTTTAACATAAATACAGATTCATATTTTACGCTAAAAATTAAACAACTTTTGTTTTTATCATTTTCCTAGTTGAGCTCATTGTTTAAAATATAAGTTTATATAGGTAAGTATAATAAAAAAAAATGAAGTTGACCTTCAAATGGCCTTGAGGTCCTCCTCCATATTTAAAAAATTATAACCATTAGATCCCGCTTTTGAAATAATGGAACTTGTGTCTGAAACATTTTTCTTTAATCGCGATTGTCAACTTAAACCAGTAAAATAATTATTAAAAAATAGAGCATCAAATGTATGATATACTTGACATACATTCGTCTCAATCAGTTTGATTATTTGTTAAATATTTTGTTTGTGTGTTTTATTCAATTAACCTAAAAAAATAAATTTAATTTATTATTCTGATATAGGTAATTTTCGCATTTCTTTAGATATGGTTTTGACATATTCTGTGTTTTACAAATTATTATTCCGTCATAATTTTCTAATTTTTGCAGTTATGAATTACTTTTTTTTTAATTAATGAATAATTATTTCATACTAGGTATATTTTTTATTTCTGTAGCTTGCGTTATTTCGAGAGATATGATTTTGAATTTTTTAATTTTTTATAAATTGTAGAAACAAAATACAAAATATACGATCATTAGAAATACTCTCTTCTTGATAGTTTCGTCAGTTTTTTCCTGTATAAGTTGAGCCATATTATATTCAAATCTACGATCTAATTAGAATTGAACATCCTTCAAGTCATAATCAAGTATATTCTAATTGAAAGCAACCAAATCCGAAATTAAAGAATGTCTGAAAATATATTAACGCCTGACATTATGGTAGATAAGCTATTTTTTATTAGTTATTATTATTATAGGTAGATTCTATTTAGTTATTAAAAAATTAACAAACATCCAGGTTACACCGATTTGAAACCAGTTAGAAATGGTCATTTAATAGAAATGCGATAAAACATAATTGAGTCTAATTTATGGCGAAGGCGCCGAGATCAATTGGCTTCTTCGTATAAAATTTACTGGGACAGAGACTGAATTCTCATAAAATAAAAAGTGTAAAACTGAAGGAGGAGTTCCTACCTTCCTTGAAGGTTAGAGGTAATCAAAATCAAAATCCTTGAAAAAGTTTTTTCTGTTCTAAAATCATTATCAGAAATTTTTAAGCCAAATTATAAATTTTCAAGTTAAATCCTTATTTTAAACATCAGTTTAGTACATTCTTATTGCGAGATTTGCCATTAAAACTGAGTAGGTACATACAAATTTTAGTAATTCAAGCGATCAGTACCTACCTATGTATTTCTAAGCCTCTTTTCAATTACGCCATATTTTACAGATAATTATTTGTCCGCCTGCCTATTCCATTAAAATTGAAAAATTATAAATTAAATCCTGATAATCCGATATCACGTTTTTTAATTTTAGGATTTAATATTAGTACGTTATGCACGGAAGGTTGAACATATTTTTTAACAACTTGAGTGATTTTTAATATTGCTTTCAACGTATCTTTCGCAACATTAAAATATTATTTGAATGAAGAAGCAACGCAAAAGAATAATGGTAAAAGGCTTTCGGGATTATTGGTGTATAAATTTTATTCCTTAACTATAGTATTTCAGATAAGTGTTTCTTTTCCTATCGCTGTAAAATATAAAATTCGTCGCAAATCACAGTATAGAAGTAGCGAGCATCGTAGCATATTTAAAGTTCATAGTTATGTTAAATAAATTATGTACACTCAAAGATGCCTTAAATATGTCGGTAAAGATATATAATTGAATTTTACGTACGGAGCCAAAAAAGTAAATTTCTTTAAATAGTATTAAATAAATATTTTTTAATATATCCATTTTCCTCTATTTTTAATTTTTTCGAGATTTAAAAATATAATGTAAAATGTAAAAAGTATATATAACTTTAATTTTACGATTTTTGTATTGATGTATATATTTAAGATAATAGGTAACTTAAGGTGAGGATTGTTTTCAAACACTAATATAATAATTCGTATGATATTAACTTGTATAACAGTATAACCCGTTATTCGATGCACTCTATTTAAATTTTGTGAAAGTCGCGATCTCCTATCAGGCTGTTGAGATTCAAAACATGTTTATATGTATAACAAGGTGGGTCTTAAAGGTCTGATTACGCACAGTTTGGATAGACAGAATATATTGTTTTGAGACTACCTGATGTACATGTCGAAGTAGTATGGTTGTCACATAACGCTTTCTATCAGAATGGATAGTAAGGGTATCTCGCGGGATTTGAAATTTTGAGGAAGTATTAAACGGGATAACAGCAACGATGAGGGCGAATCCACCATGGCCTCATACTGTTCCGATTTATATTAATATTGTTGTTAGTTTATAGTGTTATTACCGGTCTGGAATATACTGTTACTATAACATAAATGAGAATAGGTTAGGAGTTAGATTGCCTCTTCGGCATTAATTCTCCAATCTAAAGGAATATAATGGGCCCTTCAAGGATATAACTAGGGCACTAGATGAACAAAACGGCCTGTGGTGCCGAGCTAGTTGTGGAGTTTCCCTAATTATGCAGAATCCCACCTGTTTTGCGGTGATATGAGGCAGTATACGTCAAATCTGCTGCGACACTCTGGCTAAAAACGAGTACGGTTGACAAACTAAAACTGTGCAAAAGTTAATAAAAATATAGTGAATAATTAATAAGTTCACTATATATTTTTTCTGTTTACGGTGCACAAAATAGTTTTGTGAGAATTAATTTAATTTTTTATTTAGATTGTATTCAATTTCTTTCTAATTTTCTAACTTATGATTAATGTTGTTTAATTCAATGTTTTCGTATCTCGAAACGGTTTTTGAATTTTCCGCTTATTTCCTTTATTTACATGGTGATCTCAAAAAATCCACTTTTTGGTCTTGCAGTGATAACTTTTTCACTCGTGAAATGATTCTCAAAATCTAGGGCTCATGTTGAAGTTTATTTTGTTGTCAGTTGATCAAATTTCCCACGCAAATCTTACTACACATTGCGCCCACTCAGTACCATTGAGAAATATTGTAGCTTGTAGCGCAGAATTGGGATATTCCGTTCGCTTCTAGCAGCCGCCCGACCAGGTCAGCTTGAGCAAGTAAAACGGATTGTCCCTTATGTACCCGGTATAGTGGGCAAAAAAAACATCCACAGTTTTATAATATTAAAAGTTGGTTTAAAAGAAAAATGGAATAACTATTTAGCAACCTTTAAATCAGAGAATTTTTCCACAATACCAATTAAGTTATTTCAGTTATGTTAGAGGGTTCGCTTATTAATCGAGATCCTTCATGTTATTTGATAACGTTCCTCCAAGCATCGAGTGCACTGCATACGGATGGGCAAGGTCCTTAATATATTGTAATTAATTTGGAAATAGTTAAGGATATAGGATTTAGTGGTGTATATAAAGACGTACGTAAACCGTTTATTAATGCGGATTAAGCGGGTTAGGTGAAGTTTATGAACACTTTATATCTATTTGCATAAAATAAAGATTTAGCCTGCTAATTGAGCACGTAATGGACGCTTGATGGAATATGGTAATCTGGTTCTAAACAAAAAGGTTTAAATAATGCGGTCTCATCAAATTCAATAATGTATTTCATCGCTAAGGATCCTGATAAGATTATACTTTAATAGAGTTTGAATGAAGCCGAACTTTTTTGTAGAGCAAGGTAAAAATACGCGTACAAGTAATTTCCTGCTCGAAATTTTTATCGAAGTAAATTTAAACTTGAGACTGGATATACTATACAGAGAATAAATTTGAATTACCTGTTGATATTTTTATTACATAAAAACTGACTAGTCTGCGTTCAGTTAGGTCGTTGAAATAGGAGCATATTGGTTTTAAAGTTTTAACATTGGAAATGTTTTTGTTTTCGTATAGGGGGTTGAAAATCAGTTTCATGTTGCATAAAATGAAGCATGACTTATAGAAACAGTGGCGACAACAGAGTGACCAATTGTTGATTGGGTGTCTAAATCGCGTGGTACCGGCAGTCATGTTATTATTTTTTTATAGGAGTCTTCTTGTCGAGAAAATCCCAACGGCTATATCTCGTTGCGATTCTTTGAATATTTAAAAAGTTATTAGTGTTTCAATACCCCATGTCGAAGAGTTTTGTAAATTTTGCGAAATTAAAAAGGCCGAATGCGCGCGGATCCCTCCAAATTTCATACCCGTGTAGGACTTGTCAAAACTTTAAAATTTTTCGTTAACGTCACAAATGTCACTTTTTAGTTAGGATCTGCTGACCTCAAAATCGGCGCTGGACCGCACAATTCACGATGTACTTTCAAGTTGGACTTTCGAGCTTGGATTTATTGCCAGAACGGCGGCCCGGCGGTCTGTTTTCGTTTGGAAATAAGGTTTTCGTGTTTTCGCAAAATTCGCCAAAAAGTCCATAGTGCGTCCGATAGATTACACCTTATAGTCGATCCAGCGAAATTTAATGATTTCTAAATATCGGTCCTAGGACGGAACCGATTACAGTTTCGGACCCGGGACGACTTCAGGACCCCGAAACAATTTTCTGTTTCTCGATAGTGCCTTTCCTTCACTTTGACATTTAATTGTATCGAGTATTGTATCCAAGTAAGAAACTGCATGTCTCAAGAGCAGGATTAAACAAATGTTTTTAGTTTCCTAGTAGGGGGTCGAAAATCAGTTTCATTGCAAAATGACGTAACGCATGAGATTTCAGCGGTTTCAGAACAATAGACGTCAAAATTACACTTTTTCGTTCACTCCTATTGAGCCTAAAATCAGAGCGTGACCATGTAATTCACGATGTAGTTCTAAGTTCGACCCTCTGCCTTGGATTTATTACCAAAACAGTCTCTCGGAAATACGTTTGGAAATAGTATTAAGTTTTCCTGTTTTTGTAATTTTTTCAATTTTGTCAATGACTTGTAATTTGACAAATCATAGGGGTGGATTTAGGATCGGGGTTGCAAAAGTAAACAAAAAAATTTATCGCTTCATTAGAAAAGTCACGCCCAACCATCTCTAAGACAACTTAACATCGAGAAGCACGTCAAACAGCTTATTTCCTTTTGTCCCGTCGAAATATGTATAGCCGAAAACCATATGTAACTTAAAATTTTGTCGTTTTTCGCAATTTACAAAGATAGCGGTGATTTGAAACAAAATAAAATATATGTACAACTCCTCTCTCAATGCCTGATCCAATGGTATGTCACACGGTTACAGTACATGCAAAATGTACCGAAATTAAACAAATAAGCAAGAAAATTGCGAAATCTTTGTAACTCTATACTTATTATTTACCTATGTAATTTGAAGGTGGATTTTTATTGCATCCACATTTGTACGACGTATGTTAACTACGTGAAAACCAAATTTAGGCAAAATTCAGTAATCGTAGCGCTCTCCCTCAAGAAAAGTTTTTGTAAAATGATATAAACGAAATCCGATTAATTGCAATGTTGCCACAAATACTTTAAAACAAAGGATTGTTTGTAAAACAAGCTGTAGATGATGTAGATTCGCCTATTGTTAAAATAGCAATTGAAATATTAAATAATAGACGAACATTTGTACTTAGTTGATGAGGACGTTGATCTCCTTGTCCTATTAATCGCTTTAACTCCAGAAGAAAAAGATTTTTCATAAGGCCAGGAACAGGAAAAATTATATGGAAAATTTTTTCTTCGCCAGAAATGACAAGAACGTATAAAAATAGTTATTTATATTACTAGATGCGAAAGGTTACTTTAAGGCGTAAGGAGATTTTTGAATGGTCGAGGCGAAGCCGAGACCTTTCGAAAAACACCGAATACTTAAAAGGGCTTTTGCATCGTGAAATGTATTATATTTTTTCTACTATACCGAAAAAAATTATGGGATTTACGAATTTAAAACTAATTATTTCATGAAATTAATTGACGTTTTTAATAAATTTTATAGTTTAGTAGGCTGTCTGTGAAAATTGTTTCCATGGCAACGAAATATTACACATTTTAATTTCTGGTGGTTTTCAAACTAAAATAAACAAATACATATGTTTTGTGGCGATATAAATGGGAATATTGCTTGTGCCTTGTTTTACCCCAAGAAATCCAAAGCAAGGTATATGCAAACTTAGGAAGCGTTTTTAAAATGGAGGTAGGTAGGTAGGTACTACGTTGGGTACTACGTGCCGACAAAAATGTTGGCGTACTTCCTAGAAAGACCTTTCTTTATTAATACAAAATTGTTTAGTTGTATTAATTTGTTCAAATAGAACAAATTAATTTCGTTTAAAATTTGTTTTTCTACTTTTCTGTCCTGGCCGCATAAGTTTTACTTTCGTAGATAGCAACGCCTTAGCAACCAGGTAACTCGAATGTTTACTTTCGTTATCGCGCATGTTGCTAGGGTTACAAAGTTCATTAATATAGACGGTAGTAGAAAAATACAATTTTACTGACTCATGCCTTCAGTGGTTATGATACCACGTCTAGAATATTTCAGAAAGAAAAATTAAAAGTCATCAAACTTCTTCAGAAAGAAATGCAGTTGGTTAATGTAGTAAGAACTTTCAATGGCAAGAATTTAACCCCCTCACAAGTAAAACAGGCTGGTGAAATTCTTTTCTTACTTGTATACGGTGCAAGGAAAATCACAAATGTCTCACTCAACTCATACAGATTTAATCAATTCAAAAAATCGCTGCACGAACAAAAATCAAAGTTGGAAATATTGCCACCAACTTCAGAGGTAGTCGCTTAATATTCATTACGAGTATTCTACAAAATTCAGAAATGGCTTGGCAATGAAAAAAATCCACAACAGTGGGGATAGAAGAAAATTAACGGTTCCTTACAACCTGTGACAACACTTTTTGTGCCAACAGCAGAATTAATATTGCAGCTTATCTCCTGCAACCGCAACAGAAAAGCAGGTTGAAGATGCTTACAAATTTACGGAAATTATCAGGTAGTACGATCTCTAAATTCATACATGGATAAAATTATTTATTTATATGCTATCGATTCCGATCTTCTTTAGATACAAAGTGTGTTTCATTCAATATATATATATAATTTTAAACAACTCGATAATCCTCACTTGTACAATGATTATGTACTTTTTCATTTTGCAGAATATACTCACAAAACAAGCAAAAAATGAAGGAAACAAACGAAAAATTTAATAAAAAAGTCGAAAATTAATATTTCTCTATAAATGAAAATATTCTTATTTTTTGAAAATTTCTCATGGTTCAATTGCCAATTTTTATTATGCATGTGAAAAACCTAGTTCATCCCACGATTTTTCAAGTAGGCAGCTCTGACACACCCATTACGGTTCGGGACTCTTAAGTTTCTTCAAACATAGGTATGTATTTTTAAACGTATATGTCAAGTTTCAACGAATTCACTATGTTCTTGTTCAGTTTGGACATTTTTCCTGTACTATTAGCTGCGTTTAATAGTTTGCGATTAATCGATATCGGTATTTGTAATTGTTAGGAATCACTTTTCATCTTCACGAAATTATTTTAAATTATTTTAGTTTTAACATTAAAAATGTTTGTTAGTGAAAAAAATTTATATAATACCATTTTAGTTTTCATTATGAGAATGTTTTTGTTAATAAAATAACTTTTTATTTTAATTTCTAAAGAAAACTACTGATAATAAGATTTTAATTTTTGAAAATGTTTTGTGTTAATGAAATAACTATTTACTACTTTGCAACAAATTTTCATTTTTATCACATCCGAAATATCACAAAATTTGCGTTCTACTTCGTCATTTCCAATGTCTCCTCCGGTTGCATCTTTGCGAAGGACTGTGAATTTTTAATCAAGTAACGAGAAGAATAATATACCTAATAACTTTTTTAGACCTGAAAGTTCACTGAAATTTGATTCAACAAAATAGAGCTATGCGTTTCCTAACTATATATGCTTTTATTTCTAGTAATTTTCAAAGATAGAAAATAAAAGAAACTTACTCCGTTTACTTCTAAACTTGCTTTTTATTGTAGGCAGAAATTTGTAACAATTTACGGAATATCTGTGGCTGAGTTTACATTTCATTAAAATCTACATCAAGTTTTCTAAGGTATTTACTCATTATAAGCTTCCCAACACAATTTTTTTTCTGCCGAGATCAAAGGTTAAACACTTTGACAAAAAAAAATGGTAATTCTGCCCTTTGCTTCTCTGAAACAAAACACAAATTGTATACCGTCTACTCTGTTTCCAATTAGTTTGAGCGAACACAAACATAGAACTTCAAGTTAACTTTTAAAGGAAGCAGATCCAATTCAACTAAGACAACAAAGAAAACAAAAATTGTTAAAACTATTGAACTTATTCGATAGAACAGGAATCCAATGTAACAAAAGACTTTGGTTGAAGGAAAGTAATTACTGTGATATCTGGCGTGACTCACGAGACCGTCCGCCAATCAATAAAGATATTTATACTAAAAAATTAGTGGAAAATACTGAGAATCATAATAGGTTCTTTTTACACTATACAGGACCTAGCAGACTCATTTATAAATGAAAATACTGCAGCCATTATCAGTTAGATCGTGGTAATTAAAATAAATGACATCCCGAATCAAACCAATGTATACAATTTACGAACTTGGTTCTTACAATTCATTTAAGTGATTTGGATTACCAATTAAATATCAATTTCATAATTTAATTTCTCTCATTTTGAACTTCAATGCATTTTTAAATGTACCAAAGAAAATCCAGTGGCAATAAATCTGATGAACTTGCCGGTCCTTCTGATAAACTCTTTGTTTACATTGAAAACTTCTTCTGTCAAATTAATCTCTCATCACAAATCTTTTACTTCTTCAGGCAGTTTTTCCTAAGACTATATCATGAGCAGATCCATCAATATATTTTGCATTGTTAAAAATGTGCATATTATTATGCTTTCAACATGACGTGTCTTTACTAAAATTACATTTGTGTTATATCAAGAGATTCTAACTTTAAAATGAATGTACTAGGTATATTATAATAAAATAAACAATAATTATTATTTAATTAGCATCTGCTCCAGTTGACGAATTTATTACGCTCACTAATATTGCTTCAGCACTCTGCATTCAAAATTAATCGAGTAAGTTTTTCTATCCCAGTAAATCATTTCTTTATGCGGTATTGCACCACCTTTGACGAAAATCAAATAAGGTAACACCCTTATTTCATGAAATATGGGCCTGTGCGTGGTGGCAGCTTTCTGAGTAAGTAGGTTCAGTTTTGATGGAATAAATTTATTTTTATTACACACCACTTAGTTTTTATGAGAAACCGAGGAAACTAATGTAAAGCAATGAGGAAGAAATAAAATGTAAATAAGTAAATATATTGATGTATGCTAGTTCCAAAGGGGAATTGCGTGGTCTGTTGCAGGTAATTTAGTTTGGAAACGAGTAAACTTAAATGTCTTTGGAGATATATTTTGTATGTTGATGTCGGTTGAAATTAGTTAGCAACATAATAAAGTAGACCAGGTAGATTGGAACACGGCTGCTAGCCAGAATGAATTGTCGAGTGAACGTTCTTTGGCAAAAATATATAATGTAGATACTATGTTTTATTGATTTTACCAAGAGAATATTAGAATTTTTAAATATTGGTTTACGCCGAAAAATTGGTAGTATTATTACTATTTGAAATAATTCTTGTTTTTTTCTCTATTTTTTAAATTCTTATATTGCAAATTTTGCCAAGACGGAGTTTCTATTCATTTCATTGCGCATTGGTTGATGGTATTGATTGTATTTGTGCTCTATCTGACGTGGGTAGTTTTCTAAAATTAAAAATAATTTCTTCACCCAGAGCGTCAATAATTTTGTTCTTGTATTGAGTTTGGCCACGTGCATGACTATTTTTGAAAACATGAATCTGGTTCCATTTATGGGCTAAACAAGATAACTGTATTTTTGGTATATTTAATTCATCCTTCCTGGCCTTTTAATAAAAACTGAAGAAAACAGAAGCACAAGTGTAAATACCTTTACATGAATGTGACACTCATGGTTAGTATCCTATCTGGGAGCAAGTACCAAAAGACAAAAATAAATTGAGCAGAAATATTTCAGCACTCACACCAACTGAAAGAAAAGAAATTAAGTCACAACAGATAAAAATTGTTGATAACAGAGATGTGCCACATTTTACTGATGTTAAACTTAAAGAGCCAAAAGTTTTACAGAAACAAGAGATAAAAGCAAATATCAAATAAGTTGCAGCTAGAGCTAGAGTAAGAGTAGAAAACATTATTGGTTTTCCCCCATTAACTGAATAGGAAACTTTACCAAGAAAATAGATTATAACTAGTTTATAGAAATAACGATATCTTATTTACAAAATGTTAGGAACACTAAAACTTTAAAGAGAAGACAGAGACAAAAATTTGGAGAAATTGCATTTAAAGTTTGTTGAACTGAAAAACTTGATAAAGAAGGTTAATCTACAAAACAACCGAGAATGAGGTAGGTACCCAAAAAACTAGTAAATGGAAAAGGCAAAGTATACTATAATCAGATAATTTTGAGGAAAAAATTACTTAAAACTGTTTCTGAAAATTCAAAATAAGAAACTGTTAGGATAAAAGGAAGAAAATCCACGAAGAAGAACGATAAAATTGAATTTGAACCATTTAAGAGGGATCTATAGGAAAATTGAGCTACAAGTCGGTTGAAAGTGTCTAAATAGTCTAAAACGAATTAACGGAACCAGAGAAAGTACAAGATTGGAAGAACTTTGGATATAAAGTTCGCTGAACTAAAAAAAAAATTATTGGAAAAACTTTATAATGAATGCAAAGCAACCAAGAATGAGGTACTCAAATAACTAGCAACTGGAAAAGACAAATAGTAGTTACTCACACAATCAGATAATATCGATGAAATAATGACATAGAACTTAGAGCTGTCTCTGAAAACCCCAAATTAGAAGCAGATTAGGATGAAAGCAAAAAAATGTGCCAGACCTTGAAAGAATTAAAGAAAAAAGTAAATTAATTGAAGAAAACTTTGAGAACGATAAAACTGAATTTGAACCATACTAAGAGGGAATCTACAGAAAAATTGAGCTACGAGCCGGTTGAAAGTAATGTCGAAAAAAAATTGTCAGAACCAGAAAAAGTAATAGTGCAAAAAAAAAGAAATAAGTTAAACCATTGCGCATTGCTCAAGTTAAGGAAATTAATATAGTTAAAGGCAAACTCAAATAGAAGCTTCCTGTGGAGCAACCTATTGCTAAACTGACATAAAAATAAACACAAACCTAAACCTGAAGATACACCAGTAGACCACATGGATAAACCATTTAAAACAGAAAATTATCTGAAGAATTAAAGATAGCACTAAAATAAAAATTAGAACAGTCAATGACTCCTTCAACTGCTGAAGAAGATGACGAATTTGAAACAATATCCGTTAAAGAGAAATACGATAAGAATAAAGAGAAAAAAGAACTAAACAAAATAGATATTTGATTCTTCCGAGTTTCCAACGGAGAAAGCAGCCAAAGAAATTAATTGCAAAGGGATACCAATAGTAGATATTAAACACGAATCAACTAAATAATTGAAAAAAAATGTTGCAATGAAGAATTGAAAAATAAAAACGAAATTGGGATTAAAACTAATAAATATGAAGTTATTAAGAAAAATAAATTATCTGAAGAACAAATGGAGGAGAAATCGGAAGATTTATTAGGAACAGTAGCTCCTACACAAGAAGATGATATAATTAAAGACCCTGTTAATAAAAATAAAATAAAAATCAATGAAACACAACAAACAAAAGTCACATCCACAGAGGAAGCTGTCGAACTAAGATGCCCAAATACTTAAGCAGAAGCAGAACTTAAGTTTTCTTTCCAGCTTCTGAGGCAGAACCAAAGGTTCCTATAATAACAGACCTTCCACCTGTTCAAAGAATAATTTGTTAAACTGCTACTGCTAGTTGGCCATATCGAGGTTACGAGACTATCTGGCATGTTGCTTCTGTGTTTGGATCTCAGCTGCGTACCTTGTTTCGTTTTGCAATCAGGGTAAATTTTCAGACGTTATTCATGCTGTAATTGATTCTTCTTATGTTGAAAAACTTGGACTGTTTAAAAATTAAGTGACGTCAGATCTGGACTGCACGGTGGTCGTAGCACTATTAATTCTCTCATATCCTGTTGATATGATATTTTTACCACATTTTTTATATCTTCATATTTAAAAATTAATCGGACCTAATAATAATCGAGCCATGTCTAGTTACTTATTTAAATTCATATAAATCAAATGTTGGAAAATACCCTTAAGATTACATTTGTTTATGAATTGTTTTTTCTGCATGTTAATGGATTTTTCGGACAAAATGTTAATTGTAGTCTAGCATAACACGATAGCTACGGATTACATATTTAAAACTTCCGTCGATATTTCATATAATCCTAGACTTTGGTTACTGTTTAACAAATAAATTAACTACTAAAAGGCAGCCTTTGTAACATGCCTGACTATTCTAATAATAAATGTATCTGAACATCTTTGTTTACTTACATTGAGGAGTATAATATTCTACTGATTTTGATGAAGACATTTGTAATCACACTTTGAACCTGCTTTACACAATATGAAATGAATTTTGGGTAGCGTGAACAATACAGTAGTTGCACTTATTGAAGGCAACTCGAAAACATGGTTTATTGTAATAAGTTCTGCGAACAAAAGCGGTTCGCCGAGATTTCACAACCTCTGCAGTAATAAAATAGCAACTAAAATATTACGACCTCATTTTCCATTGTTCAAGACATGCTTTAAAATTAAATTATTAATTAGGACAGCTCTGAAAGAGGGCAAGCTGTAAGGTGAATTTGAAGTTTGCGTATATGTCGTTATTGCCAAATAAATAAATTAGACAGCGAAGAGCTGTAACATTTCCGTTGCATTGAGGGCAGAGCTCAGGATGATTTGTATTAAAATTTAAGCGGAAAAATAATGGAACTGTTTTATTATCCTGCCGGAAAAAGAACCGTTCTTCTTGTTGTTCCTTATGGGTAATCTCAAGTGACTCGTTATATTGATGTTCGCCGATGGAACATTTCAAGTTGAAATACGATTTTTTATCAGAATATAAATATTTCATGAATGTGGCTTGTGTGTTGATACAAGTGTACCTTTATCTGCTTATATTTTCATATTTTGTGGTATATTTGATAGGGAAATTACAGGTTGTTTACGGGTTTTACCCGCAACTGTAGGAATAGACGAAATATTTTTGAATTTTGCCATAAATTAAATAACTCAAACACTAGCGTATTTCGCATATTGCACAAGGTTCTGAGATTCTGAATTACTACCTTTCAGGTTATCAGATGGTCCAAAAATTGCTCAACCAACAAATTTTACGGTATTCAAGTGAATTTACGTGATCGTGATTTTTGTTGATCTCTTGGTATTTAGCTATTAGTCTCTGTTTGCAATATTTAAACAGTTGTTTCTATTTGTAAAGTATTCAGTTATATTAACACTGATAAAATTATTTACACTGTTTACTCGGTTAATGAGGTAATTTAGCATATAACCAAATATAAATAGGTTATAATATTGTTTAAAATGCAAATAAACTAAACAGAGACTGTTTCAATTGGAATTGAAAAGTGTTTATTGAACAGTAAAACATACATTATTATGCAGTACAATAATTATCGGTATATTTTGAAAGGCATTTTAATTGGTTTGCAATGTTGTTAAATTAATCAAACGAAACTGTTATACAAAGTGTACCAGTTATACAAGCCATCACTAATGAACACTCAAAAATATTTTGACGGGGCATATCGTTTTACACCAATGTCAAATATTTTTATAAATATGACCTCGTTTACATGAAAAAAATCTTTGCGAGCCTATTAGGATGCTAGAATGTTGGTCAAATTTTAGTATATTTATTATATTAAATTCCTGTCTCGTGTTAAAAACAATATACTTATTATGCAAATTGCCTCTATCTTGTATCTCTCGTGTCTTTTTTTTTAGTACGCCACAAATTTTTTTGTTACTTATCTTGTCGAGGGTATTGATGTCTTGGAAATTACCGTAAAAAAGCATTATCAGAAAACGAGCGAAGAAGGCCTCCCTTTTTCTAAGCTGTTTTAAAAAATAACGGCGTTTTATAAGCAATGATAAAAATGTTAAGTGAGTTCTTCTATACAAATTCACGGATTAAGAAGGTAGCGGCCTTAATCTTTCGAATGCTCTGTAAAGCTTATGAATCGAATTCCGGTGTCCGGAATACACGTTATCTTTCAGCACCGACTTCGGAAACTGAGAGGGATTAAATTTTAACAAGAAAACATTATAATAACCCATAATTTTCCTTTGAAACTTGAATCTATTCAAATATTTAATTAATTTAAATCCGTTCATCCCCTTTGATTAAAGCTCTCTTTTATGTATTCAACTCACACAGCACATAGTCTCACGTGACGAAGTCTCCGGGGCCCTTTACTAGGTCTTTACCTTGCGATAAATTAAAATCGACGAGATTCTATAATAATAGAGGAAGTTAATTACAGTTTTATTAAATTCCCCACCGATCCACTTCAGAGTTATTAAATACGATCACCTTATGTTGTTTCTCTTTCTGGTTCATTAGGCGTTTCTTTCTAGTATAATATCGGCATACAGAGTTTGTTCATTATGCTCTAATTAATGTGTACCAGTAAGAAAGAAACCTCATTAAATATTTCATATTATAACTATTAGCTGTGACAAAGGAAAAATATTAATAGTTTTATTTGCTTGTACAATAATGACATTATCATGTGAGGAAGTATTATGATCGTAAAAAAAGCGTTTTTTTAATGGCTGTCGGTCTGGTTATATACTGGATATTTTTATTTCAACGAAATTAGTAGTTGAGTAATTGGTCAATAAATAACAAGATGGCGAAATGAAAAAAGCCTAAAAATTCCAATGGAGTAATAAATTGTATACATAATATAAATTCCAAATACGTTCTAAAAAAATGTATTCGTCGATCTGCCTTTTTTGAAGTTATACAAAAACAGTCAAGTAACTATGTAGATGCATTGAAATCTTATATTGAACTCCCCGTATATTAAAGGTCCGGTTTACCTTATCTTACCAGATTATGAATCTACGAGAAAAACTGTTTAATTGCAATCTTTAAAAGTTTCCCTTAACGCCATGTTATAAGGATCACTCTATACATACATCAAGATAAGACAACTGACTTACTGATATTGTCCCAAATCTAAATTCAATCCGTAGCTTATATAGTTTCTCATAGAATACTTCATCAAGTGATTCCAAACGACCGATGATTATTTTGATTCGAAATTAAGCTGATTCCAACGAAAGGAAATTAATACCGGAAAGATCCTCTTGGAAGTAAAGTTTAGATAATGCAAAAAAGCTGCAAAAAAGCTTCTTATAAATTTAAATAAGTTAAATTTTTAAATCCGTCCTTTCATATCTCTCTTTTAAATACGTACAGACGGGAAGTATAAGTTTGAATACGACTTGCAAAATGCCTTCCTCTAGGAAAACTTAGTATCGACGTTTTTTTTAAATATCCCTCACTATCAATCTCCAAAACGTTCTCGTAATGTTAAATTCCCTGAAGGATTAAAAATTATAAATCGTAAATAACTGTTTACCCTAATCACATTTCTAAATAGATTGTTGACACATTTTTTTAATTGAATGAGTGGTATATAAATACCTTACACCTAAAAATAAATTTGAGTGAAATTCCAAATGAAATATTGATGATGTTATAAAAGCAACAAAGCAAAACCAAAGGAGACCTCAAATTAAATAAATAGCTGAAGTCTCGGAAATGATTCTATTTCCGTTATCAAAACCCTTCGCTGACTTTATTTTAGCTCTTGGAGAAAATTGAACACGACATTGTATTTATTCATTTCTTTAAATGTATGATATATGTTCTGCGACCTGGAAATGCAAACAAAGTTGTAATCGAAATATTTCATTTAAACTTTGATGTTTGACAAGTCCATTTTGTTGTAAATGAAATTATTAGAAAGTCATGAACTTTCAGTCACAGAAAATATTGAAAATTGAAATGAGTGAATCCGTTGATGCGCCAGAAAGAAACGCTAGTAATTAAATCGTTTGTGAGATCTAGTTCCAGACCAGTTGGAGTTCATGAAACACTGGAATATTAAAGATATCGTCGAAATGTCAGGTTTTATACAATCTGAAGAAAACCACCAATACTGGTGGTAGAACTGATTCTATAACCGATTAACATTGAGGTAAGTCAACAAGTTTCAAGATAAAGGTTATATTTTCAACATCAGGGTACATTAAATGAACGCTAAATACGATCTGCTGTCACAAATGAAGACATCAACTCTGAATCCCTTATGAAATGTTCATTCCACGTGTATGTACCGCTCTTCTCTCGACACCCAAGATTACCATCACGTGCTTATGATCAGAAGTGAAACTTGTTGAAAATACTGTGATTTCATCCCTCGTCAAAGTTTTTTTCTACATTGACTTGCTTCTAATGGACGCAACCTCGGAGAGAACAGACACTCCAGTGACTTTCTAACATCAGTTTCTATGATTGATCCATTTCCTAAGGCAAGATGAACCTCTAGTTTAATCGATCATCAAATGCGTCTTATTTACTATAACAAAATCCTTTGTCATTACTTTCATATTTAAGACCAAGAGATGCAAGAAAGAAACATTCAGATGCCATTATATTAGAGATTGCCGACTTTTTCAAAAGTAGATTTAAAATTCAGAAATGAAGGAACCTACTATTATATTATGAGAATTTAAATTATATAAAATTATGTCGATAAAAACTATGTATGCCAGTATTATTTCTCCTGTAACATTCATTTCAAACTTGCTTCGATGATAGATGGATTTCAAAGGACATAGGTGTTGATATGATCTGGTATTTCCAACTCATCTCAACGATGAGGTGCTTCGAACTACCATTTCCTTAACTGTTCTCATCAGTGTGAATTCACACCTTAATAGGAGAATATCAGATGGCAAGACGAACTTCTAGGTTAATCAATCATCAAATATCTTTAACCAATAACAAAATTGTTTCCTTTCAAAGACCCAAGACGTAAAAAAGGAACACCCAGGGCAATTCTTGCAGAAGTATTGTAAATTCAAGTAGGAGGGAATCTGCTTATTATATTGAGCTCACACCTGAAAAGGAGATCAAGTTCCTGAGAGAAGACTGTCCTTTTTATTCTATGTTGTCCATGTCATAAACTGATCTACCTAGAAGACTAATAAATGCATTATGTTAATATTATGTCACCTGTTGCAATCCCTTCAATGTTGCTTTGTTGATCCGATAGACCAATTTTAGGCGGCAAGACAAAATTTTAGATTAATCGTTCATCAACTGTTTACTGTATTATCACCACGTTGAAATTTTATCCCGAACAAGAGTTTTATCAACTATTTCCAAGAACTCAAACTTTAGAAAATGCAATTCCAGATAATACTGGCCTCGTTGTATCATCTGATTCTAACGAATAATAAATGCACCATGTCAATATTAGTCCTTCTGTAACAATCTTTCCAGATTTACTTTCATGTTGCATCGATTTCAAAGATCAAAATGAACTTCCAAGTCACTCGTTTATTAGATACCTCTTAGATATTCCTGATGTTGATATTTCTTGGTAAGGCAATCTCACTTCATCAATGGGATGTTTCGATCAACCATTTCGTCCACCGTTCTCATCAGAGTAAGTTCATACCTTAAAAGGTGCATTTCATAGGGCAAGAAAAGACGAACTTCTGGCATCAAATACATCCTGTGCATCTGCTTTGATACTGCCATCTCATTTTAACGTTTGAAGTATTCCAATTAAATCCAAATAGCATTTTCTCATTATTTTAGAGGAAAATACAAGTCCAGACAAGACCAAATTCCTTTTGTCTTTGACTTTATATATCTTAAAATCTGGTTGGTTGTTTTTGGCATAGTCTAATATGATCCTGATTTGATAAAACATTAAGCCAATTTCATTTGGTCGTTTACGGTTTTAATTTATTTGCTCCAATTATCTGCTACAGCTGATAACTGCAAGTTAACTACCAACTAATTTTGTGTTGCATATTCACCTTTAAGTCGTGCGCTCTTTAACTCGTATGATTAACAATTTGTAGACTTGAATGTTTGTTTTGATTTAATAATTTAAGACTTATACTTGAAATGTAAAGAATCAATGGTCAGTGAATTCCAAGTTAGCAGAACTTCAGGAAAGTTTCACTTTCTTTACAAAAGGCTATATATGACTTGGCGTACAGTCTTGTATCGATCCATTTCGATATAAATGCTTAAAGATACTATGTCTTCAGAGTACAGGTAATATTTTATGTCCACTAAATGAAATAAAACGTGTGCATTTTTTATCCAACGAGTAGCTTCTGAAATGAATAAGAACAGAGAGCAAAACGCGTAAATTATCTTTCGACCAATTTTAAAATCAAGTTCATTTACGGAGTTCCTCAAGGCACTATTTTGAGACCCATATTATTCACATTATATATTACTGAATTTTACGACTTACCTTGCTGTAGAGACATTGTTAGTTAGCTGATGATAATGTTGTATTTTATAAGGATGTTTCCTGGAAGTAGCTGAAAAGGAAAGTTGAAAAAGATTTTGAAATGAGAGATTTTTTAAATTAAAAATTACTTACCATTAATATTCATAAAATGTTTCTATTCCCTTTACTATTATGCCACTCACCTTCCCACTTTTAATGATTTAATGATAGATTGTAGTAAGCTAATTGAGAATAACATCTAAAACTACTATAAAACATTAAGTTTGAAACCGATAAGGAAAAGACTAGTAATCTTGGCATCAATCAGGATTTGCAAGTGTAATCCAATGCAGGTCGGGGTGTTTGCTCGCTGAGTAGTTATTTTTTGCAAATCCTATTGATTAATATATCATTATATTATATACAGTAACCTGCTGGAGGACCACCATTGTGTCAAAAACGGTTTTGTTTTTACTTATAGAATTATCCTTGTTCTGAGTATTGATTTAAAAAAAATATATATAAAAGTGAAATCGTCGTTGAACATTTTAATTTGAATACCTTGTATATGCACTTCTATGTTTATAAATGACTTTGTTTAGGCTTTACACAAGCATAATAATAACAAACATATCTAAATTGATATACTTATATTGATGTTTCATCTCTAAACATGTTATTATTAAATTCATTGGACTTTCTTTAAAACATGATGAATATTGGATTAAAAATTATAAAATTCAAAACGTCTAAAAACAAATAATTAAAAAAATTTTTTTAACTCACCACACAATTCATTCATTATGGTCACCAATTAATTTTAATTTTAGAAATTTGTTTCTTATGGTTACATGACAGTTTATTAATTGTAAAATGTAAGTTCAAGTAAATAAATTTGTTTTGCGAGATTAATCGTCCACCTGATGAGCTTGTTATAGCGAAAGAATATGTATGTATGTATTGTCGACTTCGTTTTTTAATTGGTGACCATAATGAATGAATTTTGGGGTGAGTTAAAAATATTTTTTTAATAATTTGTTTTTAGACGTTTTGAATTTCATAATTTTTAATCCAATATTCATCATGTATTAAAGAAAGTCCATTGAATTTAATAATAACATGTTTAGAGATGAAACATCAATATAAGTATATCAATTTAGATATGTTTGTTATTATTATGCTTGTATAAAGCCTAAACAAAGTCATTTATAAACAATGCATATCAAGCAAAGAAAGATGATTGTAAAATAACACTTCTATGTGTTTATATAAAAACCATGAAATTGTAATCGCCCGCCTTGGAAATAGTTATCTCAGTCGTTAAAGCTGTGTGTACGCTAGTTATACATAACAAACATAAATAAGGTTTTTACTAACATTTTTAAATATGTATCACACAATTACTGGGCATAACGAATGTACTCTAATGATATCTCGTTGTGTCGCATGGCATTGTACTAACGCTCGTAAATTTTACTGTTTTACACTTGGAATTAATACCATAGTACACATAAAGTAGATTAACTGAATTGATATTTTACCAATAAAATATGTTTATTATTCAACCAGGTGCCTCAAATAAAAGTATACGCTGCATCAGCAGAGAACACAGAAATATATATAAATGATAATATGCAAATGTTTGTAATTCTGATATAATTTATTTGTATCTGGTTCGTCAAGACTCAATTATCAGTCATCAAATGTAGAAGAATCGGTAGCGATAATCTTAGTTGGATCAAGTCATATCGAATATAATTTTTCTGTTAAAAAATTTATTTGTGATGTACTTTGGTTTTCACTCAGATCTGCCAAAGGTTACTGTGACGCCTGATATTGCAAAAATAAGTATTCCATAATGCGGATAGTCAGAATTTGCATTTTTAACTTCCTTTATAGTTCTATTATCCCCCATGAATACAACAGTCACGGGTTGAAGAATTTGCTAGTCTATTTGTTGTTGTCTCTTTTTTATTTAATATTGCCTGTTGGTATTCGCTGACCCTACTTAATCTTGAAGACGGTTGGACCAATTTCAATGAAATTTACTGCGTCTGCATTCACGTCAAGCACATTAATGCATGTCATTTGAAATAAAGTGTGTATAAAAGAGACGCTACGCGCCCCAGTTTTAAAGATTAAGGTCGGATTCTCATACAAAAAATATAATAATATGTGTTGTACTTACTTCCTTCTTTTAATGATTAAATTAAAAATGAAATCGGAACGGAAGGCCTTCCGTATTTAAAAATAACGAGTGACAATTTGATATATCATTAAAAATAGTTGCTGGTGTATGTTGATGCAGTTATGCCACGGAATACTTTTACTGCAGACTGGATCGTCAAAAAAGGTCATCATTATATTGCGAATGAGGTTCCACACATGCAATATTGAGAAAAGGCGTTGAGGAAGGAAAGAAATAACTTAAAATTCACATTAATTAATGGCTTTCCGCATGACGATGACGAATATCATAAAGGGCGAAAAGGATTGGAAATTTACATATACCGACCGAACTGAATTATTAATGTTGTGTATTGTGCACCGAATTTTATTTTTATTACTTGCTAAATTGCCTGAACTAAGAACCTTGAACCTGAACACGCAGAACTGGCTGAAATAATTTATGATCATAAGAAATATTGTATTTTACAGTTCTAGTGTAGTAGTGAACATGTGAGCCTTCTTATGCAATTTATTAACAATAATAAACCCTAATTGATGAGGGTGTTTTATATTTCATTTCAGAGCGTCATTGTTCTCAATCTCCATATACAGTGTTTCATTAAAAAAAATTAAGGTTATGCAGAAATATTCTTTTCCGATGTTCATTTGTTTTTTCTGACAACGAGTTCTAAAAATATGAAGTAAAACATAAATCTTTTGTTTTTACAATTTTTTAACTAATCGCTAACTAACTATGCTCTCGACTTGGTTGGCGAAACATTCGTCGATGTTCGATGTTCCCATATTAAATGAAAGTCAAATCTAGTGCCACTCCAAATGCTTCTGCTTTAAACTTTTCTATTTTGGCAGTTGCATTTACATTGGAGTTACGCTCATGCATTACACAATGGTCAGATCCGTGTTTACTTTCGGACATAATAGGAAGCAATCCAGCTTTTATTTATTGCACACTTTAAACTTCTGACTGCACTACGCTGATGTTAAATTAAACATTAGAGCCACATATAATCACCGTATCACCCAACCAGGTACTATTAACCTAAATAAGTAAAGTAAAAACGTTTTAGGGCGGCGCAAGGAAGAGTACACTAATTCAGAAACTTGTCTTGTTTTAAAGCAGTAACGTCGCAATGTGAAGTTGTATGGTTTGTGTCGGTAAGAAACGACGGTGTCAGCAGTGGTAGTTACTATGTAAATGAATACTCAGTTACGTTAGTTAGTATTTAATAAACATATTCGCAGTTTTACAAAAAAATACATCCTTGATAATGCCAATTTAGCTAACAGTCATTGGGGAAAGTATTCTGTTTTAGTGAAAGTGTCATAAGATTCTCAATCCTTTATCAATTAGAATATTGATTGCTTAAACACAAAATTGCTTTTCATATAAATTAATTCATTAGTTTTTGGATTGTTAATTTTCGGTACAGAAATAATTTTTATATTTATATTTACGTATTTATATAATAAGATAGGCGACTCGGTTGTTAACAATAATTAATTCATTTCATGCTTAGGGGAGATTACGAGACATAAACACATATCATATTGTTATTTTCTGTAAATTAAAAATATATTTTTCCAAAGAAACAATCAACGAGAAAACAAAAGTACTCACATTTTCAATTAAAATTTTTAAACAAATAATGTCATATTTATTTATTTTGTACGTATTTATATTAAACAAGGTATCCGTCAAATGTAAATTACCGTAAAAATCAATAAACGTCTGGTTACCTATCTCTTACTTCTCGATGGCTTGGCTGAATTTATTATGCAGAGTCTAGGGATTCATTGTACTTAGTAAAATAATTAGTGAACTTACATGGAGCAGAATTTAATTAGGTTTTGAATTTCATTTAAAGATAATTAAATCTGCGAATAATTTAAAGCTTTGTAATAACTGCAAACATACTTCGTACCTATAATGAACAAATTAATAGTCTTATTTGGTATCGTGATTAAAGAGAAAATGTTCAAATGTTAAACTGGTATATTTTCACACTTTTAGTGGAGTCACCTTACAGCTTAAAAATCTGCAATGTGTTAACATAACTGTTGAGTTATCATATCTTCAGGTATATTTAGAATCATCAATGCGGCTTTCATTAGAGACAATTAACGCGGATCATCTCATAAAATTACACTTATGTCAAATTAGGTAATCAAGAGAAATGGAGAATCCCAGGCAACTTTAGATATCCTAGGCATTTAGTGAAATATAACAAATTGTCTTCCTATGGCCTGTCAGTTCAGTTGCGCTTATTGCAGAAACGCTCTCTACCACCTCTGGTGTTCCATAAGCATTATTTCACTTTCACATTAACGACTTACTCCCAGTTTTGCTCAAGGTAGTACGCTCCATGCAAGCACATCCTTTTAAAGATTAATTCGACCGATTCCTACTCCCCCATTTGATCACATTTATCCTATACGTAATGCAAAAAGAAGGAAAAAGGAAAAAGGAAACAGGAAGGAGGAAGGAGGAAGGAGGAAGGAGGAAGGAGGAAGGAGGAAGGAGGAAGGAGGAAGGAGGAAGGAGGAAGGAGGAAGGAGGAAGGAGGAAGGAGGAAGGAGGAAGGAGGAAGGAGGAAGGAGGAAGGAGGAAGGAGGAAGGAGGAAGGAGGAAGGAGGAAGGAGGAAGGAGGAAGGAGGAAGGAGGAAGGAGGAAGGAGGAAGGAGGAAGGAGGAAGGAGGAAGGAGGAAGGAGGAAGGAGGAAGGAGGAAGGAGGAAGGAGGAAGGAGGAAGGAGGAAGGAGGAAGGAGGAAGGAGGAAGGAGGAAGGAGGAAGGAGGAAGGAGGAAGGAGGAAGGAGGAAGGAGGAAGGGGGAAGGGGGGAGGAGGAAGGAGGAGGGAGGAAGGAGGAAGATGGAAGAAGGAAGAAGGAATAACGAAGAAGGAAGGAAGTAAGGAAGGAAGAAAGAAGGAAGGAAGAAGGGAAGAAGGAAGAAATGAGAATAGAACAAGGAAGGAAGAAGGGAGGAAGAAGGACGGAAGAAGAAAGTTATTCAATTTAATGACATTACTTAATATATTAATTGATTTAGTTATTAGTAAACTTTACCTCAAAAATATGTTATTATTATTATTTTGCCATTTAGTCCTGCTTGATCAAACTGCGCTTTTAATCATTCCTTGAAATTAATTAATGGCATGAAACAAAATGTCTTTTTACAACAATTTAATTAATTGTCTTTGCAACAAATGTATAAATTTTATAATTTTAAACAAATATGCTGATAAACTGATTATCCTAATTTGTTGGTTAACTGCAAGTTAAGAGCGTGAAATAGTCAAATGACCTTGATCTGTGGTACCACACAGTGCAATAAAAACCGCGATGTAAGTAGTAAATTTGTATATCAGAAGTAGCATTTCTTAAATATTTCTTAAACTTCGCCTTTAAACGTTTTGGTAATTTTTCGTCAAATTGCAATATTTTTAAATGTTGATTCTGCATTAAAATTGCAGAGGCTAATTTGGAGGTAATGTATCATCTATAGACCAGTACAGAGTATAAAGAGCTTATTAAAATTAAGGTTCAAAAGGAGTGACTCAGCAACATATGCTGCCAAAAAAATCTCATAAATAGTAATGGATAGATGAAGAACGGGTATTCCGCTTACGTTGTCATATGTGGTCGAGTTTTTAAATTGTATACTAGGATAGATATAATGGCCAGGGTAATAATTACAAAAAATGTGAATTATTTTTCAAATCGATTTAATTAACTCTGCATTTTTTACTACACACAAACTTATTTCTTTGCAAAGCTGCCTTATAGTAAAATAAATGGCTATTGTTTTAAAAAACTACAAGGCCTTATATTCACCACAATCTCTTATTTTATTAACATTAAAAACATTTCAATTCAAATGCACTTCCCTTGAACAGAAGACTCTTAAAGCATAATTCTACGTCTCTCACTAAATGGCCAAACTCCTTGAAACCCTTTATTGCTTTTCTTAATGGGTTTGCTTTTATACAAATTCACAGTATATTTTCGTTTTCCTATCTAATTCAAAATATAGTTAGTTAGACCCGATTTTTTGCTAAAGGAACTGTGCAAGCTCAGTTTGCGTTAGGTAAACATCACATTTTTAACACTACCTTTAAGCAAGATTAAGTTAGGCTGGTTTATTTATGTCACGCTACTCTAAAGGGATTTATATACATAAATCTGCTCGTATGCCCTGGCACGCCACTGACGCCTTGTTTAACCCCAGCAATACCAAGTCGTCGTAACACTCGCAGTCGTCACTATGCAAATATATCCTATCTACATACATAGTAATCCGACACGGTTATTCTACCTGATTAATTATTACTTTACGTCTTCTCTTTGACGACACAGTCGCTTAAACTTAATGGTGTACATGTGTCAAGTTTTTGTGACAGACCCTGGAGTTAACAAATTGAGGAAGGAAACTTACTTAAAGATAGAAGACATAATATAGTACATAGTCCTTTGGCATAATTTATTTCTTGATTAAATTTACCCTTTTTGCGTTCGAGGTACATAAAATTATCACGTCAATATTACAGATACTGGGAATCGTATTCTCGCACTTGGTAATATTATATCAATAGTGAAATAAATTGAACAAAATAGTTGAGCTTCATTAGCTACATTTATTATATCGTGTAAATATATGCAACTTTATTAGCATATTAGATTATTACTTTGAATTAAATTACCCAATGTTAACCAAACTGCACAGCAATATGCATAATAATAAAGACTCGTCATAGATGAAATAAATATTAGCTGCTAATTTGAAAAATTTACACTTTCAGAAGCAAGGATTTATGTATGTAGGCATATAGTTAAAACAAATCATGATTATTAAGAGTAGAAAAGGGCATTAACTAAACCTTTAAGTAAAAAGAAATTTTAATGGAAGAATACATAATGCACGGCTTTAAAGCAAACATTTTAAATATTTTAAGTATTTTGCAGATTATAATCAACAGATCTCTTATTTAGCCCTGCATAAAAAGTTCATTAAATATGAATCAATTTTAATGCCAAGCTTTGGACTGCATAATTAATAAGGTATTATTTCGTAGTATACAGTATATAAAACATTAACTAAAATAACCTTAGAATCCTAAAAGTACCTAAAGGAGATCATTTTACAAAATATAAATAAGTAAGGTATTTATCTGTTACGCAATTTGTTTTACTTTCAATTTCGTAGTTGATAGTTCTATTCAAATTATTATAATTTTGAGTCAGTTTTTAATTTTCTAATGAATTTGATCTAAAAATGCTAACCTCCTTTCAGATAAAGTTTTCCTCTAAATTCACACATCTTAGATAATAAATATTAAATACCGGAATTAAACAAATAATATGAGGAAATATTGTCATGTATTTTAATTAATAAAAAATTATATTTAATACTTTAAAAAGAAAAATTCAAAGTTGTTCATATAGAACTTCACCCTGAATAAAAGCAGCAAATAACTTACTTTAAATAAATAAAAAAGGTTTAAACACATAGTTAAAGGATACCACTCCGAGGAAACTCATCTTCGTTGCAGAAACACCTGTTACGGGATAGCAGTGAGACGGTCCTCCAAATGTGGCTCGTACCACCTAAAACAGTAAATTAAAACCACAAGAATGATAAATAAAATAACATTAACCATCAGAAAGATAATATTAAACAAGTTAATTAAATCTCTAGTGTCAAATAAGCAACAATTAATAAAGAATGAGCAAGGTTGTAGTTTTATCTAGCGAAAAGACTAATGTAGAAAAACGTAATTAAATTTTATGTAAAACTGATCGTCTATGCCACAAGGATAGACACATTGTAACTTAAAATCGTAGAAATGTGTAGTGAAGTGAAAGCTTAAAATATAGTGCTTCATCGTAGCCAAGAACGGCAAGTGAAATTGTGTTTTAACGAAATGTGACATATTGGATATGTATAGATAGGTCATGAGACCCAGAGTTCAAAATTGATACGATTTGCACAGCAAAATTACATATAAGAAAAATATTTCCAAAAATACAAACCCAAAATGACAGTTTGGCATCTAGTATCCTCAAAGAAAAAAGAATTCAGGATCACCATGGATACAGAAAAAAAAAATAAAGTTGTTGAAAAACCAGCTCCAGAGAGGCGTCACGTATTTGAATTTGTTCCTGAAAATAAATTAGAAAATTGTGTTAAAATCGAGCAAAAGTAGAAGTTAATCACTACTTACCAGCTAAAATAAATAATTTAATAAAAGTTGGACGAGATCAGGAGAAATCAGGTACTTACATAGCATATAGTGGAGGACTTAATCATATAAAATAGTCTTGATTAATTGTGGAAAAGCACATAATATCGAATAAGACAGCCATTTTACCACGGTCAATGAATTTTAGTGAAGGCCGTAGGTTTATAAATTCGTCAAAATTCATAGAATATAAAATCCAATAGACTGCTCATCCCTGATAAGACAAGAAAAGGGAGACATTTTCTTTTGAACCATAAAATTTAAGAATTTCATTTGTTAATAGTTTTAATATAGAAATAAGTTATCGCAGGCTTTTAGCTTAAGTATTTTTCACCAAATTTGTTGATATAAATGAATAAATGTTGTTAAATTGAAATCTACATACGTCTAGTTTGATAAAACAACAGATTCTGCTCATTCTAACATTATATACAGTATCCGTGCTTTAGTGAGGGCAACATCTGCGAGTCTTGCTAAAGAAATGCACGATTGAGGCATAACCAATTCAAATTCAATAATTACAGGTCCCTGCACTTCATGCAATACCAACTTTTAATTAAAATACAAAACATATAAAGAACTAAATTTTCATTTATTAATAAAATTTACATAAGATAAAGAATTCGAAAGGTAAGTTTCTCCCTAAGAAAGATCCCAAGGAGACCCTGAAAAAGAAAACAAGAATTATAGAAACCTGAAAGTAAGTTATTCGCTACGCGCAGTACACACGGTCGTTTGTCAACGCAGTAGACTGGTCGCTGTGTAGCAGGCGCAAGTATTAGTATTTTGCATGAGTAGTACGGGTGGACCAAGTAAAAAAAGGTCACAATTCTAATAAACTAGTACAGAAATTCTAAAGTTAAATTAAATCACTATATTTCTTAAATAAAATTAATACTAAAGACATGCTCTTTAAAATATTCTTAAAACTAACATGCAATAAATATTAAATTAATAAATACCACCTACCTTTTAATAATTTAAAATAATCAAACAAATAATAATTCAATAAATTAAATAAAAAATTAAATATATACAAAAATTTCCCCTACCATCACAAATAATTTGGCTCCGAACGCGGGACCACCACAAATAAAGTGGCATACAACGTGGGGCACAGAAAGACAAAAATAATAAAATAAAATAAAATAAAAAAAAAAATATATATATATATATATATATATATATATATATATATATATATATATATATATATATATATATATATATAATTTCCCCTATCACTACAAACAATTTGGCGCCCAACGTGGGGCCAAGCAAACGAATATAGATTAAACAATTAACATAAATAAATAATTATCCCCTATCACTACAATATCTAAATATAACGGCAGCGTCCTGAACACTTAAATTTTCAGGCGCCTGTTACAATTGCAATAGAAATAGGAGAGTAGCTATAAACAATATAACGGTTTGTTAAGAAGGAACAGAGACAGGGTATGTATCTTGATATGCACATTAACATCACCTCCATTCTAACATGTAACAATTCAGCTACTCGAATATGAATGCATATACATTAGGGCCTATATTCAAAACCAATATTTCCTGTTCTAATCCTTTCAGCACTACCACCAGAAGTTAGCAGTTAATATTTTACTAGTTCGTGGCAAAACCTGACAGCTGGTAAAATTCAGGTTAGCTTGGAGCATAAAACCCAAGCATAATTAATAAAACCAAATGAAGATGTCAAGTGAGACAATTTGCTACTAAAATACTTTCTAATTGTTAAAAAAAAACCTTTTCCAGCAAAACTTACTGCTCCCATATTCCAATACAATTAACGAAATATATTGGCAGTGTACAAAATTTGATTCTCGTTTTCCATCATCAAATAAATGGTGAGGAAATTCATCACTGGAAATTTCGCTCGCCATAGAAGTAACAAATAATCTTATCTTATACTGCTGACCAAACAAATTAACAAACATAGAGTATTTCTGTGTAATTCTATAGATATATGGTGTGAATAGAAACACGGGGCATATTGTGTTGAGATATAAATGGAAAAATACATATAAATTGTTGCTGTGCTTTATGATTATTTCATGCACAAGCGCTTTGGATTCGGGATAAATGGGGTTTTGTCTGTATTATTGAATATAAATGCTATTTCCCCGTTTAAATTTATATTCTTGAAAACTATTGTTTTCGAATACATTTAAATTTCAAAGAAATGATTTATGACATCATTTTCATATTTGAAACGTGTACAAATATTGCCTGTTAAGTCCCAACGAATAATGTAAATCCACGAAAACCCTTCACAGAAACACGAAATTTACGAGGGAAAGTTTTAAGTTTGGTTTATTTAATTCTAATTCCGAGCGCAGATGATTTATTAATTTTGTACGTTAAAGTTCAGATATTTTTACAAAGTAAGCCGCGGTAATATCGGAAACTCTTTCAGATATTCTCAACCTTTGGAGAGTTAAGTAAAGTTTAATACAATTCACGTGGACTATCTGCATATTAAAATCGGATTCATTTTATAACTGTGATCTAGGATTTAGATAATTGGGGTGTCCAGCATTAAGAACATGATTTCGTAATAGGATAGACCCAGTTTAGATATCATGTAGATTAGAATTATCAAGAGTGTGACGCTCTTTTTACCTAGCTGTACTGTTTGCAACTTACTATCTGCATGCAGTACTTTCCAGCTTTGTAACACTTTTTAATACGGAATCTCTTTGTTATTAAAGTGCAAGGATCAGCACTTTCTGACTTATCGGGGTGAGAACGCTAGCGCAGGCAGCGGAGAAGACACTTCCTTCTGTCCAGGGGTCTAGGATGACTGTCTTTAATCGAACTGGACAATTTTCCAAACACGTTAATTAGAGAGAAATATCAGAAATGATAACATATTTATTAAATGCAATCGACATTTGTAAATTAATTAGTTAATAGACATTTATAAGTTAGTGATTTAATTGACAGTTATAAAACAAATATGGTAGTTGTGTACAATTTACTGGTGAAAAATAGCGCGAGCTGGCAAGCAAGGGTCTATAAATATTATTAAATTTCGTTCCGGCGCGGCGGTCCGAGTTTGAGTATCGACGGAGCCATAGTTTTTTTTTTTTTGTTTTGGAATTGGAGCATTGTCCATTAGCCAATTACAAAATTTTTTTTTTTATATTTTCAATTACCTAACCTTACAACCTAACATAAACAAAATCCAATTCAGAAACGAAGGAATATCGACAGTTGCTAACGCGGAGAAAAGCAGTAGGCTAGGGCGAACAAGAGGATCTCCAATAAGAGACCCAAAATATCGAAGCGCGTTCAATAAGCCACAGATATTCAGTAGTAATAGTTTCCAGATTAATAAACGCCGATAACTACTACCTCATATGCTACCAAGGAAGTTTATTTCATTCTTGCACGAAAACAGCGATTTAAATCATACACTGGGGCTAGACATAACCACCATGAACAGGACAATGAAATGATTTTGCCCGCGTATGACAAATCCACGTATTAAGGTATAGTCACTAAGATTGAGCTTGACCACCATGAGCAGGATAATGAAAGACTCAACCGGTAACAAAGGGAATGAAATTGCGAGCTCTGATTTGATTAAGTCGTTCAACAAAACGTAGGCACTTACAAGTGACACAAATCTAGAATATCTATGCCTATTTGAAGGTGGCACGGATTAATTGCGGCGGACTACGCTGTGTTCTTACCAAGATTGTTTTCGGTAAAAAAATATTGAACGGAGCGGAGTGTTGGAGTTATTCTTCAAAAATTTACAGTTAATGCTAAGGAGATGATATCGACAACTCGACAGATATTCAGGTTTCAGGTTCAACGGCGCGAGCACCAAAAGGTTCTTTTAAGTCCTTTTCCAGGAAATTTATAATAAATTTAGCTGACATATTTCGAATGCGCGTTCAAGCTGCATATTGAATTAGAACGCGTGACTAGGACTACAGACGTTACAAGTCCAAGCGTATTACATAATTTTCAACAATTACTCGGATCATCTGTAAACGGAAATGTGTTGCTTGCAATTTTTAGTCCATAATGCAAAAAGAACCGGATTAAAACAGACACGGATTAATATCTTAACAAGTTTTAGTAACTAATGATTTTTCTTCCGACTCGGTCATTACTTTGAACAATTTACGGATTTTAGCTATACCGGAGATTATCGGAAATGAATCTATCAATTTACTGCTTGTTTACAGGAGGCTTTTACAACTCAATGTTAACTAAATCAGGACTTCAATAATAACAGAGGCTACAGGGTGTACCCAAATGACGGAAATTAAAAAAAAAAACAGACAATCCTTGACGGAAAAGATCACTTCGTTATAACAGTCGGAGTTTAATTTTGTTTACAGATAAATTCACATTGTGCATTTTCTGTTTATTTTCACCATTGACAGATGGCATATTTTACTATATGGATTGATTTTATTTTGTGGTAATGGTGGTGGACGTAGTACTAGTAAATTCAGAGACGCATGACGAATGTACAATTCTCATCTACCCTGCTTTCTCTTCAACCATTCATTTCATTTGCTCTGTTTTTTTAATCTCTTCGATATTGTAATGAGGAAGTTGTGAACATTTAGAAAAGACATTTCTCTGAGTGTTTCTTGTTTCAACAATCTAAACACCTGACACTGACTCAAAACTGTTGAATTTTTTCAATCTGTTCTAAAGCTTGGGCGTTAGAAATCTCCATCATCAACTGCCATTATCTTAAATTTACAGAACTTCAGTTATATGGATCTAAGTCTTTTAGTTCCAGCCAATAATTAAATCAATCATAATTCGTTTAATGCAAGCACATTTGTAACCACATCTCCAATATATCCTGAATGTCTTGGGAAGCAAACGTATGTTAATATCAACTGATTATCAGATATCTCTTTGCTCCATACTCTTTCTTATTTCTTTGTTGTTAACTTAACGTGTTGTTAGTGTCTCGTCGTCATTAGGATCTTTGCTAACAAGATAATCGAAAGACAGAAGAAGGTCCAAAAACTTTTCTACAAATATGGTCTGCGTCTTGGTAGAGCTATTGGTATATATATATTTCACCAGAGAGTTCATATTTCATTCCATCCAAACTTGCATGGGAGACTGATAGCATAATCCTTCGCAACCTTAGTTAATATTATTTTGTTTGCTTTGTATTGGGAGTCAAATGGAAACTTGTCTGGTAATTCGACAATCCCTGCGTTGCCTTTCCATCGCCAACTGCTCAAAATACCATATCGTCCCCAAAAAATATTGGATTCTTCTTCATTATGTATGCATCCTGGACTTGAGATGCTCTAGTTCTTTGTCAGGGGTCGGTCTACATAATATATTACTAATCACGCGTTAAACAAAATGATAAACAGTACTCACACTTTCCTTGACTATTCATATAGCTTCCTGCTACCATTAACAGCTCTGGGGCCCCAGGAAAACCATCACAATTCTTTTTCAAACACGCCAGCAATCTGTACCGACCTTACTTCTACATCGTTCATCGGGCACTTGCTGATGCGCGCACTTGTCGCTTCAGTCTATTCTCCCCACTGTTTTGACTCTACAGTGGCGGAGTCATAAAATCGCGCACCACAGGCTAGTGGAATCTTTCTCAATAACCATCATTTAAAGGTGCCTTTTGTGTTTATAATGGACTGTCTGAACATCAATTAAATGAATATAGAGCTTATTCTTATTCCAGCCAATAACCGAATCAGCAATAATTTGTCCAATCCAAGCCTGTTTGCAATCACATCTTCAATTTCTCTGGGTTTATCCTAACGTATGGAGTTTGACCAAACTTCTTTTAAAGTCATCTGGATAGATTTATTTTTGCTCTATATTGTTGCCTGTTTCTTATTTAAATTATTATCCAGATGAAAACCACAACAAAATGGTTGGAATGATAAGAATTCATAATAATCATCTTAGTAGAGAACCTTGAATCTCTTTCTACCTACAAAGAGTTAATGTTCCATCCATACAGGCTACATGCAAGTCTCTCTCTAGTTATTCTATTTTTAACTTTTTTATTTCTTTTACATATTGGGTTGGTGGGATTTTCTCCAACACCTATTATTGAAATGTTGAATGAGTCTAAGCCTTTGAATCAATAACCAAACGAGCCATGGTTTGTTCAATGCAAACCTGTCCTTCAATATCTTCTGAAACTCCAATGTGTGAGAGTTGCCTTTTTCTAAGGAGCAGATCTCTTTCAAAGTCACCTGGTCATATATGTTTCCTCAATGGTGTTTCATATTGAGAGTCAACTTTCATTTCTGCTCGTTCGATGACTTCGGCTTGGTCTTGTCATATTCGAGGTCGAGTGTTATGAGATAAGCTACAATAATATCTCTCTCTCTCTCCCTCGACAGGAGTTATGAGAGAACTGTGTAAGTTGACTTCGGTGTGCCTTCTATTTCCAGGTAGTATCATTTTTTGACCTTGATTTCTTTACTCCGCTCTGCTTTTAGGATGTAGTGGTTTTATTTACGCTTAGTCAGTGTTTTTTCTAAAATAAGAACTATTTTGGCCTATTTTCAGACCAATGAAACTTATCCTATTACTACAGTAGCCTGTAAATTCTATTTATTGAAGAACTCCACAGCTCTTATCAAAAGTTTATAATTATAAGTACTTGTTAATGTGTAATATAAATTTACTTCCTATGGTTGGGGAAATAAAATATTAATGATAAAGAGCACAATATCCACCAATGAACTGGATCTATGATCTAAGAAAATGGTAATGGTTTATAGCGCCCTAATTAGTGCTTAAATAAATTGCCACTAATAAATTTTTTCCAATGATATTCCTTCATATTCATACTATGCGATCACTATTTCTTTGACTCTAAAACTCCAAAATTAAGATTTGAGAACTAAATATACATTCATATGAAGTTGATCATGTATATAGTTGGAACCTTTGAAGTAGCTCTGCTTCTAAAGTAGTTTTCATTGAACGCCAAAACGCTGAATGAATACTCGACTCGCATTTCTTTAACCAAGTTGGTCAGGAGAAGATTAAAACTGGTTTTATCACCTACTGATGATACCAAATTGGTGGGTGAAATACTGTTCAGTATTCGGTGCTTTAGTGTTCATTGAAACATTATTTTTAAATTTGACATTTTTCTTCAAATATTATCAAGAGAAAGAATAGAATAAATTCAATTATCGAGTCCATAAATAATATATTTAATATTTCCTAAACGTAGAGCATTGGTTTTTATGCTATTATAGTTATATATTACGGTTCATAAAAGATGTGTTCGGCCGGTTGTTTTGCGGTCTGGAAAGAACATTGGACTGGTGATTGCGAATCGCCATCCCGGGGCGTCGGAGGTATTTCGGCTACCTAAGTTTTACAATAGCTACTTTATACCGGAAAATCACATTTGGCGAGCGAAACTGGCTGAAAACAAACGCTAGGTCGTTTCTATTTGAGCGGAAATCGAGGGAAATCCACAGACGAAGCCTCTGGGACGACGTTGTTGTGATTTGTGTGGTCGCAGGCGGCCGTCAAAAGATTTATTATTCCTAAACTTCTGCAACTTGAGGGGTGCAACTTGTTCGCTTTATTAAAGTGTTTCTGTCTATTATAAGTCCCGGAAAGCTATTTCAATTTGCCCCTAATTCACTGGATTACTTTGTTAAATATCGATTATAACATTTTTATCTGCGACCCAGAATAAATCTACACAGCAGATTAATATTTATATAAGAGGCTTTATTATTTAGAACTCAGCGTTAAAAAATATTCGATTCCAACATTTGGAACTAATAATAATATCTTATCTTTTCCATAGTCATTTTTACTAAACCCTAAATTCGGAATATCTCAACGAGAATCAAGAAACGTCTCTTGTACTGTGGATTAATGTATGCAAAGTGCAGTTATAAGATTAGTGCATAAAAAGGGCATACGGATAAGCCTAATTCTGTCAGAAAGTTGCTATATCCCTCTTTATATTGTGGCGATAATACATAGTATTACTGAATAATAGATACTATATTCTGGTGGATATGAATCATCGGCATAATACTTAAAAACAAATCCGACAGACATCAATATTTTTCGAATTGTAATTCTGTTTATCAAACGCTTTTAAAATAAACATAAGTATGTATACGGATTAATAAAGTAGACCCAGAGCATTGTAATGCGGCTCACCAAAAACCAGGATTTACCAACCAAGCCCACAAATTCCCGCAGTCGCATTACAGCTTGTTATTTGGAGTTTTATTTTCGATATGGAAGTGATTCAATGCAGGATTTAATCAGGTTAATCCACGTAAATAAATATTTGTGTATATTTTATTTCAATCTGTTTGTAAAGTTAAATCGTTCATTATTTAAATTTAACATTATTCTCTGTTTCGTATGTTATGTTTTAAATAAACAATTAAATGTAATTGATTAGTCATTAATTAATACCAGTGGCACGTTTCTGAGACTATATCTGTATTTGGTGCACCTAGTTGCGCTTGTAGATATTAAACTGGCTGTCGTACACAAGAACGACTTTGATAAATAAAGAAATAAGACAAAGAAGAAGAAGAAGAACAAGAAGAAGAACAAGAAGAAGAAGAAGACGAAGAAGAAGAATAAGAAGAAGAAGACGAAGAACGCATCAATAACATCAGTCACCAAATAATGTGGAAGCGACGGGGTTGCAAAATTTTTCTAATTTATTCGATGTGTTTTATAAAGTAGATAATTTGAGAAATATACATTATTTGCTTATTGTGCGTCAAATTTTCAAACCATACTTATAAAGGAAGTATTGTATTAGTTTCCATTGTGTTATTATTTTATCGTTTCAAATTTTCCCAAATAAATTCTTTCATAGGTAAAAAAAGTACCGCTTTAAAATATTAGTATTCGGTAGATACAATATCTGCCTTAAGCTATAAGACAAGAGTCTAGTACCTGTAATGCGGATGCACTAAAATTAAAATAAAACGGTCGTCGAATAAAATCACGAGAAATATTAAACGAACTAACTTCCAGCAAAGTTAAAAGAAATGAATTTCAAATATCTTTCAAACAAAGCAAACAAAGAGAATACCTTTATGTATATAGGGACCTGAAATTACGATTGGGTCTTGGATTTGAATTTTAAATGGAGGTAATATAACGTTAGAAACTACAATCACAATTACCAATAAAAGACAATGTGCAGTAATGCATTGAATAATTCGATTTCAATGGAGGTGCAATTGCAATGCGAACGTTTCCAAGGAATTTGTTTGTAAAATACATGACAGGAAAGAATATTGGTTTCGGATAAAATTAATTTAATTTGATTCTTAAATGACCTTTCCTGGAAATAAAAGTGCCTACATTTTTATCCAGACATTAGACACTATAGTAGTAATACTGTCTTTGTAATGCATCCAATAAATAAATTGCAACTCTTGAAGTAGGTAATGTGGTAGGTAACGTAGCTTATTAAAACATCAGACGCATAACTTCACACACACTTCGAACAAGTTGGATTATCTAGAGATGGTCGAATATTTATCTAAAATATTCTGCGCGGTGAGTAGCCAAGACAGTAGTAGAATTTCTGACACTTTATTAATATGTGGAATTTATCTTAAGATATCCAAGGTTTTACTTAACGATACCAAAGGCAAACTTCACCCTCAAAGGTTTTACCTTAACATATCCAAGGCTTTACATTAAGATATCCATGGCTCTGCCTTAACATACCCCAAGCTTTACTTTAAAATATCTATCGTTTTAAGATCAGTATGCTTGGAACAAATATCTAACGGGGTGGGACGATAGTTTCATCTTTTTACAACTCTGTATTACTGGGTTTGCTGATTCATTATAATTAAGGATTGAGAAATCCAGTTATGTATATGGAACTGGCTGGATAAAATAATTAGCGTCATCTACCGAAAAGTGCACAAAACAGTAATATAATTTATTACATTTTGCTAATATGTGGGATTTATCTTAAGATATCCAAAGCTTTACTTGAAGATACCCAAGGCTTTACGTTAAGCTATTTAAGGCTTTACCTTATATATATCTACCTCAATATATTTAAAGCTTTTGGGATTGGGCTTGGAAAAACATCACAGGGGATGATAAAGTCTTCTTCTTGCAACGGTGTATTACTGAGTTTACTAACAGGTAAATTGGAATTAGAAATTAGAAAACCCAGCTATATGCTGGTTAACAATTTTAAGATTAAAATTGAAGAATCCAATAATAACTGCTGATTTAATATGGACTTATGGCTTGTTGAATTTTGTTATAAAAAATATTTTGCCCCATTTGTTGTAAAGAAGTCAAGGCAGTGATATCATTTCTAAAATTTTTTAATATGTGAGATTTACCTTAATATCACCAAAGCTTTACATTAAGATATCACTAAGCTTTGCATTAAGACATCCATATGGCGTTGCAATAAAATATTTGCAGCTTTTCCTTACCGCACCCAAGGCTGTACATTAGGTCATCCACGTCTTTATTTTAAAGATATCCCAAGTTTTACTTTAAGATACCTAAGTGATTTGATATCAGGAAGCTTAAAAATTAGATTAAAGTATCCACGGCTTTATTTTAACACATATCAAGCTTTATTTTAAGATATCTATCTGTAAAGATAGATTCATTGTAATTAGTGATTGAGAAATTCAGTTATGTATTAGATATACTATGGAACTAGTTGGAAAAAATATTCAGCCTTATCTACAGCAGAGTGAACGAGATATTAATAGAATTTATAACCCTTTACTAATATGTGGGATTTGTATTAAGATATCTTTAAGGCACCCAAGGCATTGCATTAGTATATTTAATGCTTTGCTTTATATAAGAATGTATGGTTTTACCTCAAGGTACATTCTCAAGTGTCTATGGTTTTACCATAAAGTACATTCTCCTTCGTTCAACAGAATACTACTGAGTTTACTAGGATAGATAGGATAAGTAAATTAGAATCAGAAATTAGAAAACCCAGGTATGTATTGCGTAAATTTTAAAACTGGCTCGTTAAACTATTTTAAGGTTAAAGTTGAAGAATCCAATAATGACTACTGATTTAATATGGGCTTGTTGAATTTTTGTATAAAATATTTTGCTCCATTTGTTACAAACTAGCCAAAGCAGTGATGGAGTTTCTAACATTTTGCTAATATGTGGATTTACCTTAATATCACCAAGGCTTTACTTTAAGATATCAAAAGTTTTGCATTAAGATATCCATGGCTTTGCATTGAAATATTCAATTCTTCTTTAGACTTAAGATTGAGAAATCCGCAACTTTTCTTTAACATATCCCAACCTTTACTTTTTAAGATATCTAAGTCGTTTGGGACCAAGTGTCCTTAAAACAAACAACGCAAAATATGAAAATTTCTCCCTCTTGTAACGGTGTAAACTGAGTTTACTAATAAATTCATTATAACTAGAAACTGAGAAATTCAGTTAAGTATCAGGTAAATTATGGAACTGCCTAATTACGTGAATTATCTAATTAGAGTGGTTATTGTTTCCCCATGAAACCTAGAAATCATTTCACAATAATTTTCGTAAAAATAACAATAATTAAATATTTCTTTAAATTTAAATGTGTCCGTACAATTATTGTACCTATCCAATAGAATAATTTCAGTTATTTTTATGTAGCGACAAGTTTAAGGGAGATATAATTGTTTTATTTATTTTTATTTCGTAATTAAATTTTTAGTAAAACTTTAAAACTGTTAATTTTGTTACGCAAGGGTTGACCCCATAATACTATGTTTACCTATGCATTATAGAGATCGAATTGATCACAGTTTCTGCTGAATTCTCCAACATGGCCCAATACTATTATATAAAGCCTCTTGAGAACCATTAATCAAAATTTTCCCAAGACGACCCGTAGGTCACTATATATTATTTTATGGTAGTTGCCAGGATTTGTGGATCTCATTTAATTTACAAATGATAATGATGCCATTATAGTTACCTAACCATTTCCTATTTAATTCAAGGTTGAACATTTTTCCTTTGTACCTTCTTGTAAAGAATAAAATAGAAATTGGCGCAGCAATAACGAATGTTATATACAGGTTATTTTTCATTGTATAGAGAAAATAATTTTTTCTTTCTCACTTGGAGTGGGTAGTGAGCTGGACAATTAACGGACTGCGCCAATTACACAAAAATGGAACGAAACAGGAAACAAAATTGTTGCAAAAAGGGACGTTATAATGAAACAAAACAGGCATTACTTGATAATTGAGAGGGTATATAATTTTAATGATGCTCAGAGTATTGGAACGGGAACATGACCAATTAAATTTTAATTTCGTGTTCATTGGAGTGCAGCTTAATATTAAAGAACTAGGTGGAAGTAAGTCTGTGTCACATAATGATATAGTTTCAAAGTGGTAACTTAATTTACAATAATGCCTTAATAGTTTTGTCAAACTTGAGTGTCGTAGATGTTATAGTCATGCGAAGAAAAATTATTAATATAGTAAAAGTGATATCTACAAGCACAACTAAGCTGAAACAGATAGCTAAAACTAAACAGGATGCTAAAAATAAAATAATTTCTACAAAATTACTTTAAATAAGGCAAATATTTGGAAAAATACATACCAAGATGACATATTCCTATCAAGAGTTCTTTGACGGAGGAGATTTTCTGGCAGTACCTTGAAAACATAAACAAAGGAGATTTATTATTGAGCAAGCAGAAGAAGCATCCCTATGTCCATACCGCTTCTAAAAGAGGAATAAAAATTTAAAGAAAATCGTGCAGAATATATAAAACAACAATTCAAAAGCCGAGGTATGTTCATACCATTTATATTAAACGAGATAATGTCCCTAGCTCGGTGCCTAGTTTGTAATTTCGAATCAGTATCCACAGCTGGCTTGCTTTCATGTAGTATAATCATTGGACACTCTAGAACAATCCACATCCAGCAGCCATTTTAGTTTCAATGTTACTGAACTGATAAATTCAAGCCTGTGCGAATACCGTTACAAAGCACGGAATATACTAAAGATAGAAAATCACATTTATAAAAATAACTGAAAATATTGGACTTTTATGTTTAATTAAAAGGATAACACCATTTGTGAAATAGATTAAATGTAGTCTTAAGTTATCGCAGGTTCTTACTTTTTTTATTAAACGATATAATTTGTTTTTGTCGATAATTCATTGAATAAATGCTGTTAAGTTGAGAGATCTCTATGTTTGATCAGTTGAAATTCAAGTTTTGTGCAATCACTACCTTATCTAAAGCATTGTTTCACTGACAAAAGTAACATCTGTTTTCCAAAGACCACAAGTGTACATGATTGCTGTTTTAACCGTTCAGGCAGTTATAATTACAGGCCGCTGCACGTTTGGCAGGACCTATATTTGAAAACAAACAACAGTAAAGTCAATGAACTCAATTTGAATTAAGTAAATCTTATTGAATCAAAATTAACAGAATATTGAGTAAGGTAACGTTCCTCTACTAGGAGATCCCTGGAACGCCCTAAAAAGGAATAGGAGGGGTTTACATCAAACCCATCAGTAAGTCGTTCGCCTCTAAGTACACGCGGTCGTTTATAGAAATAGCGGTTGGAGGTTACACCAGGGGCGAACAAATTCGTATACTGTAAATGTAATGTGGGTGAATAATTAAACGCAATAAATAAAACAAATAAACGAAATTTGATTCTAAAATAAACTTAAATTACAATATTTCCCAAATTAAATAATAAAAAATATATATACAAAAATCAAGATACATCTCAATCAGCCCCCTATTACATTACAATTATTTGGTGCCCAACGTGATAGGGTAAGAATTAGGGGAACTCAAATTTACCTATTACATTACAATACCCTGGAATATTATAAACATTCGGATTTACTAAATTAATTATCAAATATGATATTTCATCAACTCTCATTGTTAAAAAAATTGAAAATAATAAAAAAATCTTAAAGGACTTGTACACGTGAGGATCAGAGCGCACGAAGATCCTGAAACGGCATTGTTATATTTAATGACCTTTCTCTAGACCAACTTACTTTCGACTAGGCACGTTTCCCAGATACGACATGTGATCATGAGAGCGTGTCTGCCGTGCACCGCTCGCTGCTCTGCGAATGTATGCACATTGTGAGATGCAGAACTCTATTTCAATGTAGTTAGTAATTGTTATGCCAAGCCTGCTTATTAGATCCCGCTGAACATGTACGCATTGTTCTTACAAATTAAATTTGTGGCACAAGTGCAGATTTAATTCTTGGTAATTCTGGAAAAGAAGAAGGAAGGAAAAATCCCATAAAATAAATGTCCCTTCCATGTCGGTGTGTTTCGATTGTTGAATTACACCGTGAACCACATTTTACATTGTTTAACGAAATAATTGTCAGTGTTTATGTGTATGGCTTTCAGTAAAAGCAACAAACTGGAAAAAAGGTAAAATTGATTGAACTGTGAATACACGTAGTGATTTAAATAGCTTTTAATACCAGTATTTTCTGCCATGTTGAAGTAATTAATAATAATAATTCTCCTGTTTAAATATATTGGTTGAATCGGAAGCCGTAGATCTGCTGATGTATTTTTCATGTTATTACGAAATCATTAATTATGTCACCCATTTGAATAGTTTTATCAATATGACTACCGCAGTTATATTTTCAAAGCCAATTATTCCAAAATTATCATTGAAAAATAATAATTAAAAGACTATTTAATCGAATGGCAATTATACTAGTTGGAAAGGCTGATCTTGAAAGAATCTACAAGGTCAAACAAATTCTTTTGATAATAGAAGGCTTGAATATGCCTTTAAAATCATGTTCAATGAGAATTGAAGAAAGTTCAGACTATCAGAAACAGAAACATTAGACGTTTGAAACTTGAAAGGTTGATTCTCTTACAAGTTTTGGTCAAAGCAGAGTCGCGGTTGAATTGTATTTAATTCATTGAATGCTTAGTTGGTAGTTAATTGAAATTACAAGTACTTAGTAATTGGATGTAAAACTAGTTTCAATATTCAATAACGCTAAAATTGAATTGCACCTCTCTGAAATAAATTACCTATATTATAATATAATATATTATCAGCTTTAGAAATATTTTGTTGCAAGTTTTTTTATATTTTTTTGATTTGGTCAAAATATATGGACAATTTTTTTATTTTAAAAACTTTTTTGAGAAAATGTATGTCTTGATCAGTCCATCATAATACGAAATTAACCGAAATATTGCTTCCCCTGTATAATTTTAGTGTCTAATTATTATTTCAGTATCCTAAATTAAAATAATTATAACTTGCACTAAATTCTAACAAGTTTAAAGTTTCATTGAAGAAAAATTTTAGTAAAATAGAAAAGCACTTGTATTTTCCTAACAAAATAAATTTAAAGTTGAGAAAAGTCAGTTAATCAAGTTTGCAAGTTACGTTCCTATATCGAGTTGTAAGAAAAATTGTGTTTACATAACAATGTGTTAAGCGGCCCGGAAAAACTCTATCTTATGAAGATGTTGTCCTTTTAGTTTTCCACTCAACTCGCTGCCTTATTTCGGATCTCATGAAGCGCATTGATTATTAGTTAGCTGAGAATAAAAATCTAAGCAAAATTGCGGTTCCTCCGTTGAGACTTGGACACTGTTTTCTTTATTGATCAGGTAGTAGAAAAGTTCATTGAACGAATATATATTTTCAAGTTGTCCTTATAAAACGGAGAAGTCATATCACTGATTATGAATATTACTAATGCACAAATTTCCAAATAATCGTATAGTTTTCTTATTTTGATTTGCAAATATTTTAAAAACGTTTAGCTAAAAAATGGTTTGAGACATTTTTTCCACAAATTCCAACCATAGCTTTTTTCCTAAAGCTTCTTGATTAAATCGTGATACTCTTTGTTAATGATATTAGCTGAAGAAAAGAGCAATGGGGAATACGTTTTTATGACTTAAGATTAAATGTAATCTTTTGAAAATTATGTGTAGGTAAAATCTGAATACTTATAAAAGAGTTCTAAAAACGAACTGAATATATTATGAAGATAACCGTTTCTTCGCAAATCGCCAAATAAAAATATTCCCCTTTTTCGCAACATTGTACATTAGCGCAAAGATACAGCTCGCCTAACACCAAATCAACTACTATAGGTTCGCATTTGATAATATCGAAATTATTAGAACCGGTTCCTATATTCTTTACTGCCAAATTGTTAGGTCCTTTTATTTTTGTAATGAAGTGAAAAATTATTTACTACAAATTAAATTCCTGAGAACTGATTCTGGTTTGAAATTATCGGATTTCCTCCTCCTGAAGGCGCAGCATACATACCCTTCGCGGTCTTCACAAATTAGATTACCGGAATAGAATTTGCAATTCACTTTGACTGGTATTTCCTTAACGACAGTCGTTATAATTTCTTGAAATGATATTTTTGACAATTTCGGTTGAAAATTTGAATATTTTTAGGAGGGATTCAGGTAAATTTTCTATGAAAACAAATTTGAAATCAGCCAAAGTTATTGAGCAATTGTTGCAAGAGATGTGATTTTTTGCTGTTCTTTCAACAATAAAGTTAATTTGATAGGCAAATTATTAAATGTTGGATTTTTATGAAAATAATTTTTCCTGCCATAAACTAAATTGGTTTTAAAAAAATGTGTACAATCACGGATCCAGTACACGTGATGTGTCTTGCGGGGTTCCCCAAGGTCCTCTTACGTTTACTGTGCATAAAATGTTTTTTCTGGGATGCTCTAGACCAATATAATATTAATAATAACAAAAATAATAATAATGTAAAAATGTTTATTTACAAAGTAAGTTATTCACGATAATAAAATTCAAATAGTTGGTTGATGATGAGGTTACTGTGTGAAAATCCAATTCTAATAAAAAATTTTGCATTAAAAATTTTTTTGCGAAACTATTGTCTTTATTTACTTGTCAATTTCCGCTTTATTTGATTGTTCTACGACTAATTTTATCCTATTCGAACATTTTCAAGTAGTTAACTGTAACCTACTTAAAAATGAAGTTGAAGCATTTATTATTATATATATAATAAATGGTTGAAGTTACCTATTTGAAATAGTTATTTACATTACTAGATGCGAAAGTTTACTTTTAGGTGCGAGGTGATTTTTGAAAGGTCGAGGCGAAGCCGAGACCCTTCAAAAAACACCGAGCACCTGAAAGAGCTTTCGCATCGTGTAATGTATTATATTTTTTCTACTACCAAAAGATATTATGGTATTTAAGAATTTAAAACTATATATTTCATGAAATTATATGACGTTTTTAATAAATTTTATAGTTTAGGAGGCTGTCTATGAAAATTGTTTCCATGGCAACGTAAAATTGCTGTCTGTCATCGAGGTTTATGTCAAACATTTTAATTTCTGGTAGTGTCAAACTAAAATAAACAAATATATTTGTGCCGATGAAAATGGGATATAAGAAGCTGCCATATCGCGTTGTGTTTTTAAAATGGTGTGCCGACAAAAATGATGCGGAAATAGGCGATAATGTAATGTTGGCGTACTTCCTTGAAAGATCGGAAGTTTTTTTTTCTTTTCTGTCCTGGCTGCGAAAGTTTTACTTTCATACACCATAGGTACCTCGAATGTTTACTTTCGTTAGCACGCGTGTTGCTAGATTTACAAAGTTCACTTATATAGACGGTAGTAGAAAAAATAAATGTCCGAATAGGATGAAACCATAGACTTAATAATATAATATAATACAATAATAATAATAATAATAATAATTTTTATTGACAATAAAATTATCAAATACATTTTCTAGGGAGTAAATAAACAAAATTTATTGAAATAACGTTTAAGGTATTTGTTCATGAATTCAAGACACACGAAATTAAGAAAATAATTGAAGTAAAAATTTGGTACACGTAACATTATACATATATGTTATAAAGATTATTTGAAAACACCAAGAAAATAATTATTAGTATTTTGTAATCTTTCTTCGTTCCGTTAGGGCACCTATATATTTTTAAGTTGTCCTCATAAACGGAAATTAATGTATTTTACTTACTCACTGCCGCGCCGATCTACTGTGCATTTCCCACACTTTGCACCATTTAGAAATCTAGTAACTTAGTGCGCAGAGTATATTGGCATTTTCAGTAAGCTTTTAGCAGCCCGTTCGACCATTCCAAGATTTATAAGTAAAATATAAATAATAAATAATAAATAAATACACCACATGTAATTACGACCCCCTTTATCCCAGAAGGCTGAGCCTTGTGCGGGAGGGGGCTACACATTTAAAGACAAGGGACACACATCCAATATCCGTGTATAATGGAAAAATCCCTCTCACAGTATTTTCCATTGCCACGACCGGGATTCGAACCCGGGACTTTTGGGTGAGAGGCAGGTACTCTACCATCTCGACCATCAGTCATACTTAAATTAATTTCCGTTATTGTATCAGTAAGATCTACTACACACTTCCACAGTCTGTACCGGTTATAATTAATTCCGCGAGCTGGAGCGTAGAGACGATCAGAGTAGAATTCAGTTTGCTACCAGCAGTCCGCCCGACAAGGCTAGCTGAAATAAGTAAAATCCTATGACTAGCTGTATTGCTTGCTCGCTACCCTGTATTATAGGTTCTCCTATTTCAATGAAAATTTCGCACCTCACTCTTTTAGCGAATCAGAAGTTTGTCGTAGGTTTCGTTACCATGGCAAACCAAAAAATCTCAGGAAATTTTTCATACTCCAGGGCACCCTGAGCGAAATTAATAAGTGGAAATTTTTCTGTCAAATTATTGACATCTGATCATATTTGACGTTTGCTGCCACATAAATAAATAAGCTGTTGTGAAGTTTTGAAAATATAAAAAAAACAGGATTCCACCCATTTTAGTGAGGATATAATATAATATAAAACATTACAGTAGATATATGAGTAGTTTTCTGCAACTAAAATGGGTGGAAAGATTTTCTTTAACATTACATATGTAGATATCCTGCAACTATACAGGATGTCCCTAAATTGCACCGACAAACTATAACCACTCGATTCTACGTCAAAAAATAAGACGATTTTTCAGAGAGCATTTTTTTTAAATGTACCTCTACAGAAATACAGTCCTCCAAAGTTTAGGGTTGGAAACATTAAATCCTTAATATTTCGGGAACCGCTGAAGATTTTCTAACGAAATTCGACACGCATATTTTTCATGTATGTTTCAACAATCCTGTATAATATGAAAAAAAGTATGTGGATCTAAGGAGTAGTTTGGGGTTATAATAGGGGTTGATGTTACCCCTATATAATTTTTGTCAGTTGCCCAAATAAAGTTCTCGAAATATAACTTGATGGCAAATTGAAAACTGAAACTATTTCATCTCTTTCATTTTTTTCTTGAAGAAAACCGTTTTCCAGCAAGATGCGTAAAATCACAAGCGTGTTATTAGACTGAGAATAAAAATAAAATTTAATCTGCTATATTTTGAAAACGGTATTATTTTTTCGGTGAAATTTAGTATGGGTTACTTCAAACAGTTTGCTTTTATTAGTGGTGCTATCTTGCAGTACGGATTATAGTTTTAAGCATTTTTAAGCACTTCGATATTTATTCAATTCTGTCATTTCTGTAAAAAATTTAATATTTTGAACAATTTATATTTTAAACAATTAACAATTTATATTTTAAACAATTTTTAACAATTTTAAACAGTTTTAAACAATTTTAGACAATTTTAAACAATTTTAAGCAATTTTAAGTAATTTAAAACATGCTTATGATATTTTGCTGGAAAACCGTTACCTTCAAGAGAAAAATGAGAGGGATAAAATACTTTCAGTTTTCAGTTTGGTATCAGGCAACTTACAAAAAATATTGTAATGGTAGGGGAAAAATTTATATATTATTATTTTTATTTATTTTATTTATTGAATGATTATTTTTATTTTATTGATTTGAATATTTTACAAAGGTAGATGGTATTTATTAATTTAATATTTATTGCATGTTAGTTTTAAGAATATTTTTTATAACATGTCTTTAGTATTAATTTTATTTAAGAAATATAGTGATTAATTTAATTTTAGAATTTCTTTACTAGTTTATTAGAATAGTGACCTTTTTTGACTTGGTCCACCCGTACTACTAATGCAAAATACTAATACCTGCACCTGCTACACAGCAACCAGTCTATTGCGTTGATAAACGACCGTGTGTACTGCGCGTAGCGAATAACTTACTTTCAGGTTTCTGTAATTCCTGTTCTCTTTTTCAGGGTCTCCTTGGGATCTTTCTTAGGAAGAAACTTACCTTTCGAATTCTTTAGCTTATGTAAATTTTATTATTAAATAAAAATTAAGTTCTTTATGTGTTTTGTATTATTTTAACATGATTCTAATTAAAGTTGATGTTGCATGAAGTGCAGGGACCTGTAATTATTGAATTTGAATTGGTTATGCCTCAATCGTGCAGTTCTTTAGCAAGACTCGCAGATGTCGCCCTCACTAAAGCACGGATACTGTATATAATGTTAGAATGAGCAGAATCTGTCGATATATCAAACTAGACGTATGTAGATTTCAATTTAACAACATTTATATCAACAAATTTGGTAAAAAACACTTAAGCTAGAAGCCTGCGATAACTTATCTCTATATTAAAACTATTAACAAATGAAATTCTTAAATTTTATGGTTCAAAAGAAAATGTCTCCCTTTACTTGTCTTATCAGGGATAAGCAGTCTATTTGATTTTATATTCTATGGATTTTAACGAATTTATGAACTTACGGCCTTCACTAAAGTCTGTCTTATTCGATATTATGAGCTTTTCCACAATTAATCAAGACTATTTTATGTGATCAAGTCCTCAAATATATAATATGTAAGTACCTGATTTTTCTTTCTTCTGTTTATTGAATTCTGGTGTAGCCAGGGTATAATCTCGTCCAACTTTTATTGAATTATTTATTTCTGCTGGTAAGTAGTGATTTACCTCTACTTTTGCTCGTTTTTAACACAATTTTCTAATTTATTTTCAGGAACGACTTCAAATACGTGACGCCTCTCTGGAGCTGGTTTTTTAACAACTTTATTTTTTGTTCCTGTATCCATGGTGATCCTGAATTATTTTTTCTTTGAGGATACTAGATGCCAAACTGTCATTTTGGGTTTGTATTTTTGGAAATATTTTTCTTATAAGCAATTTTGCTGTGGAAATCACATCATTTTTGAACTCTGAGTCTCATGACCGATCTATACATATCCAATATGTCACATTTCGTTAAAACACAATTTTAAGATTTCACTTCACTATACCTTTCTACAATTTTAAGTTACAATGTGTCTATCCTGGTGGCATAGACGATCAGTTTTACACAAAATTAAATCTCAATTAACATCAAATATTAATATTTTCTAGGTTAGTCTTTTCGCTAGATAAGACTACAACCTTGCTCATTCTTTATTAATTGTTTCTTATTTGATACTAGTGATTAATTAACTTGTTTAATATTACCTTTCTGATGGTTAATGTTATTTTATTTATCATTTTTGTGGTTTTAATTTACTGTTTAAGGTAGTACGAGCCACATCTGGTGGACCGTCTCACCGCTATCCCGTAACGAGAGTTTCCTCAGATGGTATCTTTTAACTATGTGTTTAAACCTTTTTTTATTTATTTAAAATAAGTTATTTGCTGCTTTTATTCAAGGTGAAGTTCCATATGAACAATTTTGAATTTTTTATTTTTCCTTTTTAAACTATTGAATTTATTTTTTTATTTATTAAAATACATGACAATATATAGGGTTATGATCAAACTCTATCACCTCAAGCTACCCCTTAGAGTCACATATTTTTTCATACAACACAGAGTTGTTGAAATATACATGAAGAATAAGCGTATCGAATTTCGTTAGATCTTCAGCGAATCCCGAAATCATAGAGTAATAACGTTTCGAACCCTCAAGTTTGGAGAGCTGTATTTCTATAGAGATACATTTTTTGAAAAAAATTCTATCAAGAAAATCGTCTTATTTTTTGACGTAGAATCGCGTGGTTATAGTTTGTCGATGCAATTTAGGGACACCCTGTACATATATAGTGTGACCTATTTGAAAGCGGGCCACCCCTGTCAAGATCGGACCAAAAATAGCCACAGAAGTGGCCTGCTTTCAAATGGGTCACTCTGTATAGGTGTAAAATTTTCTTAGCGAATCCCCGGCGTGCTTGAATTAATAACCAGAAATTTTGCTCGTGTGTAAATTTTTTAAGAAAATTTGTGCACTCGAAAAATTTTTGGTAATAAAGAACTAAGGAAATTACCAGTGAAAATTATTTGGCCTCTTCGACAGAATCTGGCTTTAGAATAAATAATTGTACCTCCTCTGCAATAAAAAAGTAACTATAATTAATGTTTCTCAAAATACCGACAGTAATAGAGCAAAAGAACTTTGCGTAGGTACTTGGAGTGACAAAAAACACGTCCATGCATAAAATCCAAAGCCTACTTTCTGTAAAATTCAAAAACAAATTCCCGCAGGGGCCTACTTACGTTTCAGATTTTTCAAACTTCGACGACATTCTTTAAACAAATTCCAACTATCTGATACATCACTGAAATTCTGTGACGAATAAGAACATGCAAAAATATTTAGGGTATTCTATTTAAAATAAGAAAGTTAGCTGAAATGGTACCTATTTTCTTAGGGTAAATTAATATTGTTACTATTATTAGTATTTCATAATTACGCCGAATCCTGTAGGTATAAGAAAACATTGTAACAACAAACATTTTCATTCTTTTTTTAATTATTTATTGCCACATTCTTGAATAGTCCCAGATAAACAATATTAACAAACATTTGCTTAAGTACAATTAGGTTTCTCTTTAATTGAAAAGAGTTTTTCCAGACTTTGACGATAAGATGAAATTTTCAAACTAACGTCGTAAAAGCTGTTCTTTAACTTTGTATTAACTAATCCAATCAAACAAACCGAGGCGTCCTCCTTTAGCTTTCCACTTTGTTTATCTGACAAATTTCTCTATTGAATACACATATCCGGAAAACAAATAGGAGTAAACTCTCATATTAGGTGCACTTCGGCACCGATTGAAATTCTCAACATTACGTATATGTATGTAGAAGTGAATATCAGAACTGCAAATATTTCCCAATCGTAACAACGCGGTGCATTTCGCATATCCAATAATATGTGAGCGCATGGAACCGCATACATGCATTTCGGTTATATAACCAAATAATGTAAACCACTGAACTTTGCATGGAAGGATCAACAAGACTCAACTTGCTTTCTGCACCTGACGGGTCATCAATGTCTATAATCATTACCATCAATTACCTTTCCCATTAATTACGATGTCAGGATTATATCTTTGCAGTAATTACTTTCATGTTCAACTGTCCACAGAGAGATTCGTAATAGAAATTAAATGACCATGTTCACTCCGGATAATGGCGAGCTTCCAAGAACTGGCGTTACAATGCGATTTTATCTAAATATGAACTGATTTGTCACATCATAAAATCCGACTACTCGTCGAATAAATACCAAAACTGAAGATGATATCACCGCCCAAGATAATTAAAATTTTCTGGCGTAGCCTCAGGAACTTGTTCAATATAATTACATATTTTATTACATGGATTGAAGATTTCCTTTTGGTAATATTTTTAATCATTTATTCAATGTCAGCATATTACCTCTACTAGAAAACTCTGGCATCCCTACTAAAAATTATTCTGAATCTCCTTAATTTGCCACGGGGTAGATCTTTAACGTTTACACGTCGCAGGCACATGAGGACTTTGGCTCCTGGATTTGTGGTGTCCAAGAATTTAACGTGAGGTTTTTGTACCAATTTTTGTTTCCATTGCAAAACCTCCTGAGATGTTCTAGCTTTGGCGTCCAATTTTGTTCTTGAAGTGGTCTCACAGAAATTGGTCTGGTTCCAAATGATTTTCCATTTAGGCATTTAGTTGTACCCATTATTTTTTTGGACACACAACCCACTCTGCAATAATTGAAGGTTGTGCGACTAGAAGTTAAGTAATTAAGTAAGTTATTAATACTCAACAAAATCCAAGTGGCCAAGTACCGGACTTTGAGGTACTCCGAGCATTTCTAAAAATTATTGCAGTTTTCTTTTGCTCTCATATAGTCTGCAAATCTGTCATAATATTTATTAATAGTATCCAGTATGTGTTCATATATTCTTTAATACTCGACCATAAATCAATCGGAATTTATTAAACATGTAAATTAATCTTTTCAAATTAAGGTCAGCTTCCATAAATTCTTCAATTAACTATGAGATATATAAATTAAAAGAAAACACCTCATGGAATTAAAATAAAATAAATACTTCTAGCTATTTTATGTGAACATTATGTCTTATTTGCGGCAGTCTACGTATAAATTTAAATAATAATAAAGGATATAAATGGATAGGGGCAAAAGTTAATTAATGCGATAAACTCGGAATGATCCTTTTGATATGAACTCAGTTAATTATGAGATTTCGCAGAACTCAATTTGATATTTAAGGCTTAACTATTGTATTAAGAAGCCAATTTAGAATTATTGTCCTGAATCTTGAATAAGTAGTAACTTCGTTAATGTGCTCTTAAATGAATCAATAAATTTTGTCTTATACACTTAATACGTTAATTAGTATTAAGTTTATTAATCTATTTGATGGGAGTTGGGAAGTTTTTATAAGTGGATTGAAAATCACTGATGCAGATCAAGAAAAATCAGAATATTCCATTAAAATGTACAGTTACAGTTGCATATTTGTTTAATATCTACTTTTGAAAAAATTTTATTTTGGTGATTTAGGTTTTCCGGTTTAAAAGTAAGGTTAAACGATCTATAAGCAATATAAGTAACAAAAATAAGTGGTTTTATCCTAATGGAGAAATAAGTGTTTGGTTTTATTCGGAGATTATTTTTCAAAATTTTCTCTTGAAGTTCGTTGCATAATAAAATAAATAACACTTTTATCAACAAATTTGTTGTAGCTCATGCGGCCAATTTACATTAATTTAACCCGAAGACGAATGTCTCAAAGTGGGGTAAAATACTTGTTCTTCGTTCAACTTAGCCGGAATTATAATATAGTTTTCCAATATTCTTTAAATACTTATAGAAAGCCTGGAACATTGTATTTTTTTTCCCTACAAATCCTCAAATATTTCTAGATGCTCAATTATTTATTTGAAAAGTTCAAAATAGGCTCTATGGGGATTTTCGGGATTGCTGATTACAAATTAGATGTGAAAACTGAAAAATTCATCGTGAAAAATCCAATACGGTTGGCAGCATTTCTATTTTTTAAATTACAGTTTAGAGATTCGTGTAATGTAGGTACTATAGCAGGTTTTTGACGTAGCAGATTCTGAATTTTTGTGAAAATTGTAAAGTTTTGTTAGGAAAATTCGCTTCAATGAAAATCTTATGGTAGGAAAATTCGAAAATTTTTACCGAAATAGCATGAAATTCTTATTCAGGAGATTTTTTTAGTACTTAGCTGATTATGAGTTTTTCGTAAAAATTGGAAAATCTCGCGCAGAAAATTCAATATGGCGGATTTTCCAGTTTTAATCTAAGTTTACTGAATTGTGTAATACATATAAAGGAGTTTCCAAAGTTGCTGATTCTCATTTGTTGTCAAAATTGGAAAAATGCATTTCAATAAAAAATTTTAGAGAGGAAAAATATATATATTTTTTTCTTTAATATGGCTGTTCTGTTCCTGTATATTTTGGCGCAATGTATTCAAATTCGGCATTAAAAATGCTCCAATACGTTAGAATTTTTTCTAACTGAAATAGTTTTAAAAATAATTTGAATTACCTATTTCTTTTTCTTCCAAAATACCCATCCTGAGTTTAAAGTATCCCTCTCCTGTAGAAAATAAACATGATTAAGGCTTTATTTCTTTCGTTTCTTTAAATGTAAGGAATATTTGAAAATTTTGGATACAATCATTAATTTTTAAAATACTTACAACATATTTTAGAAAAACACTGAAGAATCCAGTATTATTAAACATTTCTCTCTTAAATTACTGATTTCCTGTTAAATAAGAATTTCAAGCTATTTTGTAAAAAACTTATTTTTTTGTAAAGTTTTCCTTTCATACAATTTTTATCAAAGTAAATTTTCTTTTTGCAATTTTGATTAAGAAAAGAGAATCAGCAAAAGTGAACACCCTTTGTTATACCTATTATGTATTACATAATTCTGTAAACTTAATGTTAAAGAACTGGAAAAGCGCCATATTGTACTTTCTTCGCGGAATTTTCCAATTTCCATAATACATTCGTAATCAGCGACCAAAAAAATCCCTGAATAAGAATTTCAGGCTATTTTGTTAAAATCCTCAATTTTCGAAAAGCTTCCTTTCATACAATTTTTATCAAAGTGAATTTTCCGAACTCCATTTTCAATTTTGACTAAAAAGGAGAATCCGCTACTCTGAAAACCCCTTGTTTTATGTGCAATTCTGTAAACTTATGTTAAAAAACTGGAAGTGCGCCATATTGAATTTTCTTTCAGGAATTTTCCAATTTCCATAACAAAGTCGTAGTCAGCTTCCAAAAAAATCCTTGAATAAAATTTCAAGCTATTTCATTAAAAACTTGAATTTTCAAAAATTTTCCATTTTTATCAAAATGAATTTTCCGAACTGCATTCTTAATTTTGACTGAAAAAGTAGTATCAGTAACTGTGTTATATGTATTACGCAATTCTGTAAAATTATGTTAAAAAACTGGGAATGACGACATATTGAATTTTCTTAGCGGAATTTTCCATTTTCCATAACAAATTCGAAATCACCGACCCAAAAAATCCCCAAATAAGAATTTCAAGTTATTTTTTAAACACCTGAAATTTTGAAGTTTTCCTATCAAAAGATTTTCTTTGAAGCGGATTTTCCGAAAAAAATCTTCAATATTCACAAAAAGATCAGAATCAGCAACCTCAAAACCCCCTTGTTGTATAATTATTTATTACACATTTCTTTAAACTGGAAAAAAGAAAATGGAATTGACGCCATATTGGATTTTATCCCCGAAATTTTCCAGTTTTCATATCTAATTTGTCATCAGGACCCCGAAAATCTCCATAGAGCCTATTTTGAACCTTTTAGATAAATAATTGAGCATCTAGAAACATCTGGGGGATACTGGTAGGGAAAAAATACAATTTTCCAAGCTTTCCAAAAGTATTTAATAAAAATGGAAAACTATATCAAAATTCCGCACTGAGGGATCGATATGAAATTATATGACGAATATTTAAAAAAGATCTTGAATTTACCTTAAAAATTGCATCCGGAATGTTGAGTTGATTTCATGCTGGGTTGCATCTTACACCCTGTATGTTCATACAGTTGTAATTATACATAAATTAAACATATTTCCGTCTGCATGCAATATTAAAATAATCTTATTAAATGTTTCCATTCAATTTCCACGGCCTGCATTACGAGGCTTACAAGAAACAGTACTTTAAAGTATACCTACCTCTGTAAAGCGTTGGTTAATTCATAGCAAACACAGTAAGTATATATGGTAGTAACTAAGTATATTTTAAAACTTAGCTGCATCTCGGCTTATACAAACAAGGTTCTGCAATATTTATGTCGGGCTTCAGCGTGCGCGACAGTATTAAATATGAACCATCCCTTATTATACTACCGCTCGGAAACTATTTACAAAATTCCAGATTCTAAGGAGCGTCATTTATTATACAACCTAAATAAAAATGAGCCGAGGCTATATTCAAAACTTCAGTTTTATCGGTCATGTTACTATTTTAAAAGTTTTACAATAAGTCTTTTATAAGGTCCCTATTGTGTACCTTTCAAGTGACTTTTAAATTTCCTTTAGAACTTAAATTCTCTTTTTATTTTTTCCCAACATGTAATAATTCATTTTTAAAGTCTAAATTAGATTCGTAATGCGAGTTTTATGACATAATATTACATTAAAGATGTTTTCGCACGAACTCTGGAAAGTTTTCAGGTTGATTATAAAATTAATCTATTCGCATATTTCAGAGTTTTTACTTCATTAAAAAACTGTTTCGGAAAGCTTAGAACAAGATTATTTAAGTTATTTTTTATGGGTTCATCAGACAGGTTTCAAGTTAATTTGTGTTTTTGGGAATATAATCAGATACAAAATAATGTGATTTCAGTCAGTGTCTGCTCTAGGGAAATAAAAAGTTATTAGCAGCAATAACTCTTAAAACAGTATTTAGGATACTTCGAAATAAGCCTGTAAAATTCAGATGTAATAAACAAGACTATTTTATCGTCAATCCAGAACTGTTTCGATTTTATCTGCTAATCACAATATTGTAGATACAGATTACTGATTTATCGGGTGATTTGAAAATACTATTTTAATGGAAAAAATGTTAAACGCGCAGCTTGTGTCAGATTACTAATAGCAGAATAATTTTTTCTTGGCTTTATACAAAAGGTACACTTTACAGAAAATTTTGAAATGGAAAAAAATTATAAGAAATGTTCATACGAGTACTGCTTCACCAGCTACCAATGATGTGATGTTACTATTATTATTATTATTATAATTAATAATAAATAGAAGAAATAATAATTTAATGAAAACTGATAATACGTGGGATAATAATTAGGAAATAACGCACATAATATCAAACTAAACCGATAATTATCTGAATAATGTATATACCCACACTTCATATATTATGCGATACTACAAATGATAGAATAATAGGAAAGTATATTTTGTGATTTGATATTATATGCCTTAGAGGCCATTATCGCATTATCGGATTTCAAGCATTCATGAAGGCCAATTAAATTCTCCATAAGCCAATTGATTGCTTTCTAACTAAATCATATGAAATCCAAATAAATAAAACCAAATTTACGTTACAGCTAAATCAGCTACAATAATTATCCTGCCCTAATTATTAACCAGATATGTCACAGTTCTGGTATAAAGCATAATTTATTATTCAGTGTACGGTATAAAATACATTCCATACAGGTAATGTCCTTTGTCGGAAAATCTGTGGGGAGATGGATTCAATCCAATCCCCTGCATAAAATGGAATTCATTTAAATATTTCTCTTTGCTAATTTCCTGACAGTTCAATCAAGAGAAATAATAATTACTAGTTAATACTTTATACAGGAGAAATTGTATTATATATATATTTAGGTATTTCCCAGAGCGGGATCATATCATCTTTTGGCGAGGGATAACGAACATGTTATTTACAATTATTTTATTTTTTTTGTAATTTTTTCGTTATTATTTGTTTTTTGAAATTTTAGTTTTAAAATAGTTGTGATTGGTTTTTTATGAGGCAATTTAATTTATTTCTATAAATAATATACCTACTCATATTTTTTTGTTTTTTGTTTAACATGAAATTGGAATAATTTTGCCCTCTATTTGACAGAAATAATTAATACATTGGATATTCACAGCTTCTGCTTATAAATACTTTATAATTTAAAACTTTGTTGATTGCTATTGCAAGCGTTCGTATTTAGTATAAGTTGTAGTATACAACTTCGGAAAATAATTATTAGTAATTATTAGTAAACTGTATTTGTTCTTTAACGAACTATGAAAAAACTTCGTTATAGGATACCCGAAAAGTTGTACCATTATTAATATGGTGTAGTTAAAGACCATATTAGCGCAGGTATTTTGCAGTATTAGACTACAGTAATTTATAACATAACCCTAAGATTATAAACTAGTCTCCTGGTAACGTCAAAGATCGTTGCGCGTATACAGATAAAGTCATTCTTCAAAACGGGCATTTCTGAAGTTTATAACAAATAGCTGATGTTCGTAGATAAACGAATTTATGCTTCAGAAGCGTGTGCAGTTCGGGTCGCACGGTGATAACTCTCATACTGTTTAGTTCACCAAATGTATTGTTAACTACAAAATAAAATAGCAAAAGTAGCGTTCTGCAAATGTTTTTCTGTTTCAAGCAAACTAAATAATAATAATAAAAAATAATGTAGAAGCAACCGTCTGTCGTTCACACTGACATGGTAGCGGTGAGTGACCGAGGAATTAAGTAAAGGTTGAAGTAAGAGTAACAGTTGGCTATTATTGTGATGGCCCTCTGCATAGTATCCATTATTATTATTGTAATGAAATCTAACGGGTTCGACAACTTACTATAATAAATATCCGTAGATTAATGCGGTTTCTGTAAAACTATTATAAGCCGATTTGGAGAGCGAAGCTGGCAATAAATTCATCAATAAAAATATAAGTATTGTCATGTATTTTAATAAACAAAAGTTAAATCAATACTTTAAAAAGAAAATAAAAATTCAAAATTGTTTATATAGAACCTCACCCTGAATAAAAGCAGCATATAACTTACTTTAAATAAATAAAATAAGGTTTAAACACATAGTTAAAGGATACCACTCCGAGGAAACTTATCTTCGTTGCAAAAACACCTGTGACGGGATAGCATTGAGACGGTCCACCAGATGTGGCTCGTACCACCTAAAACAGTAAATAAAAACTACAAAAATGATAAATAAAATAACGTAACCATCAGAAAGATAATATTGAACAAGTTAAACAATCACCAGTGGCAAATAAGTAATAATTAATAAAGAATGAGCAAAGTTGTAGTTTTATCTAGCAAAAAGACTAACGTAGGAAACCGTAATATTAATATTTGATGTTAATTCAGATTTAATTTTATGTAAAATTGATCGTCTATGCCACCAGGATAGACACATTGTAACTTAGAACTGTAGAAAGGTGTAGTGAAGTGAAATCTTAAAATCAAGTGTATCATCGCAGCCAAGAACGGCAAGTGAAATTGTGTTTTAACGCAATGTGACATATTGGATATGTATAGAACGGTCAAGAGACCCAGAGTTCAAAAATTATATGATTTCCACAGCAAAATTACTCATAAGGAAAATATTTCCAAAAATACAAACCAAAAATGACGTTTGGCATCTAGTATCCTCAAAGAAAAAATAATTCAGGATCAACATGGATAGGTACAGGAACAAAAATAAAAGTTGTTGAAAAACCAGCTCCAGAGAGGCGTCACGTATTTGAAATCGGTCCTAAAAATAAATTAGAAAATTGTGTTAAGAACGAGCAAAAGTAGAGGTAAAAAACTACTTATCAGCTGAAATAAATAATTTTAACAAGAGTTGAACGAGATAATACCCTGGCTTTACCAGAATTCAATAAACAGAAGAAAGAAAAATCAGGTACTTACATATTTTATATTTGAGGACTAAATCACATAAAATAGTCTTGATTAATAGTGGAAAATCTCATAAGATTGAATAAGACAGCCATTTTACCACGATTAGTGAACTTTAGTGAAAGTTTTTTTTTTTTTCTTGACGAAAATCCATTATAGTACAGAAAAATTTTTTAATTGAAGAGAGAAGAAAAACCAAACAGAGGATTATAATTGGAAAACTTTGTTTGGTTTTTTCTTCTCTCTTCAATTTAGTGAAAGTGTTGGTCTAAAAATTCGTTAAAATCCATAGAAGAAAAAATAAATAGACTGCTCATCCCTGATCAGACAAATAAAGGGAGACATTTTCTTTTGAATCATAAAATTTAAGAATTGCATTGTTAATAGTTTTAATGTAGAAATAAGTTATCGCAGGCTTCTAGCTTAAGTATTTTTTACCCAATTTTGTTGATAAAAATGAATAGAAGTTGTTAAATTGAATTCTACATACGTCTAGTTTGATCAAACAACAGAGTCTGCTCAATCTGACATTATATACAGTATCCGTGCTTTAGCAAGGGCGACATCTGCGAGCCTAGCTAAAGAAATGCACGATTGAGGCTTATCCAATTTAAACTTAATAATTACAGGTCCCTGCACTTCATGCAATACCAACTTTCAATTAGAATAACATTAAAATAATACAAAACATATAAAGAACCTAATTTTCATTTATTAATAAAATTTACATAAGCTAAAGAATTCGAAAGGTAAGTTTCTTTCTAAGAACGATCCCACGGAGACCCTGAAAAATAAAACAAGAATTACAGAAACCTGAAAGTAAGTTATTCGCTACGCACGGTACACACGGTCGTTTATCAACGCAATAGACTGGTCGTTGTGCATAAAACGTAGGTATTAGTATTTTGCATCCGTAGGTGGGGTGGATCAAGTCAAAAAGTCATAATTCTAATAAACTAGTAAATAAATTCACAAATTAAATCAAATTACTATATTTCTTAAATAAAATTAATACTAAAGACATGCTATAAAAATATTCTTTAAACTATCATGCAATAAATATTGAAGTAAAAAATACCACCTACCTTTTCAATAATTTTAAAATCATTCAATAAATGAAATACTTAAAATTAAAAAATATACAAAAAATTCCCCTACCATAACAAATATAAATTGGCGCCTAACGTGGGCCAGAGAAAAACCAAAAAATACATCAATAAAAACGAATATATAAAAATAATTAATTTCCCCAATCATAACAGTATCTCCTTAACTTATTGGAAAGTTCGCCAACTAAAAAATTGGAAAAAACGACTGGACTATATTTTTCTTATGCCTATGCATATTTAATTCCAAGAAATGTTGGGTGGTGAAAAATTAATTCAATAATTTTTATCTGTCCATGCAACGTTATCTAAACCGTGTTATTTTAAATACCGGCGCTTAAACAACTGAAAACACGCCAACCCATCGACGACATTAACAGGTAATGAAAATTAATTTTAGAATTCAGAACAGGTTCAATTAGAAGGAAAATAATGAAATCCAGTGCAATTGTTGGCGGTGTAATTTCTTTCATGAGCTGGATTTAATTGGAAAATATGCCATGAAATTTAATTATTTTTCTTGATATTTATTCAGTGCACCAAATGAAGTTTGTATATGCCGAGCTATGCTTCTTAAAATCTGTCTCCGTGGGATTTCAATATGTTTCATAAAAAAAATTAAATAGATTAAATACTGAAAAATACCTTTATTAAATTTTATTTCTTTTATTTCAGAAATCATTATATTTTTATTGGTTGAATTTTAACAGTATCTTATTTCACTAATATATATGATAGTCAATTAGTATACGAAATTATCACGTAATATCTATCTCACAATATTAATAACTAATAAGCATCGATCATAAAGTCGACAAGAACTCCAGTTAACAAAAGAATGAAATTCACGGCAATCGTTAAAACTTGTAATTCTGTTTCACAAGTCGGGTGTAATTGGGGAACATGCTATGAAATTTATTTATTATTCTTGCTAATTATTCACAGTAATTCGCGCAATTTTTAAAGTTCCTTAATGTACAAAGTTATCGCACAATTCGAAATGTCTTAAAGTTTTATGACTTCAAATCAATATTAATTATAATTTATATTATTGGCAACGACACTCCGAACTTTTCGTTTTAAAAATTGACGGAAATGTACATAAAATTTGTTTATGGAACTAATAAATGTTTCAGTTTTAAAACGACTTATTTCCTTCAAAATCATGCAGAAATTAAGTGATATTCAAAACATATCGTTTAATCTCTAATTACCTACATATATCCATTAGCCTAGATACGAAATATAATTTCTTTTTGTAAAAAGAATTCAGTTCCCACGACTAGAAGTTCAGAACTCCAGCAAACATTATTGGATGACAATTTTTTTATACCATTGTTTAAGGTAAACAAAAGTGAATAAATACGATGAATACCGATAGGCTTTAATATCAAATTACCAGTGTAAATTCATATCATAATTGAATTTCCATAAAGAAACAAAATAAAGTAGCTTTACGATAATGACAGCGAATAGCCAGCAATAATAGAAATCAAACAAAATTATTTATGAATAGAACTCAATAATTCTGTGAAATATACAATTTAAATATACTTGCATAAAACGTAAAACATCAATTTGTTTCATATACATATATATCTTCCTTGCTCTCTTTACATTTCTCGCCCTGTCATTTTTCTGTCAATCTCTTCGGGAAAAGTAGGAAAAAAAGTCTAATGTACCACTATTACCACCCTTTCCTTAAGGATAGAAAAAAAAATTGTTTATTTTGTGCATAATTCGAGAGCGGTGGAGATATATAGTTATAAAAAAGTTTCAAATAAAAATTGCAGAGGTTAAAATTGTACTTAAAAAATATTTTATAATAATAATAATAATAATTTATTGCCCAAGCTACATAAATATTGTTTGTAGTTTATTTGTGGTGGATGATTAATATTCATTAAAATTATTTCTGGGAATCACGCCAAATTGAATTAGTAAATAGTGACGATTAATTTTGAACCAATAACAGCAAGTAACACAGACGGAAGCCAAATCTGTAATCCAAAAATATGTTATTCTATCCCCCAGCAACTGGTGACCGCAGTGATGGGTGCGACCTAGAATTATTATATAGTAAATCTTGCCATAGAAATACAACAAAGGTTTCGTCGCGTATTTCATTTTGCAGAGATAACGTACAAAGTAAATTTTATTTTTTAAACAAAAATATGACCATCCTTCCCAGCGAAATTAAGATTCCAGCACACTTTTTAGGCTTAGCTATGCGTTATTGCTCCACTTCCCCCCATAGAGACCGGAGTGTGAATTGTGAATGTTGACTTTCATTGCAATTTTTTGCGTGATTTTTCAATCCACTATACAGGGTGTCCCACGACGAACTGCGACGATCGATATCTCGAAAAGTAGACATTGGAAAATTTTGAAAAGTTGGTAGTAAACTAATGTCGATGGGGGTAACTCCGCTAAAATATTTTCAAGATTTTGGCACTTCCGGTTATACCGGAAGTCGATATCAACTTGCGTATTTTAAATGGGACACCCTATATATTATTACATTTTTGGATTGTACGCAAAATTCTAGGCCTATTTTGTGTTTCATGGTTTATACCTAGGTCTCTCTGTTTTTGAAATATTTCAATTTTTAAATCAAAAATGAAATTTGCAGGCCCTAAAACAATTATCAATATTTCCTATTATAAGTAAGCCTTTATTATCTAATTTGGGTTGGATTCTTTGTTAAAAAAGACCTACTTCGTAAATTGCATTTTTCAAAATTTGGCAAACAGAATATTACTGTTTTCTTCTTTGAGTTTGGTGGTTGAAGCAAACACATTTAAAATTTATGTGCTGCATATTTAATTCAATATAATTTGAAACACCTTATATATTACCAAATCGTTCAGAATAGGAAATGCAGCCTTTGTATATTTTCTTTATTGAGGTTTCTACATATCGCTTACTGCAAATTGCAGTTTATTCCAGAAACGGAACAAGTAACCGACTTCGTGCAAGATACGATTTCAGAGAAACGCAAACATTAGAATAATGTTTTTAATAAGCGAAGCTTTTAAGTTAGCTTAGCTTTTAGATACTCCGGAGCATTATAGTTTTTTAAAACGTATATTGATATAAATGTAAATGATACAATTATTTTAGGAAACATGAAACATTGAATTTGTGCAATTTCCAGTATTTGTGTGTCTTAATTGTTCACAGTTGGTAGATAAACGAAGAAAGGCCATGCTGCTGTTTAGATTTTTTAATTTGCAATCTGTTTATATTAAAACGGCTTATAATAAGATTTAAACTCAAATCCATTCCTTTTAACGTTTTTACCAGCTCAATAGATATTTAAATTTTGTCTATATCATTTACCTACTGAGTATTAGCACCTTGTATATAAATAAAGTTATTTATAAACTTCTGAATATGCCATTTAATAGGCATTAAAGGTAAGTTTAATTACTTAAAATGCTTTTGGCTTTAAAAGTAAAACTGAAAAAAGAATTGTTATTGTTAATACCGGAATTTTGTAAGCCTCTTTGAGCCCGAATATTATTTCTTTTAAAACTTACCGCGGGTTTCGCATGCACGATTGTAAAATGCCACTTCACATTCATACATAAACTCTAAATAAATAATAAAAAAATATTCCCCGGCTCACGTACGGAACATCCCCAGCACTGCCGCAGCAGTGTTTCATTAAAGCATGTTGTGATGTGGCGCCAGAAGATACACAACTTTCACGTCCCGATGGTTTTTGCAAGAAATTTGTCGGTGAGAACACATTTCGTGTTTATTGTAAATTACGTACAAACAGATTTATGATGAAACGTTATTGTGGTTTTAGTGAAACTTCAAATGTAAATTTTGTTAATACCTACGCTACGTCAGGAAAATAATGAGGGTCTAAAAACAAATTTTAATCAAAATTAGAATTAATTTAAGGAAACTGAATTCTCAAGATTACCTTAACAAACAATCTAATGCACAGTACACAGTACTTATAGGAATTGTTTAAAAATTCCAAACCGCTCTATATAATAAGAATAATAATAATATTAAAGATAATAACAATTATATTTCTATGCTTAAAATATATATAGAAAAGCATGCATATACAGCTAACAAAACATTAAATGCCTTAAATTTTCAAATCTATTACAGAATTATTTTCAAGCAGACTCATCTATAGCATTGAAAGCACTAGCTATTTTTGTTATTTATCAAATCCAGCGACATAATATTGATGGCTTTGGCATATACAAAATTAGCAAAATTTTTGTGAAATTTAGTAGCGTCGCATAAAAGTGTGTTCATTATGTTATCAATCGGTTTTCAAATAACTATTAGCATATAATACATTAAGGGTTCCAATATAGAACCTTGTGGTACTCCGCTTATTGTATGGAGATTAATTCCTTTGTATGATTACTAAAATGTTGTGTAAAGTTGTAAACAATAACAAATGAGTGTTGTTAACTGTTGATTACTCTAAACAATGCCGTTGTTAAAACTATAGATGTGTCTAAATCCAGGCTGGTTTTCAGGTATTATTGATTTGTGTTCCAAGTGTACTGTTATATTCTGCTCACATACAATTTTTGCGTACCTACAACTTTGATAAGTAGGTAATATACTTATAGATCTTTCGTCTTTAACTCTCTATGATTTGTTATTTTTAACAACGGTAACACAAATATTACTTTCCAGCTATTCGGGTAATATAGTAGGAGAGCACTCGACCAAAATTTACAATTATCACAAAAATATAGAAAAAATGGAAAAATCATCTCCGATCCCTGCGATTGGTTGATAAAAATCTCGATAAAAATTTTAAAAAAATTCAGTTTACTGTTTTTTGTGTGGAGTTTGTCCGTTTATTTTTCCATTTTAAATGGGACACCATGTATCTGTCCCAGAAGGGACATACAACACTTCCCACATTTCATCTTCCCCGCATCTACTTTAAGCTAACGAGTTCGGTCAATCCGTCACGGCAAGACTTACACGTTCCAACTGTCGACTAACCTATCCACTCATTATGCACCTGGTTAGCAAGTTAGAGCTTTCTGGTAATTCACAGTCACGTAATTAATCCAATTAATTAGCCCTTGTAAGGTGCCTACGTGAAATTTATTTGTGATTAGCTTTAGTGAATTTACATTTAATTTGTACAATTATTATACTCCAGAGAACATGAGAGTTTATTACGATGTTAATTTTTTCAGCCCCGCAAAAGGGGCGTATATTGTGCGTGTTTTTTGCGTGTCTAACAGGACATTTGTTTACATCGGATAATTGGAAATCATATTTCGACGGATACATTCATATTTCAATCTAAACAATTTTCCTTTCCTGTTAACATTTTTATTACTGTGATAAGGAAACACTTTATTTTAGTCAGAAAAATTAATATTTCTCTATCTAAAAGGGATATTCCTTACTTACATAACCATTATTGTCCATCAAATATGTTACCTGATCGAACATTAGGTCTGGGATCCGTTATTGGATTACAAAATAATATTCCCTTCAATAATATTCCTTATCAATCTTTAATTAGGTCATCCGGAGCTAACAAGATGCCCCTAAAGCCTATTGCCTCAATTCTGTAGCCGGCAAAGATCAATTAGCTGTATTAATTGATTAGTTTCCTGGAACCACATTTATTAAATTATCATATCATTAGCTGTCCGACAAGCAACCGATTTCATCAGTATAATTGACAAAATGATCTGATCTGACTAATAATGTTACGTGTCTGTATATATAGAGCATGTATGATATAGAAAAAATCATATAAAAGCGGCCCTCTAATTATTTCGAAAACATATTTACACTTTCAACAACAAATACCATACATAGGACAATAGTCTTTAGAATGCGCCACAAAAAGTAATGTGGTTGTGTAGTAGATAAAAAGCTTATTATTGGTGGGAAATTAGTACGCGAATGTCGGTTTGTCAACTTTTCGTTTTTGGCCAATAACTCTGTCAAGAACGATGCACCAGTGTATTCGCAATGGAAAGGGCTTTAAAATGATGTATTATAAGTAGGGTAGTTTCCTTTCAAATTTTAAAGTTGGGGTTGCTAGGGGTTAGGGGGATAAACATATCAAGTTGGCTTGACTGTCAAATTTTCGTTGAAAGACCCTGTGTATATACTGTAATAAATAAATAAATAAATACATAGTACTATATAATGCAATTCATTGTTACGTGAATTTTATCGTTATAGTTTTATGCGAAATTATAAATAATAACCTCCAATGCAAAACACCATTTTGATTTTATTTGTAATGGGAATTTGTTATTTGATGTATAATTTATTTAGATTTTAATGGCCCAGCCTGTCAAACTTTTACATAAACGAATAGTTTTTGAAATATGTTTTAACGATTTATATTCCGAAAATGTTATTTTACGTATTAAAATTCACTTTTCCTAAACTGCTCGGCCGTTGGTTTAAAACACTTTGTGCAATTCACATTCCATTAATGGTGGTCGGCCTCGTTCAAGTAAGGGCCAAATATTTTATTTATTAACAGCGACGACTTTAACGCAGTAAATTTATAATATCTTTTAGGAATTGTGTTAATTTGTATTCAAGTAAAATGATACCAGATGAATCTTTAATTTAAATAATATAATATTCGGGTGTTTTCTTTTCTTCATCAGATTTCTTTGCATAGAATTCTTGGTTGAGGTCTACGCAAACAGGAAATTATAACGTGGACACTTGATGGTGGGGAACATATATTTATATGCAAAAAAGTGCATTTTTCGTGATTTTTGCTCCATTTTCGGTATGTTTTCAAATATATACGGTTCAAAAAAGTTTAAAGTTGTTATAAATATATTTTTTTATTCTTATTTAAACTTTTTTGTCATATAAATTTATTTATAAAAGTTCAAGAGCTCTGTAGAGCACAAAATTGCATCCATAAGTGCATATTATGTATGCATTACACAAACATTATAAGGTTTAATATTTAAAAATTCTTGGAAAAAATTTTTAGTTGGAGGTTTTTAAGGTTGTTGATTACAAATGTTGATTACTGTTGTGAAAATTGGAAAAATGGCTCTAAATGGAGCTAATTTCAAATGCCGAATTGTGATTTTTGACGTTATTATCGATTTTAACTAACAATTATTTTTCACGGGATTTCTTATTTTTTTATGTTTTCCCTCATTCGTCTACCCCCACTCTTTCTTTTACATTCCTCCTTTAACTGCAGCAACGTCTTTACTTTGAATTGAAAAAATATTAAATTGTATCAGTTTATTTAAATGGTTCAAATTTACTTAAAAAATAGGTATAATTGAAAAAAACATTTCTTCATTTTATTTTTATAAAAAATATTAGAGAAAATTAAAATATCAATTATATTTTAGATATTTTACTACAATAAAAATTTAAGACTTTTTTTACCTACCTTTTTTTAATAATAATAATAATGTTTATTTTAACCAGCTTAATGCAGATAATACAAAGAGCTCAATAAAAGCTAGTATAAACATAAAAAATTCCTCACAAAAAATATCTTAATCGATATTTGTACGTGGGAGATAATGAACATGGCATAATATGATGATATACAATGTAACTATATACTAAAGCTAATTAACCTAAAAAACTTACTTACGTACTAAAAAACAAATAAAAACAAAAAATTAGAATTAAAAGAAAAAATCAAATAAATCGTGAGCATACAAGAGCATTGATTAACACATTCACATAATGCAACATAAGTATAAAAAGATAAAAATTTATTAGTGCGAAGAAAATTAATATAGGACTAAAAACAGTTATAAATAAATGTAAATAAGATAAGATAAGAGACACGAGTAATAAAATACTTACAATTATAAGTGTAATTGTAATTAAGACATGTATTGGGAAGGTATGTTTACTAATTATTGGTTTAGGAATTTTTTAAATCAATTTGAAAATGAACATCGAATATATTAGACGCAAATCTACGTCTAATATAGTTTTTGCAACGAATTTTGAAAACATTTAACGACTTAGATGATTTTAATTCAAATGGTAATGCTGCAAATTCCACTTTATAATGTTTTGATATTTGTCTAGTAGAGTAAATGTGTGATAAACTAGCTAATTTGTGTAAGTTTTTAAATTGATTTAGACATATTGCATAATAGAAATGTTTTCTTACATCAAATAATTCTGTTTCACTAAATAACTCATTTGTCTTGTAGGTGGTAATTTTATTATAAATTATTTTTATTATTCTTTTTTGAGTTATTTCTAAGCAGTTTAAAACAGATTTGCTCACTCCGCCCCATCCTAGAATCCCATATATTAGGTGAGATTCAACTAGAGCACGATAAATGGTTAGGACATTTTTAGTTGGGAAAATATTTCTAAGATGTTTAAAAATCGGGATTAGACAGCGAAGTTTTTAACATTGGAAATGTTTTTGTTTTCGTATAGGGGGTTGAAAATCAGTTTCATGTTGCATAAAATGAAGCATGACTTATAGAAACAGTGGCGACAACAGACTGACTAATTGTTGATTGGTTGTCTAAATCGCATGGTACCGGCAGTCATGTTATTATTTTTTTATAGGAGTCTTCTTGTCGAGAAAATCCCAACGGCTATATCTCGTTGCGATTCTTTGAATATTTAAAAAGTTATTAGCGTTTCAATACCCCATGTCGAAGAGTTTTGTAAATTTTGCGAAATTAAAAAGGCCGAATGCGCGCGCAGGTTCCTCCAAATTTCATACCCGTGCAGGACTTGTCAAAACTTTAAAATTTTTCGTTAACGTCACAAATGTCACTTTTTAGTTAGGATCTGCTGACCTCAAAATCGCACAATTCACGATGTACTTTCAAGTTGGACTTTCGGGCTTGGATTTATTGCCAGAACGGCGGCCCGGCGGCCTGTTTTCGTTTGGAAATAAGGTTTAAAATTTTCGTGTTTTCGCAAAATTCGCCAAAAAATCCATAGTGCGTCCGATAGATTACACCTTATAGTCGATCCAGCGAAATTTAATGATTTCTTAATATCGGTCCTAGGACGGAACCGATTACAGTTTCGGACCCGGGACGACTTCAGGACCCCGAAACAATTTTCTGTTTCTCGATAGTGCCTTTCCTTCACTTTGACATATAATTGTATCGAGTATTGTATCCAAGTAAGAAACTGCATGTCTCAAGAGCAGGATTAAACAAATGTTTTTAGTTTCCTAGTAGGGGGTCAGTAGTAGGTTTTGGTAGGTTCTAGGCCACTTTGAGGAGGAGGGAAGGCCGTAGATGCGGTTCTGGGCCACATCGGTACGGGTGTACAATATGTTATCTTGATTGACTATCGGCTATGTATTTAGAGTGATGTAGTTAATGAAGGATGTTAATTAACTTTTAAAAAATTATGAATAATCTGAATTACTAGTTAATGAATGTTACTTATTATTTAAAATATTACATATGAAATCATTATAATGAGGAGCATTAAAAAATGTTTATTATATATAAGTTTTTATGGGAATCTTTGTAGAATATTTGCAAAACAATTTTGATTATTAAAGGAGGTCACTCTATATTGTTTAAATGTTATTTGTGGCATTTCATAAATTATTTCTTTCCTTTTCTATGTCGAGTTAGAATATTTTTGAAGGAAAATGTTGAATGCTTTGTCACCCTGATTAATTATTCGTAATGATGGACTACGGGCTATGTATTTAGAGTACCTAATGTAGTTAATTAAGGATGATAATTAACTTTAAAAAAAAAATCAATAATCTGAATTAATATTGGTACTCAATTAATGTTACTTGCTATTTAAAATAATAAATTTAAATAATCATTATAATGGGAATGAATATAGTGAAATAGCTGCTACTATTACTGAGGCGTATTAATTAATTAAAATGGAATAAAAGTATAAAGACGACGAAGTAATTGAAAACATTTAAAAAAAGCAAATGATTAAGAAGAATTATATGGATATACTTAGCTATTTTATAAATGATATTTAAGTATTAGAATAAAAAATAGCGGTTCTATTTAACCTTATTGACTTTAAACGTGCATGCTCAGACTTGTTGCAGCAAGTTGTAGACGTATTTGATTTGTAAAGCCTCGAAAGTTTGAAGACATGAATGATTGTGGAAAAGAGAATTAAATTATAATATATGCGGTAAAAGAATATTCAGTCTTTCTTAGGATAGGTGATTGACATATCTTCTTAGTACTATAATAGGTAATGGGTAAATAATATTAAAAACATGTTTAAAATATATTCGTATATTATAATTAAAAGCGTTAGAAATACATATTTCATGTTATATATTTTTTCATAAAATTCACTACTAAATAATAAAAAGTATACTTATTTCTAGTGAGGTAATAAATCGCAATTAGATAAGTACATATAGAAAATATTTATATTACTGACGAGAAGAGGCGAGTTTTTTTTTCATCTAAATTGTTTATGTCAATCTATTTTGAACTGTACCTTCTAACGCGTTATATTTTATATATGAGTCATGTATAATTAGTGCATAGACTTTAGTATTTTTAGGAAATTTGCTTTTGCGAGTTGCAAATTCTAATTTAATATCTACAGTTGATGATTTGACAGCATCAGCCTGATACGAGCAATCAATAACAAATAATGGATTTTCGAAAAACTCGGCTAAGCTCATCATAGGTTCATTTAATTCTCTACCATAAAAACTATGTTGAAAATTCTCATAAGCGTAATATGCAGCAGAATATAATTTTTTTGAAAAGTCGATATTCCATCTTTCATATGGGAATACGGCTGAATTCAGTGAGAGACGTATATCATTGATGTCGGCATGAATAAATTTCGTGGCGTCTTTCGTCTTATTTCCAGAATGATCAGTACTTTGAAAAGCAATTAAAATGTAGCGGGGTCTCTCCAGACTGGTGCTAGTTTTCATGGCCCATACGTCTGAAGATGTCTCGCGTAGAGAAGGTAATTCATAAAGATCCCACGTGCGATAAGCTATCTTAATAGTAGCACCTTTGTTTAAGCGAGAGAGTAATTTGAGTTTTGTTCTATCCTCAGGGATGACGTGACGAATTTTCCATTCTATTTTCTTGATCTCAATGAGGGCATCCACTTCACCTATGTAACAATTTTCGAACGATCGGGCGACAATTAATATTAACTCTTGCTTAATATTTAGAATAGCCTTGGAATAGTCCTCTGCGAAGCCCATTAAATACTTTAGCGGTAGTCGACCACTAAAAGTATGACTAGTGGTATCCAAAATATCTTGCCTTTCATTGGTTAGGCCCCAGCCAGAAGTTAAAAGACTATTTAATTGAGTTTTTCCAAATGATGCTAATGTTTTCAGGGTAGTGGTTATGCCAGGCTTTCGCACCACCGCTATCTGTTCACCACCCATCTCATAACGGATTTCATCAAAAAGAAATGATAATGCATTATTCGCTAGGTGACATGTTTTAGTAGCATCACTCGGTATAAATCCTCCCTCTATGTATATGTAACTATTGCCAATGTCTAGATTAAGGTCTTGGAAATACACAGGAATACGCACTTCATCAGAATTTCTATATGTCGGCGATCCGTATGGTTTATAAGTGTGTTCATGCAGGCTGCTCAGCGATTTATCAAACACGGGCTCATCGAAAACTTCTAGTTTTTCATTGCTTACAAATCCGACAAACGGAGGCATATTAAAATAATAATAATATAACACTTATTGTCTATGGCGCACTTGCAGGCCAATAGATTTAAGAAATAAATAATCTTCAGGTGGCAGTAGTGCTGTTGTTGTTGTACGTTTAACTTTCTCAGAACGAATGAATCGTTCTCGGTCCTTATTTGATTTTTTATTGTTTGAAGATAAACTATTGTTCAACTGCAGGTGGTGGAGGGGGCGACGTACTTGAAGCAATTGTTTTTTGTAGAGGAAGCCCATCATAGACACGACACACAAATACGATAATAGTAAATTTTAGATATTTTTCAATTCCAACTTTACAATAATTTTTTCACCTCGAAAGTCAATCAAGTCACCGTTATCATCCAAGATGCGGAGAGTAATGTTATCGATAAACTGACGTCCAGCGGGTGTAACAGACATATAAATAATATTTTTAGGTTCCTTGGATAGCTTGTAGCCTGGTTCAACGTCAATATCAAATTCAAAAAGTGTATGTACCTGCTCACTATTTAAATATGCACCAGAAACAATATTACAATCCACTCGTATAATTCTTACTTTCATAATATCAACAGGTAGTGTAGATTCGTGAACTTTATTCGGCTGGAGGTATGTTGCGTGGAAACCCAACAACTTTCCGATGGAATTTTCTTCTTCGAACATAATTTCATATTTTGAGTAAATTTCACATTTTAACGTATTATTATTTGCTCGCAGAGAAAATATATTTTCTTCATCTATCATTTGCCCATTATTTTCATTCGATTTCATGGAGAATAATATAGCTTTATGGATTTCATCAATTTCATAGGCTCCTGGGGGTATGCGACAATGAAGTATTCGCCCCTTTATTTTACTATCAACATTATTCCTGTATGAAAAACTGTTATTTTTTTCATCGATGTTGAATATTGAGTTATAAGAATAGAAACCCAATAGTCCTAATCCATAATGAGTGCCTCTAGCGAGCTCGATGGGAGGAAAAAAATTCGCGCTTAACACACTTGAGTGGTCTGATAGAGTAAACGTCAACGACATGACTGATGTAGAGTTTTGCAGCAACTCACTTTTTATTAATGGTTGCAGCAGCCAAAAGGATACGCCGCACTTCCACTTTGTAGAGGTATGGACGGTGAAATGGATGCCTTGTTTTCAGATGCAATATTCACATTGCTCATGTTGCAATAACAGCAAAATATTTTCCGTGGGATGGGTCCATCATTAACATCACTCGACGCGGCTCTACTATCATTATTATAATGTTCAGTACAGTACTGATACTTTAACACGTCAATATCATTCTGCAAATGTTCAGGCAGTTTATCCCAAACTAATGCAATTTCGTTGGATGCACATCCGATAATCACCTCTTTGGGTAAGTTAGAGAGTTGTTGTCTACTCATCTTTGTTAAACTACGTAACCGAGAATATGCGATTAGGGATTGTCCCATTTTCTTAATACTTTCACGGTCCATCTGCGGTGTTATATCCATATTTATTGTTATGATTTTCAAGTCGAATTTGTCACTTGACTTGTTAACAGAAACTTTAGACATAAATGTCCGCACCACACTGTATTGAAATCTTGTTGACGCTCGTAGTTGTAGTAGAATATTTGACCTGGGTGGGGGCCTGAGCGCATGTAATTTAAAAATTCTATAGGTGGGGGCAAATCGCCAAAGCTATCGTAATAATATACTGTACGTCCTTTTTTTGTATATGCAACCCAATGTGTCCCTGCACCATTTACACTATCCAAATTTATGATACCACATTCTTCATTAAATGGACCATTAATAGGTAGAGTATCACGCATAAATATACCTCGAAAATTAGATATTTTCGTTTTTAAGGCGTAGCGACTTATATCGAAGTTCGTGAGTGCTCTCTGGGGCAGGGTGTTTAATAGTTTTTTGAAGTACTAAGTCGTTGTTGTTGATGATTAAGGTAGAGTCCCAATCCTTTTCGGTATGGTTTCAAAAATAATCCATTGCCGCTTTTACCCAACGCTATCGCTTCCATCTGTCTATTATGACGTTGTGCTTCGGATAATTGATTTTTTCCAGCTTGCACATCAGATACAACTCTCGCGACACCTGCCGCACCTCCAGTCAAAGCTCCTAGTGCAGAAAGTCCAGCAAATATAGGTAGTAGGGGTAAAATGCCGCCAACTTTCGGTATAGGTATAATACGTGGAGTTCGAATTTTACGTCTCCCACCTGAAGTCTTTAAGGATTGACGCGCTGCATGTAAAGCAATTTTTGCCGCCTTACCTATGCTCTTTTCAATCAATCGTTTACCACCGGCTTTCCTCAAAGCGCTACGGACATTACTAACTATTCCCGCTCCAAAGGAAGTCTGCTTTAACTTCCCTTCACGACTTTTTCCTTTCATTTTCCTCTTCTTTTTAATTATACGTGTTGATACTAATTGACGTTGGCAGCCCATTCCTAATTTTCTTTTCACTTTCATAATATTAGTAACAAGCCAAGCAGCTGCTTTTTCCCCTGTACTAGCGTCCCTAGACTTGACTCGATTCCAGGCGCGTTGCTCTAATTCGTAATCTGCTCGATGTCGCGCTGTCAAGTCGTTATTTTGATATGCTAGGTCGTGTTGTTTGCATGCAGAATCCAATTGATTTATGCCAGGATCGCCTCTTGCAAGTCTTTTCTGAAGTCGAGTTCCCGGTCCACAGTACTACAGAAAAAATAAGAAAAGAGATAAAAATATACTATATTATTAGTAAATTTAGAGAATATTTATGCTTACCTGATATGTTGGTAAATGTGCCTCAAATGGAAGTTTATTGATTAACGTATTTACTATGCCTTTACCTTTAACTCGAGAGCAAGTACTTTTATTACTATTAATTTTACGTCTGCTCTGTTTAATCGGTGCCATTTAAATAAGCTTTACATATTAATATTTAGTTTATATATGTTCATACAGTAACACAATGCGCATCGTAAAGCAGAAGGAGACACTTGATGTGGAAAATTTAGATGAGAGAGTTGGAGGGGGAATTTTAAGTGCTGCGGATAAACGACATGGGACTCTCCTACCTTCAACTGTTCGCGGCCTTATAGTTGGACCTTCAAACTGTGGTAAAACAAACATAATGATATCTCTGCTCACCCATCCACATGGTCTTCGATTTTCCAACGTATACATTTACTCAAAATCACTCTATCAACCTAAGTATGAATATTTACGTGAGGTGCTTTCTCCAATCCGAGGACTAGGATTCCACACATTCGATGGCAGAGCAGAAATAATGGAACCATCTGAAGCGAAGCCTAATTCAATTTTCATTTTCGATGATGTGATTTGCGAGAAACAGGATGTCATTAGATCATATTTCAGTATGGGAAGACATAAAAATATTGATTGTTTTTATTTGGCTCAAACATATTCGCGAGTGCCGAAGCAATTAGTGCGTGATAATGCAAACTTTTTAGCACTATTCAAGCAAGATGAGATGAATCTACGTCACATATATAATGATCATGTAAATCCTGATGTGTCCTTTAAACTATTTCTAGAAATGTGCGCCGAATGCTGGAAGAACAAACATGGCTTCTTAGTGATAGACAAAGATAGTGAATTGCAAAAGGGTAGATATCGAAAGGGGTTTGATAGTTATATATGTCCATAGTGTATTTTCATAAAGTTCAGTTCCAGAATAATCTCCATTAAGTAACAACGGTCGGTGTTATTCTGTGTACTAGTGCGAGTTAGAGCAATAATAAATGACTATGAATAGTGAAATTGATTTGAAACGTAAACTGATTGAAGCAACTGATGCTGTTAGAAAGAAATATAACTCTATTAAGACTAACCATGTTGGAGATAAATTAGCATTAGAGAAGGTATATGAACCTATAACAACGCCACTAAAACAAATGACTTCTATATTATCATCACCCTCAGTTCAACCATCACAAAATCAACCAGATATATTATTTAGGAAAAAGAAAAGAAAATATTCCAGTAGTGATAGCACCAATGACAATCACACTGAAAATGTTCAACCAACTCACTCCCACTCGTTAGCAGCAGCAGCAGCAGCAGCTAATCAAGAAATGCATTCCGATGACGATGATATAGGATCACAGACGATTAAGAAACTAACATCATCATCAACACCTCCAATCATAGCATTAACACCCCCTACGTCCGAAGTTTCACAAAAACCTGAACATATCGAGAGCAGTGGTAGTAAAAGAAAGATGCAATATGTAGCAAAGGCATACATAGAAGGTTTGAAGTCTGGAGATTCTATCTATGATTCAATTTATGGCATACGTGTAGATTCAGAGACAGGAAAATTGTTAATGGGAAATGCCGAAGTAAGATTTCCTGGTAGAAATATTGCAATATGGCTTAACGATCGACGTCTTGGAACTTATCGCGGATCATCACATCTCTATGACCTAATATTTTTACGACTTCCATCAGCGGCTCTTAATGAAACTGTTAGTAAGACAGAGCTGGAGGCTTATAGTGATATTTTACATAAAACAAATGTAATATACAAGAATTATGATAAGAAACTAGGGCTCAAAATTAATAAAAGCAGAAAGTATCTTGAAATTATAAAGCCACTAATTCAGAGTCGAGCAAAATCTATATCTACCCCTGCAACGCGAACTCGATCTCAATACACGGGAACGGGAGTAAGAAGAATAAAACCTAAATTGCCTACCGTAAAAATTCTAAATGTTAATGGTAATAATGAACGACGCCGCACGGTAAATTATGTATATTGGAATAAACCTAGAGAACTAGTAGATCGACTACGTCTGCTGTGGAGTTCCAAAATGGCTGGACATACGGGTCATGATAATGAAATTATATCAATTATTGAAGAATTGCGTGAAGAGGGCATAATTTATTAATACTACGCCTATGTGATCAAATTTATATAAAATAATATTACTCTTCGATTTTTCCATCAGTTTACGTTAAATATGGCTACCAACAACAACAACAGCAACAACACAATTGACAAATTCGGTCGCAGTAAAAGACTTGGTAGTAGTAGTGTCGATGTTATACGATATCGAGGACCATCTGGAGTTGGCTTTAAGCTAACACCTGATAAGCATTTTGATATTCAAGATAAATGTTTAAAGAATGTCGGAGAGCCAGTAGACGGTACAGATAGTGCAACACGCGACTATGTGGATAAATGCATGTCGATGATTTCTGGAGATGTCCTTAACGCTTTGAAAGACTCAATTAGTTTCACCGCAACATCAATGAGAAATTACGTTAATGAAAGTCTGCATAAATCAAACGCTGATTTAAGGAAGCAGATGGAGGTATATGTGCAACGACATGTGGTAGAAGTAAAACAGGATACTATTTTAATGAAAAAAAGAATTCAAAGTCTAGAGAAAGATGTAGCCTCTAAAGGAATACTTATTGATACATCTGTAAATCATAAAGCTTTGTCGAATGCAGGTATACTACAATCTCTACACAGAGAATCATCATTATGATAACATGGCTCTTATTGGCTGTTAACATGAGACATACATGAGGAGAAGAAGAGGAAGGGGTTATTCATTAAAAAATATATATACATTCGAAATTGATGCTCATTGTGAGAAATAACGAAACCTAATATACATCGTGCTTCATATACTTTGCTGTCAACATATTCTGTAAACAAGTGAATTACTTATATACGTGAAATATGGCTGTCGTTAGTGATGTGAAAAGAAAAATTATTGAAGAATTGCATAAACCTGCTAGACGAAATTTTCAGAGACGGCGAACTGTTATAAAAGGATTTGGAGACCTGTGGCAAATTGACTTGGCTGAAATGCAGTCATTTGCTAGGGAAAACAAAGGCAATAGATACATTCTAGTGGTGATTGACTGTTTCTCAAAATATTCATGGACACGACCCATTAAAACTAAAACAGGTGTAGAAGTTACCGGGGCTATGAGAAATATTATGCAGGAGGCAAATTATTCTCCTAAGAATTTACAAAGTGATAATGGCACTGAATTTTATAATAAAAACTTCACTAAATTAATGAAATCATACCATATCAATCATTATTCTACTTTTAGTACGAAAAAAGCGGCAATTGTGGAGCGCGTTATAAGAACGCTAAAGAGCTGGTTGTATAAAGAATTTTCAACTAGAGGCACTTACAGATGGATTAATATTTTGCCTGATATTGTGAAAAGGTATAATAATAAAATACATCGTACCATTGGCATGAGACCTGTTGATGTTACACCTACTACAAGATTAACTGCTTATAATCACATTAAGATTGCATTAAAGCCAAAATTCCATGTTGGCGATATAGTTCGAATTAGTAAAAACAAAGGAGTGTTTGATAAAGGTTATTATGCAAATTGGTCGGCGGAGCTTTTTAAAATTATTAAAGTGAATATAACTAACCCAACAACCTATCTTCTCGAAGACATGAATAGTCAACCTATAAAAGGATGCTTCTATGAATTTGAATTGCAAAAGACTAAATATCGAGATATCTATTTGGTGGAGAAAATTTTACGTCGACGCAAGAATGAAGCATATGTTAAATGGTTGGGATTCTCCAACAAATTTAATTCGTTTATAAACAAAGCTGATATTATTTAATATGTTGCCTATTATAATACGAACTTAATCAATGCAATTTTTAGTTTTTAGTTTTTTTTTTTTCTTTATATGATGTATTTGCAGGAAATTCCTAAAATAAATGTTCACTTATATATTACAATATTGTCATATTATTTATTTGATTAATAAAATGAGATAGGGAAAGGAAAAATAAGCATAAAGCGATGTGTGTGCGAATATATGTTTATTAATATTATGTATAAAAATAAATAGATATATTGATTAAACACAACCATAGTACAAAAAATACAATATAGTTAGATGAAATATGGATTAAGCACTTATAATACAAAAAATTATAACATAGATAACATACATAAAGAAAAAATCATCTAATCAAGAGCCTATTTAATAAGTGTAGAACAAGGAAAATCTTAAAAATATTAATTAATAATTACATATAATCCTAATTTATTTAAAATGTTTAATTTATATGATAATTTCCCCAAGATAAAGTGTTAATGCCATCCGGTAAAATATATCGTTTTTCATCGTATGGTGATAAAGCTATTTTATTCACTGCTTGAGTATAAATAACATGTTTTATTGATTTAAATACAATTTGTCTGGACAAGTGAATATTTTTATTAAAAAGGCAATTTCTGTAATGCTCATGTTGCAGTCTTTTTACGACATGCCTTTTTACTCCTTTTGCTTTTTTAACAACAACCCCGCTTCCCACAACAAAATCATAGAGTTTAGCTCTTAATCCTACAAATTCAAGCATAGGTGTCCCAGCATTTTCATCCTTGAAAACACCGAGAACAGCTTTATTTACTCGTGGCATATCATATGGATTATTTGCTGAATAATTAGATGTATCAAATTTTTCTAAATTATCCCTAATATCATTATATATATCTTCGGTATGTATGTTATATACTAAGGAATCAGTGTCTGTATATAAAAGTTTAGCCTTATCACCATACATATTCTTAACAAAACCATAATGAAAGTCGTACATAGTTGTTTTAGAAATATCTAGCACACTAAATCCTACGTATATAGGTTTGTCATATAGGCATTTTAATTTATTCATTTGGATGGCTACTAAATTTTCGTGAAATATACTTATACTATGGAAATTCGGTTTGGCAACTAAACTCTCTGCACCCTTTTTTTGTTTTACGCTATCCCAGTGATTAACTAATTTTACTATAACCCGTTTCTCTACAGCCTCCATACATTTGCCGAAAATGGCGTTATTTGCTAGTTTATAGCTACTTTTTTCGAAGTCGTTTTTTGCCTCTTGTCTTTTTTTAGTATTCAGGTCAATATATTTCTTTAGCCAGTCAGACTGACTAAAAGCTAGAATGCGATGAATTTTTTTTAATACTAACCCATACTTCATTGCCTGATAAAGGTTGCGATAGTGAATAATATATTTTTCTTTATTCAATAAATTGGGAATTAACCTGGTTTGTTTGCTCGTGCTATTGGGAGGAACGATATTCTGCGGGCAAAATGGGAGTTCATCATGGACATCATGGAGAGTGATTGGATACGTGATGTCTACTTCTAAAATGAATCCTACGGCACTGGCATGGTCTGCACATCTACCCCATACGTCAAAAGTTGCAACTTCATCATCCGATAACCATCTAAAATCAGATTTTGGCAAATACTGCGATAAGGACAATCCATATAAGTTGTTTGCATCGAGGTATATTAGAAAGGAGGGGTCCTTGTTTTCATCGTAAACCAAGTGACTTAATGATGGATCCTCAGATTTGTCAGGCATGTACTTATTATTAGCAACCGCATGTCGGTGACTACACTGGGCAACTCCACCTCTAATTGATTTTCTTATAAAATGCAACATGTCAACATCCGTAAGCAATTCCAATTTAACCTGTAAGACAAAAAATGAAATTAATTATAAAATATTGTAGCGATAAATACGATAAATAATAATAATATATAAAATGTACTATAAAAAAAAATTACCTTTGTGTATTTCAGCATAGCTTGCCATGATAAGCCTGGTATAGTAATGAAACTACATGCTTCTAACCCATAAATCTCCATGCAGACAGTTCTAAATGCTTCAAAAACATCTACTAGTAGTAACACATCTGTTTTGAGATATAAATCCGAATAGTCTGCCAACGTACTGCAGTTGAAAGTTCTCCAAACCTCTCTAGCATGTTCATATTGCTCCTGATCTATTGCAGTCTCAGTTAAAGCGCTATAGAAGTCATGTTGTGATGGCAGTTCCTTCGTAGACTGTAGTTTTTCATATGAATCAATGAACTCATACGGGAAGACTCCTTTTCTGGTGACCAGTTTAAATTCTTCATCATTATGAAAAGCTCTTCTCGTCTCAATAAACTGAATCTCTTCTAAATAGCTTGCAAGATCTTCGAGACTGTGCGCCATAAAACGGTATGAATCCAAGAAACGCAAAGTAATATGCTTTTTTCTCTCTCTCTTGACTTCCCCTCCCTTCTCGATATTGGTACTGACTGAATTTGTATCTTCATCATTCGCATCGTTGACAGCGTCGACGTCCTCCTCCTTCTCCTCCTCTTCCCCATCATTATTTCCATCATCTACAGCAATTTTAGCCATGAAAGTAATATATTTTTCCTTATTTTGCGGAATGACACTAACTTCCTCCGCTTGAGCTGCAGCTTGTTGTATAAATAAGTGGATGTCATAATTACTCATGTTATGGAAAAATATCGGGAAAAATCTTGGTATTCTATACTTCAAATTGCACTGGCTATGCGCTGCTCCACGATAGTTACCTGAAATAAAAAAAAAAAAAATTAAACACCTTCAAAATTAAATAAACACATACATATCGAATATGATAAAAAACAAAAAACACTAACCTAGGAAGTGGTCATGGTCTCGAACCTTAATAAGAGGAGATTTTTTGTTTGTTTTATCAATGGTCTGATTATTTGTTATTTCAAATGCTTGTCTGCAAATAAAACAAACGGTTGCTTCATTATATTCCTTTCTCTCTTCACATGTTAGTGGTTTCATAGCAATTGGTTTTTCGAAATGGTTTTTATAAATTCGGCGTACGTCTTCTATTAACCATTTCATGTACACAGTGGCACAGTCTTTACCTCTATATGTTCTAAAAGTGGATAAAGTATTATCGAACGAACATTTTATAAAATAGGCAAAACTATAAGCTTCGTGGACATGGGTTGCTCTAGTATAATTTTTTTCGGGGTTAGAATCACAGCTTGATATAGGTTTTAAAATTGCTTCAAAGTCACAGTAAATTGCAAATGGTAGCTTAAAAGTTAAATGAAAGTCCTTAAATTCCAGGAAATTTTTTCCTGGCTCTGGGAGTATTGTACATATTTGTTGGCAATCCTTATTACTTTGGTGTCGTTGTAATTCTGCTTCTGTCCGGAAAAAAATTAGACAACCATCGCAGATATGTACCGCCGCTGGTTTACCTGTCAATTGACTTCTAACTAATCTAGATAAGTTTTTTATCCAGCAGTAGTGAGCTTTATTTTGAGGACCTTCCAAATAAAGTAGGTTTATCTAAAATAAAGCGAAATGATTAATCGAGTTTACATGTTTATTTTTTTCCATATTGTTCATGATTTTTATTATTTTTTTACCATAAAAAAAAAAAAGAAAATTGCAAATACTCACATGATTTACTTTTCGTCCTTTGGTATGATATAATGGTCCTACAACGTTATGCTGTTTCTTCACAAGTTCCAATCCAAACACGTTTATACTTATCGCATCATTTTGTTTTTCAAATTTTCCAATATCCTTTACGCGTACTGGAAAAGGAATTCCTATAAAATTGAGTTCTCCCAAGAATCTACTGTAATTAGACGTGCGATATGTGTGTTGTTCCGCAGGGTGTAATGCGCTTAGAATGCTCCATTCAAAACAACGATTATCTAAAACAAATTCAAATTAGCATGACGAAAAGTTTAAAATTATTAAATGCAGAAAATACCTGAGTTTTTAACGTTGATGATTGCTTTTTTATCAGCAATTTCTTTGGGCAAGGGGATATAGGAAGATGCTCTTAAAGGGTTATATTTCGCAATGTTGATTTCGAGGTATAAGAGCGATACTAGAGCCCAACCAGAGTCCCTTTCCTGAAAATGCATAATACATAATATTACGTAAACTATAGATAGATTCGATAAATTGAGTCTTACCTCAAATTCCTCGCTTTTCGTCTTTAAAATATTGAAAAAATGAGTGTACAGCTCGTCTAGATCGGTTGCCATCGTTGCAATTTGATACTCACTGTTAAATGATTTAATTTCCTGTTGCGCACTGCTGCTGCTACCATCAGTACTAGTAGCTTTGGTTGGTAAAATGTACCATGCAAAAAGTTCTAAATATATTTTGATGCTGCAGTGCACCAAGAGAAGAGATTTTATTAAATTTAGAACTTTTGCTTTCGCGGAATTTAAAAAACTTTCCACAGATATAGAATTTATGGATTCATTATTCGTAGCCTCCACGCGGTACGTTGCAATTCTATTATTGAATGCTGATTTAATTTTAATTAAACCGTCTTCTACCACTTCGCCTTTGCAATTTAAGCGATGTCTTGTACTTCGCTTATGAGCAGCAATTTCAGTCCGCGATATATGAATACCACATTCATCGCAACTGATTAAATTGTTACTAACACTTTGACGTGCATTTTCCATCATGCCGTCACTATATACAGGAGCAATATAATCAATGTTTGCGTGAGATGTACTAGGTTGATTTGTCGAACATTGTTTGTTTTTTGAGAGAGGTGGGGTTGATGAAGAATGTTTATGCGCATTATTCATGTAAGGTTTTAAGTTGTCCTTAGAATGTATAACACTAATATGTCTCTTGAGATTATCACGTCGATTGAATACTTTTAAACATAATTCACACTTAAATTCACTCATTTTGGCTTAGATATCTGCTTCTACGTATATCAAAATTTAATTTCTTAGATCACTTTTAGTTTAACAAGAAAACAGTCGGGTTTGAGTAAATTTATTATAATAATATGCATATACCATGCATGACTCTAAAACATTCAATACAATTGCATATCGTTTATAATTTAATACGTATATTTCAAGTATCACTAATAATAGTTTAATTATTGTTTTTATTATTATTTTAGGTTACCTTTGTATGCGGGGTGGAACAGAAGTATCAAATAATGACTTTAACTTTGCAAAGTTACAAAAAATGTTCAATATAAAAGTTGTTTGATTCTTTACCATGCATGTTTTGAGTATTTTCAGTTTGGTGATATCTTCTTCTGGTTTTGTTCCAATGCAAGCAACTTTTTCTTTTTAAATGATACTCAAACATTTTTTCAATCAATTTAGAACAAGCATAATTTTTCTCTATTCAGTTATAAAATTTTGTAACTTTTATTTTGAACATTTTTTCAGAATATATTCTACTGTATTGAATGTTAAATCGCTCATGGAAATATAAGTCATATTTTTATTTTTTATTAATAAATGCATTAAAAAATATAATTAAAACTATCTAAAACTATTAATTATTATCGTTAAATCCAATTGAAGGGGAAAAATTAATTTCAGTTACTCAAGGCAATTAAATTCAATTAATGGTACACTTAATGAGTTAGTATGCGATGTTTGAGATAGACCATTATATTGCAATGTATATATTTTTTTGAATGACATTATGTTGGAAATAACGGCATCTGAAAATAATTCAGCCACTCGTTTAGGTAGAAAACACTGAATAATATTATGTCTGTCTTCACTATCTTCTAATTTAATTAACACTGCACGACCATACTTCGTTTTCATTGACCTCATCATTTTTATGTAATATATTTTCTTAACTGTTAAGTCTGATATGTGATTTAAAGAGTTTTTATTTAAAGCATGATTTGAAATAGCATTTATTTCCGATAAATTAATGTCAACTAAATTAGACATTTTCTTAAGAAATAACGATAATAATCGATAATTAATATAAGATAGCTTACCTAAAAATTCACTCAGAACCAACTGTTTAATTTAACACTATAAAGCACTATTTTTATGAATCAGTAAACTAAATAAATAACTCGGGGTGGACGCGATCACTGAATACTGAACAGGTGATTTTCGAAAGAAGAAGTTAATATTTTATGGTGCACCAGCGTTTTTATAAGGCATCTATCCCTACTATTCAAGCGGGTGGTCCTCCCCCCTATTCATGCAATAAACGAGTTTAAACTTCTATTTTAAAATATTTTATAACTAACATTTTTTAACATGAATATGGCGTTTTCAATAATAATTATCAACGCAATTATTGTAAAAAACTATAATGAAAATTTGTTAAATGTGAGTGCAAGTAAATAAGCTAGTCGAAATTACAAAAGCTACATTGAATAATAAAACTGAGGATAAAATCATCTAAATAATGAACAATATATAATTAGTAATCAGAATAATAAGAAAAAAAAAAAAAAGCAAAGTACAACATTCATTGTATGTTGAAAGATTGTAGTTAATGCTAGTAGGTGAATATGTAAAAAGAAACGAGAAGAGTAAAAATTACTAAAGTTACTTACATTCCTATTTAAAATAAACATTTTTTCTTTTAAAATTGTGCAGGGTATCGCGACACGCATCCGCCGAACAGAACATAAACAGGGACGTGTTTGCGCAATTGGCACACCACATTTCCTGATTAAATATATATTGCTCAAAAGCTCTTGATTTCTCATAAATATTTTCATGTTCGACAAAATGTTTAAATTTAAAATATTTCAGATTGTTGGTATCGTGAAGTATATTCAGATGTTCATTTAATGTACTTAATGCTCCAGCACACGAACGACAGTATCCATTTCCACTCGAATCTTCATACCACTCACTTATAGCGCAAAATGAATCTTCATTTGTTGGAAAAAATTGATAATCTTCATTTGGATTCATCGTCAGTATGTAGCCCATTTCTTGTGGGCTGAATTCATAGAATACATAATCGAAATTAATGTACTCATCTTCTTCGTTCTTTTCTAAATCGGCGAACTCATAGAATTTGAATGTGCGAAAGTTTTTTCTAATTAACTCAGTTAAGTGCACTGGTAAGTTTAACTTCATAGAGTTATGAGCGTTTATTAGCTTTGAGCATATTGCTCTAACACTGGTTTCCGTCATTGAATAAACTGTATCTGTGGTGCCATATTTGTAATACATTTTTTTGCACGCTGACCACATTTTAAATTTCGATCGATTTGACTACTTCTCTGATTAGAACAAAACTATAATACCTTTTGCAGTTTAAGTCGGCTGTTTTATATACGCTTGCATCCCTCTTTCTTTTTTTTTTTTTTATGAGTGTATCATCAGCATAAAACACTCACTACAGACTAAAGCTTTTGGTTTAAGTCGGTATCATACTAAGCATATCTAAAACTTTATAATTTCAGTATTAATTAATATATGCAAGCAAGCATACTAATTACGTTTACTTAATTAAATTTTCTTTAAAATTCATTAATCTATGATGCACTTATTATTTGTATAATTTGATTTTATGACTCTATCCGTAAAAATATTATTTCGGGGCAAGGTTATAAATATTTTAATGGTATATTGAGGGCACTGCAGCGAATAACAATAGTAGGTATTATATTTTAGTATTTTTGTAAAGAGCGTTTATTGCGGGGTTAAAAAATAGTTAAATAAATTTAATTGCGCTATAGGTATGCCCCAAAAAATATTTATTTACAGCCCTTTGTTGAAAGAAAATGTTTAAGAAGCAACAAAGGTCTAACTGCATAATTTTAATAAAAAAATGTTATTACCCTCTAATAGCCGGTGTAGTAAAAAGCCCAGAGAAACGTGTACAGAATGAAATAAGGGTAATGGTATTTTTTAGGACTTATACCTAACCATCAATAACTAACGGTATCCTTTATTTATTGTCAAATATTCAAAAGATACATTTTAAAGCAATAATAGTTTTAGGAAATATTCCATACAAACTTTTTTATATATCAAATACTACTATATAGAGAAATAATGTTCTAAATATTATATGTAAACATCGCAACGAATAAAAACATATTCACAATATTCTTAACAGCACATATAAATATATATTTTGTAAATTATTAAAAAAAAAAATACTGAGTGTCTAAATCTTATTCTTCTCTTCATCTGTATTGCTCGATTCATAAAGCTGAATTATTTTCTTCATGAATTCTTTCGGAAGATTATTTTTCAAAAAACATCCCAAGTTAATGTTTAACATTTCCTCATATAATTTCTCCAAATCATAAATGTTGTAAAAATATTTTTGACAGATTATTAATCCCTCTTCATATGATGATATCAGTTGTTGCTCAAGTTCATTTTCATTGCAAGAGATTTTGCGGTATTCGGTTTTCGCTGACAAACATAAAACATCTAATTTAATGAACAACTGTTCAATAACGCGAATCACATTATACTCATCATTATCCATTTTTCTTCTTATCGAATGCGTTATATCATTGCGATGTTTCCAAATTAACTAACTTACATCTCATTTCCACAATCATTCATGTCCTCAAACTTTCGAGGCTTTACAAATCAAATACGTCTACAACTTGCTGCAACAAGTCTGAGCATGCACGTTTAAAGTCAATAAGGTTAAATAGAACCGCTATTTTTTATTCTAATACTTAAATCTCATTTATAAAATAGCTAAGTATATCCATATAATTCTTCTTAATCATTTGCTTTTTTTTTTAAATGTTTTCAATTACTTCGTCGTCTTTATACTTTTATTCCATTTTAAATAATTAATACGCCTCAGTAATAGTAGCAGCTATTTCACTATATTCATTCCCATTATAATGATTATTTAAATTTATTATTTTAAATAGCAAGTAACATTAATTGAGTACCAATATTAATTCAGATTATTGATTTTTTTTTTAAAGTTAATTATCATCCTTAATTAACTACATTAGGTACTCTAAATACATAGCCCGTAGTCCATCATTACGAATAATTAATCAGGGTGACAAAGCATTCAACATTTTCCTTCAAAAATATTCTAACTCGACATAGAAAAGGAAAGAAATAATTTATGAAATGCCACAAATAACATTTAAACAATATAGAGTGACCTCCTTTAATAATCAAAATTGTTTTGCAAATATTCTACAAAGATTCCCATAAAAACTTATATATAATAAACATTTTTTAATGCTCCTCATTATAATGATTTCATATTTAATATTTTAAATAATAAGTAACATTCATTAACTAGTAATTCAGATTATTCATAATTTTTTAAAAGTTAATTAACATCCTTCATTAACTACATCACTCTAAATACATAGCCGATAGTCAATCAAGATAACATATTGTACACCCGTACCGATGTGGCCCAGAACCGCATCTACGGCCTTCCCTCCTCCTCAAAGTGGCCTAGAACCTACCAAAACCTACTACTGGGGTCGAAAATCAGTTTCATTGCAAAATGACGTAACGCATGAGATTTCAGCGGTTTCAGAACAATAGACGTCAAAATTACACTTTTTCGTTCACTCCTATTGAGCCTAAAATCAGAGCGTGACCGTGTAATTCACGATGTAGTTCTAAGTTCGACCCTCTACCTTGGATTTATTACCAAAACAGTCTCTCGGAAATTCGTTTGGAAATAGTATTTGAAGTTTTCCTGTTTTTGTAATTTTTTCAATTTTGTCAATGATTTGTAATTTGACAAATCATAGGGGTGGATTTAAGATCGGGGTTGCTCTCGCAGGTTACCGATATCTGATTTGTACGTGTTACCGAGTGTTAGACTAGGTTTGAGTGCCATTACTTTAACATGAGGTAGATTAAGCAAAAATAAACAAACAAATGTATCGCTTCATTAGAAAAGTCACGCCGAACAATCTCTAAGACAACTTAACATCGAGAAGCACGTCGAACAGCTTATTTCCTTTTGTCCCGTCGAAATATGTATAGCCGAAAACCATATGTAACTTAAAATTTTGTGTTTTTCGCAATTTACAAAGATAGCGTGATTTGAAGCAAAATAAAATATATGTACAACTCCTCTCTCAATGCCTGATCCAATGGTATGTCACACGGTTACAGTACATGCAAAATGTACCGAAATTAAACAAATAAGCAAGAAAATTGCGAAATCTTTGTAACTCTATACTTATTATTTATGTAATTTGAAGGTGGATTTTTATTGCATACACATTTGTACGACGTTTGTTAACTACGTGAAAACCAAATTTAGGCAAAATTCAGTAATCGTAGCCCCCCCTCAAGAAAAGTTTTTGTCAAATGATATAAACGAAATCCGATTAATTTCAATGTTGCCACAAATACTTTAAAACAAAGGATTGTTTGTAAAACAAGCTGTAGATGATGTAGATTCGCCTATTGTTAAAATAGCAATTGAAATATTAAATAATAGACGAACATTTGTACTTAGTTGATGAGGACGTTGATCTCCTTGTTCTATTAATCGCTTTAACTCCAGAAGAAAAAGATTTTTCATAAGGCCAGGAACAGGAAAAATTATATGGAAAATTTTTTCTTCGTCAGAAATCCAGAAATGACAAGAACGTATAAAAATAGTTATTTACATTACTAGATGCGAAAGGTTACTTTAAGGTGTGAGGTGATTTTTGAATGGTCGAGGCGAAGCCGAGACCTTTAAAAAAACACCGAATACTTAAAAGGGCTCTTGCATCGTGAAATGTATTATATTTTTTCTACTATACCGAAAAAAATTATGGGATTTACTAATTTAAAACTCATTATTTCATGAAATTAATTGACGTTTTTAATAAATTTTATAGTTTAGGAGGCTGTCTGTGAAAATTATTTCCATGGCAACGAAATATTACACATTTTAATTTCTGGTGGTTTCAAACTAAAATAAACAAATACATATGTTTTGTGGCGATATAAATGGGAATATTGCTTATGCCTTGTTTTACCCCAAGAAATCCAAAGCAAGGTATATGCAAACTTATGAAGCGTTTTTAAAATGGAGGTAGGTAGGTAGGTACTACGTTGGGTACTACGTGCCGACAAAAATGTTGGCGTACTTCCTAGAAAGACCTTTCTTTATTAATACAAAATTGTTTAGTTGTATTAATTTGTTCAAATAGAACGAATTAATTTCGTTTAAAATTTGTTTTTCTACTTTTCTGTCCTGGCCGCATAAGTTTTACTTTCGTAGATAGCAACGCCTTAGCAACCAGGTAACTCGAATGTTTACTTTCGTTATCGCGCATGTTGCTAGGGTTACAAAGTTCATTAATATAGACGGTAGTAGAAAAATACAATTTTACTGACTCATGCATGCCTTCAGTGGTTATGATACCACGTCTAGAATATTTCAGAAAGAAAAATTAAAAGTCATCAAACTTCTTCAGAAAGAAATGCAGTTGGTTAATGTAGTAAGAACTTTCAATGGCAAGAATTTAACCCCCTCACAATAAAACAGGCTGGTGAAATTCTTTTCCTACTTGTATACGGTGCAAGGCAAATCACAAATGTCTCACTCAACTCATACAGATTTAATCAATTCAAAAAATCGCTGCACGAACAAAAATCAAAGTTGGAAATATTGCCACCAACTTCAGAGGCAGTCGCTTAATATTTATTACGAGTATTCTACAAAATTCAGAAATGGCTTGGCAATGAAAAAAATTCACAACAGTGGGGATAGAAGAAAATTAACGGCTCCTTACAACCTGTGACAACACTTTTTGTGCCAACAGCAGAATTAATATTGCAGCTTATCTCCTGCAACCGCAACAGAAAAGCAGGTTGAAGATGCTTACAAATTTACGGAAATTGTTAGGGACTACGATGTCTAAATTCATACATGGATAAAATTATTTATTTATATGCTATCGATTCCGATCTTCTTTAGATACAAAGTGTGTTTCATTCAATATATATAAAATTTTAAACAACTCGATAATCCTCACTTGTACAATGATTATGTACTTTTTCATTTTGCAGAATATACTCACAGATAAACAAGCAAAAAATGAAGGAAACAAACGAAAAATTGGTAAAAAAATTTAATAAAAAAGTCAAAAATTAATATTTCTCTCTAAATGAAAATATTCTTATTTTTTAAAAATTTCTCATGGTTCAATTGCCAATTTTTATTATGCATGTGAAAAACCTATTTCATCCCACGATTTTTTAAGTAGGCAGTTCCGACACACCCCTTATGGTTCGGGACTCTTAAGTTTCTTGAAACATAGGTATATATTTTTAAACGTATATGTCAAGTTTCAACGAATTCACTATGTTCTTGTTCAGTTTGGACACTTTTCCTGTACTATTAGCTGCGTTTAATAGTTTGCGATTAATCGATATCGGTATTTTTAATTGTTAGGAATCACTTTTCATCTTCCCGAAATTATATTAAATTATTTCAGTTCTAACATTAAAAATGTTTGTTAGTGAAAAAAATTTGTATAATACCATTTTAGTTTTCATTATGAGAATGTTTTTGTTAATAAAATAACTTTTTATTTTAATTTCTAAAGAAAACTACTGATAATAAGATTTTAATTTTTGAAAATGTTTTGTGTTAATGAAACAACTATTTACTAATTTGCAACAAATTTTCATTTTTATCACATCCGAAATATCACAAAATTTGCGTTCTACTTCGTCATTTCCAATGTCTCCTCCGGTTGCATCTTTGCGAAGGACTGTGAATTTTTTAATAAGTATTCTATATGAGGTTCCCATTTTAAATGGCTGTCTATAAATACTCCAAGGTATTTAATTTTTTCTGTTCTATGAATTGTTGTTGAGTTAATTCCGTCAGTAACAGTGAGGAAATCAGAAACAGGTAAAGAATTTTTGTAGGAGGCAAAAGGCAGGAAAAAGGTCTTGTCGAAATTTAATGTGAGTAGTTTCCAGTCAAACCATTTTTTTAGGTTTAGAAAATCTATTTCTACTTTTCGTTTCCTTTGAAAGAGAACAAGTCATATGTTTAACTTAAAATATTAATATTAAAATTGTTAGTTTGATTTTTTCTTAATTGACTTATTATAGTGTGTCCACGAATGGAGTTGATGAAAGGGAAAAAATCTTAATTAATGATTTTACGACGAGAAGTCATTATAAAAAATTTTGCTTGTCGAAAAAATTTATTTATTTTAAAAAAATTTGACACCAGGGTGTTAATAAATTAAGGCAACGTAAAATACTTCAAGATATAAGTACCATTATTTTTAATTTTAGACGAAATATTTATTAAACAAAGTTATTTATAATCTAAAAAATACAGGCTAACTACGAATTTTTTTTTAAATTAAAATTCAAATTTTTACATTAAATTTATTCCATATAACTACCTCCCACCTCGACACAACTAAATAAATTCAAAATTTTGCCAGTCATCATTGAAGACGTTTGATTCGTCTAAAGAGTGTAGAATTTTTAACACTTTTTTTTATTATTATTTTCTTTTATTTTTTTTTTATTATTAGCTTCACCTGTATGTTTGTTTGTATGTAACGAAATCTTTCAACGAGATTTTCACCTACTTCAAAATGTCAGATTAAACTGAAACTTTGCACATATATCAAGGATCGATAACAATACAATAATTTTATAACTGTGTCCTAATGTCCTTACCAGGACCATCAGGATAAATAAAAATAATTTTACAGGTTAAGCATATGCCATCTACAGAATGACGTTAAGTGTTATCCTTCTTTATCGACATAGAAAAAGAAATTTAAAATAAAAAATTTTGAAAAAAATATCGAAAAAAATTTGTCTTAAAAAATTTTAAAAAAAATTTTGAAAAAAATTTGAATTGAAAAATGTCACAAAAAATTGAATGAAAGAACGTAGTAGATACTTATTTTTTTTTAATTTTACGTTTTTTACGTTTTACGTTAAGTAGGAAATTTATACAAATGCAGGCTACTGGTAAAATCAGTTATCTTTGTTTCTACACGACATAATTTGTGAATTTTTCTATAAAAAATAAACTTTTCATTATAAAATGTTACAATCGGTAGATAATGATTATCTCTTCAACACAGAAAAATGCTCTTTTACAGTTTAATGGAATAGATAACGAAAGCAGAATAACCCCGGCAGAACAAAAGTGTCAGAGGCTTATCCTTACTAGACAAGATCCTTATGTGTCCACAATTGAAACTCGACCCTTTGAAAAAATAAAATCCCGGCTTCTCCTTGTCATTATTGTATGGGGTACACAAACAGGTCACGTATAATATTGATCCCTGGCAATACTAATGCTTACCGACACATTGTTGATGTCCTCCAACCTATGGCAATCCCTTTTGCTTAAAGCAGCGAAGAAGCAATGTTTCAACAATGTTAATGCGTGACCTAGTGGACCCCTATCACACCGGATTAGACTCGGTAATTTATTATTACTGGCAACTTAAATTATGGAAGGAATAATTTTAACAACAAATATAAACTGCTGGAATATTATTAGCCAAATTGAAATTCAACCGTGTACTAGTTTATGTAAAACAATGAAAAGGATATGTCTTTGTAGGAATATTAATTTTAATGCAGATTTCCATTCCACATTGTTTCCTACACTCCATTATAAAAATTTTCATTTTCGTGTTCTTGAAGTGTGATGTTTATTTGTTTTTTAGTCTTCCCCATATCGGAAAGAGTAAAACGTATTTTCTGATGGTTTATATTGGAACAGTTATTGCTGTTTTCATTGTTTCCTTTCATCACCAAGAGATTATAAGATATGTTGACAAACTTTAACCACAAAATTACCTAAGCGACTAAATTAAAACAACTGTAGCTATAAAGTAGTTTTGCTGTTAACCCATTTATCAACCATTTTGAGAAGATTTAAACTCAGTTAATTAATTATATTTTTTTTACCCACGATTTTTAATTAATAGTTATATTACGTCAATATTTAATCACTAATAAAACTTAAATGTGACAATACTTGACACACAATGTTCTGTTAAAAACATTTCGTACACAGTGTTACCAATTTTATTTAGTATTTAGTACATTAGCATGATATGGAGCAAAGCCTTTAAGAGGGAACTGGGTAAATATATATAATGCATTATCTGCAGCCCGGAAATTGCATTTAACTTGATGCAACATTAAATTTGCACTGTTATTCTAGTGTTACGTTACGGAAAGCAGGAATCTATGGTAGAAATTAAAACAAAATGAGTAACAAGTACTCGCTATAAATAATGTGAGCCAAATCAAATACTATTACGGTATAATATTCCAATAGTAGATGAATTTTGCAGCGCGAGCCGAAGGCGAGTGTTGTAATTCATCAAGTGAGTTATTTAGCATTACGACGAGTTGAATACTATACTTTATCTACGATTATCACAATAAATACCAACCTTTGCAAGTCTGAATTCACCATTTTTGGCACAATTATTATTTAACTTAATTAAACGGCAAAACTATTCAAATGTCAAATCACTTTCCTCCCCCTCAATAATAATGGACCATTCTATTTCACGGTATCGGAAAAGAATTTCTATTGGACAGGCTAGGCATGAACTTAAAGGAGATTGGTGTAAACAAAGATTCACCGGTGACTTTTTACGACTATAACTCAACGTTATTTGTTTATGGATACTATTAATTGTTCAAAACCAATTGATTAATTAATATTTAACCTAATAAGTAATAAGAGTAGATAAATAAATATAAATAAAAGATCTTATCGGTCGAATCGTCAATATGATCTTATCTGTCGAGTTTTCGACTCAGAGCCATCTCGAAAAGCTTTTCGCCCGTCTTCCCTGAAATAATTCCGCTTTCTTTTCGCAATCGTTAATACTGGTAAGTATACGCAAGTTACTCCTCGCCGTCCGACCCTCCAAGCAAAGATATTATGTAATTGTGTCAACTTCCTGTTATCACCGCATCGTACTATCCTATCATACCAGAGCTAGTAGAATCCGGATTTTTTAATGTTAATATAATACCTAAGTTAATATACACAGTTGAAATTCTATCTGTCTCGCTCGGGAGGCAGAATTTGATCTAAGTATCTAACTTCGGTTAGCAGTGGAACCTCAATCCTCCCGCTTCGTTTAAGTTATTTAAGAAAAATAAAAATTGTACATAGCACCGACTAAGAACCTTATATTATTTTAATTTATCACTTTATCCTGGAATAAAGATATTGTATAGCATTTTAGAAGCAGCCAGTTTCATTTCTTCAGTGTACAACTAATTAGATCCGTATGGGTAAATTGTCCTGCTTAAAACCGACAATCATCCACCAGACCCTTGGACAATACCGTTTGTTCACTGTAGCTATCCTTTTTCGAAACCGCCAAGAAAGAAAGTGCTCCGCTCTAAAATAAGGAACTGGTGCCCGAGATTCCGTTTAAAAAAGTGTATTTATCGTGCAACAATTTTAATTTTTGAAAACTTTTTCACGTTTTAGAAAACTGAGAAACAAATGAACTGAAAATAGTTGTATATCATTTTTTAATGAGATTTATTTTATTTTATTTTATTTTAGTCAATTAAAGATTTGATTCTACAAAATTTGAGATTATTACTGTTCTGCTAATATGTGAATAAAATAGATCTATCAACACTGGGTAGTGGGTATTTATGACATTGCGACTCTATACAGGGTGTCTCGTCGGAATCTGAATCGATTGATATAGGAAAAGTATGTAACAAGAAATTTTGGAAATTACTAATGTCAGTGTGGCCAAGCTATTAAAAATAAAAACAAATATTTGGTATATCCGATTGTACCGGAAGTCCATATCAAATTGCTTATTTTAAATAAAACATATTTATTTTCGATTTTTCGAAATGAGCATAAAATTTGAAAACATGACCAACATATCCAAGCCAAGCAGTTTCGGAGATATTTGACGTTTTATAAAAAACTTGACGGTTTGCATTTTGGCGTGTTGATAGAACACAAAGCGAGCTATACAATGAAAATAAGTTCCATAATAGTATACTAGGTGATCCATTTTTTACGTTACATTTTGTCAAAAACTTTTTTAGTTTAAATGGAACACCTTGTATTTTCTTGACATGAAGTTATGTAATATTAAATTATCTTTTTTTCTGTTTATGCATTGTAGGGATTAAAGTTACAAATTTTTTAAATATTCACGATTTTCTTAAATTTCCGAAAATTTTTAGTAAAAATCATTAGAAATTCTGCGATTACGCATTTTACAATTTTTCCCGAGGGATGAACAGGACGTCAATATGGTAATGTTTTCATTTCCTAATAATAACAGTGTTGAATGAAATTGCTTGAAATAAATGAGACAAAGTCCATTTTTTCATTTGTTTTTTTTCAAATTATTTATTTCTTACGTTAAATATAACATTGTGAGCATATATTTCTTATTGAAAATGCAATTAGGTAATTTAAAACTGAAAGTCTTGAATGGGAAATATACATATTATGGATATCGTCAGTGGAATAATATATTATACGTCCCCTCATTTTGACACATTGTGCTTTATGACGGTAAATTATGTTATGCGTGCCAGTACAAGCCACATTTAAACAGTGCACACTAAAACGTACATATATATATGGCTCTCTAATTAGAAAGACTAGGTTCAAACTGGGGATTACTCCCATGAGGAGTTCCTCATGCTCGTAAATCCTCTATATAAATAGTTTTTTTTTTCGTGTTAAACATGCTTTAAACGGAAACAACAGTGCTCAAACTAGCACCCTTTCGACTTTTAATAAATCTATAATAATTACGTCAGTCAGCTTATTGAACAGTATTTTGTATACAATGTCCCAATTTTACACCGTACGTTAGCACAATGCCTTTGTTTGAGACACGCCTCTAAATGGGTAAATATGTATGCAATTATTCCTCACAGTCTGGAAATTACCGGTAACTGACACACCTACAAACTTACAATAAAATCACGATAAGACTAGAGAGAGAACGAATTATCGATTATATGAAAAAAAAAATCAACTGTATGTGCCTTTTTCACCACCTAACTCCTGACGCCGCTCTCTTTGATGTTTTTCACTCCATTTGATATTTTATGCTTAAAAGAGCTCGCTTGAATGTACTTGTAATCTTTTATGTGGCACTGATGTTAATATAGTACCCTACAGCATCAAAATATTTAACGCGCACATCAACAACTAAGTTGGCATCATCTGGAGATGGTTAAAACCAAAAATGAATAATTAACACTTGAAACTAAATCAGCGTAAGTACTGCAATTTTTTCCAATTATGCATTTCTGCTGTGAGCATTTAAACAACGTTAGATATTGTTCATCACTAAAATATAATAGCGTATGAATAATGTGACAATTAATTATACGCTAGATAAAGGCAATTATATTTAGTGGGAAAATTGAATTTTAAAACGGGGTGACCACGGATCATGGTAAACCCCCGCCATTTCTACAATTTTTGAGCTATCCAAATGAAAATTTGCAGCAGTAACTTACGTCCAAAAGACTCATTTTGGCCCATCCGATTTTTTTTTCGACGTTCAGTTTCGACGGAAGTGACTTCAACTTTGGAATTTTAAATGGAACATCCTGTATATCATTGCATTTTTGCAATGGATTCCATACAAAATGTATTATTTTACGGAATCGGTTTACCATTATGATATCTTTTGGGAAAATGGTCAAAATGGACAAAAAGTGATATGGTCAAATTTGAATGCACGCCAAGACGTCATTTTTATATATTTTTTGTCGATCTAATTTTTTGGGAGTTATACCAGTACATTTGAACCAAATTGGACCAATCATGGCACTCTAAATTAAAAAACGAAATTGGCTCTAAAAAAATCAAGTGGGCTTAAAGAATCCCCAATATAGTTCTATCGTACTCAGAGTAATACCCTCCATCACTTTATACTCCGCACTTCAGCCCCGCCCTCAGCCAATCAGAATACTCCATTTGCTAAGCCGCGCCCCATCACTCACTCATCAGCTTTTGAATCCCCACTCCTTCACTTTTAGCCCCGCCCCTCCCCCACCTAAGCCCCACTCTTTCTCCACTGCTTCTACCCAGGGGGTCCATTCTTGAAACGAGGGAAAGTGTTCCCATGGGGAAAAGACGTCATTTTCTTTCTGTAATAGTAAGTCAACCAATAGTAAATATAATGTAATAAATTTACGTCATATTGACGTCATTCTCTCATGGGAACACATTCCCTAGTTTCAAGAATAGACCCTCAGGTCTGACCTTAACCTCTCGTGACCTTGAACTTGACCTCTAGTGATCTAGGACTTGCGTGACCGTGGGAACTTTCAGATTTACCTAATTTCACCCGAGCTGTCAAAATTCATAACCTTACTGGCACCCATCGAACTACCTAACCTTACTTTTTGTGGCCCCATCGAACTTTAAAAATTCATAATCGTACATGCTGTCAAAAATTCATAACCCTACTTTTCGATCTGGGGCCCCGTCTCGCTGTTATAACCTCACTTTTCAAATACCAACATAACCTCATTTACACACATACACACTCATGATCTCGTTGATCTTAATAGAACTAAAAAGCTGTTTAGAACGAAAATCAGCTGGACAGCATATCTGTTCTTATTTATATGGACTAATCTGTATTTATTTTATTATATATTATGCCTATGGTTTTACTGGCTTGTCCGTATAGAGGTCATATTATATGTTTGTTGTACCTTATTTTGGTCCCATTAATATTTCCACTGCAAACATAATAATTCATGGAAATAATTTACATAGATGTATGCATTATATATAATTAATTCTATTTATGTACCACACTTTGATAGTTGAATATTTTGAATTCGTATTTCGAATAATATACTTTTGTACACGTTGCGAATACCCCATTCCATTACCTACTTAAAATATGCCAATATTTGCCTACATATGCAACAAAATGGATTTGATCCATTAGCATTGTAGCTTTCAACTATTTATGTTAATTAGCGTATACAAACAAATGTAGATTTGATGCTAAACCATTTGGGCGTCCATCATAATAGTTTAATAGACTGTGGAAAATGCTGGAATTTTAGGGGATTTTTATTTCAGTACCTACTAGGTATGACTATGATTACCGTAATTATACATTATACAATGATGTGGCAAAGCATAACTTGCAAATATAAAGTAAATTATTTTAATTCCTATAATCACTTTAAAATATTGATTCTCTTCGTGTTCTGATTTTCATACGTTGATCTCCACGTGATCGTTTTCATTTTAGTCAATTTAATTTTTTATTTATTTTATTAGTCGCTTTAATCAATTTTATCTTTCACTTAGGAATTTCTCGATTTTTTAGAGTGCAATGATTTATATTAGTCGAATAAAGAATTCTAAAAAAAGTTATGTTTTGAAATATAAACTAGATTTTACAGAAGTGCTAGTACACCTTTAGAAACGTTTCCAGAGTTGCATGATACTTTCAGTGTTTCAGCTTTAAATCAATTCACGTTAGCCATTGTTACTGGAATTGCTGGTTGAGTGTACGATTATAGTTATTAAATCGGTGCACAAAACAGAAGTATCCACTCTCACAAAAATTGTAAATAAATAAAATCAAACAGCATTCGCTAACAATAATGAAGTGTTCGTTTTGCGTATACTTATTTCTAATTAATTCTGATGCCAGAAGATATATCGGCTTTATATTTCACTCAAAAAACAAGTTTATAAAAACGTGATTCAGCTAACTGAAACTTAATACGTGCATGCAATAGCGAAAGGCTTAAAAAGCTTAAAAGTAGATCCCGTGCAATTTGAAAGCATTTCCAATACCCGATTACAATGCAATGCAAAGTTGAGTGAAAGCTATTAGTATTTTTTGTTGAATTCGATTTAGATAAGCATCTACTACTCTTGACTGGAGCAAACTACAAATTAGGTAGGTATTTGATATCGATATTATAGAGATTTGGACAAAACGATATTCGAACTGTCTGTATTTGCGAAGTAAGCATTAGTGGGCTGTATTACGATTATACAAGAGGTAATGAGAATCAAGAACTACACATTTTATTTTATTTTTTTGAATCAAAGAAGTGAATATGGTACTTTAAGCAATACTTAGTGAAATTAGCCAGCGGATTTAAATAATAAATGAGTTGGCTCACTTTTCTTGCAACACCATTATGGTATTTTCGTGTCGATTAAGCAGGTCATTCATTCACTTCCTGCCACTCCTCGTTTCTACCCCGAACAAAGTATAAAATCCGTTACTCAATGAATAACGTTTAAATAAGTAACGGAGTCGGTAGTAAAAAAAATCATTCGTTACTAAAAATTGTTAAAATATTAATATGTATCTGTTTTAATTCAGAACTTTTTGTAAAAATATAATTGAAAAACTGCGAGAAACCTATTACTAACCTCAGAATTACCGAGTAACGTTTTTAAGTTATGCAACGCATTAGAGCTTCGTTAGAAAAATTTATAAATTCGCCAGGAACAGAAATGAAATGATCTGTCAAATTGTCGATCTTTTCTTCATTAGACCAGCCGCCACGACTTCGCCTCTGCACCTCAACTAACCACCGAAGCCAATTCTGAGTATATTATCACTTCAAAATAGAAATTCCCCGATTTTTGTATCCTGCGACTTTTAAAATCGCCGATTTTTCATTAATTCTGTGTACAAGTAATCAGACCCTTATGGTAAATTGTCCAGACCGTTAGCAACGACAATCATTCACCAGACCCCTGGACAATACCCTTTCTTCGCTGTAGCTCCCCAGCCTTTCTCAAAGCCGCTGAGAACTCTAAAATAAGGAACTGGCGCCCGAAATTCCATTTAAAAAAAGGATGAAACAGCTTTTTTTAAAATTTTTGAAATCGTTTTTTTCAAAATTTTTTAAAAATTTTTGAAAGCAAATTTTTTTAAAAATTTTTGAAATCAAATAATTTTTTAAAATTTTTGAATCCAAATTATTTTGAAATTTTTTAAATCAAATTTTTTTTTGACGTTTTTCATTTCAATTTTTTATTAACATTTTTCAATTCAAATTTTTTTCAAAATTTTTGATTTCAAATTATTTTTTAAATTTTTGAAGACAAATTTTTTTAGATATTTTTCATTTCGAATTTTTTTCAAAATTTTTCATTTCAAATTTCTTTTTCTATGTCGATAAAGAAGGATAACAATTACCGTCATTCTGTAGATGGCATATTTAACCTGTAAAATTATTTTTATTTTATCCTGATGGTCCTGGTAAGGACATTAGGACAAAGTTATAGAATTATTGTATTGTCATCGATCCTTGATAAGTGTGCAAAGTTTCAGTTTAATCTGATGTTTTGAAGTGGGTGAAAATCTCGCTGAAAGATTCCGTTACAAAAAAAAACAAAAATAATTAAAAAAAATTAAAAACAGCAGCACATACGTTATAGACAATTAGAGCCCTTTATATTATTCCTTTACACAATGGCGTAACTGATATTTTGGGCTGGTTTTAACATCATGCTTCGCTCAGTTCCTGACCTACCTATTGATAATAATTAAAACTAATTATGTTTCTTTTCGGTTTTTGCCGGCCTTTGGACCGAGTCGAGTCCATTCAGCCACTGGATTGTTGGAAATTTCGGCCTATATTGCTAACTGTCGCTTTTTAAAGAGACCATTTAATGGTATTTAACTTCACAGAAACTAAGTAGCTGAAATTACTGCTCGAATGTGTTAATGTTTGTACAAAATCTATTTACTGGAAGCTTTATATTAGCAAATATTTACCTTCTCCGGGAATCTTACCACGTGCTTGGTGGTTGAGAGTGCCTGTGGCGTAAAGACAAGAGGTTCGTTCAGTATTCCTAGTTTGCAATTCTGCAGATACGTGGAATAGACTGCGTTACGGTGCATGTATTTGTTTTACTTGACATGCCTACCAAATTTCAGTGAGAGCTCGTACAATACTTTAAACAGAACAAATATTTAGCTAGTATGTTATTTTTCGAGGACGTGTACCTAGTGCTTTTCAGTAGAGGGAGAAAGTATTTTATGAAAAATCGGAAATTATTGTTTTCATTGAAAAACACAATAACGCATTTTTGCATCAGATTTTAATGAAGTTCGAATGAAAAAAGGATATTTGAATTGTAAACAAATAACATTTAAATCCATATTTGTACAAAAATATACTATATTTTATAAGTGCAAATAACGTGCTGAATGTGCAATCAACAGGTATAATAAAACGTAATAAAAAATATCGACATCATATTTAAAGTGGCAATAAAATTATTCACAGGCTCTTACTCAAACGTTAATTGGTATCTTAAATTTCAATAAATACTTAAAAACATTTATATACAAATTTTTATCATTAGGAGGTCTACAATGCATGAGAAACAAAATTAAAGAACTTAATTTTTTTTTAACTAAACAACACATAAAATATCGCTTGTATAATTCACATCATCTGAATAAAAATCATTGATGGATCAATTATCAAACAAAACCAAAATATTAAAGTATGTAAAAAATATAAAAAATGTACAGAAAAGTATCAAAAGCTTTGAAAAATCACACCAATGATAGGCAAAATCAGCAAGTTGTTAATAAAAGCATAATAATAACAAACATATCCAAATTTATATACTTCCATTGATGTTTCATCTCTGAACATGATATTATTAAATTCATTGGACTTTCTTTAACACATTATGAATATTGGATTAAAAATTATAAAATTCAAAACGTCTAAAAACAAATTAATAAAAAAATTTTTTAACTCGCCACAAAATTCATTCATTGTGGTCACCAATTAAAAAACGAAGTACATCTTCTTGTGGACTTCGTTTTATTAATTGGTGATCATAATGAATGAATTTTGTGGTAAGTTAAAAAAAAAAATTTTTAATAATTTGTTTTTAGACGTCTTGAATTTTATAATTTTTAATACAATATTCATAATGTATTAAAGAAAGTTGATAATAAATAAAAAATCATATGGAATATTATTAACAACTTAAGCGACAAAAATGGAAGACATAAAATGATTCAGGAAATCAAAGTTGATGATTCTATAATATATGATAATCAAACAAGTAAATACTTTTAATAAAAATTAGGTAGATATATTATATTAATGTTCCTAAAAGTTAAATAATAAATTTACAGGAGATATTATATTGATTTGCATTTTATGTATGACCGTCTTTTTCCTACAATGTTTGCACCAGTATCGGAATCAGAGGTTTCCTAATCCAAAATGATTTGAAAAAATCAAATTCCAGTGGTTTAGATGGGATAAGTTTCAACCTATTAAAACATGGTGTTAATTTTTTCAAAATTTACTGAAATTGGCACATGTTATTTCGTTCAATAAAAAGACATTTAGCCCTATCTTGAAATAAAATATTGAAAAGATAAAAGAGACGTATTGTAAGCACTTCTCTCGCAGACGTTCCCTTTTAAGTGAAGTCCGAGACATTACGAATTTGTTAATTTTATGAGGACGCTAGCAATGCCTTCTCTGGAGAACGTGTGGAGATTTTCAACTCTCAGGGACGGAGTTCTTTCAGCACGTAGGCGTTGGTTTTGAAGCATTTTAAATATTTTTAGGACTCGCAGCCCTTTTGCACCAGATGGTTATAAATTGCATTTTTAATGTTTATAAAACTCACGGCCCTTTTACACCAGAAGGTATTAAATTTTGAAATCCCTACTTACGATTGCTATTTTTCCTGGCTGCGTCTGTTAGAACACTGCTTAACTGCAATGTATGTAATTGGATCTGGAAAGGAACACAAGAAGGAAAGAAGAAAGTGTATTGCATAGTACAGATTTGTTTATTCAACGCTTATAAATCATAAAAACCAGAAATATGCATGTTTATTTTGTATATCTTCAGCTTTGTTTTTATGTAATACTACATAAGGTAATCACTAGCAAGCCAATTAAGTTTCCTGGTTCGATAGCAATAGACCTACATAAAAAGTATCTTAGAATAAATATTGTATGCATAGGTACCTACTATAATAAACTCGATGTGGCACCATAGCCAACCGCACCCCTTGACGGCTCTCGATAAAATATGCAAATCATTTAGCTTTTTCCAAATCAGAGAAACATAATGTCAAACAAAATATACTAATACCCTTTTTGACACATATATTAAATGGAAATATGTACCCATGGGAGTTCATCTTATATATAGAATATAAAAAGAAAGAAAAGTCTTTATCTCCCAAAAAATAAAGTTTTTTGGGAGATAAAGACTTTTCTTTCTTTTTATATTCTATACATATATTAAATATTTTACAACTAAATATATTTTTCGGCACACGCCCCTCGTAAGTATTCTAACTCTTATTGCATTGTTTTGTCGATCGTAAGTGACGCTCTATGTAGCAAATAATTGTTGCTATTGGCAACGGGTTGTAATTTTTCATTAAGTATCTAGGGAAACAAAGTAAATTCGGGAGAATTTTCTCTTTTATATAACAAGTGTTAAATGAAATTTTTTATGATGAATATAAATTATAGTAATGCTAGTAAGCTAATTTAACCATTATTTTCAAAAATGTTTAGAGCCATTAGGTGTAATAATATGATTTAATTTACCTTGACAGTAGTTGTCATTTGACCTTTTTTCTTTAAACACAGGGATTCACACCCCCGTGGTTACGCCTCTGGTTGAAGTAGTAGTAGCAGGTACACACAAAATTTCAATAAAGTATTCCAGTTACTTCACGAGATATAAAAAAAATGACAAAAAAATTTTAACTGTTGTCTAGAGTTAATTTTTATGTGCATGATTTGATAAAAGTTCCCGAGAGTCCCTTTAGTTCACGAGATATAAGAAATAAATAACAAAGAAAATGTAACTTCAATGTCCGTATTTCTGAAACGGTTAAATTTTCTCTAGTAATATATATATATTAAGTGCGAAAATTCAGCGCATGAAAATGTGTTGTCTAGAGCTCGTTTTTATGTGATTTGACGAAAAATGCTCAAAACGCAGTCCATTTACTTTACGAGATATAAAGAAAATGACAAAGAAAATGTAACTTCAAAGAATTTCTGAAACGGTTAGATTTTCTGTAGTATTATATTAAGCACATTAAAAATGGTCGAAAAAAAAAATGACAAAAAAAATTTAACTTCAATGCTCATATTTCTGAAACGGTTAAATTTTTTGTAGTAATGTATTAAGTGCAATAAAAGTTGTCCAAAACTTAGTGCATGAAAACGTGTTGCCTAGAGTTCATTTCTATGTGATTTGACAAAACGCTTTGAATGCTGAATTTTTAGATTATTTTTAAAGCACGAAACAATATTTGTTAGACTATTTCCAGAATAAATCATGGAACATGAAATATTGATTCAACTAAGCTTTTAGCTGTCAGGAAATTTTTTTGTACAATTGTCACTTAGAATGAAATTATCGGGGCGGTAATTGAAGTGCATTATCGTTGTAAGTAATTTTCAAAATCTTGCTATTTCATTGGTTCTTATAATGCGAGGGAAGTAGTCGATATAAGTTTATTAGGAAAGCTCAAATAAAATATAAAAAAATATTTATTTTTGTATCAAGGGTGCAAAATGCTAATCTCGAACGATTTTTTGACTCGGCTGCGCCTCGTCAAAAAACTTTCGTTCTCGATCACCAAAGAATTTCGCACACGAGTTGCAAACTAAATTTTTTACAACGACTTTAATTTGATAAAACTGAAACCATAAAACGATATCTTCTATTATAATATTTAATGCAAATTAACTTAAAATGAAATAGTAGCAGATGACTATGGACTATGAACTATGGAAACCAATATGTTTGTCAACAAACATTTTTCACTGACATTTTCGATATTGTGAGTGTTGAATATTGTGAGTTTTTTAAAGTAAACTAATACATAAGATAATAATGGAGAGTCTCCAAAGTGAAGATGATTCTATACCCCACCAGAAATATCAGATGCAGCCAACTTTGTTACACTGAATCTTCTACGGGAAAAATACTGACGGCAGTATGACCAATAGGTATATGATGTGCAAAATATTTTGCACCCTAGTGCGCAAAATATTTTGCGCACGGGGTCATGGTAACGCAAAAAAAATAATGGCAATGAAAACATGTCACATTTTAGACACTGGCGTTAATGCGCAAACATAGTCTTTTTTGACAGTTGTAGAAGTTTTTTAAAAATAAGTACACATAAGAGAATACCTAATAGTAGTAATTTTACAAAAAAAAAAGAAGCATACCTACATATGCGGTTGCTTTTATGTTCAAAATAACGCTAGAGTAGTTTGGACAATCGGTGGACAAGACACTGTGGGTGGAACTGTTTTTTTTCTAACCATGGCCATAACCAATATAGTGTAATAATAGAACTCAATATAGAATAATTAGAATATAATTGAAGTAGTTTTTGCTATGCAGTTCTTGTTCTGCTGTATTCTGAGTATACTGAAGGACTTTTTGGAGTTAGTAGTCAAAGTTGCTACAAAAAGCTTTTTATGATGAATTTTGATTTTTAATAGTACCTATTATAAATATTTTTTCCTCCTGAACCTCAGAATTGGTTTAGAATATAATCTTATGACCATTTGCTTAGATCTTCAATAAAATGTTTTACGTTCTACTAGAGCACCCTCGAGAGCACCTGTCGAAATCCTTTTTAGTAAGTTCCTGTAGTAAATGTAAATTTATCTTATATGGGTAGAAATCCTCCTTATTAAGAATTTTGCAAATTAATCTTTGCGCAATACCATGGTGTCATTCCAAATCATTGCTGGATAATCCAGAATTTGCCTCTACGGCCAACACAATTAGTGCGACAACATGATAGGTAACGGTGGTTGATCGCTCAAATTTTAAATGGATCTAGATTGGATTAAACTTCTTTAAACATCGTGCAGACTTCTTGATAGGTTTTTTATTTTCGAATCTAACTATACCAAGTCATTTCTTTTCCGTCAGGCGAATCATTTTTACATTTAACCTCATCGAAATGTATCTTCCAGCTATTCAGAATAATAGTAAATTACACTAATATCAAAAAGCCGAAAAAGTTGAAACTTCATCTTTTTCATGCTCATCAGCATAAATTGGTGAGTTATTGTTATTAATGCGAATTGTCACTTTTACTTCAACAACTATCGTTTTGGTTGGAAAGTTTGGTTTTGCTAGAAATTTTCATGGTGCATTGCAAAGAAAATTTTGTTTTTATGCAGTTATTTCAAAAAACAAAAATAGTAGAAACAACAATGCGTTTCTATTGACCAAACTAAAATTGCCAAAGCAAGGAGCACGGAATAAAAAATAAAATCACCAGACTGCAACGAAACTTCCACTACCTACCAAATTTTTTGAAAATGTAAAAAAAATATTTTAAGCTTGGATACGTTTCTGCAATTTTTGATCCTACTTTATTTTTCACAGAAAGTTCCATTCTACTATTTACTTCGTTTCAGGAAATTTAGTTCAATTAATTCAAAATTAAATCAAAACCTTTTCATCGATTTGTTGTTATTAATTAATAGACTTCAAGGAATGTGTATTTGATCTGCTTATTTATTTGATAAAATTGTAGACTGTAGCCAAACAGCAAATCATCGCCCTTATAATTAAAAGTTGCCAAAATAAACGAATTACACAGCTCCCCTCGTTAGTAAGACAAAGAAAAATTATGTGACACTTACTCACGCTCGCCCATTTTTCATCCACGTCAAGTGATTAAAATGTAATTATTTCCCTTGTGAACTAGCGAACGTTAACCAAATTTCACGTTACGCATGTTTGATTCGCAAAACACATTCTAATCACCTTTCTGAAATATTCAGATACATACTCATGCATAATAAAAAGAAATTCGAATAGCATAAAATTCTACGTGTGGCTGCCTACGTGAAAATCGATGATTTATTAGCTAGCAACTTAATGAGAGACGAATATTTGCCACGGAGAAATTTTTCCCTTTCACCATTTTTAACCTTTGTTTACCAGCTTACCACGCGAATAAAAAAGACCCAAACCTTCTCAATGTTTTCGTTTGTTTTGTCCTGCTTCTCACTGAAATTCGCGCAGACTCGGCGTGAGCCGTATTTTACCTGTCTGGTATCATGTGCTTTGAAAGCTTGAAACCCTCTCGCGGAATCGCAGTGCGCTCTAAGTTCTTCAGCGGACGGCTATCTGAAGCCCTGAAAGCTCGCCGACTGGATCTTACGACAGTACGCTAAATCCAACCATTTAATAATTGAACGATATTTTATATTCTTGTGCTAAAGTTGTATAGACCAATTATCCTTAAATTAAATCATTACACGCTAGTTAACGTTAAATTAATAATAAGTAAAAGTGTTATTGAACTGTATCGAGTGCTCCTTGGAAATACTAAATCATAATGTATGTACCATTAGTAGCTTTTTTAAGATATTTTCAGGGAAAGTTTTTGCATAAAATTATATTTTTGTCTAAACTGTGTTTTTTTATTGTTCAAATACAAAGTTATAATAAAAATATTTTTACCATAAAATATGTTGAGATGTAAGTACCAGCATGTAATGAAAGAACTTCGACCGTTATTACTTGCACCCCTATATAAATGTGGCATATTTTTGGTACAGTACGTCTGAAAATGTTATATTTTGTCGTGAAATATTTTTTTCATTTGCAGTAAAAAATGTTATTGCTTGTCGTTACTGGAACTATCTAAACAGGAAGCAAACCCGCCGACAAGAACAAATGAATTACTGCGTAAAATAAAGGGTAAATAAAGCCCTTCGTGTACCGTTACTTTTATTGTCGGGAACATTTGTAAATTTTAGTATTTAATACATTTTTAGTATTACATTTATTTAATCATCAAAAAGGGGAAAAAATCCGTGTATGATTTGATAATACCTATTGCAATTTTTACACAAATATTCTTTTTATTAGAAAAGCCGTACTTATTTAGGAATGTGATTTCTTTTCCCTCAAGTTTAATGTTTTGAAGTAAAACTCGGTTAAACAGTAAATAGGTCTAACTTTTTGAATTAAGTTTGTAATTTTTGCAGTTATTTATCGTAAATTAACTCACGCCTGAAAAATGTAAATTCGGTTTTTGAAACCGGAAACTTTAATTATTGTTGTCAATCGTGCCCGCTATTATAAGAAATTATTTTGTTTTATTTAAATTGATTTTTTCTTTAAAGCTCAACTGAATTTGTAAGAATTCAATTTACTATAACCAGGTACAATGATGTTCGTTTTAGTTCCAGCGTTCACGTTAAAAGTATAAATCTTAAATAAATTGATTATTGTTTTCTATAATAGGTAAATACTAATCTTAACCTGATTGTTTTAAGTTTGGAGCAAATATTCGTAAAATTACGATTATTGAATTTTGCACAATAAAAATTCCCTATATAATATGTCATCAATATTATTCAATATTCCTAAATAAATTAACTATAATCAAATTTCTTTTATATTAAAAAGCAAAAGATCTTAAAACCACATGTGTTCTTATTTTAGTACGTAAGATTCTTACCGAGTGCATGATGATTGTTGCATATATAATTTAATATTAAAATCTTAGTAACAGCAATAAAATAATAATGATGATAAAACTAGTGGCGAAAGTTAGACTTCGCGGAAAGTCAATTTATTGCATTTTTTGTATAATTATTGCATATTTTGTAGAAGAATCTTAGCAGTATTTTGATTTTTTTTACAATTCTCTTTCTCTGCTTGATACGCATTGCTTATAAATGACTTTATTTAGGTTTTATACAAGCATAATAATAACAAACATATTCAATTTGACACGCTTTTGTTGATGTTTCATTTCTAAACAAACAATTATAAAAGCCGAAATAAAATCTATTGGACTTTTTTAATACCTGATACAAATCAAAAATTAAAAGTTTTAGTTTTGCATAGTGTTTTTTCACACCAGATTTCTATAAGTAAATATTACCATCTTGTCTGCATATTGCTAACTTGATTGTCGAAACACACGTATATTTACTGTGTACTATTTTTTTATTTGTAGTAACTACTTTAATGTTATTATATAACTAAAAAAATATCAAACTTTCTTCGTCATAATTTTTTTTATTTAATATTTCTTAATTCCATTATTGACTTCAAGAACAATATTCTTCCTAGTACATGATAATAGCATTTTTCTATAAATTCACTTGTACAAAAATTATGTTTCCCCAAATATTAAATAATTATGCGCTAATACCGAGGCCGTTTATATCTGATAGATTGCCTTTCTAAAATGTTTGTACTATAGGTATAGGTATTATCTCTTAAATTTTTACATACACCCATGACGTGTGGTCAGAATTTTTGAAAATTTTGATACTTCTTAAAGAAAATTTAGAAACTAAATTAATATATTTTTACAATTCTCTTAACGCAAACAACTGAAACAAAGGTGGCTGAGACTTTTAGCTGTTTATTTGACATTTCTCTTTATTGTTCATTATTATTAATACTGTCATTTCCGAATGTCAAATAAACAGTCAAAGAAAGTCTCAGCCACCTTTGTTTCAATTGTTTGCGTTAAGAAAAATAAAATTATTGTTTTATTAATGGCTTTAATATTATTATTTGTAGACACAATACGGTTATATTTGAAAGAAATGCTCTAAATAATCTGCTCTTTAAAATTGTATGAAAACATACTGGGTGTCTCATTCTAAAATAAAAAAATGTAATTTTTAGTCAAACCGGAAGTTGCTTTAAATTTGTTTCATTACTAATTAAATCAGTTTGACTTACTATAAAAAAACGTCCCAAGGATCTATCGTAGAAAATTTATTTTGAAAAAGTTATGGCTTATTTTAGTTTCTCAAAAATATTACATTGAAATTCAAATATCTCGGAAACCAGCGATTTTTCGAAAATTGTTTAAATCATAAAAGTTGCTTAGAATGTACCTAATGTTTTTTCACATGCACCTCATTTCAATGTTCCTGGGATCGAACAATGTCTTTGGATCGCAACGCCATCTATATCTCAACATGGAGAAAAACCGTTTTTACTCAAAACTGAAGATATTTATGTACTCTAGTGAATGCCCTTTACAGAATTCAAATATCTCTGCAAGTTTCCGAGAAAATGGCACCGAGAGTTTTAACTCCATGTATATGTATATGCCTAGTTTCCCAATTTTAAAAAATTCTACCCGCTCGCGATGGGTGTATTCAAAAATTTAAGAAATAATACCTATATAGTACAAACATTTTATAAAGGCAATAGGTATTCAATCAAAATTTGAATATTTTAAAAATAATGTCTAAAATTAAATAATTTTATGGAAAAAAAATATATGTATATGTAATTAAAAATTTTACATATTTTTAAATAATAAAATTAACAATGATCTTTTTAGGCTAGACTCCAGGAATCTCACCCAATAAAAAGTATGAAATAATATTTATATAAAAAAAATTCACTTCATTCAGTTCATTCAGGGAAGTCTCTGAAAACTTAAAATTATACTTGGATTTGTGATGCTCTCTACTTTTTAGTATAAAGCACTAGAAATGTATCTTAAATCTATCAATTTTAATAAGGGTAAACCAACCCTGTGAAGTTAGCACCACTTTTTTGCAAAATTGAGTAAATCTTTAGAGTTCTGAGTAGAAAAAGCTTAGTTCTAGAGTTTCTGGCCGAAAAGAACAATAGTTCTGCAAAAATAAGGCCAGAAATCGAAAAAAATTAAAAAAGCACCACTTTTTTGTCAAAAATGAGTTCTGATAGTATTTTTCGGTAGAGAAAAAAGAGTTCTGGAGTTCCTGACCATTTTTAACAATAGTTATACCGATTTGTTGAAGTTATTAAAAAATTCAAATTTGGCAGAAAAAAACCATTTTTATAAATACAGACTTTCATTACATATTCAGCAGAGTTCTGAATAGCACCAGAAGAGTTCTGACGAAAAAGAAAATTTCGAGTGATTACGATTGCGCCAAAACGATGGTTCACGTGGGAAGCGAAGAACGTTTCCCACATGAAGCAGACTTTACCGCCAGCGAACTTTGAGAGGGGGTAGCAAAGCAGGTGTTCTCATGGAGAAAAAACCATATTATAGACAAACATTTCAGAAGGACTTCTAAGGTCGGCGCTGTTAATTTTTCCAAAAACAGTTAAAAAACAAAACAACAGTACACTTATCACTGTTCCGTAGAACTGACGGAAGCAGCAAAATTATTTTATTATTGTTAAAATAATATTCAACACGAAAAAAATCGCAATTTTTGCGATAGACAATTTTTTCTTTTGTCGTTCGTCAGAACTCTTCTGGTGCTATTCAGAACTCCGATCAGAACTCGTCAGAACTCTTTGGTACTTTTTCTATAAGAAAGTTTCGAATTATCAAACTTAAAATTTGCAAGAAAAATCGCAATTTTTGCGACAGACAATTTTGTCTTTCGCCGTTCGTCAGAACTCCTCTGGTGCTATTCAGAACTCCGATCAGAACTCGTCAGAACTCATTTGTACTTTTTCTATAAGAAATTTTCAAACTTAAAATTTGCTATAAAAATTGCATTTTTTGAGATAGACAATTTTTTCTTTCGCCGTTCGTCAGAACTCTTCTGATGCTATCAGAATTCTGCTGAAAACGTAATGAAAGTCTATATTTATAACAATGGTTTTTTTTCTGCCAAATTTGGATTTTTTAATAACTTCAACAAATCGCTAGAACTATTGTTAAAAATCGTCAGGAACTCCAGAACTCTTTTTTCTCTACCGAAAAATGCTATCCTCATTTTTGACAAAAAAAGTGGTGCTGCGTGAAGTTAGCACCCTTTTTTAATTTTTTTCGATTTCTGACCTTATTTTTGCAGAACTATTGTTCTTTTCGGCCAGGAACTCTAGAACTATGCTTTTTCTACTCAGAACTCTAACGATTTACTCAATTTTGCAAAAAAGTGGTGCTAACTTCACAAGGGTACGCAAACCTATGCATTTTTGGAATTACAAATTTTTAATCCGATTTGAAATTCATTAACGAAAGGCGGAGAGGGGCGGAGCTAAAGGTGGAAGTGAAGGTGGTGGTCTCAACCGCCGCATTACCTACTGAAGACGTAATTTAGGTGTCTTGGAGAAATTATTGAAAAATAATAATTAAAACATTTAAAAACAAAATAAAAAAATCGATAATTTAGTCTAACTGTTTCCAAATGTAGGATTTAAAAATCGATTTAAAGGATGTCTTTTTATTTGCATCAAAATTTACAGCTTCGTCAGATCAAGACCTGAACAAATTTGTTTCATTATCCTTAAAAAGGTGATTTCCATTTAGGCTATTATCAAGAAAAAACAGCCCTATAATATTGCCTGTAATGATCATTGATCATACACTGAATAGTATGTGTAAGTTCAATGTAAGTTCGCAAAAAATGGATGCATATAATTTAATTTTTTGACTTGCGTTTATAAAATATAACAGAAATTGTTTCCCATATTATGTGATATACGACTACAAAAAACTGAACGTTATTTCTTTACGATCGTAACTGTTAATTTTCTTCATCTCATAGGCGGGTAAGGCCTAAGATAACAAAATGTGACGCCATGCTGATCCTCTAATTAAAACTGCCCTGAGCGGCAACACAACCAGGATTGTCAGTTAAATCTATCGGTTTATTGACTGCCTCTTATATTTAAAGATTATTTTTTTGAAATTATATTTTAAAGAACATATTATTCCTGGTTTAAAAAATTAAGCAGAAGTGGGATTTTAGGCAATAATTAAACGGACCGGGACCATTTTGAGTGACACCTCCGAGTTTACTGTCGCTCAGGGCTATATCGACTTTCGCACTCTAAATCCCTTCCTCGAGGTCTTTAGGCAACTCACTAATCGCCAATTACACAGCCCAGATTCTTTAACAGTTTTAGCAGAGTCAAAACCAATTATTACTAAATCAACAATCGGAATTTTCAATAAAAATTTCAGCAAAATTTAAAGGATTACTTACGGATGAATTAAATTATAGGATAATTTATTCCCATATCTGCAAACCCGTACAACAGAAGCATTAAATAGATTTTTCAGTAATAGTGAAGCAGTAAGAAATCAGTAATATATTTCCATTTTATGGAGTTTGAACTACATTTAAATAATGCCAATTAAATATTACAATAAATCTGTACGATATTTGAAGGAACGCCGTATTAGGGGTGGTGTTTCCCTTATCCCTGTACTGGAAATGGGACAAGCATTGATAAGGAAGTGAGTCAGTGAAGGCTTTTAAACTAAAGTTTATATTGCTTAGATAGATATATCATCGCTGAGGTGAACTTATTGATTATTTCTAAAAATGTTACTACTATTACTGTAAAAGGATCTTATATGGACGTTAATTTAAATCGATTTTTAAAAAGTGACTGAGTTTCCGCCCTGTCTGTCACCTCTTATCTGTCGTGAACGCCTCGTGAAGATATCGGCATTGACATCCACTGAAAGTAAGAGAAAATAAAACGAAAATTAAAATACCTTGAAAAGTATTGCTCGAGATTTCCAAGGATACCCTAATAATAGACATGAGGAAGAGAAGAAACAAATTTACATACAATAATATATGATGATTTTATTTTACATATGCATAAATACTGCTGCTTGCAGATTTCTATTAAAGGAATTCGTTCAGTAAGGACGAAATATTAAAAATAAATGTAGTGTGTCTCGTCCCTCGCCTACACAACCCTTGTATCGGTCTCAGTTTTTTCAGACCAACAGAGAGAATTTCTACGGACATGCCTGCGATCATCGCCAGGTTGCAATGATGTGGCCATGCGATTTTGAAAACTACGGGGCCGCGTTTTCCATTGTTTCTTACGTACTCAAATATTCCAGCATTCGACTCGCAACATGTCGCGTCTCTGCACCTATCTATATAGATTCTCGTCATGTGCAGTCTGCGGTGTGAGGATGTTTGACACAGAATTATTTATTAACGAAGTTCAATCCAGACCACAACTCTGGAAATTGAAACTAAACCAATATGCAAATCAGGACATAAAAGGAAAGTCATGGACCAAATGGGTGGAATGAACTCAACAGTGCAGACAAAAACAATGAACATAAGCACATAGATGTTTGCTAAGTTTACAATCAACTAAAATCCATAAACTGACTAAAAATGATGATGACCAGCATACAATTTTTTTTGGAATTTTAGAACTGCAACCGTGTCTTTAAAGTATAAAGTACTAACCTTCTGATATGACCTTGATTACTTGTGACTAAATCATTCTCATAAATCCGATTCAGATGGATTCAGTTTTGATCCACAAACCAATTAAAGAATCCACGTCTTATTTTGTTTGTTGTACAGTTGACAATTAAATCGATTATTATTATTCAGACTTCAGAATGAGCCATCCTTTAACGTATCCAGTTTTTACAGAATTTCCTTTGTTCATCACATCTTGGCTCTTGCAATTGCGAGAGTCGAACGTTATTTCATCGAATTCAAATTTATCACGTGGATTGTAAATAGATTTACGCGTCGGCGGCGCAGAGTCAAAATAACCTCTGCAGAACAGAAATGCTTTTTTTAGATAACATGTTTATCGGACTCCAAGCAAGACAAACTACCAAACACTGAACTCGCAGGGAGCAGGTGACAAATCAGACAAGCTCCATACGTTTGTAGCGCAAAATTGCTTTTTAGGAGGCAAAAATTCAAACAGTGTTTATGTCCCAATATTAATAAATATGTAGACAGCAGACAGGGTAGGGTGTTTCAGAAGTGGCTGCAAAAAAAATTAAACTTAAAGAATTTACGGGAAGGAATTTCATATAATTTTTTTAGAACCACCCCTAAGTGATGAGGCAAGGAAATTTTAGACATTTTTTGTACATTAGAGAAATGTTGCAGGAACACAATTTTCGAGTAACAAGACGTCATCATAAACCACGAAGTCAATAAGTTTACGATTGGTGCATATTTGCTTTTTCTGCATAAAAAGACAAATCGCCAACAGAGCTTGATAGTAATTTAAAAAACAATGTAAAGCAATGTAGTTAATTTCAATAATAGTAAATAAACAAAATCAATGTATAAATTTAGTTAAATAAGTTAAATCTAAAATCAAAGTGTCGAAAAGTGTCCTCGGAATTGAACCAAGAATCCAAAAATAGTAATGAATTTATTACAGAAATTATTGTGTAAATGTTATTTGTGGCATTTCATAAATTATTTCTCTTCTTATTCTTTTTTGGGATTTATTACGACATTCCTTGAGATTCCTATCCAAAAAAATTCGATTTATCTAAAAAATATTCAAATTAACCAGTTTAAAACTGGGAAATAACCTCTACGCCTTCGACGTAATGTCAGAGGATCAGTTAGAGGGTGTTTTTTGACAACTAATAGGAATTAAATTAATACAAAAATACTGCGCTGACGTATCGGAAACTATATCCGTTTCCCTTTTCAAAGTTTAGGCTTTAGATTTTTATGTAACGTGTAGACTAACACGGCATAAAATAAAAATTGTTTATATCATTTCCATAGATACTTACCATAGAAATATTGAAAAATATACTAAATAATATTAATTTTATTGAGATCTTCTCTCAACATTGGTAACCAAGTTGAACAAAATTCTACCGAACAATTTGATACGCATTTATCATCATTAAGTAAAATTATTGCAGATTCTTTGATTTTTCTTTTTTTGTTGTCTGCTTCTTTGGTCAAAATTTTTGCTGAATCCCATTTTATCCTGTGATCGTTTTCCCAAGCATGTTCACAAATTTTAGATTTTTCAATATCACCTTTTCTAATATAACTTTTGTGCTCGCCCAATCGTACATTAAGTGGTCTAGATGATTCACCCACATAATGTTTATTACACTCGCACGGGATACTGTATATACAATTTTTTGAATTTTGTTCAGGATTTAATAGTTTCGTTTTTGTCAATATGGATCTTAAAGTATTATTTGTTTGAAAAATTGTCCTAACGCCAAATTTTTTACCGACACGACGTAATTTCTCAGATAAACCTTTTATATATGGAATTAATGTCGAATAATGATATTCTGGTTTTGGTTGAACCGGATTGTTAACTCTATTTTCAATGTTCATGATTTTTATCAACAAGACTTCGGGATGGCAATGGGTTCCCCTTTGTCACCAATACTAAGTAATAAATTTATGGAGGATTTTGAAAACAGATATGTTGAAAATAATATTCTTAAACCGGTAACTTGGTGGAGATATGTTGACGATATTTTTGCAATTTGGCCTCATGGATTTATTAAACAATTTTTTTGGAAATATTAATAATAAAGAACCATCTATCAAATTCACTCTAGAAATAGAAAATAATAATGAATTACCATTTTTAGATGTTATAATTAAAAAAGTCAATAATAATAATTTTCAAACTAGCGTTTACCGAAAAAAGACTCACACTAACAGATATTTAAATTTTAACTCAAACCAGTCTTTGGACGTTAAAAGAGGTGTTATAAAATGTTTGTATGATAGGGCAAAAATAATTTCTTCTAATGATGAAATATTCAAACATGAAAGGCAATTTGCCAGGGAAATTTTAATTAATAATGAGTACCCGAAAGAATAATTGTTGATAAGACTTTCATGAACATTGAAAATAGAGTTAACAATCCGGTGCAACCAAAACCAGAATATCATTATTCGACATTAATTCCATATATAAAAGGTTTATCTGAGAAATTACGTCGTGTCGGCTAAAAAATTTGGCGTTAGGACAATTTTTCAAACAAATAATACTTTAAGATCCATATTGACAAAAACGAAACCATTAAATCCTGAACAAAATTCAAAAAATTGTATATACAGTATCCCGTGCGAGTGTAATAAACATTATGTGGGTGAATCATCTAGACCACTTAATGTACGATTGGGCGAGCACAAAAGTTATATTAGAAAAGGTGATATTGAAAAATCTAAAATTTGTGAACATGCTTGGGAAAACGATCACAGGATAAAATGGGATTCAGCAAAAATTTTGACCAAAGAAGCAGACAACAAAAAAAGAAAAATCAAAGAATCTGCAATAATTTTACTTAATGAAGATAAATGCGTATCAAATTGTTCGGTAGAATTTTGTTCAACTTGGTTACCAATGTTGAGAGAAGAACTCAATAAAATTAATATTATTTAGTTTATTATTTTTCAACATTTCTATGGTAAGTATCTATGGAAATGATATAAACAATTTTTATTTTATGCCGTGTTATTCTACACGTTACATAAAAATCTAAAGCCTAAACTTTGAAAAAGGAAACGGATATAGTTTCCGAAACGTCAGCGCAGTATTTTTGTATTAATTTAATTTCTATTAGTTGTCAAAAAACACCCTCTAACTGATCCTCTGACATTACGTCGAAGGCGTAGAGGTTATTTCCCAGTTTTAAACTGGTTAATTTGAATATTTTTTAGATAAATCGAATTTTTTTGGATAGGAATCTCAAGCAATGTGGTAATAAATCCCAAAAAAGAAAAAGAAGAGACATAATTAGAGAAATTATTACATAATGAAGATATAAGTAAAATGCTTACCAAAAACAGCGAAAATATTATCCAGATAGCCATGAAGTGCATAAAATTCAACTGGTAACCAAGCAACAAGAGAAATCGGTACAAGCCGTGAATGCTGACCAGATCATTAATTCGAATAAAAAAAAGAATAAACGAAAAATCAAAAAAATACAAGCGATAAACTCCTAGTAGAAATAATTTATTAATACCGAAAGCAGATACTAGTGTAACAAATTACTTTATAACGACAGGGCAGGTCTGTATGTGTTGAGTACACCATAATACTCACCCACATGAAAATAATGAAGTGGCATAAAAATGAGGAAAATAGCTTAAAGTCAAGCATGTTCGATATTGCTTTTTGATAGCATCAGCTTATCGAAATATAAATTTATAGGTACTTTGTTTGATATGTACATATTTTATGTGACAACCTGATATCCTGAATAATTTTTTTGGTTACATTAGTTTATTTTGTGTGATTTATATGTGTGATAACGAAACGATTTAATACGAAATTTCTAGGCGCGTAAAATATTCACAGAATTCCTCTTAAAGCAAATAAAATGTATTTTGAAAGTAGAATCTGTTGCATACGTACGTAAATAAATTTGACTAAGTAGATCTATCTCCTCTTATATAATGACTACCTTGGGATCTTGGGAAAGAAATTGTTCACTTAATTATGTGGGAATCTCCTCGCAGCACCCATTTGCTCTATTTCGTTACTCGCAGGAATATGTTTCTTACCCAACCATAAATGATCGAGAGCATAAAATCCTGAGGATACGTTTCTGAATCTCTGTAATAATACAGCTCTCTAAGTGTCACGTACAGCAACTGCTAACTCAGCTGTAATAATCTCATAAATTTATCACAGAATTGGCTTTTACGTATTTATGTAATTTGTATTAGTTTCGTGAACTACATTTCTTCGGCTCACGGTTAATACACTTCAACGTTATGTTGCACAAGTAATAAGATATTATTGGCAAGGCAGAACAGGTGATTTGCGCAACATGAAATCGATAAAAATGGCAAATTGAGGAAAATATGTTTATACGATAAAAATTAATGTAGCAGTAACGAAACAAGGGCTTTAGATAAAGAGGAAAGTGCAATATACAACCGAAAAATGTTCACATGACATAGCACAAGAGCAACATATTGCAAGAACAGAAGAAGAATTTTTCTGTAGCCCAGATCTTGTTGTAAAGATATTGCACATCGTACTTTATATATTTGAATTGTATTTGTATAAAAGAAGCGAGAAAGTAAAACAATATAAAAAAAAGTTATAAAAAAGCACCAAAAAAGTTATACAGTGTCTACGTTTAGAACTTACCACCCCCGTAAAATATTTATTTATGGACCGATTTGATCCAAACTTTGCCTGAAAGATAGAACACAATATTAGGGTCTACCTATGACCGAAAAACCATCCACCCCCTTCAAATGCAAAGCCACCTGCGATACTAATGAAAGTTGTTTAGAATTGCCCAAAAACCTTAAATTTTAAGTTTGAACTATTTAAAAAAATATTGAAATTTTAAATATGAAAATTGTACCTACATAAATTCAAAAATATAATTTTAATGGGTTTTTCGATTTGAAAAGCGTGCTGTGACAATTTTATGAAACAGAATTGCCATAGTACGCTTTTCAAAACACAAAAACCCATTAAAATTATTTTCAATATTTTCAAATTTCAATATTTTCTGAATTTGATCAAACTTTGGATATAAGCTTTTTGTGCATTTCTGAAGAACTTTCGTGTGAAAAATTTTTCGATAAAAGATGCCTAATAGGTATGATTTCTTGATTTTTAATATTTTTTTTTAAATTATTTTTATATTCAAATTTCATTTTGTTCTGTGTTTTATAAAAAAGGTAGGTACCCATAAAAAAATTATATAGTACATTTATATTTTCATCTAGCCTTCTAGCCAGAAAATGGAGCTAGTGAGGAACTTCCGAAACCGGTTGCGATATAAAAAAAGGAGATTCAAATGAAACCTTTTCGCTAGTCCAATAATAAATAGTGTCATGTATTTTAAACTATAAAAGAAATTAAATCCCGATTATTAAATAAATAAAATTAAAAATAAACTCATATCAAACCCAGGGTAAAATGAAATAATCTTCTCAATAAAACAAATAACGAGAAATTTTCGTATGGTATACTCAATAGATAAATACAAGTTTAAAAAAAGGATATGTCGTAGAACAATCTTCATAAGTATGCTGTAGAACACCTGTTGATGCGAAAGAGGCAACGAGCCACACGTAAACAAAGGGTCAGCTACGCTACAATAAACCAAACGTAAACAAATTAAAGGCGTACATGAAGTAAATGCATTGTACTATGTGTCTTTAAAATAATCAATAACAGAACAGCCGTTAGTTACATGCTATAAACAAAGTTTGAACGATTTTCAACACAACAGTTAAACAAAATGGACTTTATTTGTGTAAATTTCTCTTAAAATTATAATTAAATAGTGTAAGACTTACCTGTGAAACCTCCAGTCTAGTCAAATGACTAGACACAATTGTCTAATTTCTGTGGTGTGTTTTAATGTAAATTAGATCCTAAGAAGTGTTGTGTAGTGATATTCGAAAGGTTCAGTGATGTTTCGTCGGAGTGAACGGCAGGGCAAAAATTCATCTCACGTACTATCAACAAATGGGTATCCACAAATTCGTCAAGGGATAAGGATGCTGAAAATGACATAATTTCATAGGAAAATTATATAATAAAGTTAAAAAAGGCAAAAATACAAACCATAATGACAGATGGGAATCAAGAAATCCTTGGTTTGGCAAATTTTCTGCATGCTCCTTAGAAACGAAACAAAAGGAGAGTTGTTATTGGGTAGTGAAAGAAGCAAACCCACGTCCAGATCGCCCCTGAAATAAATTAAAAAAATTATAATTTAAATTGGAAATTTATATTCCCAGGACTTTCCAATGGTGAGTCAAGGCCAAATACGAAAAAGTAACAGAAAAGCAGCTTCAAATTACCAGAAATAAAGGTAAAAATTATCCTAATTAATGAGCGGCCACCTGATTGGTCGAAATCAAAAATTGCATCCAAGGCCTATTTGATTTAAACAAATCCAGTAAACGGTGCAATTATTTCTAGAACAGTCAGCCATCATATCTGGACCACAAGTGTCAAAAACTAAAAACAAGCCTGCCAATTCAAGTGCATTTAAAACGACTCGGTAACCCGAAAGTGCGGAACTTACTCTGAACTGAAATTTTAAACCTTTAGTTTATTTAATTTTGTTAATATCCAAAAGGACACTGTCCTAAATCTGTTTTAGATTTAATTAGTTTTAATTAGCGCAGGGATATAGATTAAGAAACGTTATTTGCTTTTGATTATCTGGTGTTTGCAATAAAACCTTATATTTTGAGTGCCATCTATGTTTAATTGTAAAAACCAAAGCATTTAAATTCATCTCAGCTGGATAGCTAAAATACAGCAGACTCAGAGACATCTAGCTGTCAAATGGTAGAGTGACATTCATTCTGATACAGATTTCTATAATTCGATAGAAATATAATAAAATAAACTAGCACGAATTTCAAATAACCTTTATTTAAAAATAGCATGACAGCAGATTTATAGGTAAGATATTTCTTCGATGGTAGAAGGGAACCCCCAAAGGCCCTGAAAGGTAAAAGAGTAATTATAGCAAACCTATAGTAAGTTTCACGTTAAATAATCATAAAATCATGCGCACTGTCGCTTATTATTATTATTTCAATGTTTCAATAACATTGAAATAATTCTGCCCAGAGGCGGACTGATCGTATGCCATAAGGTCGATTAATCAAAACTATATACAAGAACTTAAAAATATTTCTTTTAAACAAACTATTTGCAATTTCTATGGAAAATAAAATAAAATTTCAAAACTAAAAAAGAACTTAAATACCATAGCATGCATTAAAATATAAAAGAAAAATTAATATCTAGGTAAACGTGCAAAAATAAAATTTAAACTTACCTTAAATTACAGAAATAAAAATTCAAAAATCAGAAATAATAATAATTCCCCCAAAGTCCCCCATATCATTACAATAGGCAGGGTGTAAAATCATTTTAAACTTAGTAATAAGTTTGGTATTTTAAATATTTAAAATACCATGAAATTCCAACCTTAATAAAATACATTTTATAATATAATATATATTTTTGTCGTACAACGCATTTTTCTTGTCTTGTAAAACAATTTTAGTTTGTCTTTTACATTTCACTGCCGTTTTGAAACTCTTTTTAGTCGGTAATTTACCTTTTTTTGTCGGGATGATAAATCGCATCCATATAATACGGGCGAACGAAGGTAGGCCAACAATTTATAAGAATTGATTTTAAAAGTTTTGCAATATGTTTAAGATAGAAAAATATATGAGACTTACTGCAAAGCACCGACCCAAGTGGTACTTTTATGCTTATTGCTTATTTTTTATATATCTGAAGGTGGTATAAACTTTTGATATGGTACTTAAACTGAAACTGACGTAATTTTTTCTTGATACCAAAACGCATAACTCTTAACTCGATTAATAACTCAGTTTTTATTATCTTCTGATGACACCAACTTCATTAACGCAACCAAAGCAGAACCTTCAGAAAATTTCACATAATCTACCTTTAAAATACTTTAGTTTACCAAGCACCTTACATAAGCAAATAAAATACCGTCTTGAACTTAATAAAATTATTACAAGTTGTTTATTTGTTGGTTCATCCGGAAATGAAGTTAAAATCGCTATAAGCCAGACTCTCTCTCAAAACTCGGCCTAAAATTTTAATTTTATTCTATAAACGGTGAATAAAATATTAATCTGGCTGTATATTTACGTTTAAACCACAGACAATTGGTTGGTCTTGCGAAGTTAGGGTTCATATAAACTGTACACCCTCAAAACCCGTTTTAAGTGGTTGAACTGAAATTGCCTATTAAATAATCCATAAGTTGGCACTTTGCAGTTTTTAGTTTACGCAAAATATTCGGCGTATATTTTACATCTTTGGTCAAAATATTAGAAATTATGAGTTCATATATTTGAATAGTGTTCCGTTCCCAATAATTTGAATATAATATCAGAATTATACAGGATGAACCAACATAATAAAATAAAGTTTTTTAACCGATATAATAAAATTTCAATATTTTTTTTTACTATGACATCTCATTAAAGAGCTATTATATCCACAGGCACACAGTGGGGTGGAAAAAAATAACGTTCAAAATTCGCTGTAGAGCTCAGAATTTATTGGATTATCTAATTTTTTTTTAATGTTCGTTTTTAAATTCCTCATCAATCTCTCAGGTCGGATTTTTTATTTTAAGTTATCATTTTTTGTAATTTAGATCCAAAATTGATTTTTTGTTAAAAATGTCCCTTTTTTATCAATTAAAATCAGCCTACATATCACAAATATATGTATAAATTCGCCCAATTTAGTTTTATATCTTCACTTTAAAAATAGGTAATACATCTGTCGAAATAAAATTTTTTCTTTTTATTTTTTTGTTCTTGACAACTGCCAAAATGTGTCAAATTTAAAATTTTACAAGTATATTTTTTGTAATTTTGAAAATAATATGAGTTTTTATAGAAAAAGAGATTAGGATTCTTTAAATCTAAATCTTCCTATTTTTATAATTAAAATTAAAATAATGTGTTCGCTTTTGGTAGCTGTCAAATGTTCTGTCAACTTCATGAAAATGCTACTATAACAATTATTTGAACAAATGAAAGTATAAAGCAGACCTTTCTCGATAGCTTTCGTAGGATTGAACACGAAATTAATTTAAAAAAAATATGATGTTTGCTGTCAAATTTAAAAATATGCAAATTTGTCTTCCTTAACTTTGTAAACAATGTGAATTTCCATTGAAGAGTGGATGTAAAGTGTTTTTTTTAAATTGGCTAGTTCCATAATAGACATGTCTCGTAAAAAGAAAAGAGAGGGATTGATTGCAAAACATAATGCAACAGAGTGAGAAATAAATAGGTTGCGCGCGCTGCGTGTGGATTCTAGTTACATCTAAAGGTTGGTATTTGGCGTTAACTGTGAATATTATTGTTGGTTGCTGGCTTTTGTGGGCGTATGTTCAAATCTTTGTTTCTTTTTGAGACGACTTTGAAGGCGGGAACCGGAAATTGATAAAACGATATGCCACTATTTTTAGCCACTTGGACTTTAGACGTTCTTACATAACATTGTTGCACCATTTTCGAAAAACAAAAAACAAAATCAGGAATAAAATCAAAATATAACCTCAAAATTATAATGACACGAATGGCAGTTCTGCTTGATATGTACTGTCAAACTCTTATATGGAAGTCCTAGAACACAGCTAGATAAATGCATAGTTAGAACCTCCCACTTTCCACAGGCGGCACGCGCTTCAAGGTAAAAAGACTCGTCATTGAAATTAAAACACGCTTTTGGCAGCTGTCAACATTTCTGTCATTTAATAAGAATGCCATTTAATAATTATTATTTCTACAAATTGAGGTACCAATCAGACAATTTTCTATAGGATTTTCAGGTACTAAATACGAAATTGATGTAAAAAAATATGCTTTTTTTTAGCTGCCAAAACTGCTGTCAAATTAAAAAATATACAAGTGTATCTTTTTCGTAATATTTTCGTATTCAGTACCTTCAAAACCTATAGAAATATTTTTGTTGAGTACTTTAATTTGTTGATATAACAATAAAATGGCATTTTTATTATTAAGTTGACAGACATTTTGACAGCTGTCAAAGGTTTCAGCTTTATTTTAATATAAATTACTGAACTAGGAAGTTTTAAAACATTCCGTATCTTCTTCTATGGAAGTCAACATTATTTTCAAAATTTTGGCATCGCCAACCAACATATACTATTTTTTTGACATCAACTTCATATTCAGTACCTTCAAAACTTAAAAAATATTGTGTTTATTTGTTTAAATAATTATGTCATTTTCATTGAGAAAAAAAATTTTGACAACTGCCAAAATGAACTTTATTTTATTATCAATAATTATGGAACTAGTAAATTTCAAAGCACTTAATTTAGTTCAAAATTATGCATTTTTTAAAATTTGTTCAGTTCCTTCAAAGCCTATAGAGAAATGTCTGCTTGGCACTTGAATTTGTTGAATGGCCAGAAATTTTGACAGCTGTCAAAAGTAAAAACTGAATTAGTAAATTTAAAAAAACACTTGATTTTCCTTCTATGGAAATTCACATTGTTTATAAAATTATGGAAGACAAACTTGCATAGTTTTAAACTTGACAGCAATTTTGGCAGCTACCAACAAACATAATAATTTTAAGAAATCAATTTCGTATTCAGTACCTCCAAAACCTACAGAAAAATGTATTTTTAAGTATTACAGTCTCTTGTGGAAATAATTATTAAATGGCATTTTTATTCAGTTGACAGAAAATTTGACAACTGTCAAAAGTGAAAAACGTTAGTTTAATTTCAATTATAAAAATAGAAAAATTCAAAATACTTCGTTTATGAAAAATCACATGTTTTCAAAATTACGAAAATACTTTTCAAGTTGGTGCTGGAGCTGAAGGAAAACAGGAAAAATATATGTAAAAGAAAATTCCAGCAAAATTGGGGTAAATTTGCCTTTATAACCATTTAGGAGAATATAAATATTTCAATACTAAGTTTCAATAATAAGTTTGAGCAACTCCAGTTGTTGTAAAATGACTTGGTTTCAGAGTAGAATGGTTTTTAGATATTGCAATGTTACAGTTTTGACAGAACAGAAACAAGATTTTTTTTTTCCACAATATGATTGTGGATGATTGAACAACTTTTGTCAAGGTCACCTTTCCATAAATACCGATAATATTTACAAATTTATCGGCATTGACTCTTCTCCACCCCGTACAGTAGATTTTAGTTAGTATTTAGTTAACCCATTAGAACAAAACAAGCAACTTGAGAAATATTCTGTATCGAATTTCGCTCAGTTGTTGTTAACCTATTGCCAGGTGGATTATCAATGCGCGAATTACAACGAGAAACAGATTTGCTAGGGAATAACATAATATGTTTAGAAAGCTTTTCTGGAAACGCCTACGCCTAATGTGGTAATAAAAAACCAAGGATGTGTTCCTAATAATAATAGCATAGACTTTGATGGTATCTGTACACGATAATTCTGGAAGGGTCATTTAGAAAATGTAAGTATACAGAAGGGGTTATCACGCGAGTTTTTGCACCTAGTTCATTTTGGTGTCCAGTTGCTACGGAAATTCAGAAGCTAGAAATTTTATGTGTTTATATCAGGAAAGAAACTGTTCACGGGTATTCCCATCTGTCAACGAAAATTTTGTTATCGAACAAAATCATAGATATTTTGCTTTCTCCTCCTTAAAACCCCAGAGAATAAATTCTAAACATGTATATTTTCGAACATTCATTGGGTATTAAGATACAGAAACAGTTAACGAAGAACCAATTATAGACTGAGTATCGGAAGAAATTAGTAATTTAAAACAGCTCCGCTCGTACCGTGGCGTCGTCTTGGAAAACAGGTACACATTTTTTTTATATTTTCTAATGCGGCTGAATTAACACCTTTAACAGTTAAAATGTCTCTACTTACTCTATTATGCCTTAGTGATACGGGGCAACTAAGCATTGAGAAGGGTCACGTTTACGATTCATGAATTATTCTCTTATGACCCGTCGTGTCTGCCTTGCTGAATATCAACTAAGATAGGACATATTACTTTAAAAAACGCTACCATTAAATTCCCCGTTATGATTCAGTAAACCAGCAATGTGTCACGCAACGGAAGAAATACACCTGTTATTTGTAATTTCTATTTGGGATAAATCTTTACAACTGGCAAGTTTTCCGTAAAGTGGAAAACTTGGTCCATAAAAATTTTAAAAGTTCTGGGAATGAAAAATAAAAGAAAATGCACAGAAGTTACTTTTCTTGCACTTCTAAGAGATATTCCTTGCAGAATATTTAAAATAGGTCTTTGCTTTGAAAGTAGCCGAACGTTAAAGAAAATTTGTGGTTTCCCGCATAAGCGCTGCATTTATATTTGTACTTTGAAGTAGCGATACTTTTCGACAACTGTAGTATAACACTTATATCCTAAGTACGCGGTGCTTAAGGATTTGTTTCGTAATCGACGTACAATTTCCTAGGCAAGGAATTTTCAATCTGAAATTGTATCTATTCATGTCTGTCACTGCAAGCGAATTTTTGACGTCAGTCTATACACTTAAATTTCAGAATTAATTGTACCGAAATTGTTTAAAATCGAAAAATTCGAAGGGCAAAAAGACCAAATCTAGACTTGGCTTTTTGGCAAATGTATTGGATGAAGAAAGTCTATTAAATAGTCGACAATTTCACCAGATTATTCGTCACAGGACTTCTTATGGAATTATCCAAAATTGTTGTTTACATGATACCAGCTAAACTCTCTATACGAGGGTTATAAATAGAGTGTAAAGGTGGCTACTTATTACGGTGCTTTTAGTCAAGATACTTACGTAATCTTTTCTACGGAAATCTCGGGCGCCAGTCCTTTAATTTTTAAGTGCAAAGAACTACACTTTTTTGGCTCTCCTAATTGGGAGAACAACCCTGAATAGCGAAACAGCTGAGATACGGAATAGCCAGAGGTCGGAGCTGGAGATTTATCTAATGGATTTCGATCATGCTGCTCAAACGGGTTACTCAGAAATAAATGACAGAAATAATAACTCGTGAATTTTACCTCTTTAAAATAACGTATTTATTCAGTAGTAATTGGAAACAGAATAATTTACTCTAAAACCTCCACGACTGTACAGTCGAGAGTGTATAAAACTATTTTAAAATGATTAAAAACAAGTCAAGCACTAGGAAATATGATAAACGGCGGGCAATCCGTTAGCTATAGATATTTGAGGCTAAACAAAATATTGAAATACGCGGTATACTACTGCCACAATCGTAGAGCAGTTTGTTAATGATTATGTTAAGTAACGTAAGTTTTCGAGTCAACTCTATGCAGATCACCTGTACGGATGGCCCCAGCGAACAGATCCACGCAGTTGATGCATATAATGACTATTTGGTTTCACGTAGGTTTTTCGGTAACCTATTATGCAGGGAGGCTTTTAAGATGGCCCCAGCGAACAGATCTCAGCAGCCGCTGCATATATTAGCAAACAAAAGACCAACGGAGGTATTATATGACTGGATGGTCGAGATGGTAGCGTACCTGCCTCTCACCCAAAAGTCCCGGGTTCGATTCCCGGTCGTGGCAATGGAAAATACTGTGAGAGGGATTTTTCCATTATACACGGATATTGGATGTGTGTCCCTTGTCTTTAAATGTGTAGCCCCCTCCCGCACAAGGCTCTTCTAGAGCCTTCTGGGATAAAGGGGGTCGTAATTACATGTGGTGTATTTATTTATTTATTTATTTATTAATTAGCTCTGGTTTGATTGGTTAGTATAACATAGCAATACTTACGGACAAAAAGACCTCTGAATATATATACTTAACTGAAGGCAGTACCTGCAGAATGTAGCAGGTCACGGTGAATTCTTACCAAGTTTATATTCAAAGAAATTCTATTAGTAAAACTCGGAGCGGCGGTACGGAGATATTGACGGATTCGGATTGATCTTCAATTGCTGGCGGTAAATCGGATCTGATCTTGCGGACTATTTCGGAATGAACCTGGACTGCGGCCGACTTTCTCGGAATGAGTATGAACTGCTGCCGGTTTTCTCGGAATGAGAGAGGAATGAGCGTTCTCTTCCTTTTGTAAACTTCATGACGTATCTAGGTCGCGTGATAGAGGGGCGGTCACCGACTTGAAACGAAGGATTCGGATGCACAACCCAGCGTAACTTGCAGAGGTGCAGCGGATTATGCAAGTAGGCGCATCAATTCAGAAAGTATATAACCGGAAATGAGTTACTTGCAATTTCTATACTATATTGCAAAAAGAAACGGATTAAAACGGGCAAGGATTAACAATTTTAGTAACGAATGATTTTTATTTCCGACTCGGCCAGTATTTATAATAATTCTCAGATTTTACTTATACGTGGGATTGTCGAAAATTAATCAATTAATTACTTGATTGCTTGTTTACCAGCGGACCTTTTAACAACTCATTAATAACTTAACTAGACAGGACTTACTTACCAAAAACAGCGGCAGGGTGTACCCAAGTGACGGTAATATTTAAAGCAAAAATGAACATTCCTTGAGTGGAAAAATCACTTCGTTACAAGAAGCCGGTTGAGAATATATTCCATCTTGCCGTCGTCACTTCGTTATTGATCTTCAAAATTACTTATCAACTCGAAAAATTTAAAAAGGTCTTGAAAATTCTGGGTGGCAAATAATAATATTTTTGATGCGATTTCATTTTGTTTTTATCATATTTGGGTATCTCACTCCTTCGAGAGATACTAGAAGTAACGGGGTTACTTTGTAGATACGTTGTATAGAATGAGAGAATATCAGAATATTCTTGAGCCATAAAATATTTATTTACTTGCTCCATTATGCAAAAATGTAGAAATAATCATATCGCAGTGAAAACGAATCATTTTAGCATGAAATTTTTATAGGAAAGCAAAACCACAGAACGAAAAGATAAAACAAAATTCGACAATAAGTTTGGAAAAAAGCTTCGGAGATTTACCACGAATAACTTTAATCAATTGATTTGTAAGATATCAGAGCAGCCTAGAAGCCTCTCGTAGTTCGCTTCATTTCTTGTACGTGTTTTCTTATGTTAAAATACTTTTTATCTTTCGTATGTTTGAAATTGAAATTTAACCGGGAATAGGAATTCTCTGCGTTTAAATTTTGAAATTTTTAAACTTTAAATTGCTTAAAATTCGACCATTAGTAATAAAAATACATAAATAACGCCCCATTAATTATAAAACAATACTTTCTTAATGATATTGGACTGAACTACAAAAACAAACTCATCGCTAGAGACTCTAAATCTAAGCAAATATAATATACTCGCCAGCAACCATACTCTTACGAATAGCTATTATTTGGCCACCAAGTTCACCTCACCTTCTTCTTAGATCCACAACTATGCAGTTTATTTACAACAGCTCTCACGAATTTCGAGGGACTTTAAGTTTAAGTAGCTAGGGACGCACCACAGCTCAAAGTTGCTACTTTAAAAGTTACTGTACCTCTCATTCCATCAAATTGTACTATGGTTTTGCTTCATTTACTATTTTATAATTATATTGTTGCATTTGCCGGTTTATTTAAATTCGTACGGGCATTTCACGAAACTAATGTAGCATAGGAACTCAAATATTCCTCATCATAGCAATTGCACAATAGAGTCGCAGCTCTCTGGTTGTATGTAGAACGTTGTTAAATACTTAATTAGCTCCACTTGCACGCATTAAGAATACAGAAATAAGTAAACTATTCGAGAATAAATTTAAAACTTTTCCCCACGGCAAGAAACTTTAGACTGGTGTTTCGTGTTATAAATCGCCGTAAGATATTTGTTGAAGCGTGGAACATGTGCTATTTTCTTGAGTCGAAGACAAATGTTTGTCTGGATCATTATAGTTACACATAAAATATTCAGTATCTTGTAAGCCATGACGCATACTTTTAAGTGGCATGGAAATTTTGTGGAAAATGAATATGGGAACGTTGTAAAAGCAATGGGAGTTGTACTGATTGCTTTGTCTCGTAACAAACGGAATATGTTCCACAGTTAAATAATTAACGTAACTTCGTTAAGAGGTTTGTTATGCGCAGGGTAATTCAAAATTGTACTGCGAGTATTATCCGCAAGTGCTTATAGGCCTGCAGAAATAGAAAAAACGGTGTAACTAATTCGTATCAGATAGCCACAGGTGAAAACAGGTGTATTTAGTTATAAGGAATATACCTCTGCGATACCTCCCAAATCAAATAAACAGAACATTGTTTAAACGTCACTTTTATGTGAAAAAATCATGAAATTTGGAGTTTTTTAAAAATTACAGTAAGACTGCAGTAGATAAATTTTTTTGAATATTTCTGTTTACTAGGTATTCCAAACCGGTTAATTTAAGCCCCGGTTGATTTCATTTCATTGATTATTTATTTAAATAATTGCCGAAAACCATCGAAATTTTCGAAAATTTCAAGCATTTTTAACTCTGAAAGGAAAAATGCTAGACTGTTGAAACTTTGGTGGACTATGTGTCTCATTGCCCTCAACTTACAAAAAAAATTTCGTTTCAAAATGTTTATTAGTTTTCGAGAAATTTTATTTGTTTATTAAAAAGGTCCCAAATGTTTAATGAAAAATTGACCTATTAACGTTATCAAAAATAATTCAACCACAGCTCATTTTTTTCGTCAAGACGTCAATTTTACGAATCTGTTATGGGCGTATCGATTTTCAATAATTTTGACCGTCAAAATGGCGTTAACAACATTGCTACTTGTCGGAACAGCGTTTTTTGCAAATAACTTTACAACAAATGAACGTATCTGCACAAATCTTTCATATTTGAGTTGCTGGTATTTTTCTACAAATTTATAAAAAAAAATTGTTGCTCTGGGACATGTAGGGGCCGAGATAATTTTTTAAATTGTTTAATGCGCCAAACGTTTATTTATTAATATTTATGGCCAAAATTGAAACTGGTTGTTAATAAGATCTTGAATTTTGTGAATTCATCAAGTCCTATTGAAAACGGGCCCTTTTTGAGGTCAAAATATAATTTTTAATAATTAGTGATTTTAGAGCGTCTTCAATTTGTTTGGCTCAAGGGACAGGTGAATTTTTTATCAAACGAGTTACAAATTGGGGTAGCGAGAAAAATTCGTCATATCTCCGTTATTTTCCGGCCAATTTCGACGTTTTTTTTTTTAATTTGGGGTAGCTCACGAAAATAATAACAATCGACACATTTGCAATATCCAAATAATAAACAAATAATAGTTATAAACAATTTTTTTTTTCTTTAATTTTTTCTTTTTTGGGCTTATGCAACTTATAATGTGCTATTGTATTAAATATAAATTTATAAAGATTATATAATGGTAACAATGTATACACAAACTATTTCTCCATCAAACAATATCCGATGTTACAACATTGTTACCATTATATAATCTTTATAAATTTATATTTAATACATTAGCACATTATAAGTTGCATAAGCCCAAAAAAGAAAAAATAAAAAAATAAAAAAATTGTTTATAACAATTATTTGTTTATTATTTGGATATTGCAAATGTGCCCATTGTTATTATTTTCGTGAGCTACTCCAAGTAAAAAAAAAAAAACGTCGAAATTGGTCGGAAAATAACGGAGATACCCCAATTTGAAACTCGTTTGATCAAAAATTCACCTGTCCCTTGAGCCAAACAAATTGAAGACGCTCTAAAATCACTAATTATTAAAAATCATATTTTGACCTCAAAAAGGGCCCGTTTTCAATAGGACTTGATGAATTCACAAAATTCAAGATCTTATTAACAACCAGTTTCAATTTTTTCCATAAATATTAATAAATAAACGTTTGGCGCATTAAACAATTTAAAAAATTATCTCGGCTCCTACATGTCCCAGAGCAACAATTTGTTTTTATAAATTTGTAGAAAAATACCAGCAACTCAAATATAAAAGATTTGTGCAGATACGTTCATTTGTTGTAAAGTTATTTGCAAAAAACGCTGCTCCGAAAAGTAGCAATGTTGTTAACGCCATTTTGACGGTCAAAATTATTGAAAATCGATACGCCCATAACAGATTCGTAAAATTGACGTCTTGACGAAAAAAATGAGCTGTGGTTGAATTATTTTTGATATCGTTAATAGGTCAATTTTTCATTAAACATTTGGGACCTTTTTAATAAACAAATAGAATTTCTCGAAAACTAATAAAAATTTTGAAACGAATTTTTTTTTGTAAGTTGAGGGTAATGAGACACATATTCCACCAAAGTTTCAACAGTCTAGCATTTTTCCTTTCAGAGTAAAAAATGCTTGAAATTTTCGAACATTTCGATGGTTTTCGGTAATTATTTAAATAAATAATCAATGAAATGAAATCAACCGGGGCTTAAATTAACCGGTTTGGAATTCCTAGTAAACAGAAACATTCAAAAAAATTTATCTACTGCAGTCTTACTGTAATTTTTTTAAAAATCCAAATTTCATGATTTTTTCACATAAAAGTAACTTTTAAACAATGTTCTGTTTATTTGATTTGGGAGGTATCGCACAGGTATATTCCTTATAACTAAATACACCTGTTTTTACCTACGGCTATCTGAAAAGAATTAGTTACAGATTCCCGTTCACATCGTCTAATTCTACAGGCCTATTAACGATATCGGAGCAACAACTCATGAACTGGCACCAAATTATACTATAATAGAATACGCTATTAAATGAATGGTCATGCTCACCAAACTTTCTTTATTTAAAAGGTTAAATTGAAAACTCCTTTTATTGCGATTTAATTTCTTTTGTGCTTTATTGCGGTATAAAATAATTTTGTTGTCTGTCTTTCACTGCCTTTTAATACAAAATTACCGGACCTTTATGGTTTCTTAACAATATTTTGACTCCGAATATTTTAGTAGAGCATATAATTCTACTAAATAATAATAAAAGAAAGAGTTTATCTAAGTTTCTCCTTCAGATTCAGGTAGGGGTTGATATGAGGCCAATAATCAAAACAACAAACTTTTTTAATATAATCGATGTTTCTAAATTTATTTCATATTCAGAGCACTAAAAAATAACAACGGTAATTTTTTAAGAAAAAACAATTTTATTATTTTTAATCATTTTATTAGTAAAATAATTGCCCTTTTCTGTCAGTAATAATGGCACTTTATCGAGTCTCATAATATTTTGTTATACAGTGTGGAGTAACCCTCATATCTCGCTCATCTGCTATTCTAATATTTTGAAATTTTGGTGGTGAGTATATACTTATAAAGTGAGTCTTTAGGCGTAACCACATTTTTTGATTTTAGTCAGAGGATCGATTTTCAAAAAAAGTAGGTACATATCGATTTTTCATTAAACCCCTTTACAGATTACATCGTAGTGGATTCAAAGGTGTTTGAAATAGGGGCTGTCCAAAAAAAACAATTTTTTCAACTAAAAATAATTTTTATCTGTAAAACGGATTCTCAAATGAAAAAAAAATATTCTTCATTATTTGTTCAGAATGATGTATGGTAGGTACTAATATGAATTGAATTTTACAACAAAATAATTATTTATTTAATGAGGCAAAAATTTTAATTCTTACATAGTAAGTACATAACTACCATTTTTCTAACAGATAATCTTCAATAAAGACCTAAGAAAACAAAAGAATACCTTTTGTTTTCATGGCTTACTTTATATTTTTATTGAAGATCATTTGTTAGAAAAATGGTAGGTATGTTCAGGGTGAGCCACGTAATATAGAGCCCCCTTTATCTCTTTAAATATTAAGATATTTAAAAAATTTAAGATTGCAATTTATATAATTTTTTCAGTAGATTTCAAAAATGCCGTTGAAACTTAAATAGAAGCCAAAATATACGGAGTATGCAAACACGTGCATTTTTTTAACGAAATACCCTATATATTTTTACATATTTGAATTTGTCAAGTTTTTCCGATTTCAAAAATATATATTACTTGTATGTTTTATCCAATAACAAAAGTTATTCATGAAATACTAGGAATAATTTTCGTTTATTTTAAATTACGCCTAACAAAGAAGTCTATGAAATAAACAAAATAAAAATGATTTGACACTTCTAAAAATAAATCATATAGTTGTCTACTAAAAAACTGTATAAACTGCAACCTTCAATTTTTGAAATATCTCAATATTTAAAGAGATAAAGAGGGTCGAAGTTAAGTGGCTCACCCTGTACGAATTAGAATTTTTGCCTTATTAAATAAATAATTATATTGTTGTAAAATCAGTTGAAACTAGTACAATACGTTAATCTGAACAAAAAATTAAGAATACATTTTTTCATTTTTAGTAAAAAAAAAAATGTTTTTTTGACGGCCCCTATCTCAAACACCTTTGAACCCACTACGACGTAATCTTGTGCAAAGAGACTTCTGAAGGTGCTGATTAAAAGTACCTATCTTTCTAGTTGTTCTCTAAAAAATCGTTAATACTTTTTTCTTGAAAATCGACCCTTTTTCTTCATCCTAGAATTGGACGCCTCTAATTAAAATCAATTATTGTTACGTCTAAAGACTCACTTTATAGATGTATATTCACCATCGAAATTTCAAAATATTCTATTATCAGATGAGTGTTGCTCCATGACAAGTAGGACACACTGTATATACCTACTTTTAAAACGGCAAAATAATTATTTTTCCCTCTTTTTTATATATCCATATTGCTATGTTTTCATCATTTTCTTAAAATTACCATTATGTATTATTCAGTGTTCTGAAGATGATTTAAATGAATAATATTTCGAAACGTCGACATCATTAAAAACCAATTTGTTCTTGACCTCAACCTCACCTGAGTCTGAGGAAAAAAATATAACAGACTACCACATTAATTTATGATTTTATTTAGGGTTAAATAGAAAAATTAGGATTTGATTTATAAAAAAATAATAAATACGTTTTTTACCGCAAATTTTGTCACAAGCAAAATACGTCGGGAGCAAAAAAACTAGTACATGCATCTTCTGGTTCTATGAAATATTTAGTTTTGTAAGTAGTACTTTTTGCTTTTAGGTTATGTTTGGCTTATAGTTATTATTTTTAAGAGGTTATAAAATGTCCGGTTTAGTCAGCAGATTTTGACAATTTGACAAATTAATAGTTATTTTTGTATCAAGGTTACGAAATACTACTTTGGTCTTTGTTTTCTTTTGCAAATTCAAAGTGCTATAAATCTTCAAGGAAGCATTTTTAAATACAATATTTGTTTGTCAATCGTCATAATTTTTGTTCAAGAACTCACCACACCTCAGTTCTCAAAATAACTCAAACAAACACCCTGTAACAACTTCCATTTACTTCTATTTCGAGCGAGTGCCGAGGGAGGAGCACTGATTGAATTGCAACAAATTATTTACAATGGAAAATAGTCATTTTATCGAATTTTCCACGGTGGCTAGATACATATTTAATGCGGTGTCCAGATTCTTGTTTTTGTTTTCAATAATAGCCTGAGTTCTATGCGTTATACCTATCTCTCTGTTACGTACCTACTTCATCAAATATATAACTATTAATGTATTGAATATTCAGTGAAATATTTATAAGCTATAGATCAAACTGATTATAAATAATTCACGTATTAGTAACTAACTGTACATGAAACGTTCCGAATTCTACCACAATAGGGCTGGCTCAATAAATTAAAATTAAATTCGACAAAAGATAATGTAAGACATTTATCGATATGTAGAAATAATTAAACTATGATTAATATATATGAACATTGGAAATCTAGGCAAATCTGTAAAAACGTAAAGACTTTTATGTAAATACAGGTGAATGCAGGTTCCCTTGAAACCCACATAATTTTGACATTGTTTTATTTGTTTAATGTTTAAAAGTTGTAAAGACTGTTAAGAGCTACAAAATAAAATGATTCTACAGGGATGCCCATAAGTTTACCACATACCAAACTTATTTTTCTTTAACAGAACACCCTGTATATTTTTTGCATTTTTGAAATCAATATCAAATTCTCTTTTCAACGACGTACGACTTTTTATTGAATTTTGATGCGGCGTTGCCGAGTTATTCGGAAAAATGTGAAAATTTGGATCTGGACAAGATTTTACAAATTAATTCGCTGTTCGAGTATTACTATCAGTCAATAAAACACATTTTGCAGTTATATAGAAAATGGATGCGTTTAAACGACACAATCACTAAATATGGATTATATCGTATAGGGTGTTTTTTACACAGGCACCAATTTAGTACATTTCAAAGAGCATTTTCTCAATTTTTTCAAACGGAACACCATGTATATTATTGTATTTTATCTCTCATAGTTATTGTACGAGTATACTTTTAGTTAAAAATGCAAGAGGACTACTTGACGTAAATTAAGTGAATATATATTCTGAACCTTACTATTGCGGTGCTAAAATTCCTACTAATTACTTATATACCAATACAGGCACTTCACTACATATTTTATATTATAAAGAGCTACAATTTTTACTTTAATATACAGTATCGCATTAATACGTTTTTAATTGCAATTAATACTTAGGCTTCATATACCTATTCTAACAATTAAATATCTGGCTCACTTGAAAACCTCGCAATCTACAGATCAAATAATTACCGACTACCTGAACATATTTTTAACACTCGCTGCGGCAGTATTTGCAAAATATTTTATTTATTTCAATTAAATTTATCACCGAGGAGGGAAGTTCTTATTTGCTTTCCGTTTTATCAAGCAATTCGTTAACCGGAGAAGGGGTGTTACTAATTAATAGTGTTTTGTTTAATACAATGAAATTCGTGCACATTTTCAGGATAGTAATCTTTGAAGAGAATTCCTGTAATTTTTCTCCGTCAACATTTACAGAAGCGTACCCACTCGAATTACGAATGTACCATTTGTACGCGTTAGGAGCATGTTTGTAATCGGTAGACGGGAACACTTTGCTGTAAAATACTTTTCATGAAAATAGGTAGGTAAATCTGTGTGGATATCATAGGTAGACAAATTAGAATAACAATGAATTAATTCGTCACAGCTATTTATTTCGTAGGTTGTTTTAGTGGAGGCGAAAGCTATTAAACATGGAAAATGCAGTTTTTTTTTTCAGTTATATATCAACACCTTAATTCTACTGATTGGTTTTACTTATTTTTACTTATCTAAGATTAAGGATCCTATTTTAGTACTGATGGGATTTACAACTATTTGATCGACATTTTCCTATTACATGTACCAAAATTACACGTACCAAAATCAGAAAATATCCACCATGGTATTTAAGTAGTATTATTTAAGTTATTAAGAGAAAAGCAATGCTTTGGAGATATTGCAAATAACGCTGATATAAATTATTACAGCCGGCTTAAAATTTCGGAAAAAAATACGTAGAAAAATGTTTTAAAATTTTTCAAAATGTTAAAAATAAGCAAAATAAATGGGGTGGACTTTCATGTGCCCCACTCCTGTACACCAATTTCTCTAAAGCCTTTTACACAAATTTAAAAATTTTTGGCTCATCAATTTTTTTGCTATCCTCTTCCTTATCAAACATAAATCAGATCATAAAATATTGTTATTTTAAGTTGATCAATTTATTGTTACTTCTGGAGGGCTTCAAGAATCGATATTGGGACTCTATTATTCGTTTTGTTTATTAATAATAATAATAACCAACGTCGAAGGCAATTGTTTGCCACACGAGAATGAAATGAAACTATTTTGTACTGTTGGAAATAACTTTGAGTGTGAATAACTCCAGAGGAACTTGAACAGTATTAATGATTGGTACTGTCATGTATTTTAAACTGTAAAAGAAATTAAAACCCGATTATTAAATAAATAAAACTAAAAACAAACTCAGATACAACAAGGATAAAATAAAATAATCCTCTTAATAAAACAAATAACGAGAAACTTACGTATGGTATACTCAATAGATAAATACAAGTTTTTAAAAAAAGGATATCATGTCGGAGAACCATCTTGATAAATCTGCTGTAGAACACCTGTTGAGACTAAAGAGGTCAACGAACCACATGTAAACAAAGGGTCAGCCACGCTAAACCAAACCAAACGTACAAATTAAAGGCGAAAATAAAGTAAATGCATTGTACTATGTTTCTTTAAAATAATCAATAACAGAATAGCTGTTAGTTACATGCTTTAAACAAAGTTTGAACGATTTTCATCATAAGAGTTAGACACGCTAAACCAAACCAAACGTACAAATTAAAGGCGAAAATAAAGTAAATGCATTGTACTATGTTTCTTTAAAATAATCAATAACAGAATAGCTGTTAGTTACATGCTTTAAACAAAGTTTGAACGATTTTCATCATAAGAGTTAGACAAAAATGGACTTTCTGTAAATATCTATTCTATTAAAAATGTAATTAAATAGTATAAGACTTACGTGTGAAACCTCCAGTCTAGTCAAAGGACTAGTCACAATGTACATTAGATCCTAAGAAGTGTTGTGTAGTGATCTTCGAAAGGTTCAGTGATGTTTCGTCAAAGTTAACGGAAGGGCAAAGATTCATCTCACGTAATATCAACAAATGGGTATCCACAAATTCGTCAGGGGATAAGGATGCTGAAAATGACATAATTTCATAGGAAAATTATATGTTAAATTAAAAAAGGCAAAAATACAAACCATAATGGCAGTTGGGAATCAAGAAATCCATGGTTTCGCTAATTTTCTGCATGTTCCTTAAAAACGAAACAAAAGTTGAGTTGTTATTGGGTAGTGAAAGAAGCAAATCCACGTCCAGATCGCTCCTGAAATAAATTGAGAAAATTAGAATTTAAACTGGAAATTTATATTCCCAGGATTTTCAAATGGTGGGTCAAGGAAAAATGCGAAAAAGTAAGAGAAAAGCAGCTTGAACTTTCCAGGAATAAAGGTAAAAATTATCCTAATTAACGAGCAGCCACCTGGTTGGTCGAAATCCAAAATTGAATCCAAGGCCTATTTGGTTTACACAAATCCAGTAAACGGTAAATAAATTCTAGAACAGTCAGCCATCATATCTGGACCACAAGTGTCAAAAACTTAAAACAGGTCTGCCAATTCAAGTGCAATTAAAACGATTCGGTAAACCGAAAATGCAGAGCTTACTCTGAACTGAAATTTTAAATCTTAAGTTTATTAATTTTGTTAATTTTCGAAAGAACACTGTCCTATATCTGTTGTAGATTTAATAAGTTTTAATTAGCGAAGGGACACGTTTTTGCTTTTGATTGTCTGATACTTGCAATAAAACCTAACATGTTGAGTGTCATCTATGTTTAATTGAAATAACTAAATAAAGGTTATTCAAAATTCGTGCTGGTTTATTTTTATTTGACTTGTAAGGATTTATAAAAGTTAGAGATCTTTAACAGAATGAATATCACTGGCTTTAGTTACTAAAGCATTTAAATTCATCTCAGCTGGATATCTAAAATATAGCAGACTCAGAGACATCTAGCTGTCAAATAACAAAGTGATATTAATTCTGATAAAGATCTCTAACTTTTATAAATCCTTACAAGCCAAATAAAAATAAACCAGCACGAATTTTGAATAACCTTTATATTCAACAATAGTACACCAGCAGATTTATAGGTAAGATATTTCTTCGATGGTAGAAGGGAACCCCCAAAGGCCCTGAACGGTAAAAGAGTAATTATAGCAAACCTATAGTCAGTTTCACGTTAAATTATCATAAAATCATGCGCACTGTCGCTTATTAATAAAACATTGAAATAATTCTGCCCAGTGGCGGACTGATCGTATGCCATAAGGTCGATTACACATGACTATATACAAGAACCTAAAAAAATATTTCTTTTGAACAAACTATTTGTAATTTCTATAGAAAATTAAATAAAATTTCTAAACTAAAGAAAAACGTAATTACTATAGCATGCATTAAAATATAAAAGTAAAATTAATATCTAGAACGTGCAAAAATATAAATTTAAACTTACCTTAAATTATAAAAACAATAAAACAAATAAAATATAAATTCAAAATAAAAAAAATCACCTAAAGTCTCATATCTTAACATTTTTATTGGCGCCCAACGTGGGGTCCAAAAGAAAGAAAAACAATAAAAATAAAAATATTAAAATACAAAAAAGAAATCCCCATAACATAACAGTACGTTTTAATGGTCAATACCATTTTAAATAGATTAAACGAGTTTAAATGTGTACTCGTATAAATAGTAACTTATATAAAAAATCTCATCGCTGTGGCAGAAAATATTTGAGAAATAGGAAATAAATTATTGAACTCCTTAAATTAAAAGAGTCTCTCCTAGCTTATAATCATTGGTGGCCAATATTTATTGAACTTTTTCATTATATGTTATAGTGAAAAATCAACTTTAGAATTATAGGCGTAGTATTTGAAAACATCCTCTATAGTTACAAAGATGTAAGAAGTTTTTGTTAAAATTTGATCAGCCTGCATGTAGTTCTAAAACTATGAGATTCATTGTTGAAAAACTCTAGAAGGTTTTCGGCCTCTACATAAAATGTTCAGATTATCCAAATAAGTCGTGTTTTCTATATTGTTTGTGTTTATTATATTGGGTAATGAAATTGGTTAATGAAAGGATTGCGATGAAGGCCAGTCACTGCGTGGTGAAATTTGGATAAACTCTATCACAGTACAATTGGAGCATGGGATCCAATTAATTCATACGTTTAGGCATGATTACCATCAAGACTCGATAAAGAAGTTTTATACAAAAAAAGTGAAATTGAAAAGTACATGAAAATCCAAGGTGACAGATTTCTTAAACAATTTGGATTTTTTGTAAAGTTAATTTGCAAATAAAAAGTTCTTTTCAGCAAACGTCATTTTATGGTCCAAGGCTAATCTAAGTTTCACTGTCCGTTATTTGCTAGCATAAAACATATTACTTATTAAAAAATGAAATGTAGTTTTTATTCGTCTTGATTCTATCGGCGTTGCACAGATAATCAATTTTCTTTAATACCTGAATACCTACGAAAAAAAAACTTTTAAAAAATTTGAGTTCCGATTTCACATTCAATTTTTTTCGAATTGTTATCACATTCTTAGATGATGATCAGTTGTTTGACATTTGACCTTCGTGTGACCTAGCAGTGTTCAAGATCATATCCGAATATAAAATTTCCCGCTTTCAAAGTCTCCATAGATAGCCGGGGAAAATCCTAACAATTTAGTATTAAGCATTTTCATCTGGGACTCAAATTTTTCGAATTATTCTGCTTTTCCGGTACTTTTATATTGTGTGATGGTATGTAGATGGACAAAGTATTAATCGTCGTTTCGTTCCGTTTTGTACAAAAATTTAATATTTAAGAAATTAAGCGAATTTATTTTGTCCTTATAATATTTTAATAATTTATTTTATATTCCAAGTTTCTGTAGCGATCTTTGCAAGAAAAAAGTAATTTAGTAATAGACGCTTTTTCAGTAAAAGTATTTTACCATAAATTGGTTATTTAAGACTGGTTCATAAATTTCACATCATATTAGGATTTATGTTTATTTTCGCAGTTTCCTTATGAGTGAGAAAAAATAATGGCTCTACAAATTCTCTCTTTACCACTAATGAATCCATCGGTCTTATATGTACAGCCTTTTGAGAAAAGCGCTCTTCATTCTTATTTTGTTAATAATAGGAAATAAGAATAATAATTCAATAAGGATGAAATCAACTGGAGCAATACTATGTCTAATACTTGTTGAAGGCTAATAAACCGAAAAACTGTTCTATAGATGATGTTTGTACCCTGCCCAATCTTCTGCATTCAACGATAATGATGCTAATTGATTATTATTACTGGAATGTATGTTGTACCCCCTAGGGGTATATAGGAAATAATTGATTAACTAGTATTTGCTACTAAATATTTGATATTTACAACTGCATGTATCTCTGCATTGCTATATATATTTTATTGCGGTAATACGTTATTTATTTATAGGAATGTAATAAGTTCCAAATCTTTTTACGTAACATAAACCTAATTTGCTCCTTAGTGTCATTCTGCTTCATTGTATTCTTTTGATTTCATCTCCGATAATTAATAAGAGAACGGTAATCTTGTTAATTAATGTTGCTACGCTGAATATTTAATTTTCTCTAAATTTCCCTTCAACTTGATACGTTAAAGGTACATCAAATAAATCGTCTCAAAGACTAGGAGATTTTTAATTTCTTGTAGAATTTAAAACGAAGGAATAAATCAAGCAAAAATTTTCTTATTGGCAGATATTTTATTTGTGGAATTTCAATAGGTGTAGTACTGTATGTAGGTACCTTTTATTCTGATTATTTTCTCAAATCTAATATTATGCTATAATTCTACAAATACAGCACAATTAGTTAGTTTTGAATGATATAATGTTATTCTAACCATTACTTTCAGCTTTGATCGCACACATAAATATCGGTGATTTAATAAACATTACTTAGGTAATTGTTCCTTTGAGACGGCAGTCAAATCTACTTTGATGTAAGTTGCAAGAGACTATAAAGTTATAGGGCTTTATAGTAGTAGGTCCAAATTCCAAAAAGCTGGCTGACGTTTCTTCATTATTAGGTACAATCAACAGACCAATAAAAATTAAATCAAATTTACTTTATTTGTTGCAATAAATTGATTTAATTAAACAATTAAAACCTGGGAATAATCAAATAATGTTGTTCCGTTCCTAACTCATTTCAACTCAATATTGCATGTGAACGATATTGATTGGAAAAGCTATTTCCTAATTCCAAACTTAAGTAGTTTATATTCTAACTAGACTGACTAGATGCCCTTGACGTCACAGGATGCTTAGTGGAACCTCCCTTCAGAATCAAGTCAGGCTATTGAACCTAATAAAACTAAATCCAATAATACATCCCAGTGGATTTACCTCAGGCACCTTTTGTTCGAATTCGGAGCCTTTTTCATTTTTAACAACTAGTTGAATAAATTCAAGACGAATCTCTTAGTCCAGACAATTGCAGTAGTCCCTCGTGACAACTACCTTTGATTGCTTAAAAACGATAACGCAATTATGAGCAGTTTGGATAATATAACGTAAATTGCAAAAAACAATCAACGATAGAAAGTAGATGAGTTAATAGTATTTATTTAACAAACCCCACTGTTTGAGTAGCTCAGCCTCATGTGCTGTGTGAAACTAATTAGAATTGATCGTATAGTCCAAAATACTTTGGATTCCAGTCATGTTGTGTAACTTAGTAAGTTCGTGACTTATTAGATTTCAATTAATATTGTGCCATGCGTATGAAAAAAGATTGAAGAAGTTAAATAAATTATCAGTAAGAATAGGTGAATTTTGAGGTTCTTGCAATTTCATTAATGATACTTATGGACGTACTAGATATGATTTAAATATTTATGCTGCTCAGTGTCCAGCATAGGAGGGCGAAAGTATTATTTGTATTTTTTTATAAAAAAATTCATCATTTATTTATTTTAAAACTTAATAAATCTGATTACAATAGAGAACAAAAAACCCAATATTATAACAGAAAAAAAATTATGGAGTGCCAACTTAACTCACCCTTGTTTACTATTATTAGGTACTCTCAAAGTAAACGTTACAAAATAGCATCTGTCACTTAAATGTTCTCTTAAGAAACATTGCTTGAGGCAGCTTTCATAGCTAGAAAGTACGTTGTCCTCCTACTTGGACAATTTCTAAAAATTGCTATAAATATTTAAACAATGCTATACAGTACGTTAAGGGCTTTTGTTAGTGAAAGCAGATTTGTTATATAGCATACGCTAAGAATTATAAATTAAAACGGCCCAAGGCAAGGGGGCCATTCTAAGAAAATTCTAACTTCACTTCAAGCATTTTCTTTTAGTTTCCTTTAATTATCATTTTCCTTTCTCGACAAGAACGTTTACGGTGTAATAATGTTGTGCTTCAAAGGTGAATAGAAACTTATCTCCTTAAACAGTTTCGTCGAGAATACCGTTTGCTTGTTTCTTTATTTTCCGAATAAACTTTGTAAATCGTAGAAACGACGTTATAGAATAAAAGTTTCGTAAAATTTGTATATATCTCGTTGAACAGAACAAATTTCATCGAAATATATAAGAGATACTCACACCAAAGGGGAGATGTTTTTTTAAAATATATTTGAAATTTTTTTATTCCATAACCAATTGTTTAGTCATATAAAAAAGAAATTAAAAGGTATAATGTATCACGGTAAGTAACGAACATTAAAAGAAAAACCTCAAGTTCCCATCCAAATGAAAGGTTAGGAATTAGATTGGTTTCCATTAAGCTCATATTTAGGTTCTTACAAATTTAAGAATTTTATTGAACTTTTTAATAAAAAACTGAATTCTTACAAAAGATGGAAAAATGTTCGTCAACCTTTTCCAAACATCTCTGAGGGCTATTTTCAACTGAAAATATTTTTGAGAATAATTAATGATTTTTTCAATATTCCCTATATTTGCACATGGTCGAAATGAGAAATAATTTTTTTTAAAAAGGCCCCAAAAATATATTGCTTGGAGTAACATCATCTAATTTTGGTTTACTGTTGTGACTGCTATCTGTTTTCGTTTCGATTTTGGTAATAACTAGAAGCCATTTCATTGGCATCAGTGCTAATATCTCCTCTGTCAAAATGGAAAAAGAATTAAAACAATAATTCATTAATGACACCAAACTCCCAGAATCTGCGAATAAAAAGGATCTTCAACATAAAAATGATGTAGTTTTTCATTATTCCTCTCAGCGGAGTTTGAGTCAATCTTATTTTGTGTGTCCAGCATCGGACAACCGAAACAATAAAAATAATAATAATAGGAGAAGGCCAAGGAGTAGAAGGAGAAGAGTAACCTAGCTGAGTTGACTTAAATAATAAATCGATTGAAATACCAACTTAAAACTAGAATAGAGAAATCCGTGTTTTGTATGTAGAGGCTACTGATATCGATAGGAGAATTGCTGACTCATATATATTCTGCACATCTTATTTACACCATGCTAGCTGTAGGTCTATTAATTGACAATGCAGTATTATGGGTTTTCCTGAAGAGGGGTTGGAACCTTTGGTGTAGAACTTACACTTGGAGTAGTTTTCCACACACACCAAAACACTTCACAGTGCTTTGGTGTGTGTGGAAAACTACTCCAAGTGTAAATTATGAGTTTTATATTACCATCTACGGCAGTCACTTGAGGTAGACCAAACATCAGTTCTGCTTTACTTGTCTAAAGACACTGAAGTGTAGAGAATGAGAAAGCCAGATTTATTGGAATTACTAATTTCCAGGCGTAAGGAATATCCAAGCTAAACCTGACATTGCCTTGTCCTATAACATCACCTTGATCGAAGAGGAGAAATGAATAAAATATAGATATCTGGTAGGAGCTCGAACTGTATACCTCTACTCAGTGAAGACTAGGCTGCTCTTGAAATTGAACAGAATATCTGGCTGCCAAATAACAATCAAGTCGTTGGCAGATCATAGAAAGCAATTATCCTCCTGAAGTTCAGAGGACACAGAGGTAGCATTTATAAGCTGGAAAAAACATACAAATTAGTGATAAAAATGCCTACTAAATGTAGATTATCTGGGACTATTAAAAAATGCAGTAATAAATCTCAAATAAGAAAAGAAGGAAACTAAATGATGCCACAAATAACTTTTAGGCAATACATATAAGGAGACAATGAAAAGTATTTGAGTTTAACAAATTTCTTTGGGACCAGTAACAATAAGAAATATTTCTGACAAATTCATGAAACGCTATTTCGTTGCCGAAATTAATATTGCAAGATTCATCGGATAAATTTTTAAGGCGAAGTTTACTGCAAAAAAGTTATAATTACTTCTAAGTCTTGATTTGTCGAAAATTTTTTAAAATTTTATAAATTGATTTTGTTTCACTTATTATCCAAAAAGGTACCTTTGGCTGTCATCCACAAAGTATTACGCATTACTTTATTAAATTCCAGCAACAAGAATATACAAATCAAATAATATCGAGTTCAACATTGATCCCTGAGGAACACCAGCTTTAATTTTACTGATATTCGATTGTGCTCATTTTACCTCTTATTGAATCAAACTGTAAAAGAGTTATTACTATGGAGATATTCTCGAATCATAAAAGGCATTTAAAATGACATTTTTATCTATGGATCTGATTATGCCTAGTATGATTATAGCGAAACCGCTTATTTTAACAATATTGGTGTATATTAGAAAGATAATTGTTTTATTTTACTCAAGAATTTTTGGAATTTGCTAACCGTTTACATTGAGAGGAAGGGAAATAATTAAAGCATATTTTTATACAAATAAGTCCAGGATGCTTCGAATACGACAGAGATTGGGACGAATATACGAGTGGCCGACAACTCGCCTCAGTTCGAAATTTGTACATTAATTAGGAGAAGGGTGCGGCAATGCGCTGTGGCCACTCACTGCTCAGTAGTCAGCAGACTGTTGTTAGTATCTCATTAGCCGTGTTGGGATGTAGAACTCATGTCTGAAAGAAATTTGATTTACGTATTCTGGCCCATCGTTTCGAAATTTTTCTAACTTCGATAATTCATCCTAGATAGGATTAATTATTGTAATTTAAAAAAAATATCAAAACACATTTAAATATTTCCATTGTTTGTTTTTTCGCAACAAAAATGTGATTCTACAACATAAAGTTAATTGTCGCTGCACCTCGAGTGGTGCAGGAGTAATAAATAAAAATTATTATAAAAGAATACAAACAAGGAACAGTAGACGCGAGAGCCATCGGCTACAGCGCGGATATCCACGATTCCCACCACTGTGTCCGCTTGCCTACAACGGGCACAAGAAAATCGCGCAAACTAATACCCATGTTCAAACCTCCTCGGTCTTTACTATACTAGCAGTTTATTTGTTAGTTTTCAAATGCAAATAAGTAATCATATTTTCAGTACATTGGGAGAATATATCAAATCTGGTGGCTTTCGTTTGATCCCCTCAATTATTTTTATCATTTAATTTTCATGATAATAACTAAGTTTCAAATCAGAGGGTACGTATTGAGGGGGGTATAATTTATAACCTGCTGCAGAACACTATTGAAACTTCTACACATCAAAATTTTTGCACAATCACAAATATTTTTTACTTACCTACTAATAGAAATTAGGTACTCTTTGAGCAAAGGTTATGAAAAAAAAGTCAGGCTTGCAATCGTGTCTTTATAATGTCTATTTTTTAAAGCTTCATTTATTTCAACTCCCCACAGTGGGGTGAAAAAAAATATATCGTTCAAAAATCGCTGTTAGCCTCAGAATTTATTATATCATCTTATTTTTTTTTTAATGTTCGTTTTTAAATTCCTCATCAATCTCTCGAGCCGGATTTTTTACTACAAGTTATAATTCTTTATAATTTAGATCCAAACTTGATTTTTTATTAAAAAATATTCTTTTTTTCAATTAAAATCAGTCTATAGGTCACAAATATATAAATGTTCGCCCAATTCAGTTTTAAATCTTTACATTAAAATTAGATAAAATAGAGAAATTTGAATTTTCATTCAATAATGTGTATTCCCATAAAACAAATGCTTTTAAATGTTTTGAAATTTGCTAGTAGTCCCATAATAAATAAAGTTTTCATTTTTGGCAGCTGTCAAAATTTTTCAAAAGTTTTTTAGGTGCTGAATACGAAATTAATGTTAAAACATATTATGTTGGTTGGCAGATGCCAAAATTGCTGTCAAATTTAAAAATTTACAAGTATCTATATCTTTCGCAATTTTCAAAATAATGTTGATTTCCATAGAAGAAGATACATGAAATGTTTAAAACTTTCTAGTTCAGTAATTGATAAAGTTGTAAACTTTGACAGCTGTCAAAATTTCTGTCAACTTAATAAAAATGCCATTTTATTATTATTACAACAAATTAAAGTAAACAGACGTTTTTCACTAGGTTTTGGACGTACTGCATACGAAAATAATACGAAAAAATATACTTGCATATTTTAAAATTTAGCAGCAATTTTGACAGCTACCGAAAAACATAATATTTTTCAATTTGTTTTACATCAATTTTGTATTTAGTACCTACTAGAAAATTGACTTCTCGGTACTTCAATTTGTTTGAAAAAAATTATTAAATGCCATTTTTATTAGGTTGACAGAAAATTTGACAGCTGCCAATGGCGAAAACATTATTTTAATTATAAAAATTTAGATTTAAATAATTTTATATCTTTGTCCATACGGGGCATTTCATGACGAACTGTACATACTTCTAAACGAGCTTCTAAAGATGGTAGAGGATCCCTTGACTATTCACGAATGGGTATCGAAATTTGTCTGTTTCGCTTAATTACTGAGATACAGGATGATAAACTACTTATGGCCAATATTTCTTTTGGCCAGAACTTCCTTACTATTTATTTGTAGTGTGTATTTATTATAATGTTTAATATGTTACTTTGCAGTGTTTTTTGCACTATTTATTTGTACTGCTTTTTTTAAATATTTGTGACGTTTTCTTCATTGACTTTTTGTATACTTTTGTATATATATCTTTGCACAGTGGAGAAATAAATATTATTATTATTATTATCACAATTAGTGTAACCATCATTTTTTATCTTTCATTTCCTCATTTCGCCAAATTCAATCGCTTGTAAGAAAATCAATAAAGGTGCAACAAAAAATCTGTTCACATGCTTCTGTTTACTGATGTATGGACTTTTATAATTTCTCATATAATTTAAAAAAATATTATCCAAGTTGATTTTCTCTACAGAAATAAAAAAAACTTGAGTTAAAAAAGTGCGGTCCTGGAATTTTTAAATATTAAAACGGCATTATATCAACTGAGATAAGTACACAAATTGGCCATAAGTAGTTTATCACCCTGTATCTTAGTAATTAAGCGCAACAGACAAATTCCTATACCCACTCATGAATAATAATCAAGAGATCCTCTATCATCCTTAGAAATATGTACAGTTCGTCATGACTCATGAAACAACCTGTATATTATTTTTATTCTACATTGTGTGTAATTTGTTATTGACTTATTATTTTTGTAAATTAACAAGATAAACTTTAGCAGCTTTAAAATTTACTCTCCCAACGTATTTCTCATTTTATTAATTGCGTTAAAGTACGTAAAGTTCATAAAATACTTTAGGCCCCTGAGGAGGATAAGGGTCGTTACATGTGATAAAGAAATGAATTGAAAAAGTTTCAAAATTATAGGTGAGAATTAATAATTGGTTATTAGAATGACTTATGGAAAGGATTCAGCGAAGTGAAAAAATAACAGCTTGGCAACTTTGTTCATTTTACATTCTATTTTGGTAACGAGTTCATTTCAAGGTTGGCTCTAAAATGCATTTATTAGGGATGAATTTTACAGCTTTAATAGATAGCAAGTGAAATACTTGGGCGTGAAATTTTAACGATGTTCTTTTCAACCAATTTTGTGTATTTATTTGCATCTTAAATTTTAATATAATTGCGGGGGGATTTTTTATTTTATGACGACTTAAAATGTTTTAGTATTTCACTTAAAGGCCGTGTTTATAAGCAGAAGAACATTAAAGGCCTTTTATTGCTGTACTAAATAAATTGTATAAATACAAAATTTGCTCGTTATTAATTTTTTAGTAAAGATTTTTTATTTATTTACACAATGAATAAACACAGTTACCAGTTATACGTACAAATATCACTTGGATTAATTAATTTAAAGATGAAATAAAAGGTACCGTTCAGAATATTTCATCAAAATAGCTAGAAAAAATTTAAATCGTTTATATCGGCTCATTCAAGTTAATAACTTGCACCCGTAACACATATTTAGAGGAATACTATGTAGGACCGGCATCAATTACCTTCAAAATGATGTATGGTCACCTGCGTCACTTATCATCACGCCCGTCATGTTAACGTACACTTAACCACGAGGAGATTAAACAGCCAAGATTACATCACAGCTTTGTCTCTTACACTAATTAGTCTTGAGCATATCGATCAACATATCATCAACCCCTACCCGGTCGCTGTTACATTGCTTTGACAGTCGCTACATATTCCGCACGCATGTTTCACAAGTCACTTAGAATCACCATTAATGAGGTTCCCGAGGATTGACCTCGACCTCAGACAGGAACAAATATTGCAAGTGGTTGTTTATGGATAATATACTGCTCCCTGTAGTTAACCCATCATACTTATTTTTAGCGATAGAAGTAATAATGATAATAATAGTAGAAGTAATAATGGCAATAATAGTAGTAGTAGTAATAATAAATTGCCTCTATTGGTATTTACAGGGGCGAAGTTCAGATGATTGCAAAGCATTATGTTAATCCACTGCTTTGTGTAGAAAGTGCCCCATTTTAAATTCACCATCATCCGTGAGAAACAAAACCTTGAAACATTTGTCCCTCCACAATTTATTGTTTCTCATTCAAAGGAATTATTTTTAAAATATAACTATGAGAATGGAGAGTAAAGAATTAAAGAAAAATATATTTCCAAATTTGCATTCGTCTGTCTCCTTGTCATGTTTCTCATAAGCACAATAACTGATGAATGAATAGTCCGACCGCATTTAAAAAGAGATGCAAAAATTAACAAAAAATTTGCTTTCTTACAATAATTATTTAACATTATTTGTCAAAAATATGTTTGGATAGTTCGATTCAAAATAGGTCAAATATGAAATGTTAAAAAGGAATAAGGGTGCTCTTTCATTGGGGGTGAGTTTCACCCCAACTAACGAAAAACAAAAAAGTGATTATTGGACGTGTAGATCAATTGCACCCCAAAAAAACCCTATAACGGTATTTTGCTTTATTATCCGCCGAGTTACAGGGGGTTGAAAACTTTAATTTTTAAGCAAAAACACTAATTTTTCAAATGTTTTAGGCAAATTACTCAAAAAGGATCACATTTTTTAAGAAGTTTGTCTTCACAAACAAGTTATACTTATAAAATAACAAAAATAATCCATAAAATAAAAATTTGTTTACGCTTTAATGTTAGGTGCATTTTGAACGTAGCCTTGAAAATGTTGCGCGCAGTCATCCGGTTTAAAAAAACCTTTTGACATGTAAATTTGTACAGGATGATCATTTATATTTTTACACCCCCTAACTTTGTTATTTTTGGAAAAAGAAAAAAAGTGTAAAAAGAGGCGTTTTAGTTATTTTTGCGTAGATTTTAAATACGATATCAGAAAAACAATTGAGTAACGCTAAAAACACTTATACTCGTAATACAAACTTGTGTTATTTGTATAGTAACACGCTATAGGACAAAGTAAATATTTTAAAAACCGCAAAAGATAAATATAGTGTTATATATTTTTTAAAAACTATTTTTATGCTCTTTCATATTCATGTTATCAAACAAAAAGCACAAGTTTGTATTATAACTTTTTTTGACGTTACTTAATTGTCTTTCTGATATCGTATTTAAGTCTACGTAAAAATAACTATAGCTTTTGTCTTTACACTTTTTCTTTTTCCAAAAATAAAAAAGGGGGGGTGTAAAAATATAAATGATCACCCTGTATCTTGAACCAAATTAAAGCGTATTACAGTAGCTTAAAGTTGTCTGTTGGCGGATTTTGATATCTGCTAAATTAAAAGTAATACAAGGAAAATGTAGGAAAAATTTTGATTTTTTAAAAAGTTGTTTTTGGTTCCAGTAAATTCCAAATTGAAAAAAAATTCCTATTCATGTTTTTTGTTAGTCCTAACCACTATGATTATGCTCAAATTTTTTTGACTGTAATGGATGCATTATCTAAAAGATTTTACACTTAATGTATTTTGAAAATTTTTAAATTTTTTTTTTGAATTTTTATGGCTTAGGCTTAAATAACTTACCAGGGAAGAATCATAGCTGAATGTTACTAGAGGCAAAAAATTATGGCAATAAACTAAGGAAAGTCTTGCTTATTTTATTTTTTTGATAAAGAAAATAGCGTAGGAGATAGAAGTGTTTGAAGTTGACTCTCAAGGATACCGATTGTTGCAAGAATGGTATCCGTGGATTTTGAACCAAGTTCAGCTGAACTTTCGCTGAACCACTTTGATACAACTGGCCCTTAATATATATTTTTTAAATTGAGGCATTTAAGATGAATATAGAAAAACTGGCAACATCTGTACTGTTTTGACCTTCCTGACTTTAAAGAGGATTAAAATACCCTCAAAATGCTTTTTTCTAATGATTTTTAGCGTTAATTGAAAAGGAGATCTTTGCTTAATAGATCAACTTCTCAATCCGAGTTCTTTTCTTAAAATGTTTTCTTAAATCTTACGCATTCAAGAAGAGAGAAGAAAGTATGGAATGGCGCAAATCGCAGTTCGATATCCCATTCCGTTGTGGAATCTTTGCACTTAAAAACTTTTCTAAGTGCAAGGATTTTAAATTCCGGTTCACGTATCTATAAAAATTCGTAACGAGAAAGAACTGTCTTCAAAAATTCTCAAAAAATTCAAGGAGATAGAGGAAAATATAACGAATCGAGTGATATAAACCGGAGATCGATATATCGCTTCTTTGTGGAGATAGAGCCTTCTAAATGCACAGATTTTAAATTCCGGCATCATTGTCACACATAAAAGTTCGTAACGACAAAGAACTGACTTTGAAAATTCTCAGAAAATTCAAGGAGATAGAGTAAAGTACAACGAACGACATCAACCGTTGATCGATATCTTATTTCTTTGTAGAGATAGAGCCTTTTAAATGCATCGATTTTAAATTCCGGTACATCGTCACATATAAGAATTCGTAACGAGAAAGAACTGTCTTCGAAAATTGTCAAAAAAATCAAAGAGATAGAGTAAAGTATAAAAAATCGAATGATATAAACCGCAGGTCCATATTCCGCTTTTTTGTGGAGATGGAGCTTTCAAAGTGCACAGATTTTAAACTCCGGTACATCGTTACACATAAAGAATCGTTACGAGAATGAACTGTTTTCGAAAATTTTCAAAAAATTCAAGCAGATAGAGGAAATATAACGAATCAAGTGGCATAAACGGCAGATCGTTATCTCCCTTCTTTGTGGAGAAAGAGCCTTCTAAATGAACAGATTTTAAATTCCAGTACCATTATCACACATAAAAATTCGTAAAGACAAAGAACTGATTTTGAAAATTCTCAAAAAATTCAAGTGTAACGAATCGAATTGCATAAACGGTAGATCGATATCTCACTTCTTGCGGTGCGGTGCGGTTCTCATCCTCTTAGGGGTAAGAGCAATTATTTTTCTTATTAGGGGATGAGTTTTTTAGTCTCAAAATGTAAGAATCTGCTAAGAAAGTCCTGATTGGTCAAAATAAACAAAAAATAAATATTTCATCCATTTTTTCCTTTTTATTTCCGCCATTATTGAGGGCGCAACACAAATTTTTTACTGACTTCACATTCGTGACAGCGACTCCAAAAACACAAATAATATAAGTGTCATTAATTTATTCTCAGAACTCGTTAATTACTGATTTTTTTTACTTTGGGGGTGGTTTTCACCCTTTTAGGGGTAAGAGCAATCATTTTTTTTATTAAGATATAAGTTTTATGTCCCATAAAATATAAGAACTTGCAATAAAAAGTTCTACTTGCTCAAAACAAACAAAATATGTTTGTCCATTTTACCCCTATTATATTGGCCATATTAGGGTGCAATCGCGATTTCTAAAATTCTGACTCCAGATTCATAGCCAGCGACCTCAAATACATTATACATGAAATTTTTTTTAACTAACTCTTAATGTTTGAGTCAGTATTAAATTTTGAAATCCAGGGGTGGTTTTTACCCTGTATAGGTATAAAGGCACATCTGCTCCTTTGTAATATTTCAAGTTGATATACTCTCTACTTTAAGAATTCGTAAAAAAAGTTCCAAGCGAATTAGTTCGAAGTTTGATACTTTTTGACGTTTGATGTCAGATGTCAGAGATATATATCTAGTCGTCGTTAGTCCGTTAAGCAAGTTATTAAAAATAAAATTTCATAGTTCTGACCGAAGCTAAAATATTCTGCAGCTTAAGTATTTCTTTAACAAATATATAAGTTCAAAGTAAAACAGTTTTATTACGTTATTTAACAAGTCGCTTTAAGGCTCTGGCAAGCAAATTTTGCGTAGCGGATACAGCCTGATTTCGGCAGGGGAAATTTTACGGCCCCTAATATTATCTTCCAATTTTTAAGTCAATATTATTAGATTAACAAAAGTTATCACGTTTACGTGAAACGGTCCAGGGATTTCCGAAGAGGCATTTTTTCTTATTTGTGAGTTCTACGTTCCACGTTCCACGTGGAAATGCGAAATGCGTCTCTTGCACTATTTTTGTCAGACAAGCGATTTATAGTAATAGAAATCCAAAATTTGCATTAAATATTTACAATTTTATGATTTTATCGGTTTCCTTGTCGTGGACGAGAAGAAAAACACCAATTGAAGCGAATGTGGTAACATCAAACAACACAACTTATTTTCCATTTTACGAACGCACGCTATAAACATTAAGTATTAATGTAAACAAGCCACATGGTCGGACACGATACGCATATTCCAACCCCATGAATTGTTCACCGTAGATTTATTTCCATACTGCTAGTAACCACATAAAGTGCCATAACACAGCCATATTAGTTAATAGTGTGGAACAGGGGTGCCATAAAAGTGATGCCTAGAGTAGAGAGGCTCATAAACCCGACGATGTAACTTTAATTACATCCCCCATATAAATGTGTCGGGTGACCAAAAAATTTATTGTAAGACAAAAGTTTAAGCCACAATCTCAGAACGGAGCTTTATGTAAGGCGAGAAATTATAGACCTAAAACGCAACCTAGTTTTTTGAGCAATGCCTTAAGTTTGGCAAATAGATAGAAAACAGTTAACTCTTTTAAATAGAAAAGAAAATAGGAATACATTAGGGCGTTTTAGTATGTTATATTATTGATATGTTGACATGTTGACATGTTGACATGTTGATATGTTGATATCTTGATATGTTGATATTTTTTGATATTTTGATATTTTAATATTTTGATATTTTGATATTTTGATATTTTGATATTTTGATATTTTGATATTTTGATATTTTGATATTTTGATATTTTGATATTTTGATATTTTGATATTTTGATATTTTGATATTTTGATATTTTGATATTTTGATATTTTGATATTTTGATATTTTGATATTTTGATATTTTGATATTTTGATATTTTGATATTTTGATATTTTGATATTTTGATATTTTGATATTTTGATATTTTGATATTTTGATATTTTGATATTTTGATATTTTGATATTTTGATATTTTGATATTTTGATATTTTGATATTTTGATATTTTGATATTTTGATATTTTGATATTTTGATATTTTGATATTTTGATATTTTGATATTTTGATATTTTGATATTTTGATATTTTGACCCAAGCAGCACAAACCACACTAAAGCCAACTAGTGACTAATTTTATAGTAAAATCATACACATTATGACTACAAAATTGGTATGAACCTGGTATAGTATTATGCCTATGGTCGAAATTGGAGGAATTTTGGTAGTAACCGCTAACGTTGCCATTGCCAACGTCGTAACGACGTCGGCAAAGTCGACATCAGCATTTCGACCTGTTCTATACTAATGACGATCATAAATACTAATAAATGAACAATGAAATAGGTCGGATAGGCCGACGTCGACGTTTCTAATTTGGTCCTAACCAATTGTATAGGTCGATTGAAGTCGTCTACACCGACGTCGTTACTTCGATTTATTTAATACCAATCGTGACGTCGGATGAGGTAGGTGTAGCCGACGTCGGTGTTTCTATCCTATTTTGATCTATATATCAACCATGTTCGTGAAAATATGATACGTCCCATTTATAAGGTATCGTCTCAACCTGGTTTAGGTCGACCAAATGAACAATTTTGAAAACATCGGCCATTGTATTGTCATTAATATAAAACAATCATTGCACAATTTTAATTTTTAGCCGGTAAGCACACCTGAAAACAATCGAAAATTAGGTTAGTCGTAATAGGTATGTATATTTATACCTCTTCTGTAGAGTTAGTATATAACAGGTATAAATCACCATACCTAACACGACTTAGTTGAATTAGATGTGTAAATTCATACCTATTCTATACAGCAAGTAGGTTAGAGGTATATTTTTGTCTACCATTATCATATACGGCTTTCCGATGTACACAACTACTACAATTTGGTGAAGCAATTTTGACCTATTCGGTTAATATACAGTACTGATTGTCTTTATTATACCAATTATGACCACTGGTGTGTAATAGTAGTAACGAATAACATCTAATATGACCGGCTGTACGGAACAGATATATTCGTCTACACCATTGCCGACGACGACATCTTTTTTGAAGAAGTAATAGGAAACCATTTTGGATTATCGTTGGAGATAATACATGTTAATTTCTCATTTTTAATATTTTGACTATAATTGTAAGATTTTAAGATGACATATGTGTAAAAATGTTAGTTTTTTAACTTACCCGTTCTTATTTCTTCAGATAACTACTAAACAATTATTTTCAAAAAAAGTACGGTAAAAAAGTATTTATAAAAATGGTTTAATTTTGACGGCGCTTTAATTTTAGTGGTCTATTTTGTCCAATTTAATCAGTAAAGTTGTAGGCGTTTGTAATTTTAGTGCTTAAAAGTACTTACCTACCAAAAATAGTATCCTTGAAATTATATTTCATAAAATGCTGATTTGTATAGATACCGTTGAAGAAATAACTTGTCTTGTAGTAAAATGTACTGCAATATTTAGCATTAGCTACAAAATTGGTATAAACGGGTCAAAAATACAGTGCTTGTCTATTTTATACCTAAAACTTTATACATAAATTATAGTACAGGTTATATTAGGTAAGCTTTGCCGCATCTAAGGTGACGTCGAGATAGGTATAAAAGTCTACACCTAAAGCCACTTTGGGTATAATTTGCCTTACCTAAAATGTCATCGAAATAGATATAATAATTTATATCTAAAGCGACTTTGTTGGTCGGACGTGTGAAGTCGGGCCGACCAGAATTTGTGTGACCATTTTCGCATAAATCTTGGCCGGTACGCCGTGGCGCGGACGTCGACTAGCGACTTCAGGTTATACTACCGACGTCGGCTCGACGTTGCCCCGACCAGTCTGTGCTGCTTGGGGATATTTTGATATTTTGATATTTTGATATTTTGATATTTTGATATTTTGATATTTTGATATTTTGATATTTTGATATTTTGATATTTTGATATTTTGATGTTTAAGACGGAAGGAGTTCTCCTAGTAGCGATGAATCCTGCGAGTACTCGAGGTTGATGAAAAGGTTGCGGGATCCTGTCTCCACACTCTTTTTCAGTCCAGAGAGTCCAGGTTCCAACCAAATTTATTACTTTTCGGGAATACCCAATATCTCCTTACTTCTGATGTTGTTTACTCAATATCGATTTCCAGTGAAATTGTCAGAAAGCCAGATGTTATGAAATAAAGACAGAACAGTTGAGAAAAGGAAATAGAGAAATAAAACTAGGTTGAAAATTATTTCAACTAGTAGTAGATGAAAAAATAACAAAGTTCCGGCAATATAGTTAAATTACTAGATAAAATTCACAAAATTAATATTCCTTAATATTACAATAGAAAAAAGTTGTCAAAATGACACAAGATATTAGAATTTGTAAAATTACCAAATTTACATAAAAATACGGTATCTGACACCAATTACTAAAAAAATTGAATTATTAACAAAATAATACTAAAATTCGAACACAAGAATTTAGTAAGGTTGCAAAACTTCACTATCAGTTCGTTAACAAATAACCTAACTTGATTGAATTTGTCCTATAGGTGGAAAACTATGAGGAGACTGTAACTTTTAAAGGACTATAATTTAATGTCAGATTTGTAGGGGACAATTTAAACTTAGAAACGTTAATGAAGTAATAACTCTAAAGATTCAGATATTTAATATTAATAACAAAATAATCGGTAACAATAATTACAATATTGAAATAAATTCGAAATTTTAGCACACATAAAGATTTCAAGTTAATATTTTACTAATAGTTTAACGGTAAAAATATCAAAAATTAATATAATATGAAATACCGATAATGTCTTTCGCTTTCCGACGGACAAAAATGAATGAACTTATGGCTAATTCAAAACGGCAGGAAATACGTAAAACCAAGGTAAATCTACACTCTTGTAACTGTAACTGAAAATTATGGAATGAACTAAAAATAATAATTTGTCATTAATGAAATCGATATAGAACTGTGATAACGTGAATATGATGAAAAAAGGAAACCAGAAAATCTAACTTCTGTCACATCCGAAGCAAGTGATCAAATGTACTACAAATTGATTAATTCAAAGAGAAGAAGAAAAAATACTATAGATCACTTACCCCGTATGCTTTGGAAGCTCCTGGACAGAAATCTGTAGCTCTGGACAGTAAATAAATTCGGCAAAAACCTAAGTCTCAAGTGGACTTCCTTCACTATCCAAAACCAGTGTAGTTTTCCTTTATCCAGCTTATATGAACCACAGTCGAACCTAATAACAATAAAAATCCACACAGAAATGGTTCTATGTACGAAATAACGATAATCTGCAAGTTTCACTTACAGCGATAATTTATACAATTTAAATATTGTATTACGTGTCAATTAACAATAATTGAACCACGAAAACGTCTATTTTAGACAAGATACGGTAAAACGGAAATGGGAATACTCATCCACGTGCTTAAAAAAACAGTGCTACTAGGTAATTATCTGAAAATAATCCAAAATATGGAAATAATACGAAATACGGTAATTATTTTGACAAATTATTATTTTTACTATAGCACAATAAAACTTAAGCAATAATTAATAAGCAAATTTTATGAATAGCGATATGTAAGCGACTACAAGAAATGTATGACTTACCTAGGTAAAATTCGAAAGGCAAAAGATGCTCTCTCTAGCCCGGGACGAGCCTCGCTCACAACGTTCATCCGCTGTGTCGTTTTTGTTGTATTTTTTCCTACCGCATTTATTCAGTTGTGAGGAGTCATATTTTAATATGCAAAATAGAAACTATAACCTGCTGTAATGAATTGCAACTTAAATCGTTACAATATATTGTTATTTTGACATCTCGATATTTTCGATATTTTGATATTTCGATATTTCGATATTTCGATATTTCGATATTTCGATATTTCGATATTTCGATATTTCGATATTTCGATATTTCGATATTTCGATATTTCGATATTTCGATATTTCGATATTTCGATATTTCGATATTTCGATATTTCGATATTGTTAGATTGATATATTGATATATTGATACATTTTACATATAGTGAACTGCTTCATTGGCTTATATTTGAAGTAGTTTAGTTATATATTTGGGTAAGTAATGGACTAAAAAATCAAGCAATATGTGTAGCTTGAGGTATTTTAAGCCTTCTTTTTTTCTATGTTGTTTTTTTTTCAATGGGATTATAAACAGGGTTTTGATTTAAATATGTTCCATGCCTTAACTATCTTATCAATCAAAATCCATAACCAAAAATTATAATAATTCTCATTTAAGACCCCATCTGAGTACATCGATAAAAACTAAAATATCTAGTTACCTTGAAATACCTACATACGCCCATTCTTGTATCAATCCCCTTCGAACCAACAAAAACTATCAATAATATATGATTAATGTTCTGTGAAATTCGTATAATTATCACGTAATAAGTACATTCGTGTTTTAGACTTTTTATGTTGACAAATAAGCTTATTAATATTCAATGGTCGGATATTACATGATTTAGTTTCTATTTTTAAATCTAATTACCAAGTAGGTATTATAACTTATTAGAGGACTTTTATTCTTAAAAAAAATAAAAATAACACGTCATAATTTTTTTTTATAATAACTGAATAATATAATAATAAAAAAGTTTTAAGAAATCATAGTGAGCTATTGCAAAATTCCTACATTATTAAGATCCCAGAATTGTCGCAAATAGTGTGTGATAGTGTGATATCAGCTACATTATGCTACAAATATACCAGAAATTTTAAAAGAAATATTCCCATTAAAAAAGGATTTGCAGAAGAGACATGTTGAATGGCCATCATGTTCGCCGGGATTGAATCTTCCTGATTTTTGTATGGGAAGTCAATTGTCTACGTGGAGCTATCCAGCAATTACAACCCCTGTGGTTCCACAATTGGCTGGCCATTGAACGACGTCCATTTAAACATATTCTTTGAATTATGCCCTACTTTTATTTTACTAAAAAAATCATTATTATTACTTAGCAAATCTTCTTTGAATATAAAAATTAATATATCTATGCTGAATATTATGGCCAGTGTATTTGGTAATACCGGATTTGAAAGAAGTAAATGGGTTTCATATTTTTTCTGAAACAAAAAAATTGTGTCAAAACCTTGGCCACGTCGATTTTATTTTTTGATGCGCATTTTTCATTCTGGTGCTATGGCGATGACACCATCAATGTGTTAGTAATTAAATAATCGGGGATTTTTTTAAATGCAACAATTGGAGTGACACCTCATTTGAAAGCTTTCCTCAACACGAATTCAAATCACTAACTGTTTCATTGGAAAGTAGGAAAAGCTGTAGTTTGATTGATTTTCCAATAATGTGTTTTAAACTGTCGTTTGATGTTTTATTCCCTGGCATAACATTACCAACAAGGTAATATCTCGAAGAGGATCGGTATTAAACGATTTTAATTCACTTCATAAACTAAAGTGGTGGAATAAAATTTCATTTGTTGTCGAGTGAGTAGGCACAAGTAGGCAGCCTACATGCATAAACAAAATTGTTAAAACGTTATGAAAATAAAAGGGCGCAGTAGAATAAATGAACATGTTTATATAAAACTTGGAACTGTGGAATCCAACGAGATTTAATATAACAGAATTTTCCGACCAATTACAAGCGTGTAGGTAATGGTGTAAGATAAATTGCTCAGACTTATTTTTTGTCAAAGGGTTAGAATGTGAAACGGAATTGTAGCTTACTTTATACATCGTAATTTATTTAAAGTCCAGTAAATGAGAAGGAAAAACCTAGAAGGCATACGGGAAACTTTGGAATGCGGTAGCGTGTAATGCATTTTTATCTTGCTATTTTATTGGTAAGACAAGATTTTTAGAGTCGCAGAATACGAATCTCAAAATCGGTCTATAAACAAAACGGTGACGTTTCATTATGAATAATAACAATAATGCTGATGTTTGTCTGATCTGTTAATCATAATATCAGTAAATTTCATTAGAATATATCATAAAATATTTTAGTATTGGGCATAAAAACACAAGTACATTCTCAACGAGCTAAAATCAATATTAAACAAAGTCGGAGAGGTATACGGGTTAAATTTATATTTATGGCCTACCACAACTGTTAATTTGATGAATTTCTCACGCCGAGCTTTCCATAAAATATTTTCTAGCACCACGCTTTGATTGTACATAACGCGTTGTTCTAGCTTGCACGAACTTGCTAACAATCGCCGAAAGCCATCAATTAACTAAGAAAATGATTTTTGATTGAGGTCGTTTCGAGCCGAATCAAAAATTTACATTTTAGCGAAATTAGAAAAGGCATTTTTTTGTTTGATCTTAGTATGCATAGACGTGCGAAGCAATAATACGCTGCTCTTCACTAGTGGATCACGCAAAATGTATTTGGAATTTAATATGTGATATTTTTAAGGTTTTAAGCAAAAATGTCTCACAAAAATTTTTATTTCTTAAAAAGACGACTAGTTTTGGGGCTAAACTAACTCCATCTTCAGGTCAACTATAAAAGTTAAACAATAAAAAAGGTTAAAAAGTTTTACATAGGTACCAACAAACTACCAAGATTAGTGTCATATTAAGTTCAAATATATAAACAAATGGATATTATATCAAATTTAAGAAAGATCTAAAATTATATGAGTAATAAGTAGCAACTAATCCAAAAAAATCAAATTAAAGTTCTTTTTACTAGTGTAAAACGAATAAAATAAACGCTTTTCTTAAAATTTCGTGCGTTTTTAAATGGGTTAACTATTAACAATAATAAAAAATATGTACAAAACTTTACTACTAACTATAATCTACTTTACTTGCATAGTAGGTTTTATTTGCAAAATTGAACTGTTGAGTATTCTTTATTACCCTACTGACCCTACTGTGAGTTTAACTAAAATTTGTCAAAGTAATATATTATTTTGTTTTTTATTCCTCGATTTGCAAGAAACGCATATTTTTGTTTTAAATTGTTTTAATCAAAAGGGAATGAACTTTAGGGATAACGTCGCAAACTTACGTTAAAGTGACTAAAAACATGACTCTTAATTTCTTTATAAACTACTGGTTTGCTGTAATGAATAAAATTGTTTTGATATACAGGGTGCTTCCTAAATAAAAAAATATTTAGAGAAGTGATTCTTTAAGTTATTTGAAGTGAAGAAAAGTTCATATGAACATGTTATGTTCTAAAGATTTTTGTTTCTGAGATGAGCGGGAGTTGAGTATTTTATTTCATTTCTGATTTTATCTGATTTTCCACAATTTGTGACATTTGAAACTGAATTTTATGAATCTCCTGTTCTTTACGTAGCCATTTATCTTACCAATTATCATTTTTCAATATTTCACTTCGGTTTGTAATTGATCAAAATCTGAACTTTGTTGGAATTATTTAATTTTTTTTTTTTAATGTTTATAGTTAACCCATTTCTAAACGACATGATCGTTTTGAACTTTTGATGACCACTGCATATCTCTACCGATCCACATTATGAGGTGAACAACATACTTTTTTAATCTAAATTTCATTACGAATTCCAAAGATATAAGAAAAACACCATAAAAATACCGACAAAGTCGTCTTGGGTGCTGTTATATTTATGTTATGTAGTTCGAACGATAAATTATCCAAAAAAAACTTCACGAAAAATCCGCTAATAAAGTGCGTTTGGTGAGCTACCTTGTGGTATAAAAAATATGGATTCCACATACTTTCGACATAGGTGCTTCCGGGCAAAGTTAATTGAAGTGGTCCGATAAAAGCTAGTGAACCAATGTAAAACGTGACCTATCTTATTTTGTTTTCAGTTGGGGTAGGTCGTTGTTAGTTCTAAAAATGTTCTGTATTTTAATTTAATTCTTTTACTCAAGAACTACCGGGTGTATTACTTTAATTTTTTTAATATGGAATATGAATTTACCATCCCTTGAAAGGAAATAAATAAGTTGGAGTTCATGTCACTAAAAACACGCATTTTTGTGACTGAAACAAAAGTATAATACGAAATATAAATAGCGTTAATGTGTTTTTACTGAATGAATTTCCTCAAGTTTAAAAAATATATATAGATATTCTGTGAGTCCATCTCGAAGGAGCCGCGAGTTATTAAGCTCGCATGTTTGGAGAAATTTGAAAAATTGGGAAAGTTTCAAAAACGCTATTTCCAAACAAAAAACCGCCGCCCACCGGGCCGCCATTCTGGCACGAAATCCAAGGTAGAGGCATCCAACTTAGAACTACATCGTGAATCGCACGTAGGTCCTGCTGCTTTCAGGGCAGAAGATGCGAACGAAAAGAGACGATTTTGACGTCTACCGATCCGAAACCGGCGGCTATTTTTGTTCAAATTTCTACACACATAGTTTAATAACTCGCGGCTCCCTCAAAATGGACCGATGAAACATTTTTTTTTGAAAACTAGATGAAATTCAGAAATTCTCCGGGCTAAAACATTTTTCTGGATTTTGCTTCCCAAGAAATTTACGATTTTTTTAAAAGAAACGATTTTTTCGGCTTTTAAACAATTTACAGAGACGTAGGTACTCTTTAGAAACGCGCCATAGCCTTTCCCTTTGGATTTAGAGGATCAGGACCCGGACAACGGGCAAGAAGAACGAAAAATGAAGAACCGTTTTTTTTTTTGTTTTCCTCCATCTCCGATATTACCCGATGCGTGCTTTTCCGGAGGTCATGGCTTCTTTAACCGGAGGATCGACCGGACTTTAACCATTAATATCCAAACTCGTCTGGACAATAAATTTTTTAACGAACGAATTTCGTCAAATTTTTATCTTGAAATGTATAGTCCGTCCGACAGATTACAGTTTATAGTCGATCCGGCGAATTTTTTTTTGTTTGTTTTAGTCCTAGGGTAGAAACAATATCAGTTTAGGAATACCGATGACTTCGGGACCCCGAAATCATGTTTGGTTCCTCCTTCACTTTGACATTTAAACTTAATTATAAAAGGCAGAATTCTGCCTGAGAATATTAAAACTTCCTGTTACAAATGGAGTATATTTAAGGATATTTTTTGCAGGAGTGGGGATATTTTTGAGAATCCTAGACTACGATGCCTTCATTCAGTCAGTGACAAGCTCTCGTCAGTGATAATGCGTGTGATTTTCTCAATCAAGATCTTTATGGTATATTTCTTGGGCATATCGGTCATATATATTAAAACAAATTTATTTTTTTCCAACGTTTCGGTTTATTAAAACCATCATCAGGGACTACAAGGTGAAATGTTTAGTGAACAAGGTATATATAAATTTTACACATAACTTATGGTGAACCAACTTACAATTTTTTTTTTTTTTTTTGTTTGTTTGAAATTAAAATGTATTACACATATTGTATAAAGTAGATGTTATTCTTTGAGAGTCTTAAAAGCAACTGAAAATATTTTTGTCAGTTTCACATTTAAAATAATGCGTAAGTGAGGGTAAGAAATAAAAAACTAAAATCAATCAAGATCGTGGAAGCGAGAAACTGAGTAGTTATTTTGTAGTGGATGCTAATTTCAATTCACAGACATGATTTTATAAAATATCAAGTTAACTGCCACATTTTTTTTGCTCCTAAAACAAAAATTTAGTTAAATTATTGTTCTAGACCTTTAGACAAAACACTTGATACCCCATATATTTTAAAGGACCGCCAGCTACTAAACAATTAGTAACAAATTTATTGCCACCTAACTTGGAATATAAATCAGAAACAACCTTGTTATAGGAGATTTTCCATAGATATAAAACCAATAAAACTAATAAATTACCAAACATACAATAATAATTGAACAATGTCATAAACCACATACCAATGCAAAAAAACTACCAGTACCATGATCCTGTACGATCCAGTATATCACATTACTCAGAATTAGTTCATTAATGTCTAGCTAACTAAGTTAACCATTAGTTAGTGTAAAATTAAGGATAATTTATTTTCCTACGAGCGTGCGGAAAGTATCACTTTTCCGCACGCATATTAGTTTCGAAAGTGGCACTTTTTCGCACTAGTGCGGAAAAATACGTTTTTCCGCACTAGTGCGGAAAAGTAATTATATTTTTATTTGCATTTTTGGGTAATTTTATACAAATTTAATAAAATTAAATCATTTCTATTTATACTAACTCTTTTGAAGTAGCTCCTATAACTTTAAATATCAAAATGTCACGTAGCATATAGTCTCATTTTGACGTTTCTCACATAACAATTAACAAACGTCAAGTCAAACAGTAGCGTCTTTTCAAAGTTGAGTCTAGTTTCTTAATTAAGTAAAAAATGTATTCATCAAGCTCTTAGGAAAAATATTGTTCCTAACACATGCGGAAACTGTCTTTTCCGCACTCTACTACTTGACCGACCTCCACTTTGCGTCGTTCGGTCAACGGCAGTCGCGTGCGGAAAAGTACCACTTTCCGCACTTGTTAGGAAAATAACTATTAGCCAACTAGACAATAAAAACCAATCAGTTAGTTTAGATATTGTTTAATTTTTGGGAAAAAACGATTCTATTTTCTGATAGGCCAGATTTTCTTTTATAACCCCTGGGGTCTCTTAGTTTTGGAGTTATTTCCAAAATATTTTAAGTGGACGTTCAAGTAACACAAAAGATTTAGAAAACATTATTCTAATTTCGTAATACCTAGGAATATGAAAACTTTATATTAAGTATTTTTAAAAAATAAAACTCATCATTAAAGAAACATTTATTATTATCTATTAAATTATTCTTGTGAGAAACTGCATCTGTTCTACAGCATTTTGATATTTATGTCTAATCATCAGTCGTCATATTACTAGTTACTAGATAAATATATTGTCCACAGAAAAACTAAATCTTTAATAACCGTCATTTCCATTTTCCATTCAACTTCATTATCTACGTAAAAGTAATATTTTTTAGGTCTATAAATACTTATAAATTACGTTGTAACTAATTAAAATCATTTTATTGCATAAAAATATCCGTTTTTGAAACGCCCAATTTGTGTAATTACAACCGTCGTTGTCGGTTAAGCAAACAATAAAAATAAAGACAAAAGTAATTCACACTATTTACACTAACTCAAACGTAAAGTAATTTTGCGAAGTGATTTAGAAAGTACCTTTGTTAGTTTCCAATACGATACTTCTTTTATTTTTATTCGCATTCACTAGCGTTTCTACTGATGTTGCCAAATCACCGACTTTAATTATAAACGGAACTAAAACATTATAAAAACAGAGAGCTGACTTGGAAAATGGCCAGAAACTCGCAATAAATACGTTAATTGGTAGGGTTTCATCACGTTACCGTCTTAAACGATCATGCCAGGCGTACCGAGTTCATAATAATTGGGACAGAGGAATAGTTTCATGTCACTTAGATTTTAAATAAAATTATCCTATATATCACTTCATGTTATTCGTTTTGGAAATTGACTGCTAGATGTAAGTGGACCATAAAGTGATATTTACAGCGTTACGTTCATTACTTGATTATTATTATTTTTTAATAGTATTAAAAATGCTACCTCAAGGGTGAAAACGAAAGAAGTAGATTAGTGTTACTAAACATTTTATGTATTTTTTCAATGTGGCTATGTTTGTGTAATATTCAAAATGGTACGTAAGTATCAAACAGGATATAGTTTTTTCATAACAATAGATTTTAGCGACCGCTGCTGTAGTAGTCTCTCAGAATATGTTAAAATTCTCTGCCCACAAATAGATGGTTCCTTTCTAAAAATAAAACTCCCCCTAATTTAGTGCCTTCCTATATCCTTCCGAGGAACAATAACGGAGAAAATTTGAAAATTTATCAGATATATATTGCCCATTTCTTCCCTTCGGGCGGCCACTTTAAATATACATCCTACTCATTCCACAACGCGAACGATATGCATTACAATAAATATTTAAATCATTTCCACTGCTTTCCAACCATGCAGTCATACACATCCAGAATTACACGCTATAACATGTTAATCAGCACTGTATTAAACAAGCCCGGTTTCAGCGGTTTCAGTAAATTAATAGCATAACTCCAACCTTTCAAACGGCATATCAAATGTGGGTTATCATTAATTATCGACGCAATTAGGTTTCAAATTAAGTATGTACAGCAACGATTATTCTCTGCCATGCGTCGCTTTCACATGTAATTATAGACATTGTGTAGTTTTAACGTTAGCCTATCAGCCGTTAGATTTATGCGGTGTCCAAAATATTTGCCTTGAAAAAATTTGACTTAGAACTACACGCACGAAAAACAAAGTGACATTAACAGTTATTTCGTAACTAACGAAAATGCCTCATAGGTTACATATTATCCCGAAACTGTTTTGAAATTATTTATTTCATTCCAATGAGATAGGTTAAGCAGACCCGACAAGCCGTAAGGGAGTTATTTACCTTTTTGTACCCCCGTGTCGAAGGGTTCTTAAAAATCTGCGAAATTAGAAAGAGTTCGAAGACTAATGGCCGCCGCCGGAAGTCAGCGCGATTCTAACCCGACTTTAAAATTTTCGTCGCCGTCAACCCTGACAGTTCTTTGACAGCTGTCAAAAATTTTTTTCCGAGAAACGTCACTTTGACAGCTGCCAAAATATTTTTTTCGAAAAACGTCATTTTGACAGCTGCCAAATTTTTTCTTTCGAAAAACGTCATTTTGACAGCTGTCAATTTTTTTTCGAAAAACTTCATTTTGGCAACTGCCACGAATTTTTTTTTCGAAAAACGTCACTTTGACAGCTGTCAATTTTTTGTTTTCGGAGACCGTCATTTGACATCTGTCACGAAAATTTTTATTTTTCGAAAAACGTCATTTTGACAGCTGTCAAATTTTTTTTCTGAGAAACGTCACTGACAGCTGCCAAAATATTTTTTTCGAAAAACGTCATTTTGACAGCTGTTAATTTTTTTATTTTTCGAAAAACGTCATTTTGACAGCTGTCAAAAAAAAATTTTTTTCGAAAAGCGTCATTTTGACAGCTGACTAATTTTTTTTCCCAAAAACGTCATATTATTCAACTGGTAGTCTTCAACTTATCCCATTGAGAATTTCAAAAGAAGAGAAACTGTCAGACAGTTACTGAAGAATTATAACCGTGGCACAGGTCTGATGTTCATATTTTTTTAATGTTTAAGTTTAATTTTTAAGTACTTTTTTGTTTCCACTTCTGTACCTTAATTAACACATTTTGGAATTTTTCAATTAATATATGTTAAATATAAAGTGCAATACGGTATGATGTATTCAGAGAACTTTGGAGATTTCACATTTAAACTCCGATATTTAATTTGCAAATTTCAATAGAATTGCAAATAGATTTTATTATTCATTAACATACCTACATTTTTTCCAGTCTGCTTGTCTATGTTTTCAATTTGAATTAATGTAGTGAATAATTAAGCAACGCCGCAGGTAGACAGGTTAATGTTTTACTAAATAATTTATAAGCAGTTTACTCTCAGTTAAGTACAAGAGAGAATAATAAATATGTTTTATATGCAGAAATTATATGCTTTTGTATGTCCAGTCTATGCTCTATAATATTATTATTAATAGTAACATAATTATTCCATTATTCTTTCGGTTCATTAGAACTACTCGGTATGGAAATACGAATATTAAAAAAAAAAAAAACTGTGAATGCCAAGTGTGATGCGATGTGAGCACGTTAATTATTAATTCCGTGACGAACGAGAATTTGACAAAAGTTCTCAGCTAGAGGTATTATTATGTAAACGTTCATGTAGCAAGCTTGTTCTATAACTTGTGTGATTATATGCGAAGGCAGATATCTTAATCCGAAATATTCATAAATATTTATCTTATGTTTGTCATTTTCTTAATTTCATGTCGCTAAACGTCACTAAATTATAAGAGTTGACTATAAAAAGGGCATCTGCTACAGAAGCTAATAGCGTCCTTGGTCCAATTCTTTATTACATTCTTGAATTTTATCCTGCTGACTTAGAACTTTCGATATGATAGTGAGAGATCCATAAGCATTTATTTTATGCTTTGTTCTATCTTAAATATGGAATCACATAAATTAGTGTTGTTGCGGAACATATTTGACGGGTGATTCGATGATTATAATTCTAGTATTACGGGTCTGAGTAAATATTAATTTTCTTTCATTTCTTATTTGGGATTTATTACCACATTTCTTGAATATTTCCCAGACAATCTAAAAAATATATGAATTTTTTAAGAAATAACCTTTACCCCTGTGACTTTATCATAATGACAATGCTAAGAATCTTTTGGTTTGTGTAATATAAGCAAAGCACGTTGCTTATTCAAGCTGGTTTACTTACTAAACTGGAGTGGTTGGGCGGACTGCTAGAAGCGAACTGAATTTTACTGCCTATCCAAGTTGCTAGATTCCTAAATGATATAAAGTGGAAGAAATGTGCAGTAGATTGGCGAAGTAGATTTGTGAACTGTAAAATATCAGTCTGGTAACAAAGTAATTTTTCTGCTAAGGATTTTCTGTTGCTAAAAATATTCAGTCACTTGGGTACATCCTGTAGCCTCTGTTAGTGTTTAAGTCTGATTTACTTAAGTTTAACTTGAGTTGTAAGAGCCGCTGGTACCAAGAAGTAAGTTAATTGATTGATTTAAATAATAATTCAGTGCTTTCGGATCATCCTCGGTATAGCTAAAATCTGCGATTTATTAAAAATAATGTTTATTTAAATAAATAATCAAGCTGGTTCGTTTGATCCAGTTCTTTTGGCAATATAGTTTAAAAATTGCGAGCAACCTATTTACGTTTTCAGATATGCCGAATAACTGTTGTAAGTTATGTAACGCGTTACGGATTGATAGGAAACAAGGCCACTTGGTTAAGTTCAAGTGGCAACCCCAACACGCAGGAAACACGAAGCAGGAACCGAATCCTCTGACACTTCGACCGAAGGATACGTCAGAGAAAATTTTTAATAAATTTACCGTGAGCGGGAAGTACAGGAGATCCTAGAGATCTTTTTCCGTCGAGTAAGACTACGAAATTTTTTCCTCGCCGTCCGTCTGTTTAGGCAAAGATATCAAGTAAATTGAGCATTTATTTTGTTATCACACAGAACTTGACCTTCTAATGAAAGCTAGTAGAATCCGGATTTTACATGAGAATATAAAATATAATAAGTTATTATACGCCGATGAAATTATAAGCCTCTCGCCCGGGAGATAGAACTTCATTTGGGTATTTTGGCATCGGTTGACAGTGAAACCCTAAGCATCTCGTCCGGGAGATAGGGTCTCACTAGGACGTATCCGTACTTGTCACACTGTAAATAAGGGAAGTATATAATAGAGCTCTACTTTAAGGCAATAGTGCACCATAGTATTTGTCATAACAACCCTGTAAATAGTAAACAGATATCTTTGGCTTTCCGGGAGAGGAGACAAAAATCTCAATCTTACCGCCGCGTTTTACAACCAACAATCGCAGGAGTATAAAAATTCGCTCCGAAACACGCGCCGTTTAACACATATTAACTCCGCTTGTTTGCCAGCTAGCGTTATATTTAAATACCCGAAGTTGTACATTGCACCGATTAATTTATATATATTATTTTTATTGTCACTTTATATAGATTTTGTATATTATTCTAAAATCTTCAAGTTATCATTTATGTTGTGTAGAGCTAATTAGAGCCATACGGTAAATTGCCCAGCCAGCTAAAAAATGGCAATCATCCACCAGACCCCTGCACACTACCGTTTCTTTACTGCAGACTACTCTAGCCTGTCTTGGAACCCTAAGAGAGATATTTAAGTGCTGTTTCTTGCACTCTAAAATAAATGATGCCCGAGGTTCCGTTTTGGAAAGTGTTACAAAACTGGCGGGTATTGTTTCTAGGTAATAAGTTGCAAACAGCCCCAGCAAGGCAAAAAAGGGCGTCACAGTCTATATACTGGTACCCTAACAGAAATTATTCAGTTTTACTTATACTCTGGAACGGATGGGTCAAAATTTCAATACCGCGGTCTAGCTATCTTAAGCCGACGATTCGATTAATGTGGCGGGTAAAACTTACACTAATGCAACTGAGCAACTTGGATTTTTTGAGGTTAGGATATACTTTTAATGTAACTATACCCCAGCAGTTTGATAGGCTATTTATTTACGAGTGTTTTGTTTTTTTTTTTTAATTTTTCTACGACCAATGGAGATATTTAAAAAATAGTGTAGATATGCACTCGAAAATGCATCAAATATACAATTTTATGCGCTTTTCTCGCGAAGCCCTAGCCCGATTTTGCTAATTTTTTCGGTTTTCGACTCATTTGCATGTATAAAAAAAAAACAAAAAAATTCAACTTCCCGATTACATCACTTTTCATCAATTATTTTGACTAATTTCCCTCCACTAATACTGAAACTTGGAATTAGTTCATTAATAATCGTGATAAAATTACTATAAATGACTATACTTTAAAGTGTATTTATTATTATAATCTAAGACAAAAATCATTACAGAAGATATATACTTTAACAACGAATCTAGGTTGTTTGTGGTTTAAATTAATTGGATGACAGGCCGCAGTCACTTCCACATCAACTGCCGCAAAAATGATTAAAAGAGTATGAAATTGTAGTCATGTGTGTACATTTTTTACTGTCGCGATATAAAAAACGGCGTGTTGCGGAGCGTCGCTGTATAAACGGCTACATAATAAAATACTCACTTATGGAGGTGGTCATTTGGTCAAACGAGATGTAGTTAGTAGAGCGTTAAATCGACTTTTGAGATTTACTTTCGACTTCCCTGCCTAAAATACAATTTAAAAATAAAATTTGCTGTATGCCCATCTAACTGTGAATTTGAAATAAATAGTTTATTTTAATTAATTTTGCAAGTCCTTACTAGGTGGTCGATTTAATCCGAAACGAATGTCTAACGAACGCAGTTTTACAACCGAATGACCAGCTACATTAAACAGACGAAAGTTTTGAAAGCAGAATGAGAAATTGTTTATTTGTACCAAAAACGTTGTTAACGTATCTAATTTATTCACAATTGAAGTGGATATTGGAAAAATATAGACAATATTTGAACTTCAATATTTTTGGAATTGAATTATTAATCTTGATACGGCTTTTTGTGATTGGTAAAAAATTTCGTTGACCTTCATCCACCATAAATAGCTTTTTAAATTGTGGGTGTTTCTTATATCTACAGGGTGGTTATCCAGGCCCTTACATTTATTCATTCCAAATCCCTAAAAAAACCTTTAGATTTTTTATAAGTAATTCTAAAGAATCAATTTGAAAATTACGTTTTTCAAAGCTGCATTTTGTCCTTTCAGTTCAATATATTTTCACTTGCACTTTGATATTTAAAAAAAAATCACGAAGTATAATTCTTTTATGTATTTAATTTCATTCCCAGTTCGTTCTGAATACGCCTTGGTAAAAAAGAAGTTCTGGGTAAATAGGTACAAAAAAGTGCATTAGCCATTTTGTTCACCTATGCATACTTTGTGGAACGAGTTTTTAATATTCAGTTCTAATTACCTTGTCCTTTCCATTAATGGAATTTAAATTGTGTATGAACCACTTTAATTTGCGTTTGCAAATTAATTTGTGCATGGTTTTATTAACAGTAAATTTATGTTTCCACAAACAACAAATTGCATTACCTCATAATGTAGCGTTTTTGCATGAGAAAATTAAGGTTTATGTAGTCATTATATTAGTTTGCTTCGTCTGTTGCATTTGCTTAATTTTTATAGAATTTATGAAACAAAGCGAACATATACATCCACATGAATTATTACATAAACCACAAACCTCAAATCTAAGACGCAAAACCTGAAAACCTGTGTGTTATATTTTACGAAACTGACACTACTATTTCCTCTGCTGTTACTATTTAAAGAAGCTAAGACAGTGGCTCTATGGACAGTAAATATTTTTTTGAAACAATTTAATAATAAAGACATATTTATTATTATTATAATATACTGAAGAATTTTAGTTTAGTTAGGTTAAGGTGTTATAATTTTAGCAAGTGTTATAAAGAGGAATAATAGGAATATGATTTTCTCTATATAAAACTCTCCAAAAATTATTGACAACGGATGCACATTAAATACCCGTGTATAATGGAAGTAATCTCTCGTACAATTAATCTTGCTGCTACTACCAGATATGGAAATCCGAACTCAATACATTTAATTTTATTCTCTTCTTCATAGTTATTTTCAATGGTAGCAGAAAATTGTTGCGTGTAGCTCACAAAGACAAATTAATTCCAGGTTCCTACCCTTTATATTGTCGTAACCGTACAAAACTTACTTTTGTATCCAAATACGAACACATATTGAGTAGCTCTTTGTTACATTCCATAAAGTACAAGTACCCATAAATTAACGCTGGTTAGAAAATAACTAACTAATAATTGCCACGCTTTTCCGGTTTACAACAAACTTGCTAACGAGTCACGATAGAAAACATACAAAATCGTACAAAAGCAAGTGCGGTTATAAATTTGTTCCCTGTTCTTTTCATAATTAAAAATACCCATATAACACTAACTACTGTGTGTGCTTATGTGATCCATAAAAATATTGTTATGGTATTTTTTTAGTCTGCAACATAATCTTGTAGTAATCTAAATTTAATTTTACTGAGCGACACACGAAAATTTATATATATTTTATTTGTGAAAGAGACCATTGCCACCCGTATCAAATTCAGGCTTTAATTCTAGTAAGTCGTATTTAGCTCCCACGTTAACCTTTTATTACTTCATGGAATTTGTCCTTGGTTTCTAAGGCGACGACGTAATTAAATATATCACAATTACAGCATGTGTTAACTAATTCCTAAGAGCCAACGGTAAACAAGATTGAGTTTCCGACTCATTGCAGCTTAGCATGTATAACAGGGATAAGTGCTTTTATGTGCACTACTTTAAAACCAGAGTTCTATTACAGCAATTGGAGAAGGAAATGTGTGAATGGAGACTTAAGTGTGATGAAGCGTCCTTAAATTTCGGGAAATATTATTTACGTGGTTGGTAGTCCAGAGTATAACACTATGTAATAAATTTTTCAAAAGCTTTTATTCTCGAAGCGAGATTATTTTTTCAGAATTCATAGCGTCAAAAGTATTGAAATAAAAAAATCTAAAAACTTATCACAAAATTTATTCATTACGGTTACGTAATCAAAAAATGATTAGGCCTGCAGAAATAGAAAAAACGGTGTAACTAATTCGTTTCAGATAGCCACAGGTAAAAACAGGTGTATTTAGTTATAAGGAATATACCTCTGCGATACCTCCCAAATCAAATAAACAGAACATTGTTTAAAAGTCACTTTTATGTGAAAAAATCATGAAATTTGGAGTTTTTTAAAAATTGCAGTAAGACAGTAAGAAGATTAATTTTTTTGAATATTTCTGTTTACTAGGTATTCCAAACCGGTTAATTTAAGCCCCGGTTGATTTCATTTCATTGATTATTTATTTAAATAATTGCCGAAAACCATCGAAATTTTCGAAAATTTCAAGCATTTTTTACTCTGAAAAGAAAAATGCTTGACACTTGAAACTTTGGAGGAATATGTGTCTCATTACCCTCAACTTACAAAAAAAATTTCGTTTCAAAATGTTTATTAGTTCTCGAGAAATTCTATTTGTTTATTAAAAAGGTCCCAAATGTTAAATGAAAAATTGACCTATTAACGTTATCAAAAATAATTCAACCACAGCTCATTTTTTTCGTCAAGACGTCAATTTTACGAATCTGTTATGGGCGTATCGATTTTCAATAATTTTGACCGTCAAATTGGCGTTAACAACATTGCTACTTTTCGGAGCAGCGTTTTTTGCAAATAACTTTACAACAAATTAACGTATCTGCACAAATCTTTCATATTTGAGTTGCTGGTATTTTTCTACAAATTTATAAAAAAAAATTGTTGCTCTGGGACATGTAGGAGCCGAGATAATTTTTTAAATTGTTTAATGCGCCAAACGTTTATTTATTAATATTTATGGCCAAAATTGAAACTGGTTGTTAATAAGATCTTGAATTTTGTGAATTCATCAAGTCCTATTGAAAACGGGCCATTTTTGAGGTCAAAATATAATTTTTAATAATTAGTGATTTTAGAGCGCGTCTTCAATTTGTTTGGCTCAAGGGACAGGGTAGCGAGAAAAATTCGTCATATCTCCGTTATTTTCCGGCCAATTTCGACGTTTTTTGTTTTAATTTGGGGTAGCTCACGAAAATAATAACAATGGGCACATTTGCAATATCCAAATAATAAACAAATAATTGTTATAAACATTTTTTTTTTTTTTTTTAATTTTTCTTTTTTGGGCTTATACAACTTATAATGTGCTAATGTATTAAATATAAATTTATAAGATTATATAATGGTAACAATGCTGTAACATCGTATATTGTTTGATGGAGAAATAGTTTGTGCATACATTGTTACCATTATATAATCTTTATAAATTTATATTTAATACATTAGCACATTATAAGTTGAAAGAAAAAAATAATAAAAAAAAAAATTGTTTATAACAATTATTTGTTTATTATTTGGATATTGCAAATGCGCCCATTGTTATTATTTTCGTGAGCTACCCCAAATTTAAAAAAAATAACGTCGAAATTGGCCGTCGCTACCCCAATTTGAAACTCGTTTGATCAAAAATTCACCTGTCCCTTGAGCCAAACAAATTGAAGACGCTCTAAAATCACTAATTATTAAAAATTATATTTTGACCTCAAAATGGGCCCGTTTTCAATAGGACTTGATGAATTCACAAAATTCAAGATCTTATTAACAACCAGTTTCAATTTTGGCCATAAATATTAATAAATAAACGTTTGGCGCATTAAACAATTTAAAAAATTATCTCGGCTCCTACATGTCCCAGAGCAACAATTTTTTTTATAAATTTGTAGAAAAATACCAGCAACTCAAATATGAAAGATTTGTGCAGATACGTTCATTTGTTGTAAAGTTATTTGCAAAAAACGCTGCTCCGAAAAGTAGCAATGTTGTTAACGCCATTTTGACGGTCAAAATTATTGAAAATCGATACGCCCATAACAGATTCGTAAAATTGACGTCTTGACGAAAAAATGAGCTATGGTTGAATTATTTTTGATAACGTTAATAGGTCAATTTTTCATTAAACATTTGGGACCTTTTTAATAAACAAATAGAATTTCTCGAAAACTAATAAACATTTTGAAACGAAATTTTTTTTGTAAGTTGAGGGTAATGAGACACATATTCCACCAACGTTTCAAGAGTCTAGCATTTTTCTTTTCAGAGTAAAAAATGCTTGAAATTTTCGAAAATTTCGATGGTTTTCGGCAATTATTTAAATAAATAATCAATGAAATGAAATCAACCGGGGCTTAAATTAACCGGTTTGGAATACCTAGTAAACAGAAATATTCAAAAAAATTAATCTTCTTACTGTCTTACTGCAATTTTTAAAAAACTCCAAATTTCATGATTTTTTCACATAAAAGTGACTTTTAAACAATGTTTTGTTTAATTGATTTGGGAGGTATCGCAGAGGTATATTCCTTATAACTAAATACACCTGTTTTTACCTGTGGCTATCTGAAACGAATTAGTTACAGATTCCCGTTCACATCGTCTAATTCTACAGGCCTAGATACCAAAATCCTTTCATTCTTCTAAAGTGTTCGCAATATGACAAGGTAATCTAGATTGTGCCTGGTCGAAAAAATAATAAATAACTCCAACTTTAATATTTTATCCAGAGACCAATATTAAATTTGTATTGATCTAACAACCTCGCATACACAAATCAGTTGCATTTTTATTACCGACAACAAAATATTTCCGTTCCTAATTAGAATGCAACATTTTATTCGGGAGAGCTGATATTTGCTCGAACCCGTTTGAATTGATTTGTCCATTCTCCACCATTTGATATGTACACACTAGCAGTCCCAGTGTAAATTTACCAGACTAATATATAGTAACAAAGTAAATAAATTTTGTTTATTCCTGGAATTTTCGAGGGAATCTCTCTTTCCCTGTCAGTGGCTGCCTGAAACCTTTGTGCATTGTTGTGTACTCAAGTATGCTAATCTCCGTTCCTTGGTTTCAGTGGCAAGTCTTGGAGAAGCTGAGGCGACAATGACTTGTGTCTTTAAGCAACAAGATTGTTCAAGAGAATATAAACCTACGTAATGGGAGTTCGAGTTTTTCTTTGTTCCAATAAAGGTGGGAAAATGTATTCATTAAATAATAATTAGAAAGTTGCTGTGTGCTATGTTATTGCTTTGTTTATTGTAAAGTTTGTAGAAGTTCATCTCGAAATTATCGGAGGCTGTAAATCAAAACTTATGGTAAATTATAATTAGTCCGTTACGACCATAAAAAAAATATGATTTTTAACAAAGGCGGATTTATTTTTTTTGATAAAGATGGAGGAGCGGACGCAAAACTAAACTTTACGATAAACTTGCCTGATTTAGTAATAAGTATAATAAGTTTGATGGTAAAAACATGCATCAAAAATCCCCTCTCGAATATAATTTTTATAGATAATTATTTTCTAAATTTTGCAGAGCAGTTCTTTTATAACAATATTAAAAGGAGAATACAAATTCGGAAGATGATTCAGCTAAAAAGAACAATGTTAAAATTGATCGATTTTTTGCCCCTCTGAGAAAAGTTAATTGATAATATAAAATAGTTACTTTGACCCCAAAATAACTGCAAAATATACCTATTTAGCAAAAAACAGTCGCGACCATTTCTTAAATGTTCTATTATGTAATATAAATCTATTTAATGGTCGTTCCATATCATTTTATGTAATTGAAAATAGTTCGTTTTTTTGAATAGGTATTTTAACAGATTTTTATGCAAAACTTTCTCGATACCTAGATTCGAAATTGTTCGAATAGAGTTTTATTCAGATTGAATAATAATCGCTTTTTTTTCTTTTTTTTGCTGTTGTTTTATTGTTATTTTAATTAAAACAACAAAAACAACAAGAACGAAAAGAAAAGTATATACAAAATATATTGATTATAGGTAATCGAAATATTTTTAAATTTTTGTTTTCGTTTTATATTGTTTTTATCGTTGCTTTTAATTAAAATAACAACAAAAACAACAATATTATAATCTATATTATATTTTTTATTTTTATTTTATTTTTTATATATTTGTTGTTGTTTAATTAAAATAACAACAAAAACAACAAAATAAAGAGAAGAAATATAATAAATAAAAAATATATCTAGAATTTATTCTCATTATAATAATCTTTAATTATTTTTCTTTCGTTTTCTGGTGTTCTCGTTGTTATTTTAATTAAAATCAACAACAAAAAAAAGGAAAAGAAAAATAAACAGAAAATATTTCGATTACAATCGATATATAATTTTTTATTTTTCTTTTTGTTTTTTGTTGTTGCTTTTAATTTAAAAAACGAAAAGAAAAATAAATAAAAAATTATTGACTATTAATCACTTCTTTTTATATGTGCGCAATTATGCGCAATGTATTACTCGAATTTTAATCGTTAAACGTGCATACAACAAAATCCACACTAAATTTGTTTTTAAATATTTTAACGATGCTGTCTATTGATTTTTGCATGACATACAGTTTGTAGCGTTACTCAAATGGTGTGAACATGGGAAATGATCTATTATTACTATATGAATACATTTACATGTAAAATTTTAGGGTGTAGGATTCTAAAAGTTTATACGAAAATTATACATAATGATATATCATTTTTGCTCATTTCTGACTTCAAAGTACACAGGTTTAAGAAGCCAGAAATTGCGTATAATTTTTGTATTAAAACATAGCAACGAGGATATCGTGCTAAGACGAACTAACCGCAAAGGACATACAAATGTGAATACAAAGAAATAATATCGAAAAAAATTATTTTAACTATTCATGTAAGTTATAGTAAACTATGTAGTACTATACTGTAGTAAAGTACGTAGGTTTTTTCGAATAATATTTAGGGTGTTAAGAAAAAGTAGGTCATGCCTTTCACAGTTTCTTTGGGCGAAAATAATGTGACTTTTATAATGTGATTTTTTATTTTGGAGCGTAGTTTTTTTTATACAGGGTGTTAAAGTTTACATTTTGAGAATCATTTTTATTAATAATTCTGTTACTGTTTAAGATTTTTACCCGAATTTTTGAAAAGACTTTCATCTTATACAGATACACTTTTTGTTTAATTTTGGTCAAAAAAGTCAAAGCGCAAACGGGACAAAGGGGGGTTGTGTTACCCATAAACCCCCCCCCCCAACTTTTTCATGCGTACGCCTATGGTCTCTAGATAATTATTTTTAGATTAAACACTTATTTCCCCAATTTTTTTTACTCCTACAAAATTTTGATTTAGGACTTGATTAGCGAGATATTTTAATAACTTCAGGTGTGTGATAATACGAGGGGTATTTTACTAGGTACGGGTAATCCACTTACAAGTTTTTGTTAGTGAAAAACAAATTTCACAAAAATATTGAACTTTTCTGACTATGCACAACAAAGAAAGTCTCTAGCATTTTTTGTCTAAAAGTGGTCGATTTAAAGAAAACCCAGGATTACTACGAACAACAATAGTAAAAACAATAAATTCCGAAACTGAAATATTGAAAATGATTCTGAATTTACTGGAATATCTCGTTAATCAAGTCCTAAATCAAAATTTTGTAGGAGTAAAAAGAATTGGGTAATAAGTGTTTAATCTAAAAATAAATATCTAGAAACCATAGGCGTACGCATGGGTACGTTAATGGGTAACACAACCCCCCTTTTTCCCGTTTGCGCTTTGACTTTTTTGACCAATATTATACAAAAAGTGTATCTGTATAAGATGAAAATCTGTGCAAAAATTCGGGTAAAAATCTTAAACAGTAACAGAATTATTAATAAAAATAATTTTCAAAATGTAAACTTTAACACCCTGTATAAAAAAACTACGCTCCAAAATAAAAAATCACATTATAAATGTCACATTATTTTCGCCCAAAGAATCTGTGGGTATAGGCATGACCTACTTTTTCTTAACACCCTGTACCTATATTATCTACAAACAGGCCGCAGAAATTGGATTAAAGAAATTTCTGCCTCAAAATTCATTAAAAATGTGCATAAGATGATAAGTTCAAATAGTGTAAAAACAAATACAAAATTCTAATAGATCTAGATTTATTGTTACATTATTGCGAAATTGATATTAAGAAAGCAATGTATTTTCTTGTTTGTCTTGCAAATCTTCTATAGACGTAAAATAGTAGTGATAAATAATAATTAATTAGAGAAAATTGGATAACTAACTTTTTAAAATTGTCATAGTGGCATCGGAAACTTTCGAAAATATGGAGCCTCGTATGGAGCCGAGTAGGAGAGAATTATTTTAATATCCAGGTGTCATCAGCCCGGCGCCTTCACCAAATGTTACGATGTGGGGTGATATACAACATAGTAGTAACTAAAGTTCCAACAATCACAATATTTATTGAAATAAAAGAAACAAAGAAACACAGAGTACTTTTGGAGGTCACAGTGACCTGGGTCGGAGATATGCACCACACCTGGGGAGCCCTGAGGGGCAACAACAGCCCCCAGAACGCAACTAACTGCCACCTATCATTCTGTCCCCCGGCTTTGCTAATAAGTTTCGTATCAGCAATTAAACCTAAAACCTAAAAATAAAAAAATTAAAACAATTGAAAATAGAATTCACCACTCATATTGACCAAAATAAGCAAGTTATTTTTTTAATGCATTATGCAGTCATTTTAAAAGGCATTTTGCAATTTAAATTTGGCCCCACTTAAATATAATCATAAGAGGTACCTCTTCCCAGAATTGTATTAAAATTTATCAATTACACAGGCGCACAAAAAACATAAGCATTAGTATCATGCCTGGCAGATTAAATCATCATACCCATTATGTATTTTGATGCGCTGAATTCGATTCTGATATCAGATTTGCTCCATTGGGTCAGACATTTTTTTCTTCAAATTTGCTAAAATTTCCTCCAAATTTTCCGCACTTTTTTTAAGATATTATTGTCATGCTTACTGAAAGGGAATATTATACCTAGTTATTCTTATACGTTTCAAGTCGCTGAAACTGAATCTGATGTTGAAAATGCCACAGTTTTTTCTAAAACGACTCAAATTCTACAAAATCTCATTATACGGTGATATCATTGGCCAATTAACTAAAAATAAATAAAAATATGACATTCTTATGTATTTCGAATCACTGAATTCGAATTTGACATTCTAATCACTTTAGCATAGTAAAATTTTTGCTACCTTTAATAAATAGCTTAAAATTCCACAAAACGTCACTATTTACAGAGATATCGTTTGCCTCCATAAACGAACGAGATCATGATATTTTTGTGAATATTGGGTCACTGAAGTCAAAGGCTAAATGTCTCAAATTCTCTATAATGGCACAATTTTTCCAACCTTAAAAAATCTCTCTCAAAAACAAGTGATTGAAAGCCATGAGTGATATATTTCTAATATTCCTGTGTATGCAAAATAGTTATTTATGCAACAAGTGCGTAAGGTGACATTTTTTCACGAATGGGAATTTTGTCCCATGAGTGGAAAAAGCTCACTTTTCGCACGAATTGCATACAATACTTTTTCTACTACCGAAATGCATCTAAATTCTCTAATAATAATGTGAAACGTCAAAACTTCATGTCATTTAAAAATCACAATACTGTTATAGCCCACTTAATTTTAAATGAGTGAAATTAATCAATGTCTATTATTTCTTTGTCTAATGTCAATGTCAAGAATATAAATGAAACTTCAAAATTCTATCATTATTGTTTAAGAATAAGTACTGACAATTAGGTGGTATGTTTTATAATAATACCGTGATATTAAATAAATGGACTACATAAAATTAAATAACCACATTTAACGTTTTTTAAAAGATATAATTATTATTGGTGTTCTAATAGGTATGCAATTGTTTAGTATGTTACTTTTTACGCACTAGTGCGTAAGGTAAAAACACTTTACGCACGAGTGCGTAAAGTTAAAACTTTACGCACTCTACAGCGTGCGGAAAGTTAGTACTTTACGATCGGTAGTAGAAAAATTTACTTATTTTTGCTTGCAGTAACGCACTCATTTTCGTTCAGTCTATGCAATGACTTTGTCTTTTGCTTTTCTTTTTCTGAATTTTCTCTTTTCAGCATACAACAAAGTCATTTGTTTTTGAGCTATTTTTTGATGTTAGGAAAAAATTGTGATGCGAGCGAGTAATTGAGCCATCAAATTTGGTGTGGTTCAAAATAAATAGGAATATCATGGTCTCGTTGACTCGATTGACTTAAATAAGTCATAAGTCAAATAAGTTTTGCAGAATTTTAAGCAATTTTTTGACGTTAGAAAAAAACAGTCCTGTCGTAAAGCAATCCTTTGCTTTCGAAAAATTTATCTTTATTGTTTTCTCATTTTTGGTATTTCTCTTTTTAGAATTCAATAAAAAAAGACAACCATCATATTTCCAATTCACTTTCCTTAAGTATCGGCAGTAAATTTTTCTGATATCTTGTTGGAATAATTCTTCCTGTTCCTCACCATACTTCCCAAGATTTTCTGAGAAGTAATCGAAATAAAAATACAGGAAATGCGTTTTCAAAATCAAACTTGCCAGTTTTACAGTTTTCAACCCTATTTTGGCGAATATTTTTATAATATTTGTGATTCCCAAAAAATGTTCACCGACATTTTAAAAACTGAGCCATGCTTTTTCAATATCATCAATTTTGGAAAAAGAAATATATTCCTTGATATAGCACGAACTAGAGGTCCTTGAGGTTACTGCATAAATCTTTCTGTATTTCTGGAAGTTAACGAGCGTGCGGAAAATATTACTTTTTCGCACGCATCTTAGTTTCGAAAGTTGTACTTTTCCGCACTAGTGCGGAAAAACGTATTTTTATTTGCATTTTTGGGTAGTTTTATACAAATTTAATGAAATTAAATCATTTCTATTTATACTAACTCTTTTGAAGTAGCTCCTATAACTTTAAATATCAAAAAATCACGTAGCATATAGTCATGACTGTCTCATTCTGACGTTTCTTAGTCATATAACAATTAACAAACGTCAAGCCAAACAGTAGCATCTTTTTAAAGTAGAGTCTAGTTTCTTAATTAAGTAAAAAATGTATTCATCACGCTCCTAGGAAAAATATTGTTCCTAACACATGCGGAAACTGTCTTTTCCGCACTCGACTGCTTAACCGAACTCCGCTTCGCGTCGTTCGGTCAACGGCAGTCGCGTGCGGAAAAGTACAACTTTCCGCACTTGTTAGGAAAATAACAATTTTTAAATGAACAAATTGAGAAATTAATTTAAAAATCGACGTGTCTGAGCGAATTTTTGTCACTTGCTTTTTGCTTTGTAACGATTTTACGGAATTTATTCCAACTTTTACGTGCTCACTGTATATTAAAACAGTACAGAAAATTGTAAACCAAATCCTAACATCCTCAAAATTAACTTATATAAGACAAAACTTTGTATGTATATTCGTAAGGAATTATACGAAAAGAATGTTTGTATACAAAAAAACCTGTTTCTCCTGCCCAATTATATTATAATTAAGCCTTTATACAATATCGGATCACATCATCAAAAAGTTTACTTCGAAATATTTGTTCGAGTTTCATTCTCCTAACGAGTCGATCTGTATCGGAATAGTAAAACCGTAAATGCCAAATCAACGTAATTACAAACAAGCTGGCCTGAAGATAATTAAACGTCGAATGCCATAAAGGTAATTTATGCTAATGCCCGCCCCATCATTTATACGTCGAGCAGCCACATAAAGAGCCCACCTCGAACTTACTGGGTACGTTCAATCTATCAGGCAAGTTATAATGAGTCTGGCTGGACCAAGAGCAACTAAGGGACAATCGACTATCTGTAATCTCCTTTGTAATATACCATATCTCACAGTAAGAGCATGACATGTCATAGAATAACGGTCGACGGCAGATGCGGTAGACAACATCCGCTCAATGATTTATGAACCATCGCACCGAAAAACTCCAATTAAATCAGTTTAATTACTCTTACATTGATTTAATGGGAGACAAATTAATTGCTAGCTCTCAGTCCGTCCTTTTGATCTAATCCAGCGATGCTTAAAATGACGATCGTTTACTTTTCCCCTGTAATATTCATATTATACTCCCACCAAAACTTAATCGATTTCAAAATGATCCTAAAATTTGCTTTAATTTAATTCGTCTGGAATGGATGGATTCTAATTCTAATTAACCATTAAACCTACCGCTTGAGGTAACTGTAGGTTGTTCCATATCAATCTTAGTTAGTCGTAAAATTATTAAAATTTAATTTAAACATTGACAAATACTTTGGCGAATATGAAATTGTAATTAACAAACGCTTGGGAGATAAGGGAATTGGTTGACATGAACCCTATAGTATTCACAGTAAGTTATAGATACAGTAAAGTAGTTGCCAAATGTCAATTATTTATTCTCTGAAGAATAAAAGAAACAATAGAATTATTTTCGAAAGGTTTTTGTCAGAAGTCTGAAGGAAATATACTCTGTTCTGACCTAACTCCTTATTTACCTCAAATTACCTTATCAATATTGGAAAGGCAGCCTGAGAAATCATCGTTCAGGAACATCACATGGACACATTTTAGCTATAATGCAACAACAATCCTGGAGGATCATCAGGGTTGTTGATTGAGAAATAATTATTCTACCGTAACATAAAGAGCCAGATAGGCAGAGGTTCAGGGGGACACTAATTGAATCAGCGAAGGAAAGAGTAAAATATAATTGTGATAATGAAGACCTGGATTAAAATCCGAGCTGGATCAAAAGGACAAGGTGTAGTGGACTAGTGAACTTAATCTGGCTATTCTTTCAATATTTCTGTATACCTGAAATGCAAATGTGCTTTGTAGAGTGAATATTAGATGTCTTCACGACAATTTTCAGGTTTAGTGTCTCGATACATTCAGTTTCTAGATAATCCAACCCCTTTGCTCAAAAATGCATTGATATTATTAAAGAAACTGCAGGAGTATGATGCTCATCTTTTCTTGCTTTAGATATTATTTTTCATCTTATTGAAAGATCTACGTCTCTAAAAATTTGCAAACTTAATCTCAACAAATTCCTTGATGACATATTTTAGTAAAAAATTTGATAATTTTTGTATATTTCTAAAAATATTAACAAAATATTTTGCAAGCAAATTCAGTAAATAATCGTTTATTTATTGCTGCTACTGTATGTTATTAATCCCTATTTAGTCATAGAAAAATCTTTTAAAATGGAGTAATATATTGAACCAGATCAAAAAAAGACTGATTTCGACGTCGCGTCGATAAAATATTGGATAAAATTATTTCCCACATTCTATTTTTATGACTCTTGTTAAGCCAATGCATACTGCTAACTTGCAAATGTTACTAATATACATATTCAAATCAGAATAAGATTTTTTATGACTTACTTCCGAGATTGAGGTAATGACATTCTAATAACACATTTGCATCTATTTTTCAGTTAATGGTCTGTAAGTACTTACTCCTATTGAATTTTAAAATACACTTAACGCCTTTATGTCAATTGCTTTACTGTATGCGTGTTTATTAATTTCTCTTTAACATGGAATGTCTGGAACAAACTAAGTAATTGCTGTGTTATTTCGCTAATGGTCAATTATAAAACGTAAAAGAAATTATGAATATTGAGTTTAGGTCAAACTCGCCGTGGAAGGCACCTGTTTAAAATGTATTAATAAGTCACAAAATCCTTAGGTAGCTACTTACTATGGGAAAAATTTGAGAAAGAATAATACTTTGGTGGTTTATATTTATATCAAACTGCATGCATTACATTACATTTTGTTTGTAAATAAAATAGATCAATTTACAAATATTAGCGACTTGGTTGGTGAAACGTGTATCAAGTAGTGTTTTGATTTTACTATATTTTTAGAATAAAAAATTGAAACAGCAACTCATTATTTTCCGACACTTTGTGCCTTGGCAAGGTGCATAAAATTCTTCCTATAACCGATGAATAACTAAATTAAAGTAGCACTTAGAACTTACTTACTTCGATTATTTCCGCAATCCTAACGCCTATAGGGAAATCCTTAATCTATAAGATCAGCAGTTTTAAGAGTTTGGTAAAGTAGATAGTCTGGGAGCTATCGATTTATAGGAACCGTTGCCGATATTAACACTGAATATTGTAAAAAATATGTTTAAACATTATCAGCATTTCTCACATATTTCTAATTAATGAAGTAGGCTGACTAAAGAGAACTCATTTTATAAAGTACAAAAGAGTATCTGTCGTCAAATTACAACGAGTGAAATCCTCTTGTGGGCAATAGGAAAATAATCATAAATTTCACATAAAAAAGCATCACAAAGGGTTCTTTCTTATTTCCTGCCTTTCTGGATCAGTTCAGCATTTAGGTTGTTGCACATAATTACTGAATAATCATAATAATAATTTAGTGACTCCTCTTTATTTCAATGGGAATATGGTTGGGGGTGTGGTCAACAAAGTAGAAGACCAATTTTTTGCATATAAATGAAACTGAAAATTGTAAACAAATATTACTAAAAATAAAACGAATTTTTTTAAAGCAACCATATTCTAACATTGGCTAGACTTGAATCTTCAAGTTTATTCAAAGTGGCTCAACCTTATTTCTCCAAGTAGGTAATTCAATTCAATTTATTCCATACGAGAAAATGTAAAAATCAAGATATGAAACTATAGGAGAGGAAGGGTGAAACATTTTTAATTACTTACATTAAAAAAATTACTCTATTTTTTCAGGGATAAAATTTTCAGAAATTCTAATGAGGTCTTTTTGCCAATTGCCTCAGCTTTTTCTGTTGAAATAATGACTGATAAAGCATGGAAATAATTTTTGCCGACTTTAAAAAATTTGAGCTATGTCAAAACTTGATATTTATAAGAAATTGTCTTGTCGATTGCTTCACTTTTATCCTGGAGATGATAAGCCATTTTCACTATTTTTCTCTACATATCATACCGAGTCCAAATCGAAATTTTCAAAGATTTTAATAAGGGCTTTACTGTTGTACTGTTGCCTTGAACATGTTTATGATAAAAAGCAATTACTGCCAAAAAAGTAGTACTATTATGGTATTTTCGAAATCCTATTAAAAGATTTAATCAGAAACCTGAGGATATACATTTTTCTCTAGTAACTTGGCATTGATCTAAGGACTTCAGGGTCTTAAATTATTTTCTTTAAGTATAGGATGCACTAACGCAGTTGATTCACGCAACTTCGAAAGTAATCGCTAATTTCTTGTGGGTCTTGATGACTCTCTGGTAGTTGACAGGTTTCGTGTTTACACATTGAAAGAATTGTTTTGTAGCAAGTTGAACTGATAATACGCATTTCTTTGTATCATTATTACTCTTTTGTCTTCTCTTTTAATTTCCTGATAGTACCTAAAGTTGGCTTCTGTTATTCCACAAATTTATTTTCTCATCAACTTTCCTTTTGCTTTATTTAAACATTTAATATCAAAATATGATTCCAAGTTGTTGAATATGAAATTTCACAACTTCAGTTTAAAGAGGCATTTGGTCTTTGGTCAAATGTATTTAAAATTTTTATTTTATTTGTAAACAAAACTGGAACTTAATGTGCTTTAACCCACAATACTGATGTTTTTCTGCACAAGGCGAATGCGTCTTGCGGGAGGACTGGCACCTCAGGAAGCATCTACAGTTACATCATAAATTTGCTTAATGTAGTTTGTTTCTCATATTAGAACAATTATTAATTGTTATTTGAATTGAGCAGCAATTACAATCCGATGTGGCGCTTTGTGAGCAAAGAGCGTGGGTACACTACGCATATCACGATATTAATATTTTCATGTTATTGTTTAATTTCCATATTACGAGTTGGGTTTCTGGTGTTGTTTTAGTATAAAATAATAATGTAGGAACACGAAAATGAACAAATTACAAAAGAGGTGTTAAAGTTCTTCTGTACATAATTAACGTTTTCAAGTCAATTATAATTAAAATAATTACAAATACCAACCATATAACAATGCGTATCACTAGGTAATATATTATATAGTTTCATATTACTCTTAAAATTCAATTTAAAACTTAAGGAAATTTTGACATATATTATTTTTATATCACTTGAATTAGGTTAAAAATACACGAATAAGGGGATATAATTTTTAATACAGACCGATTTTTTTCAACAAAACCTCAAAACTATTGAGAAAAACTCCAAAAATCAATGATTTTTATATTTTTGTCTCCCACAAAAATTATTCGATTTTAATGAAATTTGGTGAAAATGTACTTTTTTACGTCTCAAATAAGCTGTAATTTTTTTGAAGCAAAATATTAATTTTTTGATTTTATTGCGAATTTAATTTGAAAAAGACCTAATTTTCAATAAAATAAATTGATTAACAAAATTTTGATTTTTGACAATTTCAGGACGAAATTTTTTTCATTGAGACCTCTACTTTAAGACAGTGTAAAAAAATCATACTACCTACTATAGAAAAGCATTCAAGATCGATTTTTCAGTAAATGTCACGAATTCTTCATTGTCTATTGAAATAAAGTGTTGAGAATAATGCGAAATGGAAATTTCAATGTAATATCGAATAAAGGAACTTTGATTAACAGTTTAAGGTTCGGGATGGTGAAAAAGAAATTGTTTAAACAATAATAATTTGAAATCAATCGATTTTCAATGCATTTTTCAAATAATATTTTAATTTATTTTTCACTTAGGATATAATTTTTAAAGTAAGATATATTAGTTGTAAAAACATTGTTCAGAAAACGCAATTATTTGGAAGTTAATAAGTCTTTTACTCATTTAGTATCCAAAGTATCCTTATCGGAGATCCTGAAGAAACCAAAAACTATGTTGAATCTGATGATGTAGAGCAGCTTTCCAAAAAAAAATGAAATTAAAATAGATTTTGATTTAATATTTCTACTTTGTAAATTGAAATAATTTTAAATATTTGTTTTAATAAACTTATTTTCAATTTAATTTTGTCCATGAAGCATAAGAAAATTTTTTCTTGTACAAAAACTGTAATTTTTAGCAATGTTTTTTGTAAAATTACTGTTTAAACAATTTGTTTTTCACCATCCCGAGCCTTAAAAGGTTAATCAAAGTTCCCTTATTTGATATTACATTGAAATTACCATTTTGCATCACTCTAAACACTTCATTTCAATAAACAATGAAGAATTCGTGACATTTACGGAAATATCGATATTGAAAAGATCTTTGTTTTGGTTTTTCCCATTTTTGACAATGTTTTTCCATAGTAATAGTATGATTTTTTACACCATCTTAAAGTAGAGGTTTCAACGAAGAAAATTCGGTCCTAAAATTTTCAAAAATAAAAATTTTGTTAATCAACTCTTTTGATTGAAAATTAGGCCTTTTTTCAAATTAAATTCGGATTAAAATCAAAAAAATAAATATTTCACTTCATAAAAATTACAGCTTATTTAAGATACAAAAATGTATATTTTCAATGAATTTCATTAAAATCGAATCATTTTTGTGGGAGATAAAAATAAAAATCAAACAAATTGGTTTTTGGCGTTTTTCTCAATATAGTTTGAGGTTATGTTGAAAAATGGTTGAAATAAAAGTTGTAGATCTTTCAATTAGCTACTACTATTGCATTTAGATTTTTCGATAGGAGGTCTAGTTTTGCCGGAAATCGTAAAAAACACGTTTCACCCCTAAAAACACCCCATTTCCCACCCCACCCTACTTTTGGTTAATCGATTTTTTCCCCATTTATATACCGTTAATCCTAAATTTTCCGACCATTCATATACCTACTGCTAAGAATTTTGTCGATTTTTGGCCTCTGAAAACCGGTTCGGCACATGACTATAAAAGGAAGACGTAAGCATTTTTCCAAGCAACTAGATTCCAATATGGCTAGATTTAAATCCACAAGTCTAGTCAATGAGGTGACTTGTGAGAGTGTACTTCTTCCAGGTAAAAAATTAGAAAATAGAATAGAATATTGAATAGAATATCGTTTATTTGCCTTTACATTTGATGTAACAACATTAACCCTGTTTTAGAGCCCACATACTATGTTAATTTTAATAATTCGGCTCGAAAGATCAATAAATGCAACTTTACGAGTCTGGCACTTAGCTTTAGCCTAATTCTTTAGAGGTCTCCTGGCACTTCAATTTCTTGATTACAAGTGGTTTGCAGATTTTCTGTACAACAATCACGCTGGTTGGTAATTAATCTTAAAAATGTGGGCGCGTACAGTTTTAACCCCCAAGGAGTAGTCTAGGTATTTCCCCTGTCGTTTTGTATTTGCACGTAGTTTTATGTACCTCACTATCCCTCCATTCATTTTTCCGTAATATTACAGTATATTCCTGTCTGCTTTAGACTATAAGTTTTATATACCTACTTTTGCGTGTGTTATTTTTGTTAGAGAGTTATTGCGCGATAATAATAAGTAATTTTCTCAAAAAGCGAACCATAAATAAAGAAAGGATGAGGAAAAGTGTTGATACGTATAATATGAAAATCACAACGGCGGCTGCAGCTCTGTCCTACATTCGAGAATTTCACCCTTTACACCAGACTTCATATTTCATCCCAGATACAAGTACATTTTAGAAGAATAAAAGCTTGCGTCTGTATAAGAACTATATACGAAATTCTGCAGCTCTGTCGCTTGTGTAAATATGGCAATATCCAGTGGTGATATTTGAATATGCCCGATAACAATGAGCCCGTCTCGAGCGTTTCCATTGCCGACGGCGGTTATCCGGGAAGGGACTTACATCAAAATTTCATGTATTTTCACAATTCTACGTAAACATTTGTTTTATGACCTTTGTTTTACTTCTATTTCAGTACGTGGAGTTTTGTCACATGTAGGAAAAACAATATTATCTTTAGACCATACATCGATTGCTAAACGCTTCCAGTTAGCTTCTCGAAACTGTATTATTATATTGACCAGTGGAATTATAACAAGAAAAGCGTTATCCGGCGATTACTCGACAAATATAGATGAAACGATAGTTATAATACCTAACAGGAGAGTTGAATTTTTGGCAAAAATAGCTTTCAAAAAATAATGGCAAGGTCAAGCTCATAAATATGACAATATTTCTACCTTTATACTAGTAGAATAGATGAAGTTCAATAATCAGAAATCATTGCACACAAAGTATTTATTTACACTCTGTCTCAAAAGAGTTGGTAGGTACATACCAAAATCTTATCTTATCAAAATCACATTTTATAAATAATTGCTGAATTCGGTATTTATTTAAGTAAGTACCAATATAGCGAGAGCGGGCTACTTATTCATGATAAGCTAAAGTTTTGCTAAAGTAACTAATTGTATCGAAATTCGGATAAACACTTCCTGAATTTTGAGCTAGTTTTATCTTGTCGTTCCGGGCTAAGCAGTGTCTCCGATTTGCCACAGCCCTGCGCCAATAGTTTTGAGATCACGTACTTTACCCCTCTGGGTAGGAGAATGAAAAAAGGTAGCAGGGTAGTTTCTTGTAATTAAGAATAAGTATTCTTCACTGGGATACTAATTGATAATCACCAATATGAACCAAAATTTGTATTCCATTGTGTGTGACTATGTAAAGAGTTGAACAGCATTTATCATTACTTTAAATATTTCACGATATAAAAACTGGTTCCTTAAACATGGATAATGTATCTCCTCCTATGGAAGGATGAGGGTTAAAAGGAATATTTTGGATTTTTCTGTTTATTTTGACACAGCAGTTTTAAGACAGTCTCTAAAAAAATATGTCCTCGTAGGACTAGAGAATGATCGAATTATTGGTCCAAAAATGTCAGTTTGTCATAAAAATAGTTACAAATAACAAAGTGGAATTTAGTGGGGTTAAATAGTATAAGAAATTTAATTAGTGTCCTAGACACGTATCCATGGCTGTATTATGTTTCTTTTTTTGGGGTCTATGACACTAATTAAATTTCTTATAAAAATAGTTCTCATATTATAGGAATTTGAGCAAACACGAAACATCAGTGTAATACATTATTTGTGTACGCACATTTTTTCATATGTAGGAAGATGTCATTTCCTTCTAACCCTCGTTTATCTTTGTCCACTGAATTGCCAAGCTATTACCAATTTCAGTCAGTAGGTATGTAGATATATTGTCATGTATTTTAACTTTAGACCAAAATAAAACTTAATATTACATGAAATCTAAATCGTAATGATACAAAAGTTCCATCGAAAACCAAAGACCAGATAGAATAGAATCCTCACTAAATACTTAAAAGCTATACTTATACTTAATTGGTTCTGAGTCCAGCTAGTTTTGGAAAATCAGGTACCCAATGTCTCAAACCATAAGACACAGGACGTCTGACCTAAAAAAAAAAACAATATTAATTAAATGAATAGCAATAATTTGAAGAAATTTGTTATTAACCTTGAAATCAACTTAACTATTGTCAACAAAACTGTTATAGTCCATTTTCTAAACGCCAAAAATTTGACAAAGTTCTAACTTCGTTGACGTGTTTTTTAATACACTCTTAATTAAAAAATGTATAACTCTTTTATTTATTTAAATAATCACCTGAAATTTGATTGGGGTCACAGATTACGAATCTGGCCTCAAAATTGATCTAAAAACAAAATGGCGTCTTTTTATTTTCTTTTTCTTATTATATTTATCAGATATCTGGGGGTTTTTGGGGCCACTGATTCCGAATTTGGCATTATAAACTAAAATAAAATAAAAAATGGCGGATGCAAAATGGCGAAAAAGGATCAATTGTTGTTTTATTTCTTATACCGGGTGACAGCTACAATAATACAAACCAAAACAAAACCCATTTATGTGAATCACAGCCACCGATTTCCATTTTTAAAAATTAAATAAAAAGTAGTTATTTCCAAAAAAAAAAAATTCAGGGAAGGCACTATTATACGTAAAATGATCCGCTGATGGTTTAAAAAATGTCAAAAAAACGGGATGTTCCATTTGAAAATGATAAGTTCTGGTCAATTCCGGTCAAACCGGAAGTACCTTGAAATTCTAAGTTTTGAAGTAGAAAAGAAATTACCTACTTTTAGTTTTGACCCGGTATCGGGTTTTTGCGGTTTTATAATTTGTCTCCACCATTTTTCAGACACCGTTTTCCATTTTTAATAAATTCTTGAGATCAGCTACCCAAGAAACCCCTATACCTGGTGAAAACTAAAGTGGGTATGTTATAGAACCCAGGAGATGCTGTGAAAGTAGTTTTAAGTAAAAGATCCCAATTAGACATAAGCACACAAGCTAAGGCTTGAATGGTGTATGACATCTGTTCCATGTACACCATTTTTTTATCAAAAATATGTCGAATTTCAAGTCAGTTCCTAAACCCAAAATTCCTTCTTTTTACCTGATATGCATGAATCCATGCATATCAGTATTTTTTATAAAATTTATAAGACGATTTTCAGTACAGTTTCCAAAATTCCCTTTATCTTTTTCGGCCCATATCTCATGTTTGAACGAACGCATCCAGGCACGATGCAGCATGTAGAGACGACCAAGGATATGCATTATCCTCTGCCAGTGCCGAATCCTCTATGGACGGACTGGGGTTTTAATTATGATGATTACAGCGCAGGTAATCATCTTCATAAGCCGGTCTAACAGATCACAGGAATACTCCACAAAGGCGTGAGAGTGAATCTACCGTAGATCGGTAGCTCTTGATCTGATCTACCATAGACTGATCCACCTTCGTGGTCGCACTGATCTACGGACCCATAGGTTCACTCTACCCTCGCGTTCTGGAATTCCTAGTGAGTCCGTGACCTACGGCTTCCAAGGATGGTTGAGCTGGCCTCGCCTACCCATTGGTCATCGTCTCTACCGGGATCGTGTCTGCCAGCACCATTTTGAAAATTTTAGGAACTGAATAAAATTTGGAAATAGCGGAATTTGCGACGCCACGTGGCGACATGAAGCGGTCTCGGGTCATTTCCATATATATAGTGGGAGACCTCCCGATGATCTCGAAAAATGGAAATCCGCCATTTTTGATTAAATCAAGCCAGGATAAGCCTCAGTGCGGTACGCACGGGTACCGGGGCACTTCCCCATTATTACCAGGTGACCGCCTTGTGAGATAGCATTCGAAGAGATTTCCCCTTTCTGAAATATCCACAGACGTCTAACGGCATATACCCCTTTTGGAGAATATTACCTTAAATTTTTTGTATAAATCTAACAGTATATCTATAAAACCCACTCACTAAATTGCCAGTCACGTCCATGTAATAATTCTCTTTCGGCAATCGATCACTCGTCTTTAAGCGCGGCCGTCGCGGTCGCTGACCCCTTGTGGGGGTATCGTGGTTATGGTGGCAGACCTTGCTAGGTGAGGCTCTATATGTTCTATGATGCTTGTTTAATATATACACTTATTTATTATCCATGTCTTCTTATTGCGTTCTAGTAATAGTCTAGTATCTGTGTTGACCCCATAGCTAACGACCCTCGCAATTGCGTCGGTTTGACCATTCGGCTGCAGCCAAAGAAGAGTGAACGAGCAAGACCTGTCTGGGCAGGTGTCAGAAGTGAATTGTGTATTGTGCAAAGTGTTTAGCTAGTGTTGTATCTTTAGTTCAGGACGTTGCGAAGCCTGTATACGAGGAAGCATTCATTGTCGACAGTTGCCGTTAATCTATCGATTTCGAGACTTCGATATATTAAGGGTTTGCCACGACCTGCGTTGAATTCAACGGCCAAGAGTTAAATCAGATGTGGTGACAGCGGTTGGTTGACTTAATCGAATATCGGTCGTTCCCTCCCACTATCACTGGTTATAACGAATGGTTAACTAACGTTGACACAGCCTTAGCAAATTAGTTTAGTTATTAAACGTTGATATGGCGCCCAACGTGGGGCTGTGCTTCGGTTGACCTCATCTCTTGCATGAATCGTAGTCATGAACGACAATCCTTTGATATCTTTGACCCCTAGTGGCTTCTACGAGCAAGAGACCGGGTTGATGGAAGATTCCTCCGTAGTGCCGGAGCGGCAGCCGGAACTGATCAGTAATGTTTCTCCCTCGTTGAGGTCCCCTGAAAATCCTCCATCAATGGAAGATCTATTCGCCAAGATGGCACAAACTTTTGTAAACGCTATGCAAGACGCAGCACAGTGCACAACTTCTACCTATGACCGACCACGTAGTCCTAACGTGGAATATCATGGCTTAGACCATGAGAGTCCCGAAACTTTCATCCGAAATTTCGAGGACTATTGCCACAGAGCAAGAATTAATAACAGTACAGACCGATTCCATTTAATAACTGAGCAACTAAAAGGAGAAGCCCGAAAATGGTTTGATCAATATCGAACTCTCATTACTTCGTACGAAGTATTCATTGAACGTTTCCGCAATAGATTTGATTCAGGCGATATCTACACCCAGGCAATCACAAAACTCTATGGAGAGATGCAGCATGCAGGTGATTCATCAGCGGTATTCATTACCAAGAAAATATGTCTTTTTAATAGGGTCGACCCCTTCAAACCGGAAGCTCTGAAGGCCAGTATCATACTGGACCAACTCAGATCGGAGATACGTTCTCGCTTACGCGGAACACATATTTTTAACACTGAGTCACTTGTATCGATAGCATCTAGGGTAGAGCGAGATATAGCTGATGAAGGATCTGCGGCGCGTTCCAATGAAAATAAATCTAAGTCAAAATCATATACACAAAATTATAATCAACCATCTTCTGGCAACTCCTATAATGGCCGTGTTTGGCATACTCCCCAAAGTGAGAATAACAATAGAGACACTCAAGACGTCAGGAACCGACAAGTCCATTTCCAAGAGCAGGCAACCTCTGGCAATCAAAACCGTCCAAATTCCAACAACCAGAAAATTCCTCCTACACCATGTCGATTCTGTCCTGATGTCCAATGGCACTACCATTCCGATTGTCCTAACAATCCTTATAAGAGACGACAACAGGGAAACTTCTCGGGGGTTCGGGAACAGGGCAATTCCCGCAATCCACCTCCAGTCGGCCCTACGAGTACGCCTCGTCGTCAATAGACCAATCCCAAATTATAAACCCATTTGACCACTTACCTGACCTGACGTCAGAATACCCAGAATATGCCAAAGACCCTGCCAACTTTCAACCTATAATCCTATCAGAAGCCATTAACCATTTATCAAATTTTTATCCTTTGCCTCGAATCAAAATTATCGTTAATAATAAACTTGTGTTCGCACTTCTTGATACCGGTGCCACAAGGAATATCATTCATCCGCAATTTCTCTCATCGATGAATAATCTATCAGATCCTCAAACTTTCGCTCTTGCTTGTGGCGATCAAGCTATTGATTCGCAAGGCACAACTTCTCTAGACATCTTTATATCGGATGTTCGTTTCCATGTACCATTTCAAGTTATAGAAGAACTGAACGAAGGAATCATATTAGGAGCTCCATTCCTTTATTCTCAACATGTCGTATTTGACTATCATAGGAAATGTGTGTATGTGGGAATAGACAGATGTATAACCGTGTTCTGGAATCAGGCAACCGATAGAGCATCTAATGAAGAATTGCCGGAAACCCTAAAAATTTCTAACTCAATTTTCAATTCACTTTTCAAAGAATTTTCTGATCTATTTACGGTGGAATTGACTCAAGCAACCACCGTAAGTGTTAAACACAAAATTATTGTTAAGGACCATCGTCCATTCAATGTAAAGCCATATCCCATGTCGCCTAGTAAAAAGAAGATCATGTATGATCAGATAGAGGAAATGTTAAAAGCCGGTGTTATTGAATCAAGCACATCACCATATAGTTCACCCCCAGTCATCATTGAGAGACAAGATAAGAAACCGCGTTTCTGTATCGACTATCGTAGATTAAACGAAGTCACGCTTGACGAAGCCTCTGTTTTACCAAAAATCTATGAAAGTATCAAGGACCTGGGGAAAGCTACAGTATTTACTGTACTTGATTTGAAGAGCGGTTATTGGCAAATTCCTTTAGATGATTCATCCAAAATTTACACAGCGTTTACTACTCATGATGGAGCTGCCTATCAATTCAATGTTATGCCGTTCGGCTTGAAGACTGCCCCGTGCACATTCCAAAAATTCATGGCCAAAGATGTACTAACAGGATATTTGCACCATTTCTGTAAAGTCTATTTAGACGACATCATCATTTATAGTGAAGATTTGGAAGGACATGTGGAGCACCTCAGGTTGATTTTTGAACGACTACGGCTACATAACTTGAAGGTTTCTCCGGATAAGTGTGTAATCGCTACTAATGAGATTACCTATCTTGGGCATCAGATTACTTTAGATACCACTAGACCACTTAATAAACATAAATTGCAGCTTCAGAACTATCCTGTTCCTAACAATAAAAGACAACTTCAGAGTTTTCTCGGTCTATGCAACTGGGTAAGAGAATACATCCCTAATGCAGCCCTCATTACCAAGCCGCTAACCAGACTACTCTCGAACGACGTCCGCTATAAATGGACAAAGGAGGCCCAGAACGCATTTATGAATATTAAGCAGATCTTAGCAGAACCCTTGGAACTTCATAGACCAGATTTGGACAAAACTTTTATTCTTCAGACGGATGCTAGTCTACTAGGCATGGCAGCAGTTTTATATCAGTTCGGCGATGGAGGTGAAAGACATATTATATCTTATGCAAGTCATACCTTGTCTCCTACAGAGAGAAAATATCACATAAACGAGCTAGAATGTCTAAGTGTGGTTACTTACGTTAAGCGATATAAGATTTACTTAGCAGACAAACCTTTCATCGTCCGAACTGATAATAGGGCTCTCCTGTGGTTGGATAAGCACCGAGATGAGAAAACGAAGTTTACAAGATGGTCGTTGTTGTTGCAAGAATATTCTTTCAAAATTGAACACTGTCCAGGCAAAGAAAATCTTTTGGCCGATTATCTCAGTAGGAATCCTCAAAATTCAAGTTTGGAGCATCTCGATGAAGAGCGAATGTTTCCGCCTAAATTCAAATCAAAAGAAAATATTTTGGCTATCACCCATTTGGAACTTTATCAATCAATTATAGAAAGTCAACAGGATTCTACGAACATCAGTGAGAAAGTTAGTCGTTGGATTGAACTCAGTCAACGAACTATAAATGAGAGATCGGTTAAAGACCAGAAATTTTACTCAACTCATCAAGTGAGAAATGGCATACTTATGAGATTGATTTCAGACAAAATTTATTTAGTGGTTCCTAAACGTAAGATCAAAGAGAGCATTTCACATTTTCACGACAAGACTGGTGTCGGCCATCCAGGAAGAGATGAAACCTTTCGGACCATATCTAGAACTTATTATTTTAACAACATGTCCAGGCTAGTAGGCCAATATATTCAAAATTGTTTAGTGTGCAAATCTGTTAAAGGACGACAAGTGCAGCCGGAAGCCCCATTACGGTGTCATGAACCTCAATACCCTTTTGAGGTGATCAGTATGGATATCTTGGGACCATACAAACGCGCTAAGGACACTGGTAATCGATTTATAGTCATGACGGTCGATTTATTTACCAAGTGGACCGAAGCGCAAGCTTTCGTAAAGGTGAATGGTGAAACTTTAGTCCGATTTCTGGAGGAGCACTGGATATCTCGGTTTGGCTTGCCGAAGACTATCATATCAGATCAAGGAGGACATTTCCAAAGTGGATGGTATACTCAGTTTAGTAAACGCAACCATATTCAAAATTTTTATACGCCCATTTATCATCAACAAGCAAATCCAATAGAAAGGCAGGTGCAAGAAGCCAAGAAAATTTTAAAATCTCTTATGTTCAATCAGGCAACAGACACATGGGATATGTACATTGTACAAATGCTTTACAACCTAAGAACTAGAAAGAACGCTTCCACAGGATATACCCCAAGCTTTGCAGTTCTAGGCTACGAACTAGCAGAAGCAGGCGACTGGCAGATAGAAAGCTATTTCCAAGAAAGACAACCCACATTAACCAGACCAGCTATCGTGCAAAATATAAGTCAAAATTCACAACAGTATAGGCAAAAATACGCCCCTAAGGAAGCAGTCACTCCTATTGTTTTAAAAGTTGGAGACAGAGTTATGGCTAAAAATATGCGTAAAGATAAACAGGCATTTATACCTTCGTGGACTGGGCCACATAGGGTGACAGAGAAAGTGTCAAATGAGGTTTATATTATCCAGAAAGACCAACATCTATCCCGATTACATGTGAACGATCTGAGACTTGTGAAACCAACGGAGGAAGTAGGATTCGCATCCAGTGAAGACGAATCCGATGACTCTTCAATGGGCGATCCACACGATGGACCAGAGCATACCAATGATCCAATTCCCGTCCAAGTCCAAATTCATACCCCTAATACAGCCAGCGTAGCTGTCTCGAATGTAAGGAGGCATCCTGCGTCGAAGCAGACAAAGGGTAGCGTTTCCGAAGGGCCGGAAACCAGTTCGCAAGCAGCTTCGCATGCTGATATTTCCATTCATGATCCAGATCCTTCCACACTAGTACATGACCAAAATTCTATTCGAACCAATGATTCCAAGCAAACCACTGACCAGACTATTCCGCTTACAGAGGGTTCCTCTGAAGCAAATATCCTTTCTGAAAATATTCCACAAAATTCCTGTAATCCTTTCAATCTCGAGAGAGAGCGAAGACTCATAATTCCTTTGACAAATGTTAAACTACCAAATTTAAGTTGTATTTCTAAAGACGTTCCGTAGAGAAGTCTCTCCTCCCGCTGTCCACACGCGAGGAGAAAATAAGAGTGATGAGATTATGTCCAGAAATTTTAAAGTCCAAATTTACAGTCGGATACTGCGGTATCCTTTGTTTCAATTTTAACTAATACGTACTGATTTATGTTCACAGCCTGAACATAAATAGATGCATGCTGATCCTATCCTGAGATCCAAACCATAAATTCCCAATGCAATGATCCACCAGTCCCAATGGTATGTTGGCAGATTCCAGACGAACGAGCCAAGCAGTGGAGTGCAGCATTCTCCAAGAGGATGGACTCCCAAGACATAAGACGAAGACGAAGACAGAAGACGAAGATCGAAGAGCAAGACAGAAGATTCAGAAAACAGTGCATAAAGACACTATCATGTTTTCCAAATTTGTTCATTCGATAAATATGTTAAGTCCACTTTTGACCAATAATTCTATAAATTACCAATGTTATGATCCATTCTACTTTTAAACCTATGAGGCCAATAATTTTATAAATTCTAAATGTTCAGTCCCATACTACCATTCGGCCAATAATTGTATAAATTGTATTGTGTTCTATCTATCAATGTTAACCATACCACCACCACCATATTCCCACAAGAGTTGTTAATAAATCCTATGATCCATATATCCATTTCTTTTATTTATTTCCTGCTGGAAGTAATTAATTTTAAAAAATATTATTAAGTAATCTTAAGCAGTGACAAAGTGTAATAGTGATCGATTCCGAAAGACGAATTTTCAAAAGGAGGGGAGTGTTATAGAACCCAGGAGATGCTGTGAAAGTAGTTTTAAGTAAAAGATCCCAATTAGACATAAGCACACAAGCTAAGGCTTGAATGGTGTATGTGGAACATCTGTTCCATGTACACCATTTGTTTATCAAAAATATGTCGAATTTCAAGTCAGTTCCTAAACCCAAAATTCCTTCTTTTTACCTGATATGCATGAATCCATGCATATCAGGATTTTTTATAAAATTTATAAGACGATTTTCAGTACAGTTTCCAAAATTCCCTTTATCTTTTTCGGCCCATATCTCATGTTTGAACGAACGCATCCAGGCACGATGCAGCATGTAGAGACGACCAAGGATATGCATTATCCTCTGCCAGTGCCGAATCCTCTATGGACGGACTGGGGTTTTAATTATGATGATTACAGCGCAGGTAATCATCTTCATAAGCCGGTCTAACAGATCACAGGAATACTCCACAAAGGCGCGAGAGTGAATCTACCGTAGATCGGTAGCTCTTGATCTGATCTACCATAGACTGATCCACCTTCGTGGTCGCACTGATCTACGGACCCATAGGTTCACTCTACCCTCGCGTTCTGGAATTCCTAGTGAGTCCGTGACCTACGGCTTCCAAGGATGGTTGAGCTGGCCTCGCCTACCCATTGGTCATCGTCTCTACCGGGATCGTGTCTGCCAGCACCATTTTGAAAATTTTAGGAACTGAATAAAATTTGGAAATAGCGGAATTTGCGACGCCACGTGGCGACATGAAGCGGTCTCGGGTCATTTCCATATATATAGTGGGAGACCTCCCGATGATCTCGAAAAATGGAAATCCGCCATTTTTGATTAAATCAAGCCAGGATAAGCCTCAGTGCGGTACGCACGGGTACCGGGGCACTTCCCCATTATTACCAGGTGACCGCCTTGTGAGATAGCATTCGAAGAGATTTCCCCTTTCTGAAATATCCACAGACGTCTAACGGCATATACCCCTTTTGGAGAATATTACCTTAAATTTTTTGTATAAATCTAACAGTATATCTATAAAACCCACTCACTAAATTGCCAGTCACGTCCATGTAATAATTCTCTTTCGGCAATCGATCACTCGTCTTTAAGCGCGGCCGTCGCGGTCGCTGACCCCTTGTGGGGGTATCGTGGTTATGGTGGCAGACCTTGCTAGGTGAGGCTCTATATGTTCTATGATGCTTGTTTAATATATACACTTATTTATTATCCATGTCTTCTTATTGCGTTCTAGTAATAGTCTAGTATCTGTGTTGACCCCATAGCTAACGACCCTCGCAATTGCGTCGGTTTGACCATTCGGCTGCAGCCAAAGAAGAGTGAACGAGCAAGACCTGTCTGGGCAGGTGTCAGAAGTGAATTGTGTATTGTGCAAAGTGTTTAGCTAGTGTTGTATCTTTAGTTCAGGACGTTGCGAAGCCTGTATACGAGGAAGCATTCATTGTCGACAGTTGCCGTTAATCTATCGATTTCGAGACTTCGATATATTAAGGGTTTGCCACGACCTGCGTTGAATTCAACGGCCAAGAGTTAAATCAGATGTGGTGACAGCGGTTGGTTGACTTAATCGAATATCGGTCGTTCCCTCCCACTATCACTGGTTATAACGAATGGTTAACTAACGTTGACACAGCCTTAGCAAATTAGTTTAGTTATTAAACGTTGATAGGTACACCTGTAATTTCTTTTCTACATCAGATAAAAATTTGAAATTTGGAGGACTCAAATTAAATAATGTTACACATTTTTTAGGATAATTTTGAATTTCAAAGTACTTTCGGTTTGACTGGAATTGACCAGAACGTTGGATTTTCAAGTGGATTTGCTGTTTTTTTTTATATTTTTGAGACCAGCGGATCATTTTACATATATAGTGCCTTCTTGGATTTTTTTTGGAACTGCCTATATTTTATTTAATTTTTAAAAAAAGAATTAGGTGGCTGTGAGTCACATAAATGGATTTTGTTTTGGTTTGTAATTGTAGTTGTCACCCGGAATAAAAAATAAAATACCAATAAAAAAATTTCCCCTTTTCCGCCATTTTGGATCTGCCATTTTTTATTTTATTTTAGGTTTAGTGTCAAATTCGTAATCAGCGACCCCAAGAAACCCCAAATATCTGATAAATATAATAAAAGAGAAAAAAAAAATTAGACATTCGACGCCATTTTGTAGACGCCATTTTGTTTTTAGACCGGTTTTGAGGCCAGATTCGTAATCTGTGACCCCAAAATCATTATGCAGTTAAATTTCAGGCAATTGTTTAAATAAATAAAAGAGTTATAAACTTTATAAATAAGAATGTATTAAAAAAACACTTATTTGTTAACACCAATTAAAAAAATAAAAAGCACCTCCTCACCTATGGGGAATTTTTCTGTAAACCTTTTCTGAAATTTCAAAAAATATTATCAAAATCGGCTAACTAAATGTTTAAATAAATTGTTGTGTTGTTTAAATGTTAATTGTGGCATTTCATACATTTTTCCTCTTTGCTGTATAGTGAAATCTAAAATCCAAGTGTCGAAGAGTGTCTTCGGGAAATGTAAAATTTTCTAGTAAATTATTTATTAATCTTTAAATAAACAATTTCGTTGTTTTAATTTTAATTTTAGATAATATTTTTTAATCATACATTAATCTTCTGTATGATTAAACGAGGTCGATTTTCTACTCGGATACATTTTTTTTGAGTGACTCAAACCTGTTTTTCATAAAAATTTTGCACGAATTAAGGGAAATAGGAATGCCCTTAATATTCGAAAAATTTTTTATGGGAAAACAGGTTCTTGTCCAAAAAAAAACCTCGTATGTTTAATAACATAAAATTTCTGCTTGCGGAAACTGAATTTAATTAATATTATTGTTATCATTGTAAACCAGAATACCTACGTTTCATATATTTATAAAAGCAATATATGCGGCAGATTTTCATAGGGATTGTCAATGGAAGTTAAAGTACATCACTGACAGGAGGAATAGATTCAGATTGTTTTCAGAAAACGTGATTGCAACTCCAGCAAATTTCCAATGAAAAAGAAATACCCGGTAACATTGCATACTAATTTACTAACTTATCAGCTAATTAAATTAACAATTAGTTAATTAACAGCAACAACGAGCGCTGTAGGAAATACCACTTCGCTCTTTACTGTGAACTTCGTTCTCCTCTTACTGCACCCAATTTTAATACGACTGCCCCTAGCAAGGGAGCCAGGGAACAATCTAAGACAATTCCAGCTAGACCCTTCTTTATTTAGTTATTCCTTTTAGGAAACAGTAGACAGTCACGCTATTTGCTCGTCCATGTTGTGTAGGTCGTGAATATTACATCATCGTTGGCGATATTACGAAGACGTATCTGATGTTGAATGTAAAATTATGGCAATCCTACTAGGCTTTATAAGGCGTTCCAAAAATGTAAGGGATTTTGTTTCAACAGAGCGGGAAACATTACTACGCGAAATTTAGAGCACCCTGTATTTTTACATTACAGGGTGTTTCCTGAGTGACTGGCCATACCCTAGTTGGAAGTAGAGAACCTCGAGAGGAACGACCCTTTTTTTAACTCCTAATGTCCTTCGTTTATGATATGCAGCATGTTTTCTATTTTTTGCCTAAATTTCGATCGGCCACCGCAAAATTTTTAAAGTGTGCTAATCACATTTTACCATACGAATAATAGTAGAAACATAACATATTTTATAATAATTATAAAAAAATTCAATAATTTTCAAATTCGTATTGGGCAGCTAAGCATAAAAATTAAGAAAAATACCTAAAAATGATAAAATTATTATGTTAATAGAAATGTATTTAGTATTATCTAAAGTATGTGCCCATTTTAAACCTTGAATTCTGATATAGTGAAGGATAATATCAGTTCAGATTACACGAGCCAGTGAAGAGCTGATAAAAATATCGTCGAGTGGAAAACCAACGCGTCAATCAATAACTCTTGCACTTGTCCATCACAGTCCATCAAAAAAACAATCAGTCATCGAATCGATACACACAGCTGCCAAGGGTAACTAAAAAAAATTGAGACGCATCCACTGGTAAAAAATCGAGTTGCGTAAGTGGATTAATCGATAGCTCCCATAAGGGTTTGGAGAACTTGGGCTTATTGGATTAAAATTTAATGAAACTGTTGGTTAAATATGTGAGCCATTACCTAAAATTTCTGATATTATACAGGATGTTAGAGAAAGTGCTTGCAAATTTAACAAACCGAATCAAAAAGTGGGATCTAAAGCTCTGCAATGTTTTAGAAGAAATCTAAACTGTCACCATTAACTTGGTAAATTAAATAAATTCGATAAATGTTGTCTTCTGTGAAATTTATCTGATCCTATAAAAGGATAAGGGATTTTACAACAAATTAACTTGTTTTTAATGTTCTACTTGGTAAGAATACGATTCGATTCGATTCAATTTGATTCAATTCGAATCAATTCGATTCAATTTGATTCAATCCGATTCAATCCGATTCAATTCGATTCAATTCGATTCAATTCGATTCAATTCGACTGAATTCGATTCAATTCGATTCAATTCGATTCAATTCGATTTAATTCGATTCAATTCGATTCAATTCGATTTAATTCGATTTAATTCGATTCAATTCGATTCAAATCGATTCAATTCTATTCAATTCTATTCAATTCTATTCAATTCTATTCAATTCTATTCAATTCTATTCAATTCTATTCAATTCTATTCAATTCTATTCAATTCTATTCAATTCTATTCAATTCTATTCAATTCTATTCAATTCTATTCAATTCTATTCAATTCTATTCAATTCTATTCAATTCTATTCAATTCTATTCAATTCTATTCAATTCTATTCAATTCTATTCAATTCTATTCAATTCTATTCAATTCTATTCAATTCTATTCAATTCTATTCAATTCTATTCAATTCTATTCAATTCTATTCAATTCTATTCAATTCTATTCAATTCTATTCAATTCTATTCAATTCTATTCAATTCTATTCAATTCTATTCAATTCTATTCAATTCTATTCAATTCTATTCAATTCTATTCAATTCTATTCAATTCTATTCAATTCTATTCAATTCTATTCAATTCTATTCAATTCTATTCAATTCTATTCAATTCTATTCAATTCTATTCAATTCTATTCAATTCTATTCAATTCTATTCAATTCTATTCAATTCTATTCAATTCTATTCAATTCTATTCAATTCTATTCAATTCTATTCAATTCTATTCAATTCTATTCAATTCTATTCAATTCTATTCAATTCTATTCAATTCTATTCAATTCTATTCAATTCTATTCAATTCTATTCAATTCTATTCAATTCTATTCAATTCTATTCAATTCTATTCAATTCTATTCAATTCTATTCAATTCTATTCAATTCTATTCAATTCTATTCAATTCGATTCTATTCGATTCTATTCGATTATATTCGATTATATTCGATTGAATTCGATTGAATTCGATTGAATTCGAATCAATTCGAATCAATTCGAATCAATTCGAATCAATTCGAATCAATTCGATTCAATTCGATTCAATTCAATTCAATTCAATTCAATCCGATTGAATTCGATTGAAAATCAATTCGAATCAATTCGATTCAATTCGATTCAAATCGATTCAATTCGATTCAAATCGATTCAATTCGATTCAATTCGATTCAATTCGATTCAATTCGATTCAATTCGATTCAATTCGGTTCAATTCGATTCAATTCGATTCAATTCGATTCAATTCGATTCAATTCGATTCAATTCGATTCAATTCGATTCAATTCGATTCAATTCGATTCAATTCGATTCAATTCGATTCAATTCGATTCAATTCGATTCAATTCGATTCAATTCGATTCAATTCGATTCAATTCGATTCAATTCGATTCAATTCGATTCAATTCGATTCAATTCGATTCAATTCGATTCAATTCGATTCAATTCGATTCAATTCGATTCAATTCGATTCAATTCGATTCAATTCGATTCAATTCGATTCAATTCGATTCAATTCGATTCAATTCGATTCAATTCGATTCAATTCGATTCAATTCGATTCAATTCGATTCAATTCGATTCAATTCGATTCAATTCGATTCAATTCGATTCAATTCGATTCAATTCGATTCAATTCGATTCAATTCGATTCAATTCGATTCAATTCGATTCAATTCGATTCAATTCGATTCAATTCGATTCAATTCGATTCAATTCGATTCAATTCGATTCAATTCGATTCAATTCGATTCAATTCGATTCAATTCGATTCAATTCGATTCAATTCGATTCAATTCGATTCAATTCGATTCAATTCGATTCAATTCTGTTCAATTCAACTCAATTCGATTTAATTCTATTCTACTCTCTTCTACTGTATTCTAATGTATTACGGTCTGTTCTAATCTACTCTAGTCTATTCTGGTCTATTCTAGTCTATTTAAATTTTATTTATTTATTTATTTATTCTACTATATTCTAGTTATTCCATTCTACTGTACTCTAGTCGATTCTAGTTTATTATTGTCGGTTGTAGTCTATTGTGGTATATTCTAGTCTGTTCTAGTATATTCTAGTATATTCTACTCTACTCTACTTCTACTCTACTCTATGTTCACAGAAATGTTGAAAATATTAAATATTCACGTTGTTTAGTTCTACCCTACTCGACTCTAGTTTATTCTACTCTATTCTACTCGACTCGATTCGTTTCAATTCGATACGACTGAATTCAATTTAATTCAATTCGATTCAATTTGATTCAATTTGATTCAATTTGATTCAATTCGATTCAATTCGATTCAATTCGATTCAATTAGATTCACTCTATTCTACTTTATTCTAGTATATTCTGGTCCACTCTAGCATAATCTAGTCTATTCTGGTCTATTCTAGTCTCTTCCAATCTGTTCTATTGTATTCTAGTCTATTCTAATCTATTCTACTCTATTCCAGTCTAGTCTAGTTATTCTGTTCTACTTTACTCTACTCTAGTCAATTCTAGTTTATTATAGTCGGTTCTAGTTTATTCTGTTCTATTCTAGTCTATTCTAGTTTATTCTAATCTATTCTAGTCTATTCTAGTCCATTCTAGTCTATTCTAGCATTGATTAAGGAATGAATAAGATACGCGACTCCAATGTAAAGTGCGAGGCTTTTTTTGGCAGCGAGAATCCCGGTAAGTTGCGAGCATTCCTGTGATTCACGTAGTACGCTTTTGATAAATCTGTGTCGTGTCTGGTTTTATATAATTACTAGATTATAAGTGAAAACAAAAATTGAATGTTCAGTTTGATTTTAGTTTAAAATTATGTGACGGTTAAAAGTCAAACAAACATTGAGAAATAGCTGGCAGAGAGAACATACTACGTTAATAATTTTAAACTAAAATTAATCTGGACACTAAATTTTTATTACCGCTAGATTATTAATGATATAGAACCAGACACGACACAGGTTTGTCAAAAGCATACTACGTAAATCACAGGAATGCCCGCAACTTGCCGAGATCTCGCTGCCAAAAAAGGCCTCGCACTTTACCATTGAAGTCGCGTATCTTATTCATTCCTTAATCAATGATTCTAGTCTATTCTAGTCTATTTTAATCTATTCTAGTTTAGTCTAGTCAATTCTGTTCTACTTTACTCTACTCTATTATACTCTATTCTACTACACTTACAGAAATGTTGATAAAATTAAATATTCACGTTGCTTAGTTCTACTCTACTCTACTCTACTCTACTCTACTCTACTCAACTCGACTCGATTCAATTCAATACGATTCGTTAAATTTGATTCAATTCGACTAGATTCGATTCAATTCGATTCAATTCTATTCTACTCTATTCTCCTGCCTTCTACTCTGTTTTACTCTATTCTAATCTATTCTGGTCTATTCTAGTCTCTTTCAATCTATTCTACTGTAGTCTAGTCTATTCTAATCTATTCTACTCTATTCTGGTCTAGTCTAGTTTATTCTATTCTACTTTACTCTACTCTAGTCATTCTAGTTTATTATAGTCGGTTGTAGTCTATTCCAGTCTGTTCTAGTCTATTCTAGTCTATTCTGGTCTATTCTGGTCTATTCTAGTCTATTCTAGCCAATTTGGTCTATTCTAGTCTATTCTAATCAACCTTAGTCTATTCTAGTCTATTCTAGTTTATTTTAGTCTATTCGAATCTATTCTAGTCTAGTCTATACTCTATTCTACTTTATTCTGCTCATCCATTTTACTTTATTCTAGTCTACTCTACTCTATTCTACTTTTCTACTCCTCTATTCTATTCTACTTTTCTACTCTATTCTACTCTTCTACTCTACTCTATTTTAGTCTACTCTTCTCTATTCTACTCCATTCTACTCTATTCTACTCCATTCTACTCTATTCTACTCTATTCGACTCTATTGTACTATATTCTACTCTATTCTACTCTATCCTGCTCTACTCTACTCTATTCTACTCAACTCTACTCTACTCTATTCTATTCTATAATGTGTTGTATATTTCAATCTAGTAGGTAGCGTTCTTAAATTATTCTCTTGTTTTGATATAATGATATCAAATTAATCCTTTATGTGTATTAAAAAAAGGTCAATTGTTGTTCCCTGAGACATACCATATTTGAACTACAGTCGATCATGTTCTACTCTTAAACAGAAAACCTTAATTAAAGTTTTCATCAACAATATATGGATACAGACTTTCCAACTTAAAATTTTTCCTTAACCGCTTCTCAAGGCACCGAAGTAACCCCGGAAAATTCCAAGATTTTGTGTTAAATAAAGACCATATTACTATGGAGACCGATTATCATCTAGGACATCGACATTCGACAATTCCCGAGTATATTTTTAATTTGCCTCATTACGGATTCGAACTTTCAAATTTTGCAACCAAGTATGTACCCAAACGAGACATTCTGTTTGTACGAATGTGCATGTGTTTTAGACCGGCTAGTTTCCGCCGATTTAATTAGACCTCGTTTAACAACGGCACAATGTCACAAACCCCTCTCTTAGCGTGCATTATCAAGCTGTAGGAATAAAGCATTTAGTGTCACATAGAATAATGCTGTAAAGCATTAAGTTATATCTTCATTTATCATCGACAATATCCAATTTGAAACTTGATTGATTAATCAGCGGAGAGATTGTTCGTTAATTTCCATTACAGCGTGATAATCTGAAAGACTGTCGATAATATAGTAATTGTCTTATAATGGCAATTATCGTGCGCAACATGGTGTGTGATAATTAAATTCGCCGATTATATTTCCACTCTGTTCAGCGGAGTGAAGCCATGAACACAAGCTAGATTGTGTCCGACATTAGGGAATGGATTAACCGGGGGCAGTATTATTAATACCACGAGGAGAGCATACGATCGTCAATATAAGCATCGCCGCACCAGATCAAAAGGATGGACAGTAAGCTATTAATTAATGCGTCTTCCTTTAAATTAGCAAAAGTAATTAATTTTTGAGTTGCTCATTTTCATGCTCTGAAAAGCGCTTTATGAATATGGTTTTGAGGGTATGATTAATGTATAAAGCATTTTTAATTACGGAATATTGGGTACCGGCCATACAGGCTCAGAATTTTAAGTATCAGGAATTTTGCGTATTATGCGACCCTTTTAAAGATTTACGCAATGATTAAAGTTGTTCAATATTTAATTGAATACTATGTTGTCAGGAAGTGTGTGCGTCGACAAATATTTGGGATATTTAATTAAATACGTTTTAAGACAATTTTATATGAAACAAGATCGATTGTTCATTTCCTGAAGAGAATTAATAGGGCGAAGTTATAATTATAATAATATTCAATTAATTTGAGTTAAATTGTAGTGACCTATGTTGTTTTCAAGCTTCAAGATATATAGAATTGCTTTATAGACATGTCAAATGTTGATCCCTTTATAACCCACACAGATGTGCACCCTCAAATGGTCAACGTTTGACTTGCTATAAAATATCGGTATATTCCTTGCATATTTTTTCATTGATGGAAATTTAACTTCCGATAAGTATCTTCGATTGCTACAAAATTATATCCATTGAACTTAATTCTGGGAATCACTCCAAATTCTAAAAAATAAATAGAAATAAGAAAATTGCCAAAATATGTCAAGATAAAAGTGTAGTATCAAAGGCAAACCTCGACAGTTTGCCCCAGAAAACCACTGTATATAGTTCTAAATGAATATAAATACAATATTGTTATCTAAAATTCGTATCAGTGGTTTTCTAGTATTTTACACTAGAAAATATAACAAAATGTATATTATATAATATATAGATATATATATATATATATATATATATATATACGGTAATCATACAATCCTGAGCCAGTGATAGTAACTTGAACGCACAATCCTGAGCCAGCTTCGCAATCCTGAGCCATATATGTGGTTCAGGATTGCTCACTATGTTAAAACGCTTGAGGCGCATCTGGAGGACAGTTTGTGAAATTATTGAAATGGCTTAGGTTTGATAGAAATCTCTAAAATTTAGTTCACCATTTTGTCGCCTGGGGGCGCTCGCGTTGGACCATTTGTATATGTGTATATGTGTATTTTCCATACAATCCTGAACCAGAACATTGTGGCAACACTGTAACCATAATATTCGTTTGTCTTATCATTCTGGTACTATAGTCGCGGCACAATCTGTTTTGTCCTAGACATTTTGACTACCGAGCTGAATTTTTCAGAATATGTAGTTTTTGATATGTATAATAACATACTAAAAGTCCCGAAGAATCCGAATTGAGCGTTAGCCGCCATGTTAAAAAAATGGCTTGCGCGCGCAGTCGTAGGAAATATATTTTCCTTGCCTTATTTATTAACCGATTTTAATTTTCTAAAAAAAAAATTGTAACCAAAGAATGAGGCTATAATATATATTTTATGCATTTTACTAAACTCAGTCTAAGTGATAGAAAATTTACTTCTAATGAAAAAGTTTGTTTTGAAAATTTTTATTTATGCAATTAAAGAGAAACCTGTGGGTTTTATGAAAATATTTGTTAAATAAAAGTTGTAGGCCATAAAAAAATCAAACAGAATTGTTTTTTGAATTATTTTTTAGCTCTAAAAATAACAGAGATAGAGCAATTTTATTATATAAAATCATATGTTAGGATTGTTAGAATCAGAATTAAAAAGGTAGGATGTGCATTTCAATCACGACGCAATCAACCACAACAAATGTTATTTCCAAGATAAGTTTTCACAGGGTGCGTGAGTTAATAATTATAATAATAATGAAAGAAAAATTTATAAAAATAATAGTCTAACAAAATAAAATAATAGCCTACGCTGCTCTCGACATCAAAGACCACTTTGGCCTGCCGAAAGTCGGCAGAGTATCCGTCTACCTAGGTCACACGACTCTGGAATCTACAGTCACTATACCTACAATATATGGGGAGTATACATTCGGAGGCTATGGGAGGAACTATCCATTATCGAGAATTCGAAAATAATGATAACCTTTCAAATTCACTCCAACAATAAAAACAATTGAAAAATTCCACGGTTATGTGTTATATTTATGGATTTGGGATAACATAACCTAACCGTGATGAAAGTAGGGGATGGACATCGCCTAACCGCAGCCTGGAATTTTGCAATAGTAGCTGCATTTTTCACCTGTTTAATTAATAATAATACTACCTGAATGGAAACATATTTTCCGATTTCCACATCTACAAAATGTTAAAAAAATAAGTAACTATATTATTATTAAAAGCTTTCATGTAGTTATTGGTTACGGCTTTCACACGTAAAAAGTTGAACTTTTTCACGATTTTATTATTCAGTGCTGCATTTATTATTGGTATCATCAAACAGAAAATTAATGTTTGCTAAATACTATATAATATTTTCTAATTCAACTAAGAACAGCAAAAAATTAATAATTTGTAAAACCTATTAACCTTTGCTGAAGTTTGATTAATACCTATAGTTTATTGCTTGTAGAGTTGGATAAATCCTATTTTTCTTCATTTTCACTTAATTCCTTAAAAGTGTTGATTGCTTACATTTTATTATAGTTGTATGTTTCTAAATAACTTGAATAGGTGTGTTTCACTTCCCTCGCAAGGGAGTATTGTAATCGTGAAAAAATCACCCTCCAAGATTTTTGCGGATTTTCGCGTTTTATATGACGTAGATTAAGAATTTTAAAGTGGCTTGATTCCGTCGGTCTGTTTGTCTGTTAGCGCGAAATATAAAAACTATTTGACGGAGAAGAACTCTGAGAAAAATAATATTTGGCGCATTATAATTTACGCTATTACCAAGGAAGAAACCGAATATATTTTCAGTAAAAAATATGGACACCCTGAAAAAAATGTTAAATTTAAAAATCTCGAATTTTTATATTTTAGATGACATAGATTATGAAAATTATGCTGATATATCTTTAGGCAAAAAATGTACAGGGTGTGCACCCTAAAAAAAATATTGAACTTAAAAAATTCGGATTTTCACGTTATATATGAAATAGAGTAGAGAAAATTTAGTTGGGTTAGAAATAGGATATACTTTTAGGAAAAAATATACAGGGCGGACATCCTAAAATAAATGCTGAAATTAAAGACTTCGGATTTTCACGTTTTAGATGTCGTAGATTACGGAAATTAAACTGGATTAGAAACCGGATATTCTTTTAGGGAAAAAATATTATATTTGTATTCACATCCAAAACATATTCTGAGGGGGAAAAAATCACAAGCAATTTGAACAGAGAATTTATTGCATGACAAAAAATTCAATTGGCGAAACGTTGGCCTTTAAATTGAATTTTTTGTCATGCAATAAATTCTCTGTTCAAATTGCTTGTGATTCTTTTCCCCTCGGAAAAAAATATACAGGGTAAACACTGTAAACAAATGTTGATTTTAGAAACCTCGGATTTTCACGTTTTATATGACGTAGATTATAAGAATTAAATTGGATTACTTTTAGGAAAAGAATACACAGGGTGGACACCCTAAAATAAATGTTGACCTTAAAAATTATTACGTTTTAGTTTACGGAATTTACGAAAATGAAGCTGAATTATAACCTGATATACTTTTAGGAAAAAATACACAGAGGCCTAAACAACCTAAACAACTGATGACTTAAAAACTTCGGATTTTTGTGTTCTAGATGACGTAGATTATGAAAGTTAAGCTGGATTAGAAGGGAAGTTTTGTGTAAATACATTTCCAGATTTTTATCTAACTGAATATATCAAGATATATCACTTAATCTCAGTTGTCGCTCTCTTTCTCTCCCATTATTAACAAGTTTTATTCACTTCAGCGAATTAAAATTTACTGATATTTTATTGGTGAAAAAAACGCACCTAATATTATGAAATTGATTAAAACTTAGAAACGTACAACTACAGCGTGTCCTATTTTGCTTGGAACCATCCCCATTAAAGTTAATTTTGAGTCCGATCTGGACCACGTTTTTTTTATTATGTACACTGTACTGCTTAAAAATGCATCTGCGGAGTCTATTAGATGTTATAAGGTATAAAAGCACGGCCTGCTACGATTTTTATACGGGGTAGAAAATTAAGAAATCTTATCAACAATCTTTTTATTTCAAATCAGAGTATACAGTGTGTTCACGGATGGAGTTACAAACTTTTTTATTATTGATTTTATAAAAAACCATTCTTTATAAAAAATTTTGCTCGTCATAAAAATTGTAATACCATAAAAAATCGAGATATGATATACGAGGTGTTCAAAAATTAAGAAAACTTGAAATGGTTCAAGAGAAAAGTACATTTATTTCTGATTTTAGAGAAATAAGTCATAAGTAAAACTGAATACAAAATTTGATATCCATCTAAATTATTAAAATTACGCGAAAACAATGTCCAATAAAAATAAAAGTACTTGAACCATTTTCAAGTTTTCTTAATTTTTGAATACCTCGTATATCAGATCTCGATTTTTTTATGGTATTACAATTTTTTTTTACACAAATTTTTTTATAAAGAATGACTACTTCCCTCACGGAAAGTATTGTATTCGTGAAAAAATCACCCTCCGAGATTTTTGCGAATTTTCACGTTTCAGATGACGTAGATTAAGAATTTTGAAGTGGCTTAATTCCGTCGGTCTGTCTGTCTATCTGTCGGCGCTATATCTTAAAAACTATTTGTCGGATGAAAATAATATTTGGCACGCAGTTCACACTATTACCAAGGAAGAAGAGCATATACTGTGAGTAAAAAATATACAGGGTGGACACACTAAAAAAAATGTTGATCTAAAAATTTCGGATTCTCACGTTTTTAGATTACGTAGGTTACAAGAATTAAGCTGGATTAGCAACCGGATATACTTTTTGGAAAAAAATATATAAAAAAATTTTGCACCTAGAAACCTATGAAAAAGATTATAAAAATTAAACTGAATTAGAAGCCGAAAATACTTTTAGTAAAAAATATACAGGGTGGACACCCTAAAAAAAATTAACCTTAAACATGTCGGATCTTCATGTTTTAGATGATGCAAGTTTACGAAAATAAGGCTGAATTAAAAACCGGATATGGTACCTACTTTTAGAAAAAAAATATACAGTTTGGACACCTCAAAAAATATGTTGAACTCAAATAGGTACTTGGAATTTTTATGTTTTACATGACGTAGGCTACGAAAATTGAGCAGGATTAGAGCCTCGAAATACCATAGTGAAAAAAATATGCAGGTTGGACACCCTGACAAAATTTAGAACCTAAAAACTTCGAACTTCACACGTTTTAGATGACGCAAATCATGAAAATTAAGCTGGCATGTAAATCGGATATACACTCAGAAAAAATATACACAGGGTAGACACCCTAAAAATAAATTCGCTCTGTCAGCGAGGGAAGTTTTGTGTAAATACGTTTACCGATTTTTTAATAAAAAAATTTTCCCTCTTGGTAACTTCATCCATGGACACACTGTATAATGATAATCAGAACCGCCTCAAATACATTTGTACCGAATTTTAGATCAAATTATACACTACAAAAACTATTTAGTCATTTAGTCATTTGAGTTGTTTTGCGACTCCCTAGCTATCTAAAAAAAATGTAATTAAATATAAAACCTAAACGAGAAATATCAATGTGTTAAATATAGAACCTAAAAGAGAAGTATAGTGCGACAAGAATAGCTAGGCGGGTGAAGCAATCTTCGCTCACTGTTGCACACTGGTTAGTATCTATAAGATAGTAAAGGATAGAATGCCCATATTCATCCGCCTAGCTATTCTTGCCGCACTCTACCAATGCATTAGAATAACACCTAAAATAGAGGTTATCAAAGTCCTAAAATAAAACATCTGATACAATCTACAGTGTGTCTCACCTCTCGCCTACACACCCTCGTATCTTTCTTAGATATTTTCAGAACAACTTCAAATTTTTGCGAGTTGTGCTGTGCAATCAACAAAATTGAATGTTTATGTTGCCAAAAAAAATTTTTTTCGTCGATCACGGCCTACTGAGAACAGTTTAAAAATATGAGAATTTAATAAAACATATTAGGCTATGTTTAATAGAAAAACAGCATTTGTCTGGATTTAAGCCATTATATAAATTTCATTATAGTCTAGGAGCTAGAAGGTTGTGACAGACGGAGATGCAGGCAGACAAAATAGTGAGAAAAATAGGGTTACGTTTGCACTCTTCTGGTACGGAATCCTATAAATATATCTGATATCTTCGTTTTTATTTAACATGATTATAGCAAACTAGGTATGTTTTGAACCCCCCTTTAACTCCTTTATTTTTTATTTTAGAGCAAATTGCCGTTAATAAAAAAATCGTATTTTTTTCTACAGATTTCAGATATGTAACCAGAAAAACAATTGAACGTCTCGCAAAAGAGATATTCACTATAATTTTAGTTTTTTAAATGGAACACCCTGTATATTTTTACATATTTGGATATATATATTTTTTCTGATTTCAAAAATGTATAACTCTTATATACTATCTTTTACGGTTTTCGAGATATTTAATGTTAAACTTTGAATTATTTGTAGCTTTAAGACGCAGTTGGCCGTGCTAAAAATTAAAAACAATTGTTTTTGTTGTCTTTTTACTTAAATTGATATTTCGGGAAAATGTAAAATCAAATCTTTGTTGTGTGAACTTTTATTTAATTATTTCTAGTTTCTAGAATGTACTATCGCGGCCGAAAAAAAGTAATCGATTTTTTATCAAGTAGTATGTTTTTTCGAAAAATTTTCCTTTGTAAATGGGAGTGTTTACATCAGTTATGTCAATTAAATTATTTTGACAAGAAATCATTGGTGGGGTCGTATTTATTTAAAAAAAAACTAATAAGAAATAAGTTGTTAATATTTTTTAATTATAAGAAAACAATTAATTAGTATGGTTTTGAGAGAAGCAGAAAAAAGCTACATCATCACCACACTTGGAGAAGGGTGGTCTTAACAACGAATGGCAAGTCAAATTAATTGCAGCAAAGGCTCAATTCAAAAACTAAACAAAAAGACAGACCATCCGCTATTATTTGTTTTGTACAAATATTCTTCATCAAACTTATGACCCCTGGGACGGTAAACTCGCAGTTGACCATTGTAGCAGGACTGAAATATCTTTTCGTCGGAAAGACCACTCTCTCCCAGTAACGATCTTATTCATTAATAAAAATATTTGCAAACTGCATTCTTGCCTCTTTATTATCATCTGTTAGTCGGTGTTTTTTAGCACTGGCACAGTTAAATAGACCTTGATCTCGCAACCGTTTTCTTGCTGTCCTAACAGACGCTGGGAAGTTGGTTTGCTCTTTGGCTTCAATAGAATTAGAAAATGGGTTTAAATTCACATAGTTAACCAGGGGTATTGTCGTTTTCTAGATAACTCTTTCTTGGTCGCCTAGAACCCATTGCCCTGCTCAGATCATGGGTTTCTTTCCACTTTTTGTTTCGTTTTTGAATCGTGCTTTTGCTGCAATTAATTTCACCTGCTATTCGTTGTTGAGACCACCCTTCTCCAAGTTTGGCGATGATGTAGCCCTCGATGTAGCCTTTTTCTTCTTCACTCAAAACATGATAAGGCATGATTATTATAATACAAAATTTATTTTGCGACACTGAATAGAACCATAATTACAACGGGAAAATCAGTCGATTACTTTTTTTCGGCCGCGATAGTACATTTAGACGCATAAGTAATGACAGAAATGTCAAAACATTTGAAAACTTTTTGGCAAAATGTAAAGTACTTCTGACTAGATGGCAGTTGAAAAAGAAAATCCAAAACTGTTTTAAGAATATTAAATGGAACCAATCAAAGAACATTTTTTGGTGAAAATCTTTGGGTCCCAACCCTGACAAGAAATATTATTTTCCCAGAAACATAGCAATATTTTTCCACGGTTGGAAAGACCATTCTTTTTCCTATCTGTTTCATGTAGCAATATTTTTGTATCTTTTTTAGTTTAAGGTAGCCGTCATTCTTATAGAACTTCAGAACATTTTATTGTGTTTATAACTATGTATAAATTGAATGGTCGCATTTAACTAAATTGTTTATAGAACGTAAGCCGGAGTAAATCACGGAAATATTTTAATTAAAAATGTTTATTAATAATTATGATATGTCAAATTGTTCTTTTATTTTTACAGGTTTCATATTCTCATTCAGCAGAAATATATATGTATGTTAAATTTCTAGATTCTTCTTCTAGCACGAGAATAACCCAACAAATTGTCAGTGAGCAAACAATCGCTCTATACACATTATTTTTATTAACGTCCTGGCGAAGTTTAGCTTAGAGCTATTCTAACACTTAACCAGGACACACCACATACACCCATTCCCTCCGACATTGCCATCTGCCGGAGCTGGGACTCGTACCCAGGAGAGAGGCAGTAACTAGTCGCCCTGTGCCACTCAAGGGCGATCTAGCCCGCTGCACTATCCTCGGTAATGTAATGAGATACGGTCACCCATCCAAACCCCGGCTTCGACAAACGCTGCTTTACTCCGTTGATCGAAGACCGGCAATTGTACGCATGACCCCATCTCACTACAAACGTTATTATTATCTCATATAAACGTAAATACTGCTCAACTGACGCCATAATTATATTCAATAAATCTGACAACATCGCATTGGCTCAGAATAGTGCATTCGTTTTTATATTCTTGTATATTTTGGCTTAACTTTGTTAGAAATATGGTGGGGTTCAGGATTGTACTATTCGAATGTAAAAATAGTGACATATACATCTTCCTTGTTTTAACATATTTCGAGTGTATATGTATCTTCAAGGCTAAAAAAGTCCTTAGCTAATGAATATATGTCGCCAGTAGTTTGCTAACTGTATTATTTAAGGGTGGTTCAGGATTGTATGAACTTCCAATTGGCTCGGGATTGATAGAAAGATCTATATATATATATATATATATATATATATATATTTATATGACATGTAAAAAACAATTATAAAACAATAACTTATCTTAACATAACGTTTCGAACCAAAGTCTAGGTCCTTTTTCAACTGTGATTACAAAAATTATTTGTCAAAAAAGATCACTTTGACACTTGACACTGATTAATAATTAATGCACAGATCACTATATAAAGAATTCTAATTTATTTTGATATTTCCGTCACGTACCTCCTTTTGGAGAATCGGCAGCCAGACCTCGTCCAGTAACACCTAACTAGTAGAGACGCAGTCGGTACTGTTTAGTTGAATACAGGCACTCTCTTTAAGTTTTCGTTTATTACAATGTGTCTCTGTTTGCATTATTTTTGCCTGTGTCCAACTAAATCTGTGGCCATTACTCCAAGCATGCTGTGCCAGTGTAGATTTATCAACTTGGTAATTTTTAACGTTATTTTTGTGTTCAGATATTCTAACTTCTAATGGTCTAGATGTCTCACCTATATATAGCTTTCCACACTCGCATGGAATGTTATAAATACAATTTTTAGATTTTTGAACACTGTTAAAAGGTTTGGTTTTTGTTAAGAATGATCTGATGGTATTCCAAGTTCTAAAGGTGGTTCTTATATTGAACTTATTACCAAGTCTCTCAACAAAAAAAATCATTTCTTGAAATTGAGAATAGACAAAATCAGCAACAACAGAGAATTTTGAGAGAACAACAGGCAACCACAATGACCATTCCATATATTTTTCGTTTTTCTGATAGACTTAGACGACTTGGTAATAAGTTCAATATAAGAACCACCTTTAAAACTTGCAATACCATCAGATCATTCTTAACAAAAACCAAACCTTTTAACAGCGTTCAAAAATCTAAAAATTGTATTTATAACATTAAAGAGAGTGCCTGTATTCAACTAAACAGTACCGACTGCGTCTCTACTAGTTCGGTGTTACTGGACGAGGTCTGGCTGCCGATTCTCCAAAAGGAGGTACGTGACGGAAATATCAAAATAAATTATAATTCTTTATCTAGTGATCTGTGCATTAATTACTAATCAGTGTCAAGTGTCAAAGTGATCTTTTTTGACAAATAATTTTTGTAATCACAGTTGAAAAAGGACCTAGACTTTGGTTCGAAACGTTATGTTAAGATAAGTTATTGTTTTATAATTGTTTTTTACATATCATATAAATATATATATCTATATATTATATAATATACATTTTGTTATATTTTCTAGTGTAAAATACTAAAAAACCACTGATACGAATTTTAGATAACAATATTGTATTTATATTCATTTAGAACTATATACAGCGGTTTTCTGGGGCAAACTGTTGAGGTTTGCCTTTGATACTACACATTTATCTTGACATATTTTGGCAATTTTCTTATTTCTATTTATTTTTTAGAATTTGGCGTGATTCCCAGAATTAAGTTCAATGAATATTAACTATCCGCCACAAGTAAACTACAAACAAAATTATATCGCCCCTTATATCGACGATCGTAACTTAGAAGAACCAGCTAGCAAAATCCCCAGATTTAACACTCCTTCACTTTTCTTCTGGAATTCTTTACAAAAGGCAAAAATAGATAAATGATAATAAATCCGTTTCAATCATTTGTACGTCATTTGCATCATTGTCAAAGAGTGGTACAATTTCAGCACTGTTCGTATTAAATTGGTAATGTTACTAACTGTGTTATTTCGTAATAATTACATTACATTAGCTGAAATAAAAAAAATGGATCCGCACACGTATCCAGTTACCTGGTTTCTGTTGTTTTCGAGCTCCAAGATAGAGACCAAAGAACTCAAAAGCTTCGAAGCGAAGCAGGAGAATTTCGCTAATAATAATGTTTGCTTTAAGCATGTTACATTTTGATGCCTTTATGTGTAAATGAATATCATTATCAGTAAGCGTTAATTGAAGTTTAGCATAAATTTGAAATATGAACATAATTGTATTGTATTAGAATTGTCATGGTTATTAATTTGATCAATGCTGTGACAAATTATGTGAACCGAACGCAATGTACTTACTATTAGTTTTCTGACACGATACGATTAGAGTAATTCCAAAATCCGGCTTAATTTTTATTTCGGTAGTCGTTACAGTATTGACTTCTCTAATCTGACTGTACAATTAAATTGTAAATTGTTCAATACCTATATAACATCGCTTTACCAATAATTAGACTTTCACTTATTGTTTATTTCTTAGATAACAATATTTATTACATAAAATTATTGTAAACGAATAATTTTCCATAAGAATCACAATAAAAAGTGAAATCAATTCTTGATCCCGAAAACTGAATATTAGGGCTTAAACTAATGCAACTGGTTAACTTAATATCGGTGATATAAATGAATACAGCAGAGACATTAGTCAGATAGAGGTTAGATCCCGATGAAATTTTAATAGAGATCATGATAAATGGCGAATATAGTAACTGTCACAGGAAATACACATTTTCCGGAACACAATGGATAAACTCTAGCTTGAAATGGCAGAGCATAATTTTACTCGTAAGATGAACAAATTCTTCTACGCGGTGAAATCGAAATCCGGAAAGTTTCTTTCTCTCGGAATAGGATCAAGTATTTTCACGCAATGATTTCTAAACGCATTGATAAAAGTACGAAAAACGATCTGTTCGATTTGATTCGTTGATTCATGAAGTGTGAACTGTTCATTGTTATAATGTTTAACAATATTGATTGTATTAAATTTTTATGTTACAAGAAACCATCTCATTTGCAATATTAAGTAGATGGTTCATTTTTTATGAGTTTCAACATAAAATAAGCCGCTAAGAGATAGATGTGGGTGGATACATGTATTTTATCATTAAATAGGATAAAAAAAGTTTGATGAAGTAAGGTGCGAGTAGGGTACAAATCGCTAAATAATTTATGTACCTAATGGCGCTTTTAATTATTATATCAGTAAAAAAAGAAAGGGTAAGGAAAAATTTTTAATTTAAATTCTTTTTTGTTATTTATAAATTTTAAACAAACATATTCTATTATTATTTCCTATATGATTCGTTCAATGATTTCTGCGAAATACATAACTTCTAAAATTATTCGTTTGCGTTACCCTTGCAAATTCTGGTTAGCTAATTATGTGAGATTTTAATTAACTGTATTCATTTGAAAATTTTTATTAACTTAACTTGTTAACTTCCTTGTTACTCAAATACAAAATATGAATTCGTGACTCTTTCGTTACTTATCCCACAGAACATTTTACTTCAATACATCTGTAGCCGAAAATTAAATACGCCTTAGGGTATCCTACAAATTTTGGGGGAATAAAATGTTGAGCGATCTGCTGACTGAATACGAATATGTTCGCATCCACTCGACCGTAGCAAAATTAACCTTTTCAGTGTTTTCTATAATTTTTCTTACAGAAGGAATTATCACACTTTCTACCATATTTTTCTTTCCTATGAAAAAAATAAAAAATAATAAAATAAATAAGATGAACGGAATATACAATTAAGCGTAAGAAGCAGCTGATCTAGACTGTAGTCACAAGCAACCTTGAAAATTTATACCCACCGAAAACCTGCGATCCATTTTTATTGGTAAGTAATGAATATTACGCCTCGCTATTGTTGACAACGGAAGGAAATAAAAATTTGTTCCGTTACTATAACGGTGTCTATTGTAGGCATAACATATCTTTGTCTTTTTTTTTATTTTTTTTATTTTAAAGAAGAAACCCTGAATTTTTATCTCTCTCTACCCCGAAACTTTGTCGGACTTTCTGAGCGATAGCTAAAAAAAAGTTAAAAAAAAATTTGGATTCCAATTTTTCTCAATTCACTTAATTAATCGGCGTGGACAGCCTCGCAGGGGTTGTCAGCTTGTATTTATTTTCATTCTTTCAATTTTAAAGAAGAATCCCTAAATTTTCTTTATCTCTCATTACCCTGAAACTTTGTCGGACTTCTGACCGATATCTAGAAAAAAAAATTAAGGTAGCAAAATATAACTTATATAGAGCTTGCGGTTAGCCTCGCAGAGCTAATTCAACCAAATCAAGAAAATATAGCCCCTGGACTGTTTAAACCTATTATAAAAAACAGAGCCCCGTAGGGGCTGTGCCGATTAATTTTTTTTAAAACCCTGTCTACTTCCGTTAAAGACAGCCCCGCAGGGGCTGTCAACTTTATTTTTTTATTTTTTTCAATTTTAATATAGAAACCCTAATTGTTCCCCACTTCCTCTACCCCTAAACCTTTAAACCTTGTCTAACTCTATTCTTTTTCCGAAATCGTGAACTTTTTCCAACTAAAAACCCCTAGATTAAACAACTTATCCTCGCAGAGCCAGATTGGGCGAAGCCCAATTTATTAATTTATTATTATCCGAAAGACCAAATTGATGATACAGAAATAGTCACAAAAGAAGTTAATTAAATAAAAGGTAAAGTAAAACAAGAAAACAAAACATTAATTTTCCATATTTTCATATTTATTTGTTTCATTTTTAAACGCTTTTATATTTTCAATACTTTTTGAAATTTCTGAGATCTTACAATTGTATTCCTTTATTGTGGTGGAAGTCTAGTTACGGCCACATTTAGCTCATATTAGTTATTAACTGCCTAAATCTCAAGTGAAATTTCGTAAACTCTTGAACTAAAAATCAGAAAAACTGTCTTTGTCCAAATTGTACCATTTGTAGATCTGGTAGCCTCCCAAGAATTTCTTTATTTGTAATTACACATTGATCATTCTCTATCAGTCTTCTAATCTTTACAAACACTGACCTTCAAAATCACTACCTTCCAAAACTTGTAATATTTTTACAACGTACCTACTTGTAATGAAGCATAACTCTTTTCCCAGCGCTCATGAATGACGCCAGAATGTAATCACCAACCTTCAGATCCTTTATTTCAAACATATCAACTGTTTTTTTATTTGCTGTCTCATTAATATCAACGCCGTCCAAGTTGTCCCCACTTTCAATCCACTCCTCTTTCTTCTCATCCTCTGCCATTAGTTCTTCCTTTATTTTCTTTCCTTCCTCCTTGGTTCATAATATTCAATCCATCTTTAAGAAGTGATAACGCCTGGAGCATATTCCTTCTTTCTTTTTCGTATAGTAGGTGCATGATGTGGCCACGGATTAACATCATTAAGTACCGTAGCAAAATACCATTTAGGTGTGGCAGTTACACTGGTTGTAGATGTACTAGCAACGTTACTGTATAGGTTGAAATACATATCCTGCACGGTAAGTTCTACGAGAGCTTTCATATTCTCGTTCCCATCAGCCTCAACAAATTGGTCATGAGATGAATTGTCCTGTAAAACTGGGTTTTCGGCAGTTATTTGTTGTGGGCTTATCTGAGGAGTCATTGCAGTTTTTATTATCAGAAGCCCCAACATTTTTCGTTATTTCTTCCATGATTTCTCCCTGGGTAACTGGATTATCTAAAATTGCTGGGGGCGTTTGCTGCAGAGAAATTTGCTCACGATGATCTCATGTGTCTTCCATGCAGCCTCCATTATTAAGTGCCTCAACTTCATTTGTTATTTTTAGCCAAACATCAAATAACATCACAGCTTCAGCAGTACCACCCCAATCATGGTGTTCACTTTTTGAATCTTTAAACTGTTTCAGAATTTCAGGATCACTTTTAGTTTCAATCGTGATATTTTAAATCCGTTGGGCATAGCTGGGTCATTAATTAAATTTGACAATATTATCATTGAAATTTTGATATCTATACAAATCATTTAACAGCTGTGTTAAATATGGTCATAACTAGGTTTATGTAAATCCATTCCACATCATGGCCATAACTAGGAAAATTCACAAAAAACTCCACTTATGGGCAGGAGAAAAAACCACAGTTAACCTTAATTTTTGGCTATAATATTAATAATAATATTATATATTTATGATTAATACTTATTTATGATTACTTATTGCATATTTTTGCTTTTAACATCTAAGGATGCAGATGATACTGGAAGATTAAATGTGCACTGTTCTTACCTGATTTATTAACAATTTTACCCACCCAGTGGATTGTTTCCACTTTTAATCCATATTTATTTAGTTTTTCACTAGGAATGTACCAAATAAAGAACTCTGCTTTGGTCCTAGAAATTATATAAAAATGCCATGCATTATTGTGGTTTCAGTAAAACAATTCTTTCGAAAACCATGCTCCGCATCCGAAATAATATTGTGTTGTGTAGTTACTACCCCTGCCGCAAGCCAACCCGTAAACTTCGCCTTCAGGGCGATAATAGTTGATTTTGTCCCGTCACCTAGTTAATCTCTAGTGAAATTAAATCAGGCAGTTATTATAATTATCTCAATTATAAAACATCATTTAAAACATTAAACATTGTATAAAAGTTCTGTTTTCAAATTACATCCGTAAACGGTTTCCGTAATAAGGAGCTATCAAACACTTTGGTAAAAACACGATATTCTTTTAAATATAATTTGCATTATTTTACATATTTTAAAAATCGTTAACCCTGTAAAGCCCATTAGAGACCCAGGCTAGCTCTGTGGCTTACCTTTGCTTTGAGGAGAGTTTTTTTTAATGCAAATTATTATTTGATATCTAAGAAGCCGACGCAGAGAGTCATTTGCGTATTAAAGGCGACCTAGACACTTAGCTTAAAGTTGCAGAGTGCACAAAAAAGTTGAATGCAGTAAAATTTCCGGAGGATTTATATCAAGGATTTTTAATTTCTGAAATGAATCCTGTCTATCCTTAATCTTTTAATCCTGCACCACCGAGGAATTTGTGTACGGGAGAATTACTACTGCAAACAAATGATGTTTAATGCAGGGTCTGGTTTAACCTAATTGGAAATGATTCACGGGTAAACTTCGACGTACATTTACTTCTAATAATGTCGACATTTTAAGGCAAATATCAATCCAATATCCTTCTAAAATTACTACTTTTGCCTTAGAAATTCGATATCTATCAACGTCCTGCTCGCAAACGTGTTCGCGTGGCTGTTGAGTGTGATTTAGTTTATTCTTGTAACGAATTTTTCAACTGCTGATAGTTATTATACAAGGCGAGACAAAAAAAATAGACATTTCGAATCAATCATCTTTAACTATAGTGAGCACTCATGCTTATCTGGTGTAATAGTTTACCTGCTAAAATTTGTCTTTCTAGAAGGTTGTAGCTATGCCTCACAGAATTTTGGATGGAGTTTCTTTAAAAAAATCACAAATTAATTTTAATTTCAAATATCTTCTGATTGTTGATGAGTTTACAAAAAACTTGTTACAAAAAAATTAAATTTTATTTCGTCTCTTGTTTAGTGTAGTTATGTATTATCATTAAATTAACAGTATTGGACGCCTTTTTAAAAACGGGGACAGCTGCTAAATGAACGGTGGACATTAAAATATGAATAAACATGTGAACGACGCAAAAATGGAAACACATATGAATTTTATTGTAGCTACACACAGGGAAAGAGAATTATGTCGATATGTGATGAAATGCTGTTACTAGCAATATTTTAAGATTTTGCGCACGTAATTTTGTAAAATTATGTCGTAACATGAAAGATTTATTTTGTAAGATAGTTAAGAATTATAATAATACTATTTCCTGTTGTAAATGGTACTATAAATTTTATTTATTTCAAATCCGGATAACATAGGAGAACGATATATGTGAATTTATATTGTGGTAATATCATCGGACTTTATAGGTCACACACTTATATTTCAAGTTTAATACAACTTTAAGTTTTAGACTGCAATAACATCACTAGGTAGGATAAGTAAAAGTCTCTGAAATTCGAACAAAGGAATAAGCTAGTAGAATTTACTTTTACCTACTAACGGAGGGGATCACCCGTCGTATTCATATTTCCTCATGGCTTTTAGAAAACCTGAAAAGAGCAACAATTAATTGTATTTTAAGTATTAAGCACAGAAAATATATATAAAATATAAAACAAAAGAAAAAGAATAAATAATTTTAATAATCAGTTTAATATCTAAGTACCCTAAAATAATCATTACCATGTATTTTAAGACCAGTGAATTAAAAATAAAGCATAGCAGTGTTACGACTCGCTGTAAAGTTAATTCTTCTAATTGTTGAGATTTATTAAGTACTTCTGGGGAAGTTCTTAATTATTAATATTATTATCTCTACGAAAAATTCATAAAGCGTTTTTACTTGAACTTAAATGCCCTGAAAAACAAAAGAGATACAATCTAAATTTTACATAATAAAATATTTCTCTATTATACCTAAAGCAGTCGTTCCATTTTTATTTAAACGAGTAATCTCATAAACTTTTATTTAATATACACCGTATATCTTTCTTTATAAGATTCTGCTAAAGTATTACTAGCAATAAAGAGATTTATTAGATATTTGCTTCTGTCTTCGCTTTTGTTTATGCCATAATTTATATCGTCGATTTACTATGTCAAAGAAAGAAGAAGATAAAATAATATAATTGCGTTGAAATTATTATTATATTATAGCTAAAAATAAGCACTATACTGCATTCTCATTTAATTATTGGATATCACTGATGTTAGTATATTTAGTAGAGTTTGGATTTACGTCCCAATAAATATAGTAAATATAGTCTAATATATTCCGTCGTCTAAATTATAGCACGTAGGTCTTTCTCTGTGGTTGTGTACACCTTGCTGATATTAATTTACATGTAGGAGATTGCATGACGGGCAGCTATTTTATTTTTCACTGCAGAAGTATTTCCGTTGACGCAAAGTTTAATATATGATACATTGCAGTTTTGATGCTGATGATACATTGCAAGAAGTAATATTTCAAAACTTTAATTAGATTGGAGATATTCCAATGTGAGTTCATTAGTTCTCCGTGGGAATAAAAAATAATCTTATCTTTAGATATTTGATTTAGTGTGCTATCGATGATCAACAGTTTGAAGCTGTTGCTGACGAAATTGGTATTGAAGGTGCTAATGTTTATTGATGTGAAGGATAACAGCTGTATCTCTTGGAACTGTTAGCCAATGGTCGATGTTGTAGTACTAAATGTTACAGTCAGGAGTTCATCTCGCTATAAGAAATGATTCAGTTATTATGATATCAAAAGACAAGGTTAGTTTGTTATTACCTTTTTGTTTTATAAGGTGTGGAATAATGTTCCAAAAAATTAACCATCTTCAGACCAAAAGTTTGGTGGTTGTATTATTTTGCTTTATATTCACTGACTGCAACGTATTGAGAATTTGGTAGCGAATCGCTTTTGGTTTTTATTCCCAGAATCTTGATTATGATGGTTTTCAATCCTATTGCAACTATTATCTAGAAGGTCTTATAACTCTTAATCCTCCAACTTGGTGCCACAAAGTGTACTTCAAGGTTTACTGACCCAATTTTTACATCAATTGAGTCAAGCTGAAATTTTGATTAGGAATGTCTCTTTGCAAATAAAATTGCTGTTAGAAAGAAATTTTTTAGGTCCAAATTTAAACATACCTTAATTTGGGAACTATTGGATTTTATTTTTAATCTTTAGAGAGAAATAAATATTTAATGTTTTTCTTTCTTTCTTGACCGTTGCTATCAGTTGATTATTAGATCAATTAATTAACTAGATATGTAGATTCTTGAGAGTTTTCGATCATATACCCTAAATGAGAATTATTTTACTGTCTTCCTTAGAGAAGTTAAGCCTAACATTGCTGACTAGATCACCACCCATACAGAACTGGATTTCTAGAAAACGCTCATATTTATGTACCTGGAGGATGATGAAAATAAAAGTTCTATGTACCAGTCCTCCTACAGAAAGAATCATTTCACCATCTTTCAACAGAACACAACTCTTGCCAGAGAATCTGGACCAAATCTCACACAATAAGGGGATCAGTTTTATAAAAGTACCAAATTGAAATTATTGGGTGAAATACAATTTGGTGTGAGTCCTAATAATCCGAAAACTTGCGTACATGCCATCACCAATTGTAAAGAAACTACTAGTTTTGAAGTAGATACAATACGAGTATTAAATTTGTGATGGGTGCCTTTTTGTTACGATGCTTTTAGTCACTATACTTACGTAATCTTTTATACGAAAATCTCGGGCGCCAGTACTTTAACTTTTGAGTGCAAAGGACAGCACTTTTTGGCTTTCCTATTTGGGAAAGCAATCCGGGGTAGCTAACAGCTGGAGATACAGAAAATGCCAGCGGGTCGTAAGTTGGGGGGTCGGTCTAAAGGACTTTGACCCCTACTCAAACGGGTTAATCAGAAAGTGATGACAGAAATAATGACTCAAGAATTTTACCTCTTTAAAATAACGTATTTATTCAGTGATAATAATGAACAAATCAATTTACTCTAACCCTCCATGATTGTACAGTCGCGTGTGTATAAAACTATTTCGAAACAATTAAAAACAAGTCAAGCTGGCAATCAAAAGTCTTTACGCGATTTTGCGGCGGAATTTTCGGAGACGTTGGGTTAATATTTTACTGTGTATGACAAGCAAAAGGACCTTTCCTCTGGGAAATATTATAAACGGCGGGCAATCCGTTAGCTATAGATATTTGAGGCTAGACAAGATATTGAAACACGCGGTAAACTACTGCCACAAACGTAGAGCTACTTGTTAAATAATTATGTTGAATAATGTGAGTTTTGCGAGTCAGTTCTATGCGGATCCCCTGTACGTATGGCCCAAGTGAACAGATACACACAGTTGATGCATATAATGACTATTTGTTTCACGTAGGTTTTCCGGTAACCTATTATGCAAGGGGACTTTTAAGATGGCCCAAGTGAACAGATCTCAGCAGTCTTTGCATATATTAACAAAATAAAAGACCAACGGAGGTATTACTAATGAGCTCTAGTTTACTTTGGTAGCAAGATACGGCGATACTCACGGACAATAAATTCTCTCAATATCTATACTTAACTGAAAGCAGTACCTGCAGAATGTAGCAGGTTACGTCGAATTCTTACCAATATTATATTCAAAGGAATTTACTATGAAAACTCGGAGCGGCGGTACGGAAAGATTTTACGGGTTCAGTTTGATCGTCAATTGCTGGCGGTCGAACGGATCTGATCCCGACTCGAGTGCCATTTGGCATTTTTATTACCTTTCTGTCGTGTTAAAAGAGAGGTGGTCACCGACTTTAAACGATAGACTTGGATGCACAACCCGGCATAACGTGCAGAGGTCCAGCGGATTATGCAATTTGGCGCATCGACTCTAAACGTATATAACCGGGAATGAATTACTTGTAATTTCTATACTATGTTGCAAAAAGAAACGGATTAAAACGGACAAGGTTTACCATTTTTAGTAACGAATGATTATGAATTAATTACTTGACTGCTTGTTTACCAGCGGACTTTTTAACAACTCATTTATAACTTAACTAGAACATGACTTACTTACTAAAACAGCGGCAGGATGTACCCAAGTGACGGTAATACTTAAAGCAAAATAAACATTCCTTGATTGGAAAAATCACTTCGTTACAAATTAGCTAATAAAAGTCTATTTTGCCCCAGACTAATGAAGATACTATACTTTGGTTACAACTTTAAAATACATAATATATTCTATGTATTTACATAAAATCCACAATATAGTCACCATTTTGTTATAATTTTAAACCAATAGTATTTAAACCAATATCTGCTTTTAACTTAACTGTATTTTCTTCTCTACTTTTAACATTCATTTAATTGTTTTGTGTTTTTGTTAAAGAAATTCTCTGAAGAATCTTGAATGTACAGAAACAGAGGCCAAATAATTTTCATTTATAAAACCTAGCCAAGAAAATACACACCAAGTTAATTATTATGTCAGCATCTTTTAATAACTCCTTTACTCGCGTAAATGTCTCTAATGAGTATTTATATATTTTTAAAACTTTATTTCAAGTTGATTATGGTGTAAACATGTCGAGCAAATATTGTTCTTGACATTTGCGAATGTCTTTCAATGGATTGGACGTCGATGTCGATTGCATTTAAGACTCCGGTGTCTATCTACATTTACAGACTAATTCCAGTATTGAAAAGCACCGGCAATTTCGCGTAACTACCTATGTAACAATTGCAAGAGTCAATAGGAGATATGTTAATGTTTGGAGCTAGAACTAGAAGTTTCATTATATTAAGTAGTTTTGTAGTTAAATTTGTGCTCCTTGAAACAGATAAATGCGGTACTGACACTGATATTATTTTACATTCTGAATTTTTTCATTTCGTGGTATATCTAAATCCTTCGTCGTCCTTTTACACAATTACACTGGTTGCGCAACATTTACTAAATGACATCCCCGAGCTGTTTTTAATATTAACGAACAAAATACCTCGTTGAAATGTATACTAAAGCCTTGTCATAAACATTAAAGTAATTAATTAATTTGTAATATTTTTCTACTGTCTGTCTTTGAAAATAATTAAAAAGTCTTTGATAAAATTGTATTTTATGTAGTCAGAAAGCTAATGAAAATTAATACCAAAGTAAAATAAAGAAAATTGCAATTGGAAACAAGTAAATACTCAATCGATAGAAACAAATTAGCGCTCCAATTTACCTGCCTCGTTTATAAAAGGAGCCCCGGAAATAATTATTCAGTCTTAAGATCGCAAGCTTAAATGTAAGAAGTGTGGTTGAGGCGGTTAGTAGGCATAAAGCGTCGCGGTAAGTTTTGCTAAGGACGCATCGGTTGATGAATGGGGCTGCGTTACCTAGTCATTTGTCTGGATTGTCGGTATCTGCTGCTCTGATTGTGCACTTACCATAGATAGGGCCTGAGGCGCGTACTCTCAGAGGATTTATTACGCGCTCGCCATCATCTGGTGATATTTCCAAGTCTTTTCGCGATAATTCGCATCACTCCCTTAATATCCGACAGATATTATGGACCGTTTGAATATCATTTGGAGGAATTAAGCTTTATTTACTGCTGTTAAGCTTGTTTATTATATGATATACAGCGCTGAACACTTTTGATGTATTTCAACTTCCTATGATTTTGAATTTTGATCCGATACGATCCGGCATGCTGCAGCCATAATTTAGAATTTTCTAGATATATTGGTATTTTTATGTTAATACGTTGTCGAGGGCATCAATGTATTTATGAAGCGAGGCATTAAATTCATGTCTGCTAAGCATAATTTAATAGCTCCATCCAGTCAAAAATATATTATCTACTTTTACGGTCTCGTAGGTGCGTTGAAGCAACAATAAATCAAAGGTTTTGCTTCGATCACGTAACCTAAAATACAAAAATTTCGCCATTTTTTCTATAACAAATGATATCTCTAACAATAACAAAGCTAAAAAAAATCTACAAATTGGTTCTTTAGAATCACTTATAAATCATAAAGAACTTGTTTAATAAAATCCCAAAATTTCTTTAGGGATTTGGGAATGAATTTTAACGTAAATGTAAGAGCCTGGATAATCACCCTGTAGATTACAAGAAACACTCACAATTTAAATATCTATTGACAGTGGACGCAGGTCAGTGAATTTTGCTAATGATCACAAAAGGCCGTATCAAAATTAATCATCTAATTCCAAAAATATTGAGGTCAAATATTGCCCATAATTTTCCAATATCCACTTCAATTGTGCAGCAATTTATTTTAAGAACCTGGACTTTTTTGGTGTTTATAAATATCGTTTAGGGATGCAGGAAATGTTTTTAAAATTTTTAACAAATTTTTATGTTGTAGCTGCTATAACAACCATTATAAACACTTTTTTGTTATTTGGCCCGTATATCACGTCAATTCATAACTGTAGGTATATTTTCTTTCTTATTTATATTTACAACTGTAACCTAGACCCCAGTCAATACAATACGTTATCGCTTAATTACTGATGTAGTTCAATTACCAAGACGTATTTTATTATTGATGTAATGCTCAATAGATGATATATAGTCCAGATCGTATTATGAAAGTTAAGTAAAGTTACCCCAAAGTTTTTAGGAGTTGGCCTTTACCTTTTGGCAATGAAAGGTGGGAAGGGAATCTGGCAGATTAACAAATGTGGGTGTGATTGAACATATATGTTATAAACCCTGGGATATATAAATTTCACTCGTATCCAATTGTGAAATGTCACAATGGATATTTTATAATATTGGATCACAGGGAATCCGCCTAGCACGGTTAAGTAGGTTGAAATAGCTACATTGGTTATGCGAAGTATCGATTTAATGAGTTGTTGAAATTATTAATCATATTATTTGGCAAATAATTCGTTGGTGCGGCATTGCACTATCCCAAACAGAAGTACCAAATGAAAAATATATTATGTGTTTGTACGATGTACGCATGGATGCAAGCGTATTAATTTATTTAATTATTTCGTTATTTGCAAAACAGACCAAAGCCAAACGTTCAAAAAGAGGCGAAATACAATTCGGCATGAATACAATGTGGAAAATTAACAAATGCAATATTGAAAACAAATAAAACACAAACTATACATTTCTGAGATAATAATTTAATAATAATAATCCATTTTGTACAAATGGTAACATTTAAATTACTTAAATTATCTAAAAGTCTAATTTTATAATTTTAAAACTAAGAACTTTTAACCACATATATTTTTTTTCAATCAAGAAAACGATTACTAATAATTATTGGAAAAGCGCCTTTTAATAATTTTATCGAAATATCATCTTCTACGTGCGCATTATTTTTTTAGGAATTAACAGTTTTTTTTCTATTCTAGCAAATCAATTTTTTCGAATTTAAAAAAATATTTTTCACTTTTAGCCAGTATTACCATTATTATATTTACTTATATTCTTTACTATTTATTTTAGAGTCCTTAGAAAATATTTGTTAAAACTGCCATGTTTCTAAATTATTAAATTTTACTGTATTTGTTGAATATGCCAATAAAATTACATATAAGGTTTTAAGTTACTGCACATTGAATAAATTGGGAGCCTAACGTTAACTTTACCATATTTGTTCTGGCAGGCACCAAGTAAACGTTCATTATTCCGGGAACTGAAACTAGGAATTCGATAATTAAATTGAACAAATAGCTGAGAATAGTTAGTTTTGATATGCAAAATTTAATATATTATATGCTTGGCAGAATTAGACCAAAAACATTCATAGGCAATTTGAAAAACGGAACTTGCCGACCACGCTATTAAATATTTAAATTTGTACAATCCACGTGATGATCCCAAATAGTACATTTCAATATACTCTTTATATTATGATTAGGATTTCAATCTTGACAAGAAAACAGGAAACAAAATGTATTGTACAGAGATAAATATAGAGTTACAAAATAAGGAAGTGATTATCTTGCTTTCTGTCTTCTGTACAAAACACTATGGAGTATCGTAAATATATTAGTAAACAGCGGTACTCCTACAGAATTTCTATTTAAACGGTGAACCTTGAAGTATAAAGTAAACCCAATTCTATGCTCTTAAATACAGAGATTAAATTTCAATTCTATACAATTTTCTTTAGCATGAGAAATAAATACCTTCAATATAAGGAAGAAGTTCAACACACCTCCTACACCGCAAAGATCGTACTTAAACAATGGCTAATCGATTTTCCCATACTTAAATTTCCTCCAGTCCATTGTCCTTATTTTTTCTCGAAAAGTAACTTCATCTTCGTTTGTGAAAAAAATTCACTTTTCCGCTTGTATCTAAAGGGGAATAATTAACTTCAATATTTTAGTGATTTAAACATAGATGGAACTATGTATGTATTGGTTGCCGTAGAACTGAAAAAGTAATTTTACAAATATATTACATTAATAATATTCGCTGTGTAAACGCTTCAACCCTTTCCTGATTTATTTCTGTCTTTTCAGACACAATTAATTTTTATTTATCACTAAACAAAAAGTAAAGGGCCTGTCATGCACAGCAAATGTTCATGACTTATCATTTATCACAATTTAGCTTTCAATTCTAAAATACTTTCGATTTTTAAATTCTGCTCGTTGCAATTAATCTTTTCCAGCTGATAGCAGTTATTTAAACTATTAAATTTCGAACAGATTTATTTGACTAATTTGTGGAAATTTTAGAAGTCATACATTAATGGTAATTATTTATTGGCTATTATTAATTGTGAAATGTGAAAAAATTATATTGCAGTGTAATTTATTCACAAACAAATTATCGTTTTCAAATGTTTTAAAGAAATAATCGTTATAAAATTTTGTTTTGGATAAAACAATTTTTATATCAAGATGAAAAAAGTATTTTACGGTCTTGTAAACCGAATTCTAATGCTCTGTATTCCTTAACTTTTTATCGTATTGTCTGTCGTACGACACGGGGTAAAAAAGTTGTAGAAGAAACGTAGAAAAAATGTATGCAGTTTTCTACGATTTTTGTGTCAATTTCAAGAAGGGTTCTATTGATGGCAAATGGATAGGTCTAAACTCATTTTACGTGTAATTTAATAAGTGTAGAGGTCCTGTTGTTGAAATGTTATAGGTGCGAAAAAATGCACCTTTAACTTTTGCCTCTATATCCGTTAATATATGAAAACTCAATATTTATTCATTTACTTCTAAAACTACCATTTTCTACAAAAAATGAGCTCTTACGAATTATTTTTATTCAAAGACTCATGTGGGGTTAACGATTTGTAGAAGAGTTTCTTTGTTCTCCTCCATAGACCTATCTTCAGAAAAAAATATTACGAATCAATTTCCTTGTTACTATCGTTTTCCTTCCTTGCGGCCTAAAGCGCCTTATTGTCAGTTTGATATAAAGCTACACCTGCAGGAAGAGCCGGCATCTGGTGAAGTGCTAGGCTTAGTTCTTCTGAATCCATCTATAATCACTATCAGAAAAGTTTCGTTGAGCAATGCTCATCATAATGTGGATGTTTATTAATGCAAATCTAGCTAATATCATCTTTAATCACAGGCCGACAAAACTTAACCGACCTTCTAAGCCAGAAACCAGCCTATAGTTTTCTGAAGGTTTTTGATGCACTTAATCCGAATCTGACTTTAGAATTGCTCCATCACAATATCAGCTTTTCGAGAAAACCTAACCTAAAAGTGAATAGAACCTAGTTTTTCGCTACATTTGAGGTTATGTTACATCACGAGGTAATTTGTCTTCACATAACTCGTTACGGCATCGGCATCTATAGGTACTTATACTCTTTCCCTTCGAAATTCATTTTCATCTTTTTTCTCTCCGACAAATCGTTAGTTGAAAGAGAAGAGAGAAGAATCAAATTACAAACACCTAAATTCCCATTTTATGATAAAAATAAACAGATAAATATAAGAATATATTCATCAGCGCTCTACTCTCATTGAATTTTTAAAACATTTGCAGGTTGAGTAATAAGACTATAGCATTCAATGGACATACATTTTTACTTTATAGGTATGTATTCATAAATGTACCTACTTGAATTAAGGAGATTAACTTTGTATTATTTATTTGGCTCGGCTTTGTAGAAAATTGTTCAAATTAATCTTTAAGGCCAGAAAATTTAATTTCGAATTACACAACCACACCAAAAAAAAATTCCATTACCAGAAACCGGACCCAATTCTTGTATCATGTATTTTGACGTCCTGAATACGAATCCGTCCACTAAAAATTTTAGTTTCGCATAATTTTTTTGCTACAAGGCCCAGAGAGTGTAGAAATCACCTTATCGTTAAAATTTTAACTTTCTATAAAAAATTTTTTGGTAAACTAAATTTTTTATGTGGAAACTATCAATACCCACGTTTTTGAGGTCATTGATCACGATTTTGATGTCGGAATTTCATTTTGACAGCTGCCAACTGTGAAACTGACACTGAGAATTTCAACATTTTGAAAATAAATTTTTTATATTGTGTAAACCACCAAATAATGTCATCTTCAATCACCTGACGATCAAGACAATGTGTAAAAATTTGTTAAATTGTCATTAGAAAAACGTAAGTATTGACGATTTACACATAAAAAACTTCTTTTGTAAATGTTGAAATTTTCATAATGTCAATTTGACAGTTGCAGCTGCTGTCAAAATGAAATTTTGACATCAAAATCGTGATCAGTAATCTTAAAAACGTAGGTATTGCTACATGCATAATTTACACATAAAAAACTTATTTTCAAAATGTTGAAATTTTTATATTGTCGGTTTGACAGGTGGCAGTTGTCAAAATGAAATTTCCACATCAAAATCGTGATCAATGACCTTGAAAACGTAGGTATTGGTGGTTTACAAGTAAACAAACTTCTTTTCAAAATGTTGAAATTTTCATACTATCAGTTTGACAGTTGGCATCTGTCAAAATGCAATTCTCAAAATCGCGTTCAGTGACCTCAAGAACGTAGGTATTGATGATTTACACAAAAAAGCTTCTTTTCAAAATTCTGAAATATTCAAATTGTCAATTTGACAGTTGACAGCTGTCAAAATTACATTCTTACATCAAAAACGTGGGTATTTATGATTTAAACATAAAAAAATAGTGTATAAAACCAAAAATTTCTTTTTAAAAAGTTGAAATTTATAATGATAAGAAAGGTGATTTCTACACTATCTCAGACTTGTGTAGCCAAAAAATGATGCGAAACTAACGATTTTAGTAGTCGGATTCGGTTTCAGGGCGTCAAAATACATCGGAAAAAATGGATTTGGTTTTTGGTAATGAACTTTCTTTTTGTATGGCTGTGTTATTTTCCTTTGTATTAAACACTTTCAGTACCGAATTTACTTCCCTTTGAGTTATAATTCTGATATTTTCAACATTGGGTCTTTAATTTTTTTCCAATTTTTTGGTACCACCCAGAATTTTGTACCATGGCCCATTCTTGGGCTATGGATTGTACACTATAGTGTACATTGTGACTCGGGGTATCATGATTGTGCAAAAATATTCAAGTGCAGGCATTGATTAGAATCGGTAGATAGTTAAATAAACAGAACAGATTTACTGTAAAATTAGTGACAGGTCTAATAATAATAATGAAAATATTATAAGGTGTATGGTATCGGAAGAAACAGTTTTGATTTTTGAGTATACATAGATGCACATTATTGCACTTCCTGCAAATAAAATGTATTCTTGATTTACGTTCTGGATATTTACATCGAGAATCGAGATGCAAAACTTTTGTCATCGATTTCTTGAAGGTGCCCAATATTATCCAGCCTCTCAGTGGACGAATATCCACTGTAGGTTTTTACTTGGGAGGACCTGTCTGGAGTTGGGTTCCTTACTGGTCTTCGAGGCAGGACAAAAGTTTTGCTCCTGTAAGGGGCTTTTTCATATTATCCCTCCTCGACATATCAAGCAGAAAAACTATGCAATAATGAAATTTGAAAAAAATTTAAAAAAGTAGGATTATGTTTACCCGTTATCAGCTATGCCTGTAAGTCACAGTGTACACTATCGTGTACGTCAATATGCACTATTTTGAACTAGCGAAAATTATATTTTGAAAAAATTAGAAAGACAGACCTCTAAAATACTGTTTTTAGAACTGCACTAATAGTATATATTGCTCATCCGTGTTACCGAAATTTATTTTACCGATTTGTCTTAAATATTCGCACATAGATGGGGCTAGTGTACTAAAAAGTGTAGCAGATAGAAACAGAACACTGTAGTTGGCAATACAACTCTGTAATTGGAAATAAATCGATAAGTCGTGTACACTATGGTGTACACCATGACTGAAAGGGTTTTAAGTTGATAAATAGATGAAAAAACCTTCGGAAAGATACATTCTGGTAAATGGTTTAATATTTTTTCGTACTGTGTAACTTTCTACTCACTATCTTTCAATGGCAATTTTTTACACACCCCACCTCTAATTTCGCTCGAAAAGCTAAGACTAAGACAAAATGAACTAAATCAAGACACTGAATATGAATTCAACAAAAAAAGTAGTAACAGTCTAATCAGTAATTTAGAAAATTCATTGGAGTTCCTGATCTCTTGGTGTCTGATCGACAGAAACTTTCATCATTTAAATGATTATAAATAATAAAATGGCTGGCTGTATGGTCTATGACCTAAAGCCAAAAAAAAAGAAAAAAAAAATAATAAAATAGTAGGTACCCAAAATATCAAACAAGTATTACTAAGAAATTGCAAAATTATATGTATACAGAACATTAATTTTTATAATTCACTTCTGATAATTTAGTCAATGCTCTACATTTTAGGCCCTGGCTGTTTATATTTTACACGAGCGAAATCACTTATTTGCGACCCACTTTATTTTCAAAGGTAAGTAATTATTAATTTTTAATCCCTTCTCCTTCAGTTCCGAGATTTATAAAATTTTAAGTAAGGCCTAAACGTCCTTCGAATTATGTACAATTACTAACCATTTTACATTCCCTTGCGAAAAAACATAAAAGAAAAATAATTCGAGTTGTGAGTGTAATTTTCTTCTTTGTAATTTAACTTTTCTAAATTAATCGCAATATTTGTAAGGGGAAACTTTATTTCATTTTCTTGGTTGTCAGCTCCAGTTTGGAGCTGAAAGGAGACGTACTGGTGTTGAATGAATAACCATTTTTACACCTTATATAACTGACATATACATAAAATTTTTCAAGTTTGCAGTACAAAGTTTATTAAATAAAATATTATTATTATTTCCTGAGTATTGTATGTATTCGTTGCCATATCAAACTCTTGTGATATGAGTATATTCAGAATATATAAAGTAAATGAGCATAAATTTGGGTTATCGAAAGTGCTACGTCACATATTGCACTTGTGAAAAATTTGGGCAAGGATATTCTCGTGTATTTTGAGCCGTAGTATACGAATTCAGAATAAGAATTATTCTAGCAAATCACAATTTGTTGTTTGCTAACCTCAAAAAATGGCTCAAACCATCAGAAACCTCAATTTAAGAATGATAAAGTAACGAATATTTAAAAAATATCTGAAATAAAGTGACCCTATGTAACTTGAGTCATAAAATTCGAATTTGACATCACAAAAAAAAATTAAATCATCAAGAATCTCAATTACGTGAAAAAACAAACTTCTGTTTGAAGAGAAAAAAGGAAACAAAGCTTTTTAATTATAATCCTTTTTATTTCGTCAAGACATAAACTTGTTTGCAAATAGATGACCCGAAAAAAGTCAAAGAACGTATAATGTACAACAAACGCTTGTCACATTTCAGAATGTCTAAAATTGCTATATTTTCTTTATTGTCTCAGTGATTAACTCTTTTAATGTGGAAAATCTATTATTCACCTCAATATCCTTCCTGCCATACCCAACCTCATCCAATTAAAACATAATTCGTACCCTTGTATTGTCAATTTAGCGTCACCCCAAAACAGCATTATTAGAGAAAAACTAAATTATTTTTTGCCATGTAGAATGTAGATACACCAGGACTGATAAACCAATTTTAAGAAGAATATCCTTCCCAAAAACTTTTTTAAAAGTAATTTAATATAACCGTTTCTGTTAATAAATTCGAGCAAAGCAGATTTACTGTAGGAGATTTATTTACGTTTAATAACATTAGTCAAGAATTTTCTACGCCTGAATTTCATACAAGCACATTTTTAAATCCCCGTATACTACTTGGAGTGGATCATTGTCTTAATACAAGTTGTTGGGCCGTTGCCTTTGCAGATAATCCTTGGTTACGCGTAAGCGCTTGCTTTACCCGTGGAAAGTTTTCAGGTGTCCTAACGACCTTATGTCTGCCAACAATGCCTCCATTGTTGTCTGTGGTAGAAGCTGTATTTTCAAACTTCCGCACCAACTTGGTGATAGTCAGTGGCTGAACATTTCCCAGTCTGAAGCTCTGGAAAAGTCAACAAAACTAAAAGTTTTTATTTACTTGTCTCGTTTTAAATTTCTTTAGCTGTTTGATAAAAAAAACATAAAATGCAGGTGGACGATTATCGTTTTTCTTTTTTATTTTGCTGTTTATACATTTTTCAGTATAGTGATTTGGCAATGCATAATGAGTTAGAGTAAGTGGAGCAAGTAAATCAACATTTTTTATATGAGTCGAAAAATTTTCAACAAATATCAGTTTTGAATATTTTTTCGAATTTGACAAGCATTTTGTAGAATATTTTCCTGTAGAATATTTTCCGCGTTGATTATTTTGATTTCTACGCTTCGACCATCTTTACAAAATTTTTGAATTTAATTTCTTTATTGCAAGAAAATAATGAAAATGACGAAAATTAGAAATTAAGGGATAAAATTAAAAAAACTGCTGAAGAAATTCAATGGGAGAAAGAAGTTGCAGATGATGATGAATATTGTAATGATCAACAATGTTTCAAATTTTGTTATTTTAACTACTTAGTCTTTCCTTTCCTTGAGAGGGAGAAAAAATTAATAATGTGTATTATTTTTTTAATGATTGGTTCAAAAATATATTTATTTACAAATGCCATGTCGTCAATATTACTCGACTAACACGGTAATTTTTAGGGTGCACTCAGTGCTACCTATGCAAACTTTTCATATTTAATTACATGCACAAATAGCTGAAAATACAAAAATAATTTGTCTCCTAATGAGACTTTAACTAATTTTATTTTTTGAAAAATGTGCTGCTGTGTAATTATTTTACTTACAAACTAAAATAGTTTAAATATAAAGCAGTAAATTTAATTTTAAATTAGTTTTTTTCGTTGTTGAAAATTTACGTCTGTTCATAAGGAGTTTCGCTAGGGCAAGGACGATATGGATTCAATACTAGACGCTTGCATGATAACCCACATGGTTTCAATGGTAATGCTTCAAAGATAGATCGATAAAGGGTTTATTATAATTAACACAGAAAGGGCGCAAAACTAAGTCCTTCAAGTTAAAGAGGACCTCATTGTAATGCGTGGAATTATAACTTCATGGATAGTTAAGCTTTATTTGTCGGAAAATTTACTGACATCAGAAATGAGCAATATTATTGTTTGAGGATAAGCCCAATAAATTTTAGTAATTAGTGCGCAATTAATGTTAATGAACATTAATATTAGTTCCCACAAAATACACACAGATACGTTTAATCGGTACAGTTGCGCTTGTAAAGTAGTTAGTTGTATTTTGACATAGCAGTAGTTACATTATTTTAAGTTAATTTTTATTAATCAATTTTTCGGTAAATTCTAAATTTAAAATGTATTTTATGCTTATTAATTTTGGTAGCAAAAATATAGATTATTTTTTAACTGAAAAATATTTAATATTTAAAAAGAATAATACGTAAAAAATATTACAAAATTCTTGTATATTATTTATTTTTGTACTATTTAAATATTAAGTATTTACTATTTTATTGAATTTTTCTATTTCAATTTATTAACCCAGGCAGGGTTCTCATCCGATTTCCATCCAGTTTAATGTATTTATTTTTTAAATTACCCAATTTTTAAATACCTAAAGCATTTAAATATTTTTATTAAAATCAAAAAATTCAAAAAAATAATATACGACAAATGTGAACATATTTAGTATAATTAAATAGTAAATACCTATGTTATATTAAATTTATCGCAATTTTTAACATAATAGTTCTATAACATTTTCATTTCCTTGGATTGGTTGGAATTCCTTATAAAACAATACAAAAAATCATTGTTAAATATTTTTTCATAGCGTTTCCATTGACCGCACAATTTAATCATAGGCCTCTTTTCGTATATAACATCTCCTCTAAGGACTTTAATAATACCTAAGTGGGTTTGCTGCAGGACGGTTTGGTCACTAAAGTCACTATAATGTAACGTGTAACATTTTGACATAGCAAGACATTGGTGCAGATGTTCCACTATTATTTCTTGTTACCGGCTAAATCCCAGGGCGATTCACCGCGCCGGACTTTATGGAGAAATTACGTATTAAGCCTTCCTACCTTTGATGCCAATCATGGATTATGTCCGCGTAACTAAATTCCGATAATATTAGAATTTGCGTAAATTGGCAACAATATTAGGGTTTTTGGGGGATTACGTACATTTCAACTACGAATACTTCGCAGCAAAATATATTACAAACCCTGGAATAGGCTTGATTAAAATGTTTGATTTGCAAAGCAGGCTATAATTTTTTCTCAACTTATTTCAGTTTTAAGACTCACGCCATTTGAAATATTTGTATCAACGTCCGGCGTTACACAGGGATCAGTGCTTGGTCTACTTTTGTTTATTTCGTTAAGTACCGATATAATAATAATTTATATTGTCATCCCCCAGCATCAAAGCCAATCAATTTTAACAATTCTTAATACAAGCGACGAACAAATTTTAATTCAGTAAAGTATAAAATATATACTTATTCCATCCATCTTTTGTTTACTGCTCAGCTACGAGCTTATTCTGAGATACCTATCTTCTAAATTGATAACTGTTTATTTGTTTACTTTAAAATACGACCTGAAACTGGGAGAGAATGCTGGAGCCATCAAACAAAATCCCCTGAATATAAGAGTCTTGTTGGGTAAAGTTTTTCAGTTTTAAATGAAAATACTTTATATCCTATATATTCAAGAAATATATTTTGATACTATACTCTGCAGCTCATAAGATGTTTTTATGTTAGCAAAATGAATAATGTAGCCTCGCCGCCACCTGCTACACAAAGAAACACATTTTTTTCTATTACCTGTGCTGAAAACTTCAAGCTTATTATACTACTACAAATCAAATATATACAACGTAAAGCACATAATATGGTTCTCATATGATTTTTGTAAGGATTTTTCTGCGAATATATGTGTATTTTATTTACATTTTACTGCATATTTAAAGTAAACGAAAGTAGGTATACAATTGAAACTATGTTCAACTTTGGTGTTAGTTAAATATTACTACAAAAGTCGGGTGTAATTTTCTTGTTTGAAAATTCAATACCTATATTATTTTTATATCAATATACTGAGGTAAAAGTCTAAATATTAAGATAAATGTCAATAATATCAATATTTGAATTAACATCAAAATATGAAGATTATTTAGTTAAATAATACTTACCTAAACAATTAATTAGGTAAGTATCGCAAAGTGAAATTAAAAACATGAATGTTTGTATGCAAAGATGGTTCTTATTCAAAACTCCTTGTTCAAACTAGTTAAACTTTATTACAAACAAAGATGGTTATACTTATCCCACAAAGTTTAATTAGGTAAGTTTCTCAAAGTAAAAGTGAAAACATTCTATATACATGCAAAACAATGCTTATTGGTATATAATTTGATTATTAAACATATAAATGTAATTTATTAATTAATTCATATTTACCTACTTACTCGATTAGGTAAGTATCGCAAGGTAAAAATAACAATATTAATACCTGCTCGCAAAGTTGGTTCTTGTTAAAAAACTCCTAGTTCAACCTAATTAAACAGAGACAGTATTGTTCAAACTAGAAGAGTTATACTTATTCTACGTAGTTTAATTAGGTAAGTTTCACGAAGTAAAAATGAAGTCATATTATCTACATTTAAAAAGAATCCTTATTGGTATATAAATTGTATGTTAAACTACACGCAAACGTTAATTAAATAATTAATATTTACCTAATTAATCAATTAAGTAAGTATCACAAAGAACATTATATCATAATAAGCAAATGTGGTTCTTGTTTCAAACATACTAATTCAGTATATTTAAACGTCAATACGATGACTTTTTAAAAAAGGAAATATGCTTTATCCTGTTCCTTTATCTGTTACTTATCGATAACGTTTTATTTTAATTATGTTTTATTTTCTAATTATACTTACATAATATATAATAATATTATTATAAATAATTTAGGAAAATATCAGTTAATCCTTCAAGGCAGGTATTGTAATGTATTTTAAACTACTAAAAGAAATTAAATCTCGAGTATTAAATAAATAAAATTAAAAATAAATTCAGGTAAAACAAGGATAGAATAAAATATTCCTCACAATGAAACAAATAACGAGAAACTTACATATGGTATACTGAATAGTTAAATACAAGTTAAAAAAGGATATCATATTGGAGAATAATCTTCCTAGATCAGTTGTAGAACACCTGTTGCTGCAATAGAGGCCAACGGGCCACACATAAATAAAGGGTCAGCTACGCTAAAATAAAACAAACGTAAACAAATTAAAAGCCTATTTGAGCTTTTTTTAAGTAAATGTTTTGTAGAACGTTTCTTTTAAATAATCAATAACAGAACAGCTGTTATTTACATGCTTTTAACAAAGTTCAAGCGACTTTCAACACAACAGTTAAACTAAGATGCACTTTATTTCTATGAAATTCTATAAAAATGTAAATAAATAGTGTAAGACTTACTTGTAAAACCACCAGTCTAGTCTAATGACGAGACACAATGCAAATTAGATCTTAAGGAGTGATTGTGAAGTGAAATTTAAAAAGTGTAGTGATGCTTCGTCGAAGTCAAACGGCAGATCAATATTTCATCTAACGGAATATCAACAAATGGGTATCCACAGATTCGTCATGAAATAAGGATGCTGAAAATAACATAATTTCATAGGAAAAATATAGAATTAAGTAAAAATAGGCATAAATACAAACCATAAAAATGACAGATAGCAATCTAGAAATCCTTGATTTACAAATTTTCTGCATGTTCCTTAGGAACGAAAACAAAAGTTGAGTTGTTATTGGGTAGTGAATGCAGCAAACCCGGGCTCGTCCAGATCGCTCCTGAAAATATTGGTAAAATTACTGGAAAATAAGTATTGAAAATTTATATATCCACGATAGTCCAAGGGTGAGTCAAGGACAAATATGAAAAAGGAACGGAAAAGCAACTCCAACTTACCAGAAATAAAGGTAATAAATATCCTAATTAGTAATAAATATCCTAATTAGTAAGCACCTATGTGATTGGTCGAATTCCAAAATTGCATCCAAGGCCTATTTAGTTTAATCACATCCAGTAAACGGTGCAAGAAATTCTAGGATAATCTGCCATCATAACTACACCACAAGTGTCAAAGACATGACTGCCAATTTAAATGCAGTTAAAACGACTCCAGTTGTCATTGGTTAGAGAAAAGAATGGACTATCCACAAAAAGTTTCAAAATGGCCGATTCTTTAAAATAAAGATGGCGGCCTCGTTTGAAAATAGCCCTTTGTTTGAGCCAATTCTTTTTGAAGAAAAAACGTCGAAATGACATCCAATAGAAAAAAGCAATAAAATGAATCTTTCTCTACATTTTAAGACAACGATGAGAAAAATCGGTACATCGGGAGAGGAGCTATACTTAATCATACAAAGCTTACAAATCATACACTGAAGCACCCCTGCATCCTTTCAAAGTGTTATTTCACTTTCTTGGATGAAAACGTCAACGCAAAATTTTAATTCAACGCCTGTTGAATCAGCTCGGTCACAATGATGAGCTGATTTGAAGGTATTCCCAGCAAAAGTCAATTACAGCACGAACTATATATACCATAAACTATACAATCAAAATGACTTGCGAGGGGGAAGTTTTGAATAAATCGAGATAATCACTGCAGTAGAATTTCACAATGTGTTTAGGAATTTAAGAAATTGAGTGCGTTGTGTCTATAGATTCACTCTGAAGTGAAATAAGAAGAAAACAATTTCTTCCAATTTAAATAATTCACCCTGAAACCGTGTCATAATCTCCACAAATTTCAATATAGTACAGCAAAAGAATTGTACACACTGGAGCAAATGACAGTGCCCTTTTACGTTACGTTACTTTTCAGATTTAGTAATAAAAATATAATCTGCAGTTTAGCGCTAAAGACTTTAGTAATTTCATTTCAAAATATATGTTGAGAGTAAAGGCATTCAAATGCAAAATTCCTCAACTATTAAATTCCTGTTGGTTACTGTTCAATGGTATGTAAGCGAATTAGGAAAAATAGTGGAAAAACGATGTTACAAAGAGGATTTTGTTTATCAGGGAGGGGCTCCTAACTAAGATACTAAAAAAGCAGAGCAGAAAATAGATTTTACTCAAAATATTGGACACAATTCTCATCGATATCGCTTACATCGTTTTCGTCCAGATCGTCGTCCATGATGTTTATTTCCACAGTATTAAAGCATGATTGTCCAAGACGAGCGAAGACCAAACTCGAACGTTAAACTTGAAATGAGAAATAAATATTGGCCTTCATGGATTCATTTAAATTCAAACATGCTTTTCTTGAGGATTTTCTGTGACAATTTTCTTTTGCCGTATTTATTCTTTCGTATTCAAGAGGCTCTATCTTCCCAACGAAACAAGATATCAAACTTGCGCCACTCGATTCGTCATATTCTTCTTCTCTATTACTTTGAATTTTTTTAACAATTTTCGAAGGCAGTCTCTTCGATTTTAATAAAATACAATTTATTACCACCAATAAAGTTAGCAAAGAGAGTGAGAAATGTGGGGATAGTATTTTTAATATATTGGATATGAGCCCTTCCCTATCCCTAAAAATGTACAATCCTTATTGTTGTTACCTCCTTATTCCGCCATGTCCCTTTTTGCCTAATTCGCCTAGATGCAGTTTTAAAATAAAAAATTACATTCTCGATACTCCTATTTTGAGAGATGCAAGTTATAGCAGTTTTAAAAGATCAGTGGTAGGTTGTTCCTGGTTAGCAAATAAAATTATTTATTCAGTGACTTTCCAGTCAAACGAAATTTTCACGTTGACGTTAATCACTTAAGTCGCTGACCTATGAACGGCTATGCGATAGGGAAGCACGAACCAATCTCTCGTCCACTAAACATTTTACTTTAATATTGCCAAGTCATATGCAGATGTGCCTCAAAAGCGAACCAGACATATTTACCCGGAATTAAATTCATCGTTCAAATAAATAAACTCCAGCGAATGCCGCATTTTACCAGATATACGAAATTGATTAATTATGAAGAGCTTCTATGCGTATTACACAACAATGGCCGTTTAGTATTTTTGTTTGTTTGTTCCAGGTTTATTTTTTACTTCTTCAGAAAATCGTTCTTGAGCCTTTGCTATGTGCTAAATTTATTAATGATTTGGATATATTCTGTTTATTAACGCCAAAGATTTAAACATTTTCGTCTCGGACCTACTCAACCAATGATCTGGGAATCCTGTTCGATAGGAAATTGACTTTCATCGTGCATATCGAGATGGTTTCCTACTCCAAAAATCTAAGACTTAGTCCGAAGACTGGGTCAAGACTTCCAAGATAGTAATTTATTTTTTACTGAAGGTCGTTCTAAAATCTAATGAAGGGAAATTCTATCTTATTTTTTTAAGCAAATCTAACGTCAGGTTTAAATTCAACGCATTAAAATACGTAAGGGGGTGGTGGTCTACCGGATATGATACTGTTTTTGTGTATTGTATTAACCATTGTATCGTGTTCCAATTAATTTTTTTTCTTTATGACTATATTGCCATACAATTGGTTTGTACTTTTGAATAATTAAAGCATTATTATTTGCTTTGAATAAAGATAAATTAGGCCTGTCGATGGCCACCAATAATTTTAACTTTCCAACAATAAATTGTTCTATCCCCGCCTTTTACTGGAGTATCCCTGTTAATTAAGTTCCCTCGCTTACTCTGTTACATTATTGTTTATCAAATTTTGAAGTTCGCCCCGCCTCTCCATATCTTAGCTTGCTAAATTTTCTATCGAAGCGATTCCCACAAATTCAGCGTTTCCTAATCTAATCTCTCGACTGTTCAATTCTGGTGACGAATTATTTTGTTTTCTTAGTCCGAAGTCCGGAAATTACATAGTCATAACAAACTGTACCGATTCTAAAATCCCAAGCTCGTTACCGTCACAGCATATTAGCAGCGAAATAATATTCTTTTAAATATATCGGGTGGCCCTCATGTACTAAAAATCATATCCTAAAACTAATATTAACGGTCGCAATTCTTATTGTTTATTCAAATTAGAATGGCGGCCGTTTGGTTACAGGTGTATTAATTATTATTTTTCTCTTCTCTTGTCTATATTAATCTACTTGGTTTTTGTTAGTCCCTATTGTTGTGTCTAAGTAATAATAATTTTACGAATTTCATAATATTACATTATGTATTCCATAAATTCCGTATCTTTATATCGTGTAGTTCGGTGTAAACCGATATAAAACTGTTATTAAATAAATTAATAAATATAAATTATTTTATCTTAGAATAGAAAATGAATAAAATACTGTAAGCGACGTAGAATTTCTACTAACGCTGTTCTTGTTCCAATACACCGTTACATCTTAAAATAAACATAGCAAAACAAATATTTTTTGCTTGGCGTCCTTATGGAGCATCGGAACTATTTGACGAATAAAATAGCAGAAGATCAAAAGATATTGCACAGAACCCATCCAGGTTTCTAAAATTACAGCATATTGAAAACAGTTCGAACGTACTCGGAAGTATTTCCTCCTCTTTCATATTATTTTGAACTTATTGGAGCCAATATCCTGTAAAAAGACTCTGCCCATCCTATGTTAGACCTAAGCCAAATCACATTTCTAAAGCCTAAATTACTACAAGCTTCAAACTAAATAACGGTAAAGTCCCCAGATCTATTTCGAGTCCGATAGATCAGCAACTCTCCGCAAAGTATCCAATCACGCTAACGGTGGGATTACGTGTCCGTCCGCATAGTACATGGCACTCTTGACTTGGACCGTCGAACTGGAGACCCGTTTAATGCAGCATATTTCATGTCCAGCGAGACACAGTTTTACTTTCTATTACCCAAGTTCAATCTAATACTAATTTATTACATAGTAACCGGGTAAAGCTCCACTTGTGAAACTTGCTGCATCACTGGAACAGTTTTATTTTCCACTTAGCTCAAATGTAATAAAAAGGCAGTGGAATAAAGTTTTTCCTTATGTTTTTAGGTAGCCGAATTTGTGTTGTGGATGTAGGAGAAAAGATTGGGGATTAACCATTATCCCTTTAATTATAAAGCTCTTGCTACATATTTTTTGGATTAAATATGTATTGTTTTTATACGCGTGTACAGTTTTTCAAGATTAATTCAGCACGGTTTTTGCACACTAGAATTATGGGTAATTAAGTAATCAGTTTTATACAGTAACATCTAAAAAGTACTTGAGTTAGTTACTCACAAATGCAAGAATGTTTTATGAGAAATAATATAATAATATAAAATATCAACCAAATGATGGACAATTGACTTGGTTTAACTAGTTTTTTTGTTGATTAAAAACAAGAAGATTTTTTTTAAAAGTCATAATATACTAGACAATCTGAAGGGTTCTTCTGATATTGATATAATAATATGAAGGGGAAACCTTAGCACCAATAATACAAGCTGAGCTTAGAATGACTCAGAGAAAAATTTAAAGGTACATTTAGAGACAGAGTTATAAACAAATAGGTAGGAAGACAAACCGCAGTTGAAGATATCGACAAAAGAATTACTAGGCTGAAGTGGAATGGAACAGGTCATCTAGCCAGAGTGAGCGATGACTCTGGATGCCATCTAGGTGATGATGAATGTAACCGTGGAAAACTTTCACGAGATATACAGGTGTGTTACAACAAACTGGATGCAGGCAGCTCATAATAAGGAAATTGGAGAAGTTTAGGGGATGTCCAACCGAGATGATAAAAAATCAGATATAAGCAGCACTCTTTATAAAATAAAAATAAAAAAAAGGAAAAGTAGTCGAAGGATTCTTAAGTTGAGACGAACAGAGAGACATATTATCCAAACTAGTTCCACGAGTATAACTTTCATGGAGTGCAACGACACTTGCGAATTTAATTGACCCAATTCCAAGTGCAGCCAAACAATTAGCTCCAGCTAGCTACCGCTTGGAGGGTGAATTCGGTGATGTCTTGTTTTAGAGTACTGAGATAATATTGACAGCAATATATGGGCGCCAGAGTATTTATAACTAAATACACAAAAGTTTATCGAAAACACAATTAGGTATTTACTACATAAACTAGAAAGAAAAGAAAGCTGTGAATTTAACAAGTTTAATCTTACAAATTCTTTACAATGAACAACTAAATATCATTAAAAATATTGAAAATATGAACAAAAAAAAAATATGAATAAAAATTACAATTTAACCAATTTCTCTGTCTGTCCGTTTTATTGTTGTAAAGGCTTACTCGACGGGAATGAACTGAGACGGAAGGGGTTCTCCTAGTAGCGATGAATCCTGCGACTACTCGAGGTTGATGAAAAGGTTGCGAGATCCTGTCTCCACACTCTTGCTCAGTACAGAGTGTCCAGGTTTCAACCAAATTTATTACTTTTCGGGAACACCCAATATCTCCTTACTTCTGATGTTGTTAACTCAGTGTCGATTTCCAGTGAGCTAAATTTCCAGAAAGACAGATATCAAAAAAAAAATACTAAAATTCGAACACAAGAATTTAGTAAGGTTGCAAAACTTCACTATCAGTTCGTTAACAAATAACCTAACTTGATTGAATTTGTCCTATAGGTTGAAAACCATGAGGAGACTGTAATTTTTAAAGGACTATAATTTAATGTCAGATTTGTACGGGACAATTTAAATTTAGAAACGTTAATGAAGTAATAACTCTAAAGATTCAGATATTTAATATTAATAACAAAATAATTGGTAACAATAATCACAATATTGAAATAAATTCGAAATTTTAGCACACCTAAAGAATTCAAGTCAATATTTTACTAATGGTTTAACGGTAAAAATATCAAAAATTAATATATGAAATACCGATAATGTCTTTCGCTTTCCGACGGACAAAAATGAATGAACTTATGCCTAATTCAAAATGGCAGGAAATACGTAAAACCAAGGCAAATCTACACTCTTGTAACTTACACGAAAATTAAGTAATGAACTAATAATAATAATAATTTGTCAACAATAAAATTGATATAGAACTGTGATAGCGTGAATATGATGAAAAAAAGAAACCAGTAAACCGGACTTCTGTCACATCCGAAGCAACTGATCAAATGTACTACAAATTGTTTAATTCATAGAGAAGAAAAAATACTATAGATCACTTACTCCGTATGCTTTGGAAGCTAATGGACAGAAATCTGTAGCTCTGGACAGTAAATAAATTGGGCAAAAAACTAAGTCTCAAGTGGACTTCCTTCACTATCCAAAACCAGTGTAGTTTTCCTTTTTCCAACTTATATGAGCCACAGTCGAACCTACTAACAATAAAAATCCACACTGAAATTGTTCTATGTACGAAATAACGATAATCTGTAAGTTTCACTTACAGCGATAATTTATACAATTTAAATATTGTATAACGTATCAATTAACAATAATTGAACCACGAAAACGTCTCCTTTAGACAAGATACGGTAAAACGGAAATGGGAATACCCATCCACGTGTTTAAAAAAACAGTGCTACTAGGTAATTATCTGAAAATAATCCAAAACATGGAACTAATACGAAATACGGTAATTATTTTGACAAATTATTATTTTTGCTATAGCACAATAAAGCTGAAGCAATAATTAATAAGCAAATTTTATGAATAGCGATATTTAAGCGACTACAAGAAATGTATGACGTACCTAGGTAAAATTCGAAAGGCAAAAGACACTCTCTCTAGCCCGGGACGAACCTCGTTCACAACGTTCATCCGCTGTGGCGTTTTTGTTGTATTTTTTTCTACCACATACAGATCAAATGCGAATACAGGGTTATTCAGTTGTGAGGAGTCATATTTTAATACGCAAAATATAAAATATAACCTGCTGTAACGAATTGCAACTTAAATCGTTACAGGAGCTAGTCATTTATGGAGAAGCTTCCGGGTTTTCTTTTGCGATAGTATTTATCGTGGCTTTCTTCTATAGAAATACCAATTAAGCTCACTTTGCTGCAAAAGAACACCACACCAAGATGGTTGAAATGTCGAGTTTTCAAATTAACCAAAATGGAAGAGAACCCTGAGTTTCAAAATAATAAAATAAATTCTTACTTAAATTAAATACGTATTAAAATTATATAGGTATTACAAGGGGGAGGTTGTATTTAAAATTTCAAAGTTGGGGTTGAAGGTATGAATCTGTCATGATTCTGTTTACATAAAAAAAGTCCCCCTTAGAACCAAAAACGACGTGTCGAGGTGATTTTTGAAATTTTTCGTAGGGTAAAAATACTGGGGGTGGGAAATGTTCAAATGAACACAGTGTATATAATTGGTTAACAGGTTATTGAAAAACCAGGCTAGAGGCCTTGCAAGGGATTTCATTAAATCCATTTTTACAGGCATAGTTATAATTATTGATGTATCTCAATACTTACTACTTATTAAAGAATATTATTATTATTTATTACTTATTTGTAAAGGCTCTGTATAATATATAGAAAGAAAATATGAATAATTAATACAAGAAGTTTCCTTATACTCATTGAATATTTCATAAATAATTAGTATTTAGTATTCCTATAAGAGTAATATCTCATCGCTAAGGGTGACAGGAAAGTTTCCACTGATCATTACTGTAGCAAAAATATTTTAGGATTCAAATACAAACGTGGACAAAAAAGTGGCGTAAATTAAATTATCCGTATCAGCGAAATCTTTTTATTAACACGTTCTTGCTTTTAATTGCATGTTACAACAAACTGGCTAAATCGGTGTATCCTGTGTACCGGCAAAATTAGTAAAATTTTAATTTTGTGTGTGTGCAGAGATAAGGGGACAATATCCGACCACCAAACTACTGTGTTCCAGCGTTATGATGGTTGCATGCAAGTTATTTCTGGAGGGATATCAAGTCACGTACGACAGTTATATTCGAACTGCCACAGAGCAGTTTAAGCAACTTGGAAATATTGAGGAAATTTATTTTGCTTTATGAAGAATGAATATTTTTTACCCCGCATGAATATTTATAACTTGTGAGCCAACCCCTCGCACCAACGCTGCTTTGGAAACTTAATAATAATGGTAATAATAATATTATCTAATTATTTATGAATCAAAGTAAAAAAATATATATATTTTTCCTGTAGTTTATATAAAAATCTACTGAGATTAAAATATGCCATATTGAGTTTTTATTTTTACATATCTACATTTAAATAAAATATACTTGTCGTCGCAGTACATGTTTAATGTGTTGAACACTTTTTAAGTAATTCAACCAATTTCTCGTACATGTTTGTTTTGGATTTAGAAATAATAACGTGCAGCTGAGTGAATTCAAGGAGGTAATATGATAGGAATGCATACAGCATTAATTATTTTACTACAAATCAGCAGTCGAATCGATCGGGCATCTTAGTTGGAGTGCTTAGGAAGAATAACAGATGACATTAGAACAACTGAACGAGAGGATTGTCCTGCTAGGGCTTTCGCGATTACTACATAGAGATAAGTTGTAAACTGGCTGCTACGAGAAGCAAAACAACGCGATCAAATTTTACGCGAATTTCGTCTCTGAGGCTCAGATATTTAATGGGTCTCCTGACATCATGGCAATCGATTATCAACTGCAAAGAAGTCAAGAGTAAGGAAATTGACTTGAAAATATAATCATATTTGTTTTTGTTTTGAACATAATATGATGTACAACTAGAGTTCGTCCACCTCCTAGAGAAAGGTGTTTTTTTATAATAATACATGGAAAGTGTACTACGGTGATAATTATCGTTTTTAGTTGTAATCTAAATTACTGATAATTGCAAAATTGGATTCTGTGCCTAAGTTCAAAGAGTCCCCATTTACGAGTACCAGACTTCCATGCGAAAAAATTACATCGATAAAACTGATTTCTTTCTAACTTAATGTCTCGTTGAATTTTTACGATGCCGTTAAATACTTACACCGTATGATTGTCAACGACCCGTATAAACATTGTAATTGCATAATTGCAATACGATTTTATAGGCAAACTATCTCATGTAAGATTTACGTTTAACATAAATTTTTATGTTTCCAGCAGCTCTGATATAAATTTTAGATGGTTATTATTCTTATTTTACAATTCTCTTTCTTTGCTTGATATGCATTATTTATAAATGACTTTGTTTAGAATTTATACAAGCATAATAATAACAAACATATCCAAATTGATATACTTATATTGATGTTTCATCTCTAAACATGTTATTATTAAATTCATTGGACTATCGTTAATACATTATGAATATTGGATTAAAAATTATAAAATTCAAAACGTCTAAAAACAAATTATTAAAAATTTTTTTTTAACTCACCACAAAATTCATGCATTATGGCACCAATTAAAAAACGAAGTCCACAAGAAGATGTACATATATATTCTTTCGCTATCAGTAGCTCATCAGGTGGACGATTAATCTCGCAAAACAAAGTTATTTACTTGAATTTACATTTTACAATTAATAAACTGTCATATAACCATAAGAAACAAATTTCTATAATTAATGCTGCCTACATTTACATGTTTTCTTATAAAATACTCTACCTCTCTTTATTCGATACTTGTTGTCTATAAACAACCTTATTCAAGCCTTATATTGGCCCAATAATAACAAAATTATCTAATATATTTATTGATGTTCCATTTCTGAACATGCAAATATAAAGTATGTTGAATCCAAAAAAATTGTTGAAAACACTTAAGTTATTATTGTCGAATAATGCAAAAACAAAAGACTATATGTCATACAGCATTGAATTAAATTGCAGAATCCATAACATTTAAAGCAAAACGTAAAACATTTAAATAAAAATTATTAATCTTCATAAAAAATTAATATAATCTAGTTTTAGTTTAATTGTGAAATTATGACGTTAAAAATTCCCTATTTTTAATTTGTTTCTGACATTGACATTCAAAAAATAATATAACCTCATTCTAATGTCAAATTGACATTAACGAATCAAATTGATATAACCTATCCAATGTCAGTCTAACATTAATTGACATTGATGTCAAAAATAAATCAAAATAAACTAGTTTTATTCTACCCTGACATTCATATAAAAAATTAATTAGTAATAAAAATATATCACACTCTTTTAGATAAGGCCTATTCCTTTATATCTTATTTTACAATTCTCTTTCTTTGCTTGATATGCATTATTTATTTTTTTTAATTGGTGACCATAATGAACGAATTTTGTGGTGAGTTAAAAAAAATTTGTAATACTTTGCTTTTAGACGTTTTGAATTTTATAATTTTTAATCCAATATTCATAATGTATTAAAGATAGTCCAATGAATTTAATAATAACATGTTTAGAGATGAAACATCAATATAAGTATATCAATTTGGATATGTTTGTTATTATTATGCTTGTATAAATCTTAAACAATGTCATTTATAAGTTATTATTCTTATTGTCTGTGACCTATTTTGTTGTTATCTTGTGTTAGATCTAACTAGATGCTAAATAAAATGCGCGTTTATAACTTTGTTGAACTAATGTTCTTACCTTTGACAAATCCCAAATACCAAAATAAAAATATCGTCATCTTGAATATTCGTTTCATGACTTTTTTATATAAGAAATACTCAACCAAGATCCAGTTTAAGGTTGCAGCAACAACGGATTTTTATTACAATTTTTTTTACTGCCTTTTGTTTTATTTGAAACTCTAATTCATGAAATTATTATGTAGGAAGATAATTTTTTATAAATATCTGTGTTCTGTGAAATATGACAAACCCACATAATTTATTTTATGAGTAAAATCTGCTTACATTGAAAGCGGAAATATTTTTCTGTGACGGTTTTATTGGTCGGTGATATATTTAAATTCAAGCGGTGAAAGAATAACCATAGACGAATGTATTAATTATGGTAAATATTATTTAAATATTTATGATGCTCTAATTAATACAAACAAATACCATATAATTAAGGGATTTAGAAACACATAGCTGACGTTAATTTGATATCTGTTAATTATTGCCTGTGTAATTCCGATATCGACAAATATAAATTCAGCTAAATGTGACCGAATATTTCCATCTGCAGTTTATGCTGATTAATTCGGCATTATTAACAAGTTTAATAGAATATCTGGATTAAGCTGGTTTCAACAAAGTTCAATATAATGTATGCAGATTCAGTTTATTTGTTCTTCAAGTGTTGATAGAACTCCTCAAAAAAATGGAGGTTTGCTATATTGAGACACCCCAAATCTGGGTCAATGTTCAAATAATCCTCTCAAAAAATAATTTGTTAATTTGTTTATGAGTTGTTTTTATTCACTTATTTTATTGGTTACTTGATGTTCACAATGGATTTCCGGGTATACCTAAATTAATTTTTTAAAGTAATAATATAAATTTTTAACATGCGGTACTTTTGGATGAAATTTGGTACAGGTCCATTTTAGGGGACGCTGATACAGTGGCGTAATTAATTTTCATGTAAAAAAAATGGTTAGTACGATTTCTCAAATTTTCGCTCCAAAAAAATTGTAAAGTAGGTTTTCATTTTTGTGATAAAAATCTATCAATTTGCCACAAAATACAGTTATCTATGAGCAACACTCTAAAAAAAAAGCTGATCAAAATCGGACCAAAAATAACCACTTTACAGAGGTGTCCTAGTTTCAAATGGATCACACTGTATAAATGAATAATATACACTAGTAAATGAGATAATAGAGTGGGTCTCTCTATCTCAGAATAACTTTACATATCACCTACAATGATTTAGTGACATTGCAGATTGGCATAAATTTAACCACAACTATGCAAATTATTGTTTCTGAATTATTGAAAGGAAAGAACTAAAACTGTAGAAAAGTTAAGCTAAATATAAACCAACCATACCTCTAGAAATATAAAATAACAACCACTTCAATAGGTAATGAATATTTCAACTTACCATTTTTACTTTGTCTTCCACTATTATTTCCCGCGTTTTCATTAGCAGGGTTTTTTGTCAGTATTAGTGCAACTGAAGTGAAAATAACTTTTTGTAAAAACCCCCGTTCACTGCTAGACAATAGCAAGTTGGAAATAATGAGGATAAGTTACGAGCTTTTTTGCAGTTCCTTGGTGTGCTTATTTTTACTTTTATTTAAAAGTGAAGCGCGATGTTCTTTTACCGCAGTATTCTTATCTTTGTATATCTGCAGTCATAATTAGAAATTATTTCGAATGTTTTCGTTTCAAGATTGCTACGCCGCGCCGTCTAGTCTTTAAGAAAGTTGGTGGTCTTAACATTATTATAATATTATAATTTTATTAAGTTTAATGTTTATTTTATTTCGTAATGTAAGTGAACTAAAAACTTCGCGCGAAAGCAGTTATGATTTTATAATGCAGTTTGTTTGACATAAACGCCAAGGTTTTGCAAAGTGATAAAAATTCATTAAACTTGTTACTCAGTGATATATTTCATTCTGTTAAAGTATTATTAAAAATCCATATTTTACACACAGTGAATTTAACTATTTCATTTTTTTTTTATTTACTTCCTTATGAAAGAAGAAAAATTATATAAAATATTTGGGTCTGGAAAAAACTAATAATTATGATTGTTTTTTTTTAATAATAATAATAAAAGTTGTTGTAAAAATCAACCAAACTTGGTTCACTATTAATTATTATATCACTGTGTAGAGAAGGCCTATTCCTTTATATCTTATTTAAAAACTGTGTAGAGATTGTAACGGTTGAAGTAAACTAGTCATTTTCTATTAAATAATATGCAACGTTGAGTTAATTTATTCATCCCTACGTTGGCACACGGTTTGCGTCAAAAGTTTTGTAATTATTGCAGTGTCATGAACACACACATCAGGAATAGCTCAGGTTGATATCAGTTGACTACTGATAGAAATTTTAAAACTGACGCTCCAGGATATAAATTTTCCTTACGGGTCGTTGGTAATTTACAGTGACGTGTTGAACTTTATAGCAATATAACTGATAATAAAGTTAGGTGAGGGTTGATTTTATCTCTGAGATTTTTAAAATCAAGCACATGACCAAAATTGACAAACTTGTCTTGAATTCGTTTCTGTCCCACTTCCATTGTATACGTTTTTGACTCACTAGAGATACATCTAAAATATAACAAATTTGCTGCTCTCCATTGCCAGTAAATCATTTGTATCTGAAGAGAAATAGAACTATAAAATATTCCAAAAAAATTTAATTTAATTTTTGAATAAAGCTCAATATCCTGAAGAATTTCTTAATAACACATCTATTTTGATAGTCATTTCAATCTCTCATTATATACCAAGTAAATAATAAATTAAATACTTCTTCGCTTCTTCGTGAATATCTGATGGATATTTTGACATCCAACTATAACTTCTTTACTCACTTGCGTCTGTTCTTATTTGAATGTCTAATTTATGCACAAACTGTACGTCTAAACTGAAATGAAACAATCAAAGAAAATTGGAACGCAAAATATTGAGGTGTTGGAGTTTTACATTTTATCGCAATTCCAGTGGTTTATTGCATTTTTATATTCGTCAAAAAGCACATACAGGAAAATATACAAATCCGTTTGACTTTAAATTTACAATTTAACATTTCAATCGTCTGTTTTGTAACTGGGATATTGTGCATTGCATTAACGTTATTAATGGCAATCAAAACATTTTAATGAATATCGACGATACTCTAATTAACGGGTTTAAATAATTTGCAATGCTCTGTTTAAAATAATGTTTGAATATTAATCCTGTGTAATATAATTTGATTATAAATGTCAAGTTTGCTCGGTGGATACCAACATGATTAATATTAAATGTTATAAATACAAATATGATATTTTGTGCACGGTAGAAATATAATGAATCAGCATATCACTTTGGTCATGGAAATTGTTTTAGTAATTGAACACGTCATGAGGAATTTGACTATTACAAAAGTGCTCTCAGTGCGACAATATTAGTAGTACTAGATATCTCGAAATTATTTCCGATTCAATTAATTCCATAATTTTATTTTTCGAAGTAGAAGGTATGCTTGATAAAGAGCAAGGCGGTAAAATCATAAGTGGACTAATAATACGAATCGATATGAGAGACACAATGTATGTTGAAATTATAATAACATAAACCAACAAGTGAACTCGTAGTGGGTTTATTTTTTCTACATTTCTTAAATAATACTCTTAACTGCGTTTCTGTGAATTACATATTTAATCGAATTCTAACTTCAATTAAGACAGTTGAATTATCCAGAACCGTTATTGTACTACACTTTCATAGCTTCGAAATAATAAAATAAAAATTAGAATCCTCTTTTATTTATTTTTTGCCAATCATTGCCAATCGACATTTTTAAAATAAGTTAAAATGCCAATAAAATTGTTTTAAAGTCTCTGCGGTTCTGCAGATGCGTCCATAAGCAGAAAACAACATTTTTCGTGTTTCGAAACGACTCCAGAAGAATACCACAACAAGATGCTGGAAATATATTAGGAATTCAAAAACATTCAACGTGGAAGAGAACCAGAAAACTCTTCTATAATTCATTCAATGTCTGAACTTATTCTGGAATCAGTAACCATTCCACTCCAAATTAAAATGGGCCATTTAATTTAGAAAATTTTTTCACTGTTATTGCATAAGTTAGACAAACCTTGATATTCGTATCAAATTTATTTTTTATAATTATAATCGTCTTAAGCCAAATACATCCAAATTTATACTTATATCCTCCCATGGTTTTCACCATGTATCCCTGATCCGGTTCCTGCTTCCATTCTAGAATTATATATACACTAACGCAGCCTCTTCCACAATATGTGAGGAATTTTCGTTACTTTCTACTTTCTTTCTACAATAATAATGCAGAAAAGCTTTTGGCATTATGCCATAGTAAGAAATCTTCTTCAATATTCACATATTTATGTGTTACAATCCTTTACAGATGTTTGTTCCAGGTCAACTTGGAATCTGGATAATCATGTTCCAACTATAAAACAAATTGGATGAATTGTCACTTTTTCTTGATAATAATAAATACAATGACTTGTGCCTCTTAGAACACTGGCAATACAGCTTATATACATAACCCTTCAATTGTTGTAAATGACAGTCTTCCTTATCGTTCATTGGTCCGGTTTCATATAAAATTTCTAACTGCTTCAAAGATAAATATCATATTTCGTTCAAATCAACAAATTCTATAGAAAGACTTCTTTCAAATAACAAAGACAAAGTAGATCCATTGGATAGAGATGGAGTATACAAGTTGTCTTGTGATTCTTGCAACGCTACGTATGTAGGTTGTACGTTTAGGTGTTTTAAGACGAGACTTAAAGAGCACTTACGTTGTATACATTCATCCTCTGCTTTTTCCCATTTTGCCGAACACCTTAAAGACAATAATCATAATTATAACAATGATATAAAAATTTTACACTTAGCAGGAAGAGGTAGTTTGCTTAACAATTTGGAAAGTCTTGAAATTTTGAGAGAAATAAAAAACCCTAATTCTGTTTCACTTAATTCACAATTAAATTTTCAATCATCACTTACGTTCTCAGTTTTGTTCTAGGATTTGTATTAGCGTTTTGGATTCTCATGTGCTGGTCAACCATTTTAAATATCTATCTGTTTTTTGTCTTATATATCATATGACTTCAATATTGTTCCATATTTGTAGTTTTCTGTTGTGCATAACTTGCGCCATCTATTGATAGGGTTCCATACTTCGATTGAGATTGTACGTTGTTTTCGTTTTATTATTCTGCTATATATGCTTGTGTTTCTATATATACCTATAGAGGTCGTTGCAACTGTTTTTAAAAAAAAATTATTTCTATATTCCAGAACATTTGTTTCATTTAGTTCGTATTGTACGTTGTTAAGGACGTTATTTTTATATTTTTAAATTTTAATCTGTTGTCCGCGTACATTGTCTTTTGTGTTTTTAATTTTGATTAATTAATTAATAACAATAAATAAATTCTAGTACATACATGTATTTTTACATAAAATTTATTAGTTTTCTAAAAAATTGGACAAATTTTTCAATAATGCTAATTTAGACAAATCTTTGGTATTTATACAAATGTAAGTAGGTATATTGTTTCTATTTTAACTTATTATATATTCACTATTTCATGTGATTTTATTCTCTTTATTATCTTTTGTTAATAACTTTTTTATCTTATTTACAAACATATTTTTTATATATAAAAAACAATATTTGATATTATCGTAATAGTTTTACTTGTTTAGTCTAATTTAACTATCTACATTTTTTGAAAATCTTAACTTATTATATTAAATGTAATATTTGGTTTGTTATAGTTTTTTACATAAGTTTTCCTATTTGTAGTCTTGTAGCCTGATGATGTGATGTAAGATTTGGATCACGAAACCGGTTGCAATAAAAAAGAATTTTGTGGGAACAAGACCTTTGTGTTTTTCTTCTTCAATATGAACAACCCACATGGGATTAATTCTACGTTACTAACTGCTTAATTGAGTCTTTTGGCCTTGAAACTTGTATATCTGATTTTACTAGGGCAACTGAGAATACAGCTACTTGCATTGACAACATTTTAATAAATGGTGATGGATATATGGCTGGGGTTATCGATCCTTGACTTTCTGACCATCGTGGTCAATATTTTTTGATGAAGGGTGACTTGCCACCCCATAAAAGCATTTGGAGAAGACATATTACCAGTCAAAGCATAGTAAATGTTGTTAATCTAAAGGTAACTGGGGTTTTCTTGACAATCCTAACTATAATGTAAACGACATGTCTAATTTTTTGGTTGGCACTTATAAATGTCTCATGGAGACACATTTTCCTTTAAAGAAAATGTCCAGTGGTTCAAAACCACTAGTAAAGTGGTTTAACGATAATCATAGAAATAAACGTAATACTTTATCCAGTGTGAAATTAATTTGTGATACTACTAAAGATCCTGCTGACATAGCAGTTTACGATATTCTACGTAGGGACTATAGATACTGTATTGAAAATTGAAAACGAAGTGCATACAATAATATCATTAGAGAATCGGATAATAAGTTCAGAGATATTTGGAAACTAACAAATTTTGAACGTAACAAACTTACTTGTCATAATAATTCTGATTCAATTTCACATAATGCTTTTAACACCTTTTTTACTACAGCAGCAGAAAACATAATAAATTCGTTACCAAATGTAAACCACACTACAATGGATTTATTAAGGGATTTTCCAACACCAAATAGCTCCTTTTTTCTAAACCTGGTAACGGTTCTGGTGGTCTCCAATGCTATTAAGCTCTGAAAGATTCCAACTGTACAGACATTTATGGTCTGAATTCCAGATTTTGCAGGAAACAATTGACACCATTGTTCAACCTTTAACTATTTTATTCAAAGCGTGTCTTGGTGGGGGTGTCTTCCCAGATGCTTTTAAAACCGTTAAAGTTTAACCACTTCTTAAAAAGGGCCTCAGACATGGAGAATTACCGGCCCATTTCTATCATCCCAATTTTTGCGAAGGTTTTAGAAATAATTTTAAATAATCGTTTATTAAATTTTTTCGAATTTAACAAATTGCTGTCAATTCTATTTTCGCAACAAGTGTTCTACAACACAAGCTGTTTTCAGAGTTGTACAAGACATTGCGAAGGGCCTTTTGAGCAGGGCAAGCATGTAGCGATTACATTGCTTGACCTGTCCAAAGCCTTCGACTGTGTGTCACATTGTATACTCTCAGATAAAGTTTCTATGGTGTAAGAGGGGTTCCTCTCAACGTTTTTCGTTCTTATCTATGACACAGAAAACAGTGCGTCAGCTTAGGTAATAACACTTCTGAACTAAATCAGACTAAATATGGAGTGCCACAAGGCTCGGTCTTGGGATCACTCCTTTTCATCAACTATATCAATGCTATTTTTCATTTCATGTTACCCAAAAAGTGTATTGCATATACTGATGACACATCTTTGTTAACTTCTGATAGAAATATTGATGTTTTACTACAGCAAACTACTCCAACTACAAATGAAGCATTTGGTTCGTCTTGAATAAGTTGAAGATGAATGAAGGAAAAACTCCGAAACTAATTTTTTCTGCGAATAACGGTGTGACTAAAGGCGAAAGTGTAAAACTTTTAGGCCTCATTTTAGATGATAAACTAAACTGGTTTAGCCACATTGAACAGCTGAGTCATAAACTTGCAAGTATAATTTTTTTTATTAGACAGTTCAAAAAGGTTTTGTGCCCAGATACATTAAACACTAGCGATTTCTCTTTATTTCATTCACACATTAGTTATGCAATCATCATTCAACTCTGGAATAGGCTGGTCTGTTTTTTGCGAATTCTTCTTATGTAACACAACTGATTAATCTTAAGATCTGCTGGGTCTTCAAGCGAACTGGATCGGAAAGTCTACTTACTATTAAAGGTACCTACTCCACGTTTCCAAGTCAACAACAAACTTGGTGAAAACGAACAGTACACATGAAAATATTAGGAATTTTTACTAAAAACGAGTCTATGTTGAATTTAAGTATTAAAATTATAATAACCATAATAAAATTTTAACGGTTATTTAAGTAAAATTTAAATATTTATAGCTTCGCTTGATACATGTATATGTTTCCCTAAAATAAGCTCATTTACAAAATCTACCGGCTGAACAAGGTCATTCCAGTGTCTGAAAAGCAAAACACGCAATAAGAAAAACAAACGAAATTATTAACTTTAGTTATTGTTAATATATTCTTCTAAGTGCCTATTTATTTTTACGTCGGTAATTACCGAGATTATAACAGAATGTGTTATCTCCAACACGATTGGTCCGTAGATTTCGGTAGCTTTTTTTCAGTACGGCCAGCTATCTCATTTGTGCTTGTACTGATAAACATCTGTTTGTTATTTATGCCTAATTCGCATGACAGTCGACCATAGAAAGGGGGAATATTTGTGATTTCTAATATGCAAAAGTATAGCAACGTACAACCAGTCCTCCATTTTTGACGCACAATTGAAACATTTGATGGCGGTTTAGATAACGAACGTTACTTTAATTTAGTGAATAATTCAGAAGAATGTTGATAAATTTTCGCAGCGGAAACTCGTATTTAATTTTCATACCTCTTGAATTTGGAAACAAACGAAAATATAGCGCAAGTAATTATTGCGTACCAGGTGTAATCGGAAGCGGGCAAAACTTTTATATCACGAATTTTAATTTTAGCATTTCAAGCATTTACACAAACAAATTAAAATTTTTTTTTCTCATAATTGCAGTTTAGATACGGGTTTTGCCAAATCAATACGCCACTAATCCATTAACACTAAACAGTTAATTTGACGCGCATCTCGCCAAGCAAGTTGACATCTGAAGACGAGCAAAATTAATTTAAAGCAGTTTTAATCGTACCCATACGTCAACTTGATTGGCAACATTCATCGATTCAAGTATTTTGGTGTTATTAAAGTCATTTACTAGCCAAAATTGTTTATTTTGTTCAATGACATTCTAACTACTTATGTATAATTGATAATAATAAAACCGTGCACCAACCAAAGTGCTGAAAATTAACTGTATTCTTTGATGTTAATGTAAACAAAGAGCATTTATAAGCAATAATAATAATAATAATAATATTTATTGACCATTTCGGATACAAGCGTACATAATATATTTATATTCAGTTTGCTAGTACAAAATTACCCGTTATGCGTTAATTGTTCGTTACCCATTAATTATCCTTTGCAGATAGTCTTTAGTTCCAGAACATGTATGAACTATTTTCTTAATAAGTTTGATCTGTTTAAGGAAAACATTTTTAAAAACTTACATTTTTTTTAGCATATTGTGTCTAGTGCTACTTGCTAAAATATGTGCTTTGGCTAAAATATATTATTATGTTTTCAAGTAAAGCTACGATTGTCTTTTATTTCTATGATTGTACTACTTTACAATACATGTGCCACATATGTAATTTCTTTAAGAATGAAACTACTCCAACAACGACATTAAGAAAAAATTATTTCATTGATTGACTGAAATTCTTTTCGAAAAAAAAAAAGTTTAATTGATCATAAATGAAACATGAAATGGTTCTGGTCCCGAAAAAAAAAAAACTATCAGATATTACTAAAAAAGGAAATGAATTTAGACCGTGTCCAAAGTTACCTGCTCATATTGTTTGTAGTTTATTACCTGCTCACATTGCTAACTCCTTTATTATTGAAGTCGAATAAATTAGCAAGTTGGCTGCAATTTTTCTGCTGGTCAAAATAGTAAAACAACTGAACATTAAACTTTCAAGATGTTTACAAAAAGGAAAAATAGAATATAGTCGAGTAAACTTTAACTTGGCGTGTGGATGAGTTGTTATTGTGCATACTATTTCATTTTCTCTTGCACACAAAGTTAAAGCAATAACCCAAAAACATTGTTCACGTATTTTTATACGTAAACAATGGTTTTGGGCCATTGCTTCAATTTTGTGTGCAAGAGAAAATGCAATAATACGCACAATATCAGCCCATCCACACGCCAAGTTAAAGTTTACTCGAATATATCATGTATATTTATATCTTATTAAAATTTGGTAACGGCATATTTTTTAAGTCGCTAATTATATTGGTGATATTGCCAATGTCACATTTTATAGATGGCGTTAGTTACAGTACTTTTATGTGACACTTTAAGCTGTAACTCTTTTGAGGTTAGGTTTTGGACATTGTCTTCTATTATAATCGAAATGCAATTTAATTTTCTAAAGAATAGGCGACAAACTGCACCATTTCAGAGAAATACGTGATTTACAACTTTGTCACACGCCATCAGTTCGAAGAAAGTCAATTGTACCTAAAAGAGGTTTTTTGTCTAGTAGTAAGTGCGATGTGGAATTGAAATTAGCGCTTATTGCGTCAAACATTGTTTATAAATGGCTTTATTTAGGCTTTATTCGCTATGTGCAAGGGTTCTAGTAGCGCCGCTCGTGGTCAAATTTTTAATATTTGTACCCCTAAACTGTCAATGTCAGTACATGATTGTCAATGTCACGACATGACAGAATAACATAAAATAATGACGAATATAATTTTGTGTACCAAATTTAAACAAATTACGTGTTCCAATAAATTTACCAAAGGTGAGAGATGTATTAGAAAAAAGAAAGAAATTGACATTTTGTCATGTGAAACATCTAGAAGAATATGTTGATAACAGCTGCAATAATAAAACTACAGCAAAGTGCATTCAACAAAGGGCTGCAACAGATACGCTTTATAAACTTAATTTAGAGGTAAATACATTCTTTTACTTGACTCTTTTCAAAGCTTTGATCCACTTCGCGCATTATTTAAGGTTGTGTTTCCGCACAGGAAATCTGTAATATTCTATAAAACTTTATTTTATGGAAAATGTCACTAACACGACAGCCTAGAACACAACATTTATTTGCAGGTCGCTTAATTTTTCCCATGCATGTTTCGTTTATAACCGAAAAACACTATTAAATTACGACTTTTCTCGTTCAAACAACAATTATTATTATTTGACACTTTTGACAGCACAAAACATATGATCTTGACAAATGGGAAATGGGAAAATTGGGGGTTCAAAATTTACAATTATGGCCACCGCAAACGCTCGCGTCGGATTTAGTAATAGCCCCCTTGCACATAGTCAATACAAGCATAATAATAACAAACATATCCAATTTGATATACTTATATTGATGGTTCATCTCTAAACATACAATTTTTAAGTTTATTGGACTTTCATTAATTCATGATAAAAATTGGATTAAAAATTACAAAATTCAAAACGTCTAAAAATACATTATTGAAAAATTTTTTTTTAATTCACCACAAAATTCATTCATTATGGTCACCAATTAATAAATGATGTCCCTAAGAAGATGTACATGTTCTTTCGCCTTTATTTTAGCTCATCAGGGAGACGATACCACGTTAAATACAAAGAATCTACCTATATCTTGAAACTTATACTTAAAATTGTATTTATTGACATTAATAAAATATTTTGTAACCGTAACAAAAAAAATTTTTCATTCCTACAACTAATATGCCTCTTATATCTTCACGTCGCTTTACAATCTACTCTAATTTTTTTTTTGAGACTAATTGCTTATAAACAAACTTATTTAAGTTTTATACTGGCCCAATAATAACAAAAATATCTGATATATTTATTGATGTCCCACTTCTGAACATGCAAATATAAATTGTAATGTTGAATTCAAAGAAAATCATTGAAAACATTTTAGAACGTTATTATTGTCGTATATTGTGAAAACAAAATACTCTGCAGGACTATATATCATACAGCATTGAATTAAATCACAGAATCCATAACATTCAAATAAAAAATAAAACATTTAAATAAAAATTATAATCGAAACGCAATTTAATTTTTAACATCATAATGTCACAATCGAACTAAAACTAGATTATATTAATATTTTTTATTTAAATTTTTTATTTTTTTATTTGACTTGAAAAATTTTAATTTTTGTAAGTTACCAGCATTTGAAATTTTTAATGACTCGAATCTTAATTTCAAAATATTTCAGATGCTGGTAACTTTTCTAAAAATTAAAATTTTTTCAAAAACAAAAAATCTTGTCTTAGATTGTATCGAAGATTTTTCTGATATTAAAAAAAAAATCAATCATACAAAATTTTAGGACTTTCTAGGGCGATGGGATTTCGGAAATTTTTTTCGCAAATTGTTTTTCAATTTCTTTTTTTTCGCCAAAATTCTCTTTGATCCCAAATGAAACCTTTTATAATATGATGCATGTCCCATGGCTCTAAATTGAAATATCTAACATTGAAAATTCACCAGTCGCCAAAGTTGATAATTTGATGAGCAGAGCTAATGCAGATTTCTTACATTTCTTCAGAAACGGTTAATCTAAGCAAAATATACAGAAGAAGGAAAAGATAATGATTCATTCTATTTTAAAATTGAAAATTTTTTACTCTTTAGCAATGCAGTGGTTTTTTTTGATAAAAATACTTATTTATGGGGGCTAAAAAATGTATTTTGAGTTGACTGAATTTGATCAAACTTTAGTATTTTAGGTGAATCCATTGTTAATTGTATATTCCTAATATGAAAAAAAATCGTAAGTCATTTCCGACATAATTCTAAAAAACTACTTTTTAAGTGCCATCTTGAGGTACCTCCAACTCCCTTAGGAGTCGATTCCTGATATATGTGTATAAAAAGTTTTTGTCATATTTTTAAGTAAGGAATATGTGGTTCAGAGATTTACATGTGATTTAGAAACACCCTGTACATATAAATACTTAGTTGAAAGTAAAGAAAACATGGAATGATTGTGATTCTAAGAATGAACTTTATGTATGTTAGAAAATATATATTGAAAAATTAACGAATATATATAAATGTGATGTATTTTAATTTACGAATTTTATTACTAGAAAATTAATTTACACGTTAATTGTCCGTTGCCCGTTAATTGCCCTTTAAAAATAAATATAGTTAACATATTTATTTTTTAATAATTAACAAATATTACGAGGTGTGCAGCCAGCACTACTTACAGTATATTATGCAAAGCATTATCGAAACTTGGTAACATATAACGTAGCAAAATAATTTTAATATACCTACCAAAGGGAAATGTTACCTGTCAATTTAAAATCAGACTATCTTACGGTATTGCAGTTACACTACCGTTTCAGCCATATCCAGAATATGTCAAGATAGCTAAAATATGGGTTAAAAGGTATTTTTGCAAGTAAAGCAAGGATTATTTTTATATCTTTTGTATGTGCTTTGTACATGTTATTCTTACAATACGAGATTATTTAACGCGCATTGAATATGCTTTGCTTGAAAGTAAAAATAATTCTTGGTATTTAATTGAGTATTTATTTATTTAGCACCTTGATGCTGGGTAGTGGGTATATAACGGTTCAAAAATTTTATCAGGTATTTGTTGATATCAAGAACAAGCCATACTACCTCGCTTTGGCATCTAATATTTTGTATTGCTTCATACTTTCTTTAGCGTAGATTTATTTACCATCTCAGATGTTGTCACATCTAATTATTTATTTTTAATATAATTTGCTGCAATATGTCGATGCCATTTTTAAAGAAAATCTGTGGAACTTACGACCCTAGTTGGGGGCGAAGAGGTCTTTTTGAGGTTATAGAGCCAAGTTGATTTTTTGGGGTTGTCGAGGCAACTTGTGTAAAGGTATTATCCCTCTAGGGCTGCTCAAGTATTTTTTATTTTATTTTTTAATTTATTCCTCAAGCCACTGAATTTTCCGATACTTCTGTAAAAAATAAAATTGATTCAGCAAGTAGATGTCTTTGGTATCTTACGATGAATGTTTGTGTTGGGCAAAAATAAATCAAATATGAACTGTTACACATTGGATCAGATTTGATGAATCATTATACCCTGATTCATGAAGGGTAAAGGCGCGGGTACAACCAAGTTTAAAAAGGGAAGAAAATGTACAGAAACTAGTAGTTTTGGAGATGGTGTGGGCTGGAATTCAAATTAATAAAATAATGAATATACTTTGAAAGCAAATTTTTTTGGCAGTTATGTGGATGAGATTCTTTGTCGTGTAGTCTTTTTCCAGCCAACTACTATTGATTCGAACTTTAAACTAATGAAAGTTGCACATTATTTTATTTGATGATTATCGCTCACACGAATTTTGATCCGATATAGGGTCCAAAGAAGAGTTTTATGTGACAAATTGCATTCTGATGACCATCATCGGAAATGTTAAATAGTTTGATCCTAAGTGCATGTAGGATGGTCTTGAACGCTATACTATATTAAATATTATAGAAAATATTAGTTCAACTTATAAAATCGTTTATTAATGAAAACTTATTCTGGGATACAAGTGTATTCCGAGACCATTACGGTGAGTATACTATATATGAAATTTTTAGATAGACATGTACAATGCGTACAACGAGCATGATATATTTCTTTCTTAAGGGTAACCGAGGCAATGTAATTTCAGCAGAGCACACGTTTTCATTTTGTTGCAACTGTTCGTTAGCCTTGCCTCCACATATTTGTTGATCCTTGTTACAAATGAAACAAACTTGTGTTTTTAGCATGTATTTTTTTGTATAAAAGACTGTAAAGTTGTGGAAACTCACTTTACGGATACAACAATTTGTGCGAGGAAAATCGTTTCGGCTTTTATTTTTACTCATTACTGAGGTTTTTTTGTAATTCTACACGCTACGTTGAGGAGAACAAAAAGGACCAAATTGAAATGCTTTTAATATTGCAAAAGTTGTTACGTCAATGCCTTAAAGTAAGTTTGTAATTTTGTTATATTCACCGTCACGTTAGCTCGCCTCTTGTTCAAGAATAAACATTTTTGAAAGAGAGAACTTTATTCTGTATTCATTGCGCCATTTTGCATTTTTAAATGTTTCACAAAGTGCTTCAAGTTCCCGTCGAATATTATTCGTCACATGAATGGTATTCAGTTAAATGAACAAATCCGTAGATGTAGATAAGAATAAAATAAGAAGTAATAAAGAAGACGGTGTAGTCAATATTTTATTTTACTTGTGATAGAAGTAGAAAAGCTTTTATAAAAGTATGGTTCCGTATAAAGGTGTGAAACATTTTATTTGGATATAGTATTATTTAGTTACATCGTTTGTATTAGGTACAGGGTTTATCAGATTTGGTTTATACCGACCTAATTCTCTTAATTTTTAAACTACTTTAGGAGTTATGAAGGGGAAACTAGAAAATATGTGATATTTCCACGCCAGATTGACGCTGATTATTATCTCAATTTTCAATATACATGGTTTTCCACTTATGGTGCTGTTTGATGCAAATTTTGAAAAAATTATAATATTTTTGCTAACTCTTAGATTTTGATATATTAACACCAACTTTAATTTTTCAAATACAAGTCATGGCGGATTTTATTGGATTTCTATTCAGCCAAAAAATTTTGGTATGATAGTTTGATTTTTGTTATTGATAATGTTGTATCTACCGCAACATTGGTAAAAAGATTATCTAAATCAAAACTGATTTTCAGACTTGCATTATTAATATACCTAATTTTTTTAAGTTTCTCTAAAAAATGTTCACTGTTTATTATATATGAATCAGTATTTCCAAACAACGGATTATTAGTTTTGAGTAAAAATTTATGATGGTGAGTTGGCATTAACAATAATTGGTCTTACATAAAAGTTTGGTTTATGTATCTTTAGTAAGCCATAAAAGTGAGGAGATTTACTATAATGGGGAGTAAGTTTTTTGTGTTTAAAGTCATTAAACTCATTTTATATTTAAACGGAGTTAAAATTTTGTTTTCTGTTGATTTTGTTGAATCTTTATTGTAATTTAAAGTAACGTCCATCGGTTGTAAACGTCATAATTTCTTAATTAAGTATTTGTATTTAAAATTACTGTAATATTCCTTTTGTCTCCTGATAAAATTTTAATACTTAGTACTATCACGTTTCACGAAAGAAATGAATTGTTTTTCTTTTGAACCTAAAATTTCCTAAATTCTGTATTGAGTCTCTAAAACAATTTTTAACCATAAAGTCACAGGTGTAGATGTTGTTTTTTAATCCAGGTAATTTCGAGGTTACCTGAATGTTCAATATTCAAAAATTTGGGGTAATATATCCCAAATCAGGAATGAATGAAAAATAAGCAGATAATTATTATAAAAACTTTTTTTCAATCAGTACAAAATATTTTTATCCAATATCGTATTTGTCAAAGCAATAATAAGAAAGAAATCTAAAAAAATATCTTTTTTTCCATATATAAATAATTGTTCTTTATTAGCATAAATTTTCACTAATATGTTTGTCATGAAAATGACGGGGAAAAATACAATTTTTTTAAATTTAATGTCGCAAATTCCCGTCATTTTCCATCGTCAAGAATAAATCTTGAAATCCAACGTTTAAAAAAAAAAAGTCTCGTTAAAAGTTTATATTTTTGTCCTTTATTTTTGATCATATCTCTTTAAATATTGAATATACGTATGGTTTAGAAATTTTCTGTTAATAATATAGTAAAGTAGGCCATGGATTTCAAAAGTCTGTAAACATTTTTGTAACCTGTAACAATCAGTACAGATACAGTCTGTAACGACGGTGTACCAAAAATTATTTTTATAAATACCCTTATATTAAATAATTTTTTTTTCTGAATTAAAAATGCTAACTGTTTCAAAATTAGTGACGAAAATAGGTTTTTAAAAATAAATTGGAAAAATTGTCAATTACTTATCAAGCACCCCATTCCATTAATTAATATAAACAAAATATTTGGAGTTTCTAAAGTGTCATAATTTAAATCACTGCTTTCTTGATTAATAATAAATTAATAAATTTTTCAAAATATTAAAAAAATATGTGTGAATAACTTTGAAATTGCTGCTTATAATATGTATATGCAACTTATTTTTAAATTCAGAAGATTATAAAGATTCCAAAAATGATAAAATATATAAGGTGTATCGTACTAAAATAATTCATTTGTCTTTATACTGTATACGTATAAAACTGTAGGAATTTTTTTCAAAACATTTAAATTTTTCTTTTTAAATTTTGCAATAAATTAATATAATTATGGTATTAATTTAATCTGATAAACCCTGTACTTAACGTAATATCTTTTTACTGTTAATCCTCGAAAATAATAATAATAAAAATCTTTATTAGCAATTTGCTATATATAATAACAATGTAAATAAATATACCTAAGTTAAAAAAAAATACAATCTATGCATACTATTAATAATTGTTTTTTACAAAAGCACCTACCCTTGAATGTATTCAAATTGTCACAGGTTTTTATTTTATTTTATATTTCATTAAAAAGTTTCAGACCATTTACAAAATAAATACACTTTTTGTTTTGAGTTTTGTTAAAATTATCAACATAAAAGTTATACCTATTTCTAGTTTCATACATATATCATGAATTAAAGTTAGCTTATTACTTAAATATGAAGGTAGTAAGTTCATCCTGACTTTAAATATAAATAATAATGTTTTAAATATAATTCTTTGTTTTACATTCATTAGATTTATTGTTGATAGCATAATTCTGACTGGAGTGTACTTATTACATTTAAGTACTATTCGCTTTGCTCTATTTTGATGGAGTTGATTTTGATTTAAGCTATAAAGGATAGTAGAGCAAAATTCTAAGTGAGGTGCAATTAAAGATTTATATAATAATAATTTTACAAATGTGGATAAGTTTTCCCTATTCTACTTAAAAAGTAAAATTTTTTAGTCATTTTGTTCATTATGTATTCAGCATGTTTTTTAAAATTTAAATTATTGTCTAACACAACTCCCAAATATTTAATCATATCAACTCTCTCAATTTCAACATTTTCAATTTTGATTTTAATATGATCATAATCAATCAATATTACTTAATTTAAATTTACTACCTATAACCTTAAAGTTTGTCTTATTACTTAAACTATTATCACACAACCAACTATATAATCTGGCTAGCTCATTATTAACAGTATCTGTCATTGAATTTATGCTATTGCCTACACAACAAATCATAGTATCATCAGCGAACATACATATATCACAATTTTTTACACATTTTAATATTTCATTAACATACAAATAAAATAACAATGGACCTAAGACTGTTCCTTGTGGAACTCCATACCTTGATTGTGCCTCATCTGACACAACACCATTATATCTTACTGTTTGATATCTACAGTCTAAATAAGATTTAATCCAGTTCAACACATCACCACCTATACCTATACCATTTTTTTTAAGTTTTTTCACCAACAATTGTCTATCTATTATTTCGAAGGCTAAAAAAACAGTTATTACAAGGTTTCCTTTATCAAGTTCCTTGAGCCATACATCATAGGTATTTAAAATTGCACTTTCACATGAATGATGTTTTCTAAAGCCCGATTGGTTCGGAGCGATCACATTATTTTTATCAAGTATTCATCTAATTGTTGCTTAACTGCTATCTCCAGAACTTCTTCATAAACAGGAACTGGATATATAGGCCTAAATTCTTCACATAAAATTGTACCAGTAACTTTTGGCACTGGAATTATAAATGATGTTTTCCAATTATCTGGAAATCTTCCAGTATGTAGAGATATATTAACAACATCTAATAATCTATTTGCCATTACCATACATCCATCTTTGAGAATGTTAGTTGAGATTCCATCTCTTAAATTTAGAAAAAGATTCACTAGTATCTATTTTATCTATTATATGTGAGTAATTCTTTGTTTTAGGTATGTTTTCGACAAACTGTTCAATGCTATTTATAAAATCAAAGTTAAAGTTGTGTGCGATATCTTCAAAATTCGTTTTCTCAATATTAGAAAATTTTATCGATTTATTTTCATTTTTTTATCATTTGGTAATAACGTTTTTAAATGTTTCCACAATTTATAACTATTATTCATATTTTCGTCGATAATATTTCTAAAATACTCATCTATTTTATTTCTTATCATATTAATAACTTTATTTCTTAAAACTTTGTATTCATTCCACAGAGCTGTACTATTCGTAAATGCTGCTGCTTTATATTTGTCATCTCTAATCAATCAATCTCTGTCGATCCATTTATTATTTATATATTTTTCTGGAATGTTTATTTCCTTCATAATAAAATAGTAAAAAATCTTAACATCGAACGATGTACTTATTGATGATGAGAGATTGAGTTAAAACTCGTCAAATGATGTTTATAGAAATATTGGAAATTTGCCTGAAAGTGATGAAAGAACCGAAACGTTGAGTGGATACCTGAAAATTTTATTTCTTTAACCTTGTCAATATTGCTTTAATATTATTACTATAAAACATTTTCTTTTGTTTCAGGTAATTCACATTTATGTCAATTGAAAGCCAGCATTCAAAATAAATTCATCTGAATAAAGGTAAGAAATAACGTAACGTAACTGTAAATTTTGAAGACAAATAATTCAGAATTAATTTTTTTTAAAGCTGCTATTTTTAGTTATTAGTTTGTGTTAAGTATTTCGACATCCATACAGGGTGCTTTGATAGAGGTATCAAGGAATTTACTTGAACACCTCGTATTAATATTCTAGATTTAAAAAGAGTTCAGATACAGTTATTGGACAATAAGTAGAGATTATCGATAGAATAATCTTAGTAATAGTAAAAAATGTGCATTTAAAAAAATCACCAACTGTCTGACCATAATAATTGAGCTGTTAATAACAACGATGAAAATATCGACTAAATCAATATCAAGCAGTTTTTTGACTAAAATATCAACTATATATTGTGAATATTTAACGATTACATCACTTCTCTATATGTAGCTATAAAAAGTGAAAAGAGTCCTAGAATATAAAACTGACTGGCGCTCTAAAAAATGTTTCAACTGAATAAAGTTTTAAACCAGGTTTTTACTACTGAATATTTTTGTGATATAATATTTCACAGAAACACTTTTTCTAACAAAATATGGTCGAGTAATTCAAGGGACAATGACCCTTGCGGAAAGCTCGGAAACTTTCTATTACAGCACTAAAATTGAAGCCAAGAATAATAATAAACGTGCGAAACTTTCGGGATAAAGCAGTTACTAAAAAATTGATATATCCCAACATCATAAAAACCTCTGCGAGTGGTGTAGTGTCGACAGAAAACATCAATAACATTAATAATATACCTTATGCCCCCGGGATGCTGAGAGGAATATGTTAGACTCTTATACAAAACTTTAACCTATTTAGACATACTCGAACCAAGTCACGGAAGTAAACTTTTGATAGATTATAAGTTAACGTTTGTTGCTCAAGCTTTCGTTTACTATAAATTTTCATAGAATTACTTTGTGACAAAAATACTGGCTACATATACGCTATATCATTTGAAGTGGCAGTTTGCTACTCTCATTTTCACAGCTGGACACATATTTTGATTCGGAATTGCCGACGCTGGGGAGTTATGTAAATTTTTTATTAGTTCTGGACACATTTCTATTCCATATTCTGTTTATTAGAAAATTGGGATGTTACGCTGACTTTCAAGTGTTATAAAAGTCATCATTGAAATAAATTTATACATACAAAATAAACAGAAACTTGTTGGGTTCATGATAACGACGGCATTTCCGGGATTGGAGGCAGTTAATATTGACTAGTGCGTCACAGACAAAATTATTATCGAATATGTATTGTTAATTTAATGACAATTGGGTATAAAAACTATCTTGACATTCCGGTCATCAACTCCCAGCTGATGTGCCTCTGTTGTATTATTTACAGTTGAATGTGTTATCGTGGTGTAATCTTTTGAATATTTTTACCAGTACTGTATATTGAAAAGGAAGCAGAGAAAAAGTAAATAATTGGATAATATGCTACACACTTATAAAAAATCGGTTAATATATTTTTAAAATAAACTGATTGTGTTGGTAAATAATCATTAGGTACTTACTTGTTCCTTGCAAATTTTTTTAAATAATTATTATACAAATTATTTGTTTATTGAAGTTCCTGTTTTATTTGTAAATATTGCAAAGCACTGCTAAAACATATTTAGGCCAGTATATGATCATAACTTTTTTATTTCTTTTCGCCTATTAAATATTTACGAAATATTTAAATAGAATTATATTAAAATTTGAAAATTCCCGAATATATTCGCATAAAGGAACTTTACTTGATTATAGCTTATTTCTGCCAAAAATCCGTAATAATATTCAACCTTTTGTCTTTGATAAATTACAAAACTAATAAAATAATTTAATATTGTACCTTCTCCCACACTGACATTTGCCTCGATGAAATATCTGAGCAAAATTTAATTTTAAACATCTACAAAAATTGTGTCGCTAATGAACAGCTACGGAATCATTATATTCTGTATAAATTTTATAAAATGATCGTAAATATTCGGCGTCGTCTCAAGTTTCTTTTTATTAAATTGTATTTTTTTGCTAACAGCTAAATTATAATTTTTTGTTTTTGTGATATTAGTCCATCAGCGATTTAAATTTATATATTTTTTTCTCCTCATGAATAAGAAATTGGCCCTCTTTTGTCCGGCAACATTATTAAAATTTATAATTTCGGAGTAGGTATGTTTTTTATTGTCTTTATTTTATATTATGTTTTTTTGAATGGTAACACGCTCTATGAAAAAGTAAATAAATAGTTCAAAAACCACAAAAGAAGAATATACAGTGTTATATATTTTTGAAAAGCTAATTTCATGCTCTATCATATTCCGCAAAGACATACGGCATGTTTTCAAACAAAAAGCACAAGTTTGTATTATAACTTTTTTCGCGTCACTCAATTGTTTTTCTGATACCGTATTTAAAATTTACGTAAAAATAACTAAAACCTTTGTTATTTGTCTTTTTGCAAAAATAAAAAAATTAAGGAGAGTGTAAAAGTATAAATGATCACCCTGTACATAGAAACGTTCCAACTGTTAATAGAGAGTTTAACAAATTTTAACAGTTTATGTCAATATTTCTATTTTTAAATTATTGATTTTTTGTGGTGCAGTATATATAGCTAGGGAGAGACGCTATTTTTCCTCTTGACGCCCGACGCCCCAGGGCTACAATCCACATTTCGGAAAAAATAATACGTTTCTCTCCCTTGCTATATACCTAATGTACTACATATTACATATTTTCTTTATTATTTAATAAGATTTGATTTACAGAAACCAGCGTCTTTTACGGTTTTAAGTAGATAAATTTATTTCTATTTATTTTAAAATATTTGTACCTACTTATTAAATTTATCAGTAAACCTAAAATGTTATCATTTACAGTTGTTGCCAAGCCATCATAATTTTTGTGATTAAAGTAAATTAGAGTGTCATCTGCAAAAAAGAGATGTATTTTGCAACTGATTAAGTATTTTCCTATATAAGTACATAATTAATATAATATATAGATAGAACAATAAGGAACTTAGAATACTCCTTTGCGGGGCTCCAGCATTATTATAACGGCATTCAGAATATTGATCCTCACCTTGTTTTTTGGCATCTAAAAGTTCATTGCCTTCCCACCTACATGAGGACTGTACCAGCAAAATCTTAACCTACTTAATGTTGGCATTAATGTCAGATGATCAATTGTTTCGAACGCTCTCTTTAAGTCTATGAAAACGTTCTTGGTTAATATCCTCTCTCCAGTCAGACATATTGTAGGGCAGTTTCACAGAGCAAATGCGTTTGCTTTGTTTACAATACAGCGAATATTTTTTTGGAATGATCATTCCTCACTATTTCTCCTGCGTCCCCACACAAGTAGTTGTCTCAAATAATAATAATAATAATATATTTACTTACCAACTCATGATATATTTTAGTATTTTTGGTAGAGTAGAGAATTGGCATACTAGCATAATTGTACTAATATATAAAAACGAGGAAAGAGAAAATATTTGGAGACTACTTAAAATGGCTTTAGACCAAGAGGATCTACAATAAACGCTATACATACAAATATTCCAAAAGATGTGGGTGGGCACACAACAAAGAAATCCAGGCAATCTTCATAGACCTCAAGGTTGCTTTCGACTCAATTGTTAGAAAAAAATAATAAAAATACTGCAATTGTTAAGAATACCTGAAAAAGCAGTGATATAAATGACTAGGAAAAACGCAACAGGGAAAGTAAGATTCCAAGGAACAACCACGAAGACAAACAAAGGTGTAAATCAAGGAGACTCATTACCCGAAGAATATTTAATTTAATACGAGAACGAAATTAAAAAAGAGAAGCTTTATAATAAATCAAAGGCAAATAATAGCGTACCTACTGCTTTTTTTATTCTTCGTCTTTTAATACACTATCGAGCTAGATTTTCGATTTTTGCCACCAACTTCAAAAGTTTTATGAAATTTCAATTTTCTTTGAAACTTTTTGAAAAATTAGGGGTAGAAATCGAAAATCTACCTCGACAGATCGATAGGCCAATTAAATAGCGAAAATTTCAAAAAAACTTTCCGATTGTTTAAATACCTATTAAGACCTGCAGACTGATTTTAAAGAAAAGTTATATTCCATAAAAGAACGTATCTTTTCTGTATAAATATCGCTTTACTATTTCCTAAGTAATCACGACAAATTTTTCGGTTTCTGATTGCATATCGATCTGTCGAGCTAGATTTTTGCCACTAACTTTTCAAAAATTTTGATGAAAATTCAAATTTCTTGAAATTTTAAGAAATTAGGGGTAAGAATCGAAAATCTGCACCAGCAGACCGATAGGCAAATTAAATAGCAAAGATTAAAAAAAAAAACTTTCGGATTGTTTAAGTTATTATAGGACCTGCGAGCTGATTTAAAAAGAAAAAGTTATATTTTCATCAAAGAACGTCTCTTTTTTGTATAAATATCCCTTTACAGACTGTATTTCCTAAACAATCAAGGAAATTTTTTTTTAAATTATCGGTTTTTGATCGATCTGTCGAGCTAGATTTTGAATTTTTGCTACTAACTTTTCAAAAATTTTTCTAAAAATTCAAACTCCTGTGGACATGAAAAATCAGGGGCAACAATCGAAAATCTCTACCTCGACAGATCGATAGGCAATTAAGAAGCGAAGATTTAAAAAAAACTTTCCAATTTGCTTAAGTATTAAGACCTGCAGACTGATTTAAAAAAATAAGTCACTTTGAGGCCACTGTCCGACATAGTCATTATGGGGAATATAAGAGAAGATTTAATAGCAGCTCTACATCAACTAGAAACTCCAAAAAAATTGTTACAAAAATAAACGAAGAAAAAAAAATATGAAGATAATGGATCCCTATTTGGTCTAAAAAATAGAGGAAAATAAAGAAAAAGGTGGAGAGATACCTTAGAGAAAGATACGAAGACAGTGGGAAAAAATAACTGGAAATTTAAACACAGACAGAAGAGAATGGAAAAAATAACGGAGATGGCCAGGACTAAAAACCAAGAAACTCATCCTTCTCAAGAAATTGATTTAAAGACGTCTCGGCGTTAGCCATAATACCAAAGATTGAACGACTTAATGAATAGGATGAAGCGATTTTTTTTATATTTTTTATAAAGCCTATATGAGTAAAAGTTGAATCCCACTGAACTTATTTAAGCTACCAAATCTCACCAAATTTGTATTTTTTGGCTGTCCAAATTGCCTCAAATATTTGACTTTTGTACCTTACTAGCCACATACGTAATAATAACAATAAATAGTTGTACAAAAATGCAAGAACTCTACGAAAAGAAACCGTTGACCAGAAAACCACCAGAATTCTTCAAAGAAGATTAAATCGGAAGGTGCGTAACTTGCAAGCAATTGCCATCGTCTGTTTTGGAGGAAACTTGAAGCTCCTCTTCATGTTCCTCAAAGATATTGAATCTGAGTTTTCTACAAGAAGTGTTAACATTAACTTTACATCAGCTCAAATAAATTAAACTTCCAAGTTTAGCACTGGCTTGTGATCGAACAGGGGCTTCCCGTAGATCAGCTGCAATTCTCGCAGTTTTGAGAGATTTGGAAATTTTGACCAAAGAAGAATCACCTAAAATAATCGATCGCAGTAAAATAAGACGGAGAAGAGTGAAAGCTCGGAATGACTTAAAAAAAATAAGGAGCAGCCTTTATTTGTTTATGGTATATATTTTGATGAAAGACAAGGCGCAACTTTGGTTCAAGTAAAAGAAGGAGGTATCAGAACCGGGATCCATATATTTTGGTTATGTAACTCCTATATCTGGTAGCTCACAGAGTATTAGGACATGTATTTTGAATTTCTTACAAGAAAATGCCGACTTATCTAAATTACAAACAGTTGAGTGTGATGGAACAGCTGTTAACACATTATTTCTTTCCTTTTCTTTGTTTGGGATTTATTACCACATTCCTTGAGATTCCTATCCAAAAAATTCGATTTATCTAAAAAATATTCAAATTAACCAGTTTAAAACTGGGAAATAACCTCTACGCCTTTGACGTAATGTCAGAGGATCAGTTAGAGGGTGTTTTTTGACAACTAATAGGAAATAAATTAATACAAAAATACTGCTGTTAACACATGTTTTAAAAATGAGATCATTAGGCGATTTGAGTATTCTTTAGGGCGATCTTTACAATTGTTGTATGCAAATAATTTTTTTTTTATTTATTCAATTTATTAGCAATCAGAAATATACAATCTATAAGCAAATTTGTTGGTTTGTGCATTTTTTCAGTTAATGCATTACTAAAGTGACGTGACGTGGTGTCCATCCAACGATGTCTGTTGTCTAATGGGTGCAGGAGTGTCTCAAGTAGTGGGTTGGGGTGTTCTTCAAGCTTCTCGTGGTGTGTACCGGATCTGACATGAATAACTTCACTTACACATATGGTGTTCTGAGGTCTATGCGTAAAGTATGATTTGACACATACCATGGGGCTTTTGCTGTTTGCTATTGCTCGTAAGATTTTTGATTGACACGTTTGCATTATAACTATACTAGATTTGCTAGCACATCCCCAGAGTTCAATTCCATATGTCCATATAGGTTTGATCACCGCTTTGTATATTAATAATTTATTTTCTATTGCGAGATTTGATGTTCTGCCTATTAACCAGTTGATTACCTTCATTTTTAGATCTACTTGTTTTTTTTTTCTATTTTATGTGTTTCTTCAAGCTTAGTTTGGAGTCTAAATGGAGGCCTAAGTATTTGACTACATTTTTTTGTGGAATTTGGACTTGGTTGAGGTTAACAGTCGGGCACGTTTCTCTTTTGAGGGTAAATGTTATGTGGGATAATTTTGACTAGTTTGATATGATTTTCCATTTTTTTAACCATCTTCCAATTTAGTTCAGGTGCGCTTGAAGATTTGATAAAGCAATTGCGGGGTCTCCACTAACTGAAAATATAGCCGTATCATCTGCAAATGTTCCTATTGTAGTATCTCTGGTTGTTGGTATATCTGCAGTGTATAATACGTAAAGCAGAGGGCCAAGAATGCTACCCTGGGATACACCTGAATGAATGCAAAAGCGATTGGACACTTCTCCGTTGACTTTGGTTTCGAATTCACGTTGGTCATTGATTAAGGAATGAATTCCTTAATCAATGCGTTGGTGTAAATGGGATTTCAACAAATTAAAGTAATAAATAGGAAGCATTTTTTTAATCTTGTACAGTAGCCCAGGATGCCATACTCTATCGAACCCCTGACCTATGTCAAGGAAAGCAGCAGTACAGTATTTCTTATTTTCAATTACTCTGTTGATTATATTCGTTATGTGGTGGCATTGCTGAATGGTTGGTGGAGATGTTGTTTTGGGTTTTTCACTACTTTTTATAGATTTCCAGATCGAGATATCCTGCTTTGTCAGACTAGTAATGTAATGTTTGAAAGAGTTATTTTTTATTTCTTATAGCTTAAATTTTAACCTGTTGCTAAGAAGATTGTATTTTGTTCTGCTCTGTGGAGTGTGTGTGCGTTGCCATATTGACCTTGCTCTTCATTTTTCAGCTATCATCTTTTTAATTTCGACTGGTATATTTTGATTTGGTTTGTTGCTTTCGATGTTTGGGGTAGCTTGCTTGGCTGCCTCTTGTAGTAGTGGTTTCTGTTTCTATTTCCTCTGGTTCTTTGAGCTTTGTAGATAGGTTAACATTTTCTTGAATTATCTGGCAATAAGTATCCCAGTTAGTTCTGAAGTTATGTAGCCTAGGAGCCAATGGTTTTGTTATCACAGTTGTAGATATAGTAGCTATTATTGGAGTATGGTCTGAAGTCAGATCATAGCTCGACGAAATATCCGTGTTTGTCGAGAAAATTCCGCCGGTAACAAAAACATGCAAATGAGCTGCCATTACGCTATTTATTGCAACATTTGGATAGAAAAACAAGTGGACCCTAAGGATACAACGAAATTGGAAAACAACTAGAAAATTGTAAAAGATGATTGTTACAAATTTTTAAAAAATAAAAGCATCTTTGGAAGAAATCAATGATGAACTCAGTACCAATCAACAGTACCCACCTTTGTGAAATTTGCAATGGGATTTCTAAAGGTAACATTTCTTTACGTATATCACAGAGGAAACTAGGAAAATGGCGCATTCCAGATGATTAACGACAGCTAATCGGACACTTCAGTTTTATGTGTCAACAAATAATCCAACAAATGATTCAAGACGTTCCGGTTGCAATCGATATTTTAAAATTTCCTTATACACTCCCAGGCAGTAGAACGCTGCGTTAAATTAGTAACACAAACAACAGCTGTAGTATGTGGCTTCTAGAGTTAGCTTACCGAAATTTGAAACAATAAGTCATTATCTTCAAGGTTTTCAGACAAATAAAGGAATGGTAAAGAGAAGGGGAGAGGGCGGTAAAACTCGATAATGATATGCAGTCACCTCCACGTGGTAAGTCCTAGGTTATTTCCATAAAGGAAACAATAATTTACGTTCCTTATGAAAATAAGCGAAGAGCTGCAGTGACGAATTTCGAATGACCTCACAGCTAAATCAAATTTTACACAATAGTTGACACTTACAAAAGGCAACTATTACCTATATAGGATAATGAATCGGATTAAAACAAATTTACCATTTTCACTCCACCCTTGAATGAATGAATTTTTACATAAGAAACGTAAATACATCGACAGAATGATATTAAGTGTATAGTATGCTATACTACAGATATTAAATTGTATCGTATCCCTTATTGAGAGCTTTTACAATATTATGGTACATTAAGGGGAATCCTTAATTTGCCCCATCAGCAAGAAAGTCCACATTTGAAATACACGTTATACAGAAGGCAATAAAACCAGAGGTTCTCCTAAAGAATTTATTTTTACGTTCTCCTTGCGAATTCGGAGACAACTACAAGTTCAGCGATTTATTTATGGCACGCTATAAAATAAACATGGCACAACACGCATCAAATATTTGAGAAAACGCGGTGAGAAGCGGACATATAAGCCTTATAAAGTGGGAAGGACACCGCCGAAATAATGCCAGATAAAATCAATGGACTCGGCTAGCTAGACTACAAGGGCCCGTTCCACGCCTACTTCACTCTGCCAACTATAAACTGCATCCCCAGTTTGGCCCAATGAATTTTATCAAACGTTAATAGAAAACCAATATTGCAAGACTTGGAACTTTTAATGTCGAGGTATGGGTTATTTAATGGGCTTTTATAGCCTTTAACAGCATATACTGCAGTAACTGATGCAATAACGTTGCAGGAAAGAATAATTCGTTTGTTTTAAAATGGTTATTTTGTACTTATTTATTATGTATGATGCTTTAAAAGATAATTTATAGTTGGTGAGAATCAACTAATGTAGGTAATTTATTGGGTGCTATCATTTTATTCTGCAAAAAATGTGGCAGGTAGCTAAATATAAATTTAATAAAGCAAACAGTTTTGTGTTAAAATATAGCTTCATATTTTAATTTCGCACAATTTTGCTATTTTACCTCCATTATATTAGTATTAAAGGCAGCAAACTTTTAAGAAATAAAAAAGTTGTATTTAGCCTCTCAAATAAAAAATATTACTATAATAATTGTATATCTGAAATATGCAGCTGTGTGAAAATTTTCTAGATCCTCTAGATATTTCCACTGCCATTATAAATATTATATTAAAATACACGAAGGTTAAAATTACGCCACCTTATCGCCACTCTATTTGAGGCACTTTCAGGTATATTGAAAAAATGTGTGGTTCATCAGTCTCTATAATTTGATGTCATTAATCTTTATATCATGAGACATTTAAGAGCAACAGCGCCTTCAGGAGTATATTATGTTATATTTTCTTTATCATTTTAGTTTCCTCTTGTCTTCCCCTATAAGAATATGGTGCTGAAAATGTAACGGCAGCTTTTAGTAGAGGTAGGAACATGTGCAATAAATAATATATTCAAATAAAAAATTAGTATGAACTCTTTTCTAACAGCCGATTCATTTGATTATTCTTTTTATGGTTTTAACTTTTTAAACAATTCATATAAGCGTATATATATAAGTAATCCCGATTATGATGACACATATTATGAAGAATAGCAGGATTTTTTTTTAATAGCATCTTTATAAGTTTAATAAAACTTAATACTTAAGTTACTACGGACTAATAAACATGCTGATGCTGAATTAGTAGTGGCTGTAATGAGATCTATTAAAGTTAATATCAGAAATAATGCCCAAATCTTTGGTGGACAGACACATGTTAACATAACATAATTTAGTCGGTAGTCGCTATGGCATTATGTTGCTGTGTTTAGTGATAATGGGATAAAGATTGTTTTTTACTCCAATTTTTTTAGCGAAAAATTTGCTCCTGAAGAAACTCATAATCATTGTTGGAGTTTAATTTTGAAAATAATTTTAAGTCGTCAGTATACAACAATTCTTCGCAAGATAGATTATTACACAAACCGTTAATGAATAATAAGAACAGTGAGAGTCCCAAATTTGAACCCTGAGATACCCCTAACGTGACGATTGTGTAATAAGTCTTATAACCGTTGTACACATTTCAGTCTGGTTTCAAAATAAATAATGAAAAGAGTCTAAAAATTAAAAAAATATTTTTCAGTTTTTATGTAGGTAATAATTATTAAATGATCTAATTTAATGAAAAATTGTATAAAACTTTCCTTATTATTGCGTGTCAAATAAATATGACAATACTTTTACATTTTTTTATCACTCTCCTGTTGAAGCAGTTTCGAAAATTCCTTTTCCTGGAAACAGACGGCAACATTTTATCGCTAAATATAAATATGCAAATAATACACGAAATCGCTTTAAATTTAAAATTCAATACAAAACGGTTTTTTGGATAAAGTTTTTAAATGAACTTGTAAGCTGGTGTGTACGTGTTAAGCAAAGGACAAATAAAAAAATTCCACATTTGCATAATCCCTCATATTATACGTTCTATCCTTGTAAATTAATTTGTTAAATCTCCTCTGAGTTTAGTTGTTTATACCAAAACGCAACATTTTAATTATAGGAGTAAGATAACAATCAGTAGAAATACATTTTGTAAATACAGAATTTACATAATAAGTAAATTTAATTCAGTAAAAATGTTGCTTCTTGCATGTTGAAAATAAAATTTAAAAAAATGTTAATTTAAAATCATGCACCACAATTTCCGAAGACACTTTACCGCTGTAACCATCGATTTGTCCTGAACAGAGTCAAGACTTATCACTGAACTCATAAAATTGAATTCACTGAAGTCAATGGTTTTACTTGACCTCGTATTAGTGAATCGCTACATAAATAATTAAAGCAATACAAACTCAACGATATTGAAGGGAAACTAAATTGACAATCTTGACATAAATCACGTTTCTAAATACGTATAATATGTAAATGTATGCATATGCAGTATAATAAAATATAAATATAACAAAAATACTTCCTCTGAGCTGCCGGGACAGTTCGCGTTTGATTAAAATTTCGTTCTTAACGTATGCTTAGGAAATTTCAATATGCAGAAATATGAATTTTTAAGTATTTACCCAGTAACAGTGCAACAGTATACTAGGAACAAACGGAAATGAAACGGCAAGAGCCGTTAGTATTCTAGTATTTTATGACAACTGTGACAATGCCAAATTTAATAAAAGACAAATGAATCCATGTAGAGTTGTATCCGGTTAATGTGAACTAAATAAAATCAAGCTGATGTCACATTCGGATGGAACTACATTACTGGAGAGAAAATTGTACATGTAAACTCCATATTTTAAATCAATAACATAATTTATGAAGTTTTATTTCCATAAAAATTTAATATTGGAATTCGACTTTAAGATGTATTGTTAATGATTATTGGAGAAATAAAAATGCAAAAGATGACGATAAAAACGAAATGACAGTGCTTACAATTTTTTAATGTAAGCAAACTAGGATTTGATTACCCAACTAAGTCTGAATCAAACCCCAAAACATATTAACATGTTCGTAAAAAACAAAATACCACCTTATATCGACTTTCACTTGATTCTGGGCATCAACCAATTAAGTTAAATTACTGCTCTGATTAGCTCTATGGTTGGGTTGTAAGGGTTTATGTTGATTTTTATTTTTTTTTTGCTCTTACTGACGATAAGGCACCAGTACCAGTGTATTTTAAACAAAAATCCACAAGGCGGCTGAACGTTAACATTAAGTTGTATATAAAATACAAATACTCTTGAACAGGTTAGAGGACGAAGAATAATTAACAAAAATGGAATATAATAATATAATGGCAAAATTGATGTAATTTTAGAAATTAACAATATTGAAATTTAAAAAATATAATATATATAAAATTTAAATTTGAAAAATACAAATGGTTTTTACTTATATTTCTTTCTTATTCTGACCAAGATATCAGACATTTGCACAAGGTTAACGTATCCTTTGTATGGTGTTGTTCCTGAAGTTGCCACTGAGTACTCGGGGAGGTGAAAGACAATTGAACAATCATCTAGATTCAGAATCATAGGTACGCAAAATATAAAATTAATTCTATATAAATAAATATATCTATAGATAGAAGCAATTTTGCAGGATGTAGAGCTTGGTAACGCCCTTCCATTCCTCTCATCTCTTTCGCTTTCATCTTCTAATTAGTTTTTTCCTCCATCATATTCTTGCCTTCTTCTTTTTTTCTAATACATAGGTTCTTTCGCCTGCTATTCTTTTTAATATTCTATTGGTCTCGCTTCTCTCCTCACTCCTAGCCATTGTATTATTTTGACATTTATTACTTCATCTATGGTCGGTTCGTTGAGCATTTTTTGTATACAGGGTGTTTTGGGAGAAAAGGGAACTCTTTTAAGGATGGATTCTAAAGGTCAAAATAAGAAAAAAACTGCTATAAATAAGAATCCGAAATTGCTTCCTTTTCGAGATACAAGGTGTCAAAAAAATAATTAAAAAACCCTTTTAAAACGGTTAAAAATATTAAATTGAGCTTTTTTACGCACTACACTGCCATGAAAACACTTCTATTCGATTCAACTAGTTTTGACGATTCTACCAGTGACGTGCGTGACAGCAACATATTAAAGGATTTAGACGAAAAAAATTGGTCGCCACTGCCTTCTTTCTTTCCTTTAAATCAGGTATTGGTTTCTTAATCAGCAGCCAATTCTAAAAAGAACAGCCTGTATCTCCAAAAGGAAGCATTTTCGGACATTTATTTGTAGGCACTTTTGTCTTATTTTGACCTCTAGAATACATCTTTAAAATAGTTGCCTTTCCTTCCGAAACAGTCTGTATATCTCATCGTTCATTTCTCTTCTACTATATCCTTCCTCTGTTCTCTTTCCGCCTATTATTCTGCTAATTATTTTCGTTTTCCATTTTTTAAGAGCTTCCTTCCCGTTTTTGGTTAATACCTAGGCTTTGCATTGTTTAAAGAAGGTTGATACCCCTAAATAATTATTTAGTCCTTATTAGGGTATTTAAGGCTCCTGCACTTTGAGTATTCCCATATGTATGTCGTTTTCTTCTTCCATTCTGTTCATGAGTAGTAACCCTATGTACACAAATTCTTCTACTTCTTCAATTTCAAAACCTTGCATTATTTGTATTTACCACTAGCGTGTCTTCTGTTGTTTCTTGTCCTCTTCTCCTTAGCTTGGTCTCATCTTTGTTTAGCTTTAGTCCCATTATTTGTGCTGCTTCATTTTGTTCGTGATTTCTCCCAGTTCTCTCAAATTCCTTGCCAGAATAGCCACATCGTCAGCATAAGTTTAGAGATGGTGCCTTTTGTTTAGTATTGTTTCTCCTCTATTCAGCTTTCCATCTCTTATTATTTTTCCCAGAACTACATTGAATATGGGGGTTGATAATGGAGAGGGACCATGTTCCTATTTCAAATTCTTCTCTTAGTTCCCCCTTAATCTGAATTCATTTTGAGCAATCTGATTAATTTGACAGGTACCCATAAATCCTTTCATAATTTGTAGCATCCTGAATCCGTTTACAGCGTACGCTTTCCTAAAATCAACAAACAATACTTCAAGTGGAATTTTACACGTTGTTCCTTCTCAAAGTAAATATTTGGTCGCTGGTACCCCTTCCTTTTCTAAATCCTCCCTGATATTCTCCGATTCTTGAATCGATAACTTAATTACTTCCATTCTCGTTTTTATAAGTGTTGCCATTATCTTATATACAACGTCTAGCAACGAAATCCCTTTGCAGTTATTGCAATCTGTTACGTTTCTTAAGAATCAAGATGTTTGTATTTCTTCTCTTTTCCAGATGTTTACTATTAGTTCTCATATTCTATTTTTCATTTCTTCTTCCTCATTTTTAATGTCTTCCTCTGTTATTTCGTTTTTCCCTGGGCTATTGTTGTTTTTGTCTTGTTATAATTTCTAATCTTGTTGGATCCTCGACTGTTGACTGCGAGTCTTCTTCTCTTTGTCGGTCTTCCTCCTGTCTCATTTTCTTCTACTAGAAGGTTTCCTTTTTTATTTTTGTAAATATTTTGGTATCCTTTTTTTGCTTTCCCTTTTTAACTTCTATACAAATTTCTCATCTCTTTTCGGCTATAGAGTTCTTTTATATCCTTAACTTGTCTTTCGTTATAACCTTTTTTTTTTGTTTGCATATAATTGAATTTCGTAAATCTCCGATCTTTCGTTTACTCAAATTTTCTCCTTTAGATGGTTTTAAAGTGGCTGCAATTTATTTTATGAAGGAAAACAATTTTACCATGTTTTAAAAAATCCTAATAAAAAATCTTGCATACCAAGATTCGTATGGTACTAATGTGAATATTCCAATTTTTTTTCCAGTTTAAATGGTTGAGGAATTTCGAACTAAAGTTACTCTTAACTATATGCTTATTCATTTATTAGGATAGTGCTCAAACATTAATTTTGCTTGTTTTGAACCTACTCGAGAAAATTTTCGCAGTACAAGATGAAAAGTCCAAGCAGCCTTTTATGTTGCTTGAAGGAATTACTATTAAACCGGAGGCAATTTTACTTTATACAAATTTTCCTCCTCATATTCTTTTATGACTACGTGGCTAAGATAGTTATAGCTTGGAATAAAATGCATACTCGGCATAAAACGTTTTTTCAAGTATTATTAAAATAAACTGTTTGTTTTTCTATCGTTTGGACTTATCTCGTGTGTTTGAAAAGTCCTCACTAGTGTACAATACTGTAGCTATAACAGCTACAACTACCGAATATTACGACCTACTATTACTGCGTTATTGCATGAAGGGCGGCACGTGGTTCTTAAAGAGGAGCTTTCACTGACAGCCACTGTACTCAACATGCGAGCTATATTTAAAAGGGCTGTTTTGCCAGTTAAATTGAATAATAACAAGATACTTTGATAATTTGAAAAATTTACTAATCCATTTTGGAATGAATTTATAAATTAATATTAATCATGAAATTCTACAAAACTTTGTAAATCCTTTGGTCGATCTTTTAACTAATTCCATGACATTTACAGATGGAATCCGGTATATCAGTAACAATAATCAAAATGGAAATAATGCTATATAATTACCACACCTGGCAAACTAAATATAATATTTCATTTTTGGCAGTCAGAAATTAGTGACTATATTATAATTACTACACATATTTTGATAATTAATGTTTTGGCCCTAAAAAATGATAATTATATACCTCAAACAAAGGAAATGTATAAATAATGACAGTTTAATGAAAACAATTAATAATTTATAATGATGTGGAAACCTGAAAGCTCTATTCATTTTACATGTATTTATAATGTTTCATGTACATTTTCCTGTAAAAAATGTTAACTACCTTTACATATTTTATTAGTTTGGTTTATAGAGCTTCCAAAAAAGAATACGAATATATTCCTACTTTGTCATAGTCCGCTCGAAATTTTTTACTTGTGCCCTTAATCAATTTATATATATGAAAAAGTACATCAAAATTTTATATACAAAAGCTGCAGTATTTTCAACAGTTTTAAATTTCTTAGTAATGAATTTCATAACTTTGTTATTTGGGGCAGAGAGAGTCTATAGTAAAGATTTATTGCAGCTGCAGATGACGTTAATTTTGGTTTGATGTGTTGGTGCTACGTAGAAATTTTTAATGTTAATTTTAGGATGTTTTCATATATCAGACTTACATTAAAACCAACAGGGATTTCCTTGGCTTAAAACAAATCAGTTTCAAGGGCTAGTTCAGGGTTTTAAATATATTCTACGAACTGAGGTGGTAAAACATCAAATGTGTTATTTGATGTATTATCACATGATTTATGACTCCAACATGGACGCAATAAAAATATATTAATCCTTAGAGGCACAAATTGTCACGAATTATGGGGGCCTGTCAGCTATTCAAAACATGCTCTTTTATTTTAATATTTTAATTTACGTTCATGCAAATGACTACAATCGAAGTAAACTTTTTCCAGCAATAAATTACATTTAAATGGTATTTTATACATTTATGAGACGTAACTTATCGACAAAATAATTTTCCTTTATTTCTGTCTTCGATTTCCAATATCTAGTCGCGTCATCAAACTGTAAGTGCTGTTTTTTGTTCGTTTTGTTTTTATAAGTAGGTGCCACCCCACTGCATTGTAGTGAGTATCTACGAATTATTTGTGCCTATTTTGGTGGAATCCATAAAATTCATAAAATAAAAAAATTATATAGTAAAACATATTGTAAAATATTAAAAAGGGTTTGATGTAAACAATTAATTTAGGTAAAAATAGCTATTTGGGGCGACTCTAAATTTGCATGCAATAATTCTTCAGCGATTTCTAAAACAAAAGATAAAAAATAAAAATTGTCATTAACTTGTGAAGAAACTTGCTTCAACAAGTATCTATCGAAAAATTTTGATGACATTTTTTATCTCTTATCGTTTAATAATGCAACGTTGCCATATTTTCTCCAATACTTCTTCCATACTAGAAATAGTAACAATAACTTCTTACTAACTGTGAAACAGATAAGAAAAATCCAATTTATTTCGGTGTATATTTTAAAAATAATCTTCCTTCCCCCACACAATAAAAGTATGTTGTTGAATATAATAACACATTCAAATCATATTTCCACCAACACACATTTTATATTCCACTATATTTACATCTGCATAATAAATTCGGAACGTAAAAATAATTATTTTTCTCTTATATTATTATTATACGTTTGCTATTAAAATGTATATTCAGGAGTATATTTTTCTCCTTTCATGAAAAATAAAAAAAGTAAAACCAGGACAAAATTTAGATTCTATACATAAAAATCAGGTTTTTTTGAAAAAAAAACCAGATGCTTCGATGAAACAGGAATAAGTTACCAAACAACCAAATAATTCTTAAATTGTAAAATTCTCAAAAATTTGTAGATACTCTATCGCTTTTGCCTCTAAGAAACTTTATAATCCAATTTCAATAACGAGACAAATAATAAAGAATGAGAATTGAGATAATGTCCCAATACAAATAATCTGCGGCCGCTATCATTAAAAATGAACATCGAACCAATCTGAATTCCAATTTGGTATTTCTGGATTTACCACTAACAAGTAGCATACCGCTCTAATATTTTAATTATTCCGGAGATATAAATTTACACAACGGTACAACATTCTTCTTATCATTTCCTACCCTATATCCGCGGACCTAGTACAATACTGCAATGGAAATTGTTCCGATAAGAAAATGCAAACAACAAAATCAACTTCATGGTTTTCTAAACAGATTGTTTGTTGTAGAGGCCAACAAAGCTTTTGTCCGCCTGAAACAAACGTGCAGTGCGCTGTTAGTTTAAGATATTTTCCGTTTCCCGGGAAATAAGTGACAGGAAATCAGGAATTTCAAATTACGTTTAACTACAAAGGTGCGGGCACAAACAATATATACAAAGGATTTTTATTCTTTTACGGTAGAAATATAAAAAGAGTTAATTAAATATACAAAGCTGAAGAAATGAATAATAAATGTAATATTGACTTAACTCTATTATCTTCTGTGGAGGAAACACGACAAGTCGCATTTAAAGACCTACTTAGTTTTTCTTTTCAGAATGAACATAACCGACAAATTTGTAACGTGAAATGAACACACCAACTCTGGCCTATGCGAGAACCTTGAACCTTTTTACACATAATCTGTTTCATATCAAAGCAAATATATTAATAGCACGTTTATTTATATTGCTCATATTGTATACTAAAGTAGGATACAGAATATACCCTTTCCTGTAATAATTTATAATTTATTATTAGTACTAGGTAAGTTTTTTGCTGTTCACTGGAAACATCAAGCTTTAACCGATATTATTATTGATTATTAACATCTTGAATTGATATCGATGCTCGCGTACAATTCGCGTCAAAATACAATGGTAATAATCAGACCAGGCAAGGTTGTTTTGGGATATAACACAACCGTTTTCTGTCCAATTCCCGTTTTTCGTGGCTTATCACTTAAAGGCGTTGACGGTCGTATAAAAAACATCATAAAATTTATTTTATTGCCGCTAACTTCCTATTTTAAATTCCTTTTCCTTTAGCCGTATTTTATTATTGCCACTAAATGGATCGATAATTTACCAATTCTTGTTTCTATTATGTATCGGCACACAGTAATAGTATTAGATATTTTCTTTAGTGCTTCCATATACGACAAACTTATTTAAACATTGATTATTCCCAGTTCTAACAGGATACAATTTTTCTTCAAAGTTGGAACGTGTTTCCAGGCCTGATAAGTATGATATCAGTGGACGTTTTTGGATTTTTTTCCAATATCATTCGTAACAGGTGAGTTATGAATCTTATTTTAGATATTTTTCAATTTTTGAGGCGAGGAGACGTTCAATGCGTAATTTAATGTTGTGGACAAGTGACAACTACACAAAAGCATTTTTCACAATATTGTGATTGTTTCAATGTGAAAAAATTGAAGAGAAAGCAGGGGAACAGAAATTTTAACAGCCACAAATGACTCAATGATTAAAAACTAAATAAGAAACTTATAGCATTCCATGCAACAGTTAAAAGCACACACGATAGAAAAAGAAAACATCTACCGGGTGACCACAGACCATGGTAAACCCCCGCCATTTCACAATTTTTTAGCTATCCAAATGAAATTTTGCAGCAGTAATGTAAGTCCAAAAAACCTCATTCACCTGTCAAAGTTACGTCTTCTAATTGTTTCTTCCATTGCTAGTGTGATAAATAGTATAAAATGACGTGTTGGGTTCGATGATTTTTTCCCTTTTTTTATTACTTGCACATTGCAGATTTATCAAGGATGGGCACATCAATGGATTCCATACATAATATATTATTTTAAGGTATTGGTTTACCATTATAATATCTTTTGGGAAAATGGTCAAAATGGACAAAAAGTGATTTGGTCAAATTTGAATGATTGCCAAGACGCCATTTTTATATTTTTTGTCGATCTAATTTTTTGGGAGTTATACCAGTACATTTGAACCAAATTAGACCAATCATGGCACTCTATGTTAATAAATGAAATTGGTTCTAAAAAAATCAAGTGGGCTTAAAGGGTCCCCAAAATAGTTCTATCGTACTCAGAATTTTCTCAGTATTCCAAAAATGCAATAATATGCAGGGTGTTCTGTTTAAAATTCCAAAGTTGGCGTCACTTCCGTCGAAACCGGACGTCGAAAAAAAAATGGAATGGGCCAAAATGAGTCTTTTTGGACGTTCAAAGCATTCCAACCATTGAGCTCTTTTTGGGCCATGTCAGACCTGTATATTAAAACTGGCTTAATGAGGATTTTATAGATTAGTATCTTCGTATTTCTTAAAATATTATGAGAGACAAGCTGGGGAACGAGTCCATGGTAGCATTTGTTCGCTAGCAGTACCCTCTTTCAGATTTCTGTCTAGATATCATTATTAGAGTTACTATTGACACAAGATAGAGAAATTCATCAATATTTTCAACCTCGTACTGGGCGATATCAATTGGTTTGGTCCTTGCGATTTTTGCTGATGTTAGATTGATTAGATTTAGATTGATTGATAAGCAGCCCGAAGTTTCCAGTTCTCTTTCTAGAGCTAAAAACGCCTCTTTAGCATTTCTTAGATTCAGACCTATTATATCGACATCATCAACATTTGCTAGGATTTGAATACTTCTATTAAATATCGTTCCTGCTTTTGTTATTCCGGCTTCCCTTGTGATTTTTTCTAGGGCGAAATTTAAGAGTATACAGAACGGTGCGTTTTCCTGTCGTAACCTCTATTGGAGTTGAAAATCTTCTTTATTAGTTTTACCAAATGCTTTGGTATTCCAAATTCAGTCATTACTGAGTAGAGTAGTGCTCGGTCAACTGTGCCGTATGCGACCTTAAAGTCTATAAAAAAGTGATGAGTATCTGTATCATTCTCCTGTGTTTTCTCTAGGGTTGAAATTTGGTCAATTGTTGACTTACCACTACTAAACTCTGTTTGGTAATGTCCAATAATTATTCTTTCGGTATATGGTTTCAGTCTCTATAAAAAACATAAAAAAGACATTAATAATAGGGAACAAGAAAAAGAATACAAAACCTACCGCAACAAACTGAATCTAATAATAAAAAATACTAAAATCCAGTATTACAGAACACAAATTAATAACAATAAAAATAACTCAAAAAATTTATGGACCTCGGTAAAAAATATATGTAATGAAGGCAAGAAAATTAATAGCATAAATAAAATAAAACTAAATGATGGCACTATAACGACTGAAAAAATTAAAATTGCTAATTGCTACGCCAGTCACTATGCAAATGTAGGTAAAAATCTAGCAGAAAAAATTGTAAGACCAAAAAAACCTAATAGTAACTTAAAAAGTAATCCATTTTCAATTTATTTGTCACCCACTAACAAACTAGAAGTACAAACCACAATTATGGATCTCAAATCAGGAAAGGCACCAGGGAAAGATCAGATTACAGCGGAAGTACTTAAAAAAACCAAAAACACAGTAGCGGACCCACTAACTTATTTATTTAATTTAATATTCGAAAACGGAGAATGTCCAGACAAATTTAAAATAGGCATTATAACACCTTTATACAAAGATGGAGCTAAAACCGAAGTCAAAAATTACAGACCGATATCACTGATTTCTACAATCGCAAAACTTTTTGAAAAAATATTTAAGGTAAGAATAACTAGTTTCCTTGATAAATACAACATGCTTTCTAATATGCAGTTTGGTTTTAGAAACGGGAAATCAACTGAAGACGCGATTGCTTACTTAACAAATCATTTATACGAATCAGTAGATAGCTGTAAACCAACATTAAGTATATTCGTCGATCTTGCTAAAGCTTTCGATACTGTCAGTCACCCTCTCCTGTTAAATAAATTAAAAACTATTGGGTTTAGAGGTATCTCTTATAAACTAATCGAAAGTTATTTAGCAAATCGAAAGCAATATGTAAAAATTGGTGATACGATCAGTGACCCTCAAAATGTTGAATACGGCGTTCCCCAAGGAACAGTACTGGGGCCAGTCTTATTCAACTTGTACATTAACGATTTGCTAATGTTACCATCTAAAGGCAGGATACTTAGTTTTGCAGATGATACAGTTATTACATATGTAGACGAAAACTGGAACAACCTAAAGAAAACTGCAGAAAAAGACTTCCAGTTGATTAAAGATTGGTTCGACTACAACCTGTTAACCATAAACTATGACAAAACTAAGTACCTTCCCTTTACATCTTACGAAAGTAATTTGCCCGGACTTGGCCCTCTCAACATTATTACGAATAGTGGAGACAACATATTGATTGAAGAGGCAGATTCTTCCAAATATTTGGGAATCATAATAGATGGACACCTTCGGTGGAACCTGCAATCAAATAACATCGTCAAAAAACTAAGAACTTTACTTCCTAAATTTAAGTACCTTAAACAATTTCTAAGCATACCTGAACTTAATATATTGTACTACGCCCTCGTACAGACACAGTTGTCATATGGAATTATCGGTTGGGGTGGGATAAATAATAATTTTCTATATAAATTAAATATACTACAGAAATGGTTTCTCAAAATCATATATGGAAAAGATATCACTTACCCTACTGCTGATTTGTATAATGAGTCAAAAAAAATGGACATAAGACAGTTATTTTGCCAAAGAATGTTAATTTATAACTTTAAAAATAAAGATAAAATCGTTTATAATGACCATAGTTATAACACTAGGACAAAAAACACAATAACGTCAAAACCTAAAGTACACAAAACAATTGGACAGAGAAATCCTAAATATTTAGCCCTTAAACTTTATGATATCCTTCCATTAGAAATAAAAAATATCACCTCGTTAAATTTGTACAAGAAAAAAATTAAATTGTGGATTCTAGACATGCCTAGGTTGTTAATACATGGAATTATTGATATCAAAAATTAATATAATTTCTGCTATAGTTACCCACTGCTGACTATCACAAAAGAATACTTACCTAATAAAATATGTTACGTACACATATACAGTGGATTCACTTTTTAACCGGGGCACTTTGGGGGTGAGTGGGAGGGTATGGAGCGAGAGCGCTAACATGGGAGTCACGCATGTGTGGTGCTCTCGCTTTACTCTTATGTCCTACTCGCTCACAAGCTGCTTTGGTTTGAAAGTGAGTTTACTGTATCTAAAGCTATTATTTTTATCTGAAAATTTTTAATTACATACTTTCTTTGCATTTCACGATAACCTGATAACACAGAAAGTACTCTTTTCACAAGAATGTTCGTTCTTTCATAGAGTGCTCCTGTATATTCAGTACAATCTATTTCTTTTTCCTTATATATGCACGTATGTCTAATACACACAACTGTAATTGTATCTTTTTTTTAAGTAATGTAACTGTATGTTTGTGTTTTATTTAGTTATCTAATACAAACTAATTGGCTCACAGTCAAGTATACATCATACTTTGTGGGATAGCCTCGTTTATTTACAGATTAACAATGTTATTATATTATTTCATTCTTATATTACTTCATTCTTATATTTTTTTTTTATTACTGTCTCATTTGTGTATCCTATGTATATATATTTTTTTTTTTCCTTGAACCGTAAATAAACTTTATTATTATTATTATTATTATTAGTCTTGAACAGAGTAGCGCGGACAACACTTTGTATACTACATTTAAGAAGTATGTCCTTATTATAGTTGATACATCCCAATGTAGCTCCTTTTTTATGAATTGGTCATATTATCCCTAAGTTCCAGTTTTGAGTGATTATTTCTTGTTGCCATATAGTACATACATATCAACTTATGGGCAGTAGCAAAGTTTTCTTTGGCGTTTTAAATTAGCTCAACGGGTATATTATCTTAACCTGGAACTAGTTTTTGGTATTGCTTCTCTTACTTCTACCAGAGTTGGAGCACCTACTATTTGGTTGCCATTGCAATAGGCCAGCGACAGCATTGCTACCTCTTGTCAAATGTTATTAGGGTTCTGATTCGGTAAGGTTTCAATATGTTTCGCTCATTGCTCCAGCACTTGGTTATTGTCACATAGTAGATTTCCTTCGATGTCCTTACATTGGGTTATTGTGGGTCTGTATCCTTTCCTAAACATGTCTACTTTTTCATAGAACTTTCAGGTTTCATGTTCTTTGTTAAGTTGTTCTACTTTTCTAGTTGCTCATTGATAAACTTTCTTTTTCGCGCTTCCTCTCCGCTCTGTTCTTATCTGTAGTTTTTCTGGTTCTTCGTGCCTACACCCCGTTATATGGACTTCGTTTTTTTTTATCCTTGTGACCCCCTCGCATTCTGCGTCAAACCATTCATTTATTTTTTCCCTTCTTTCTTCCAGTTGTTGTTCCAGAGTTCTCGCAATGTTTGGATATCTCGGCTTTTTAATGTATTTCTTGTCAGGTTCAGTTTTGTTCCCTGTCTTGGCATTGGCTAACTTAGGTCTTAGCTTGGATATTACCATATAACAATCAGAGCCCATGTTCGCACCTCAGTATGATCTACAATCCATTACGTCTGTACCAAGCAACAATTAATAAAGAATGAGCAAAGTTGTAGTTTTATCTAGCGAAAAGACTAACGTAGAAAACCGTAATATTAATATTTGATGTTAATTAAGATTTAATTTTATGTAAAATTGATCGTCAATGCCACCAGGATAGACACATTGTAGCTTAGAATTGTAGAAAGGTGTAGTGAAGTGAAATCTTAAAGTCTAGCGTATCATCGTAGCCAAGAACGGCAAGTGAAATTGTGTTTTAACGAAATGTGACATATTGGATATGTATGGATCGGTCATGAGACCCAGAGTTCAAAAATGATATGAAGTCCACAGCAAAATTACATAATAATATAAGAAAAATATTTCCAAAAATACAAACCCAAAATGACAGTTTGGCATCTAGTATCATCAAAGAAAAAAGAATTCAGGATCACCATGGATACAGGAACAAAAAAATAAAGTTGTTGAAAAACCAGCTCCAGAGAGGCGTCACGTATTTGAAATCGTTCCTAAAAATAAATTAGAAAATTGTGTTAAAAACGAGCAAAAGTAGAGGTAAATCACTACTTACCAGCTGAAATAAATAATTTAACAAAAGTTGAACGAGATAATACTCTGGCTACACCAGAATTCAATAAACAGAAGAAAGAAAAATCATTTATTTACATATTATATATTTGAGGACTAAATCACATAAAATAGTCTTGATTAATAGTGAAAAATCTAATAATATTGAATAAGACAGCCATTTTACCACGGTTAATGAACTTTAGTGAAAGCCGTTGGTCTAGAAATTCGTTAAAATCCATATAAAAACAAATAGACTGCTCATCCCTGATAAGACAAATAAAGGGAGACATTTTCTTTTAAATCACAAAATTTAAGAATTTCATTTGTTAATAGTTTAATATAGAAATAAGTTATCGCAGGCTTCTAGCTTAAGTAATTTTCACCAAATTTGTTGATATAAATGAATAAACGTTGTTAAATTGAAATCTACATACGTCTAGTTTGATAAAACAACAGATTCTGTTCATTCTAACATTAAATAAAGTATCCGTGCTTTAGTGAGGGCGACATCTGCGAGTCTTGCTCAAGATCTGCACGACTGAGGCATAACCAATTCAAATCCAATAATTACAGGTCCCTGCACTTCATGCAATACCAAATTTTTAATTAGAGTCACTTGAAAATAATACAAACCACATAAAGAACTTAATTTTAATTTATTAATAAAATTTACACAAAATAAAGAATTCAAAAAGTAAGTTTCTTCATAAGAATGATCCCAAGGAGACCCTGAAAAATAAAACAGGAATTACAGAAACCTGAAAGTAAGTTATTCGCTACGCACAGTATACACGGTCGTTTATCAACGCAATAGACTGGTCGCTGAGCAAAAAACGCAGGTATTAGTATTTTGCATCCGTAGTACGGGTGGACCAAGTCAAAAAAAGGTCACAATTCTAACAAACTAGTAAAGAAATTCTAAAATTAATTAAATCACTATATTTCTTAAATAAAATTAATATTAAAGACATGCTATAAAAATATTCTTAAAACTAACATGCAATAATTACTAAATTAATGAATACCACCTACCTTTTCGAGTCAATTTCAATAATTTAATTCAATCAAATAATTCACAAAATAAAAAAAATAAAAAATAATATATAAATATTTCCCCTACCATAACAATACATATACATATGTATTCTGAGACACTCTTCTGGACATTTAATTGATGCAAACAATGGTAACGCAAATTTAATTTATCAACGAAACTTCACTTAATTAATAATAATACCTCATAAATATGCCTTTATGAGCAATTCTACTGCCACACGTCTGCAATTAATTTTGAATTACACACCCTTGCTTTTACTTTAACTGGGTGTTGCCTTATTTATGTGTTCTTTTGCACCTTAGTGCAAGACTAAATTAAATAAAAAAGAATCGCGGTTAAAATTTGTCAAATAATGTTCGTAGTAAAATCCATACATCTAACCGAGGCGTGGCAGGTATGCCTTAAAATATAGTTTGACATGCTTCAATTCTATAATAAACCCAAATATCATGCATTTGGGACTAGGGAGGGATAATATATTTATATCGTCTACGGCACGTTGTAATTACGCCCTGTATAAGTTGTAATATATAAGTAGGTCTGATATGATTGATACGGGACTTGGAAATCGACGAGGATATTGGCAAAGCGCGAGAGGATAACGATCATTTCAGATGTATGAGGGGATACATTTTAAAATCCCAGTTCTACTTATGAATAAAATTATGAAAATATCAGTTTGCAATTTATTGCTGATGCATCAGTTTGTATAATACTACGCCTGATCAAATTTTGATATAAACCAAAATATCCAGTCATCCTGAATTTAATAGTGGTTTTAGTTTATCGACGGCAAATTTATCCGAAACTGTATTACAGTAGAGGGTGCATAAAAAGTGTGGATTACTCCTTATTTAACTTTTTAACTAGCTGCTTTAACAATAGCATTAACAAAGGTTGCATGGAATTGGCTGTCATAGGAATTTTGAATTTTTCGATGTCCCTAACAAGTACAAGTTTTTAACAGATAGGGAAATATATTCTCGTAGAAGGGTTTTCTGGTTTTCTTCTGAATTGATTATTTTGAAATTTTACTGTTTCGACTATTTTTTTCTCAGCATTTACTTACCACAGATTCAGCTCCAAACTCAGGAAAATTCTTTGACCGCAGTTGAAAATAATTATCAGGTAGTAAGATATAGAAGAAAATCAGATAGTGGTCAGATAATAGCTACCGAAAATATATCTGTTTTTCGTGTCGAATAGCATTCACGATTTTGTTGGCAAAATTTTCGTCCTGTATCATTCAAGTTTATTGCTTTTTGATAATTTCACCCATGACATTTTAGTCAAATACACTCGTCCAACGGCTAGTGGTTTCATTAAAAATGTCTTTAGAAACATTTTATCTCTTATTGAATCTTGTTCTAATGAGAGATACGATAGGTCAGTAAAATTAGACGATGTGAACGGGAATCTGTAACTAATTCGTTTCAGATAGCCGTAGGTAAAAACAGGTGTATTTAGTTATAAGGAATATACCTCTGCGATAGCTCTCAAATCAAATATACAGAACATTGTTTATAAGTCACTTGTATGTGAAAAAATCATGAAATTTGGAGTTTTTTAAAATTGCAGTAAGACTGCAGTAGATTAAGTTTTTGAATGCTTCTGTTTACTAGGTAATTCCAAACCGGTTAATTTAAGCCTCGGTTGATTTCATTTAATTGATTATTTATTTAAATAATTGCTGAAAACCATCGAAATTTTCGACAATTTCAAGCATTTTTTACTCTGAAAGGAAAAATGCTAGACTCTTGAAACTTTGGTGGAATATGTGTCTCATTACCCTCAACTTACAAAAAAAATTTCGTTTTATAATGTTTATTAGTTTTCGAGAAATTCTATTTGTTTATTAAAAACGTCCCAAATGTTTAATGAAAAATTGACCTATTAACGTTATCAAAAATAATTCAACCACAGCTCATTTTTTTCGTCAAGACGTCAGTTTTACGAATCTGTTATGGGCGTATCGATTTTCAATAATTTTGACCGTCAAAATGGCGTTAACAACATTGCTACTTTTCGGAGCAGCGTTTTTTGCAAATAACTTTACAACAAATTAACGTATCGGCACAAATCTTTCATATTTAAGTTTCTGGTATTTTTCTACAAATTTATAAAAAAAAATTGTTGCTCTGGGACATGTAGGAGCCGAGATAATTTTTTAAATTGTTTAATGCGCCAAACGTTTATTTATTAATATTTATGGCCAAAATTGAAACTGGTTGTTAAACAATAAGATCTTGAATTTTGTGAATTCATCAAGTCCTATTGAAAACGGGCCCTTTTTGAGGTCGAAATATAATTTTTAATAATTAGTGATTTTAGAGCGTCTTCAATTTGTTTGGCTCAAGGGACAGGGGAATTTTTTATCAAACGATTTTCAAATTGGGGTAGCGAGAAAAATTCGTCATATCTCCGTTATTTTCCGGCCAATTTCGACGTTTTTTTTTTAATTTGGGGTAGCTCACGAAAATAATAACAATAAGCACATTTGCAATATCCAAATAATAAACAAATAATTGTTATAAACAATTTATTATTTTTTTTTTATTTTTTCTTTTTTGGGCCTATGCAACTTATAATGTGCTAATGTATTAAATATAAATTTATAAAGATTATATAATGGTAACAATGTATGCACAAACTATTTTTCCCTCAAACAATTTTATTTTTTGTGTAATCCTTGTTTATACACATGTAACCATAATGTTTGTACCTTTTTACTTTTGTGTTTTATTTGTAGATGTCTCATATACCGTAAATATTTTTTTTTGTAATTGCTGATGTTTTGTATTTACTTTGTATTCCTTTGTTGACTTGCCACAAATGTATTTTTTATATGTAAAGTGGTTAAATAAAGATATCTATCTATCTATCTATCTATCTATCTATACGATGTTACAGCATCTGTATATTTGATTTGGGAGGAATCGCAGAGGTATATTCCTTATAACTAAATACACCTGTTTTTACCTACGGCTATCTGAAACGAATTAGTTACAGATTCCCGTCTAATTCTACTGGCCTACGAGTGAATTGAACAATTTTGCATGGTTTGGTTTCTTGATCTCTTTAAAAAGTAACAGAAAGACGCTTATCAATCGGACAACATTCATAAACTGAACTAACTGACATAATGCAGTATATTTTTACACTCAATAAATATTTATACAGCAAGTAATATAAACACAACTGACATCGAATAGTAGTATTGAAATTCTGTACTGAGCGGAAATGAACATGAAATACGGTTTGTGTTATTATTTCATTTTTAGTTACCCAGCGTTCAGTTCATTTAAATATGGTATTTTATCTAAAAATTGTGAATATTGAGGTAACAAATTTATTTTTAAACCATGCGGTGGTGACCAACCAAATTGGTGAGTGTGGTAGGCTCTTGTCGGCAGTAGTTCAATTAGTACATAGTTGATTGCCGTTTTATCGTTTGTGCTAAAAAACGACTGATTGCAATTTTGTTGATTACCTATATTACGGAATTTCGAGTTGTGGAAAATACTTTTCTATAGCGCCTCAACTTTTCTATTTAACGCGCTCGGTAGTTGCGAATTAAAAGCGTTGTACAGTAAAAACGGATTCTTGTTAATAACTAACTGCTAACAATGTATGCTGGTTCATTTATAAATTCAATGTGTGTGTGAAAAAGCGTATAATAATGGGAATGTGCTCGTACATGGATACAGTGGATTCAGAGATAGAAACTGCAAAAACTTTTATGAAAAAATAAGTGCCATCGAGAGATTAAATGGACCATGTAGGGGTTGATATATGTATATATAGCAAATATGAAAATGGCTTAAGAGAGATATATGTTTAATTTTAAGGCGAAATGCCATGAGAATAAATCATTTGTATAAAATATGGAATCAGAATATGAAATTTGAAAATATTAAAGAAAGAGACTTTATTATTTTCATATTAAATTGATATAACAATAATTTTAATTAAAAATCAATAATAGATAATTTAACAAATAAAATAAAATTACTTAAGTATTGTGACATTTACAGGATAAATGTTACAATACTTCACAATACAATAATTTATACTGATTCAATCCAGTCTACTTCTATTACGCTCAGTGTTGTTAGTTTTCTCTTCCCAACAACATGGTGGACATTTCAAAGAAATACCTGCATAACAAAGTTGCCGTCATTTTAATAAATGCCGACCTTTCTTTAACATTGGCCAAAAAGATACATGAAATGGAAGAAAAATTAGACACGAAATTGCAATCAAAAAGAAAATAAAAAGGCTGATGATTTAGTTATGGAATTTGTATACCTCAAACCAAAAGAAATGAAGATTAAATCTAATAAAGAGGGGGGTGAAGAAGAACAGACGCAATCCAAGCAATATAAAGAGGAATGGCGCGTTTCCACTAAAAGAAGCCAGCAGCTCAGAAAGCTAAAAAGAGATCAGAAGAAGAGTCTGCCAGTGAGTCAATAAGGTTCCTAGAAGAATATTCTCCGAAAAATCGAAACCAATGAAACTTTCTCTCAAGGAAAGCTGTAAATCTAACTCAGAGGAAGACTAGGGCAAAATCAAAGGAAGGAAAGAAAAGCGGTGCTACTGCTGGTGGTGATAGCAATGAAGGTAGAAGCTATAAGCTGATACACCAAAGCTATGACCTTCTCACCCGAATGAGCTATTTTGATGGAAAAAGACTCGATGGCCAGACATGAAGTAGTAAAGAAAGTATGGTGATAATAAAGGTAAGGATTTGTATGACTCCAAGAACAAACAATATACTATCTGCGATGACGCCTTATTGAAAGTAATATTGTAAATAAGCATTTGAAAACATTTTGGTAATATGAAATATTTTAAGATACATTTTATCATATCTGCTAACATAAAATAACTCCACTCTATATAACTAGCGTTCTTATATTTGCAGTATGTTTCTTTAATACTTTTCCAATTTATTTCATATAGGAATTGAAGTTTGATGTTTGTAAGATGCGCTAGTCAATACAATATGAATGTTTATAGAAAAGATTTTTATTATAAGCTCGTCTAGAACCGGCTATATAGATTTAAGTTTAATCATGTATTTTGTCTGCGACCGTGAGGTAAATATCACCGCATACAAATGTAAATACTTATATAAAAATTTATTGATTTAACTACAAGCCATGAATTATTTTTGTGAATGTTAATGATTATAGTTGGTATGACAATATTAAAATTATTGAAATTATTTCGAAACATTTTTATTCATTTTGGACTATCGTAGATACATAATTGTGCAGTACACATGTAGTAATTCATTATTAACATTCTTATGTGATTACACGCGTATGTATACAATACTCTTATCCCACTAATACTGTAAAACCTATTAATTTAAAAAAAAAATTGGTATTAAGATACTGTAGTTTCGTACGTTTAAATCGTGTACCTGTATATATTTTGTCCAAATTAACAATGTATTACTTACATTGTTTCTACTTTCCACCCCAATCTATAATAGACAAACTTTTACCAATAAGTTATCCAGACACAATCAATGATATACCGGGTGGTCCAAAAAAAACCGGAATTTTTTATTTCTCTAATAGTTTCGCCAATTTTTAACCGATTTTAATTATTCAAAAATACTAAATTATAACTAAAAGATCGCGTTATGAGGTAATATAAATATATTTAAATGCCGTTTTGACTAAAATAAATATTGGTGTTTAGACGAGTGGCATAGAATATCAACAAAATTGTGATAAAACGGTTTTATGTTGCGGACTATATCTTCGGAACCAACTGGTCGACTTTAGTGTTTGATGTCTTAATGTTTATTCTATTACTTCCTCAATCTTTTCATTGTTTATTTAGCAAAAAAAGTTCCAGCCGATCTTAAAGAAGGCCCAAGTTTGATGACTAACGCCATCTACAATTTTAATAATAATTAAAATATATTTATATTACCTCATAACGTGATCTTTTAGTTATAATTTAGTTTTTGAATAATTAAAATCGGTTAAAAATTGGCGAAACTATTAGAGAAATAAAAAATTACGGTTTTTTTTGGACCACCCGGTATATTGTCACGTATTTTAAACTATAAAAGAAATTAAAACCCGATTATTAAATAAATAAAACTAAAAACAAACTCAGGTACAACAAGGAAAAAATTAAATAATCCTCTTAATAAAACAAATAGCGAGAAACTTACGTATGGTATACTCAATAGATAAATACAAGTTTAAAAAAAGGATATCATGTAGGAGAACCATCTTCATAAATCCTGAAAGAGGTCAACGAGCCACACGTAAACAAAGGGTCAGCTACGCTAAAACAAACCAAACGTAAACAAATTAAAGGCGAAAATAAACTAAATGCATTGTACTATGTTTCTTTAAAATAACCAATAACAGAACAGCTGTCATTTACATGCTTTGATCAAAGTTTAAGCGATTTTCAACACAACAGTTAAACAAAGATGGAGTTTATTTCTGTATTTTTTTTTAATTATAATTAAATAGTGTAAGACTAACCTGTGAAACCTTCAGTCTAGTCAAATGACTAGACACAATGTAAATTAGATCCTAAGAATTGTTGTGTAGTGATCATCGAAAGGTTCAGTGATGTTTCGTCGAAGTGCTAGGCAGGTCAAAAATTCGTCTCACGTAATGTCAACAAATAGGTATCGACATATTCGTCAGGGGATAAGGATACTGTAAATGACATAATTTCATAGGAAAATTAAATAATAAAGTTAAAAAATGCAAAAATACAAACCATAATGACAGATGGGAATCAAGAAATCCGTGGTTTGGCAAATTTTCTGCATGTTCCTTATAAACGAAACAAAAGTTGAGTTGTTATTGGGTAGTGAAAGAAGCAAACCCACGTCCAGATCGCTCCTGAAATAAATTCAGAAAATTATAATTTAAACTGGAAATTTATATTCCCAGGACTTTTAAATGCTGGGTCAAGGCCAAATACAAAAAAGTAATGGAAAATCAGCTTCATTCAGGAATAAAGGTAAAAATTATCCTAATTAATGAGCAGCCACCTGATCGGTCAAAATCCAAAATTGCATCCAAAGCCTATTTGGTTTACACAAATCCAGTAAACGGTGAAATAAATTCTAGAACAGTCAGCCATCATATCTCGACCACAATTGTCAAAAACTTAAAACAGGTCTGCCAATTCAAGTGCAATTAAAACGTCTCGGTAATCTGAAAGTGCAGACCGATTATTCAAAACTATATACTAGAACTTAAGAAAATATTTCTTTTGAACAAACTATTTGCAATTTCTATAGAAAATTAACTTAAATTTATAAACTAAAAAAACATAATTACTATAGCATGCATTAAAATGTAAAAGAAAAATTAATATCTAAAACGTGCAATAATTTAAATTTAAACTTACCTTAAAATTCAAAAATAGAATCAATAATAATCCTTAAAAAGAATAAACAAATAAACAAAATAATAATATTTTCCCCAAAATCCCCATACCATAACAATATTATCACTAAAACCTCCATAAATACATGTAAATACTTTAAAATAGTAATTTTAATATTGATATAAGTTGGGATATATTTCTATGTTAATGCATGATCCGGACCTTTGTGAATCAAACTTCGGTGCGTATTAGGTGAGAGAATAAAACATAACATATGTAGCCACTTTGCAGAATTGTGTATTATAATATTGATATTATTCCAACAGCCTGTATTTCACGTATTCAATTCCTTGTCAGCAAAAAACAAAATGCGGATGTTGTATCTCAAAATGATACTAAATTTTTTATTTGTATACGACACATATAATATATAAAAAAACGAATCAGTTTTTTGAATATTTGCTGTGATATCACTTTCTTCGTTTTATCTGAAGTAGCTGAAATATTAATAAATAACATAAGGTCTTTTATTGATATTTTTGATGCTTTAGTGTGGTAACAGGCCGAGTCATTGGTGTCAAAAATACTTCAATTGCTTCTCGTGCAGTGGATAATAATTCATGAAATACTTGGGCTCAACCAATAAAAACTTAAAAGTTGGATAATTTTTTATTGTATTATACCGAAGTTTTTTCCATTTACTTCAATTTGGACGTTCGTATATAGTTCTTTAAATAGGTTACCATCCCTAAGATCCGTCAGCTCATTTGTGATTGTGGATATCGAATATTCTTCCTAGATAACGTTCATATTAAAATCCTTCCTCAAAGAAAAATATGCATATGTTTAACAATGTTTTTCAATTGATTTTAATTAATGTATTTTTTAAATGTGGAAAATACTTATTAACTAAACTATTTCTCGTCCAAAATATGTAAAATGAATATATCTTCCTTAGTTAAAATAATGATAAAATATTCCTCACACAAAGAAACAAATAACGAGAAACTTACGTATGGTATACTGAATAGATAAATACAAGTTAAAAAAAGGATATCATATTGGAGAATAATCTTCCTTGATCAGCTGTAGAAAATCAGGTGTTGCAATAGAGGTCAACGGGACACACATAAACAAAGGGGCAGCTACGCTAAAATAAAACAAACGTAAACAAATTAAAAGCTTAAATAAAGTAAATGTATGGTAGAATGTTCCTTTTAAATATTCAATAACAGAACAGCTGTTACTTACATGCTTTGAACAAATTTTAAACTACTTTCAACATAACAGTTAAACTAAGATGCACTTTATTTCTGTAAAATTCTATAAAAATGTAAATAAATAGTGTAAGACTTACTTGTAAAACCACCAGTCTAGTCTAATAACGAGACACAATGTAAATTAGATCTTAAGAAGTGATTGTGAAGTGAAATTCAAAAAGTTCAATGATGCTTCGTCGAAGTCAACGGCAGGTAAAAATTTCATCTAACGCAATATCAACAAATGGGTATCCACAGAGTCGTCATGAAATAAGGATGCTGAAAATAACATAATTTCATAGGAAAAATATAGAATAAAGGAAAAATAGGTAAAAATAAAAACCGTAAATGAATCTAGAAATCCTTGGTTTGGCAAATTTTCTGCATGTTCCTTAGAAACGAAACAAAAGTTGAGTTGTTATTGGGTAGTGAAAGAAGCAAACTCTCGTCCAGATCGCTCCTGAAATTATTTAGTGATATATAAAGTGGAAATTTTTATACCCAGGACTTTCCAAGGGTGAGTCAAGGGCAAATACGAAAAAGTAACGGAAAAACAACTCCAACTTACTAGAAATTAAGGTAAAAATTATCCTAATTAGTAAGCACCCATCTGATTGATCGTTTATTAATAAAACATTGAACTAATTCAGCCCAGTGGCGGACTGATCTTATACCATAAGGTCGATAATTCAAAAACTATATATACTTACAAGAACTAAAATATTTCTTTTGAAAAAACTATATACAACTACTATAGGTAAAATAAAGTAAACTTCAAAACTAAATATCTAAACATACTTAAAATTTAAAAATCTAAACTTACCTTAAAACAAAATAAATTCAAAATTAAAATTCAATAAAACCAATAATAACATAATTTCCCTAAAATCCCCCAAACATAACAGTATCTATTCTCTCCCGGAAATGCAAACAAAGAATACAAGACCCAGCATATTATCCAATTATTTACGATTTAATGCCAGCGCTGAGGCTAAGTACCAAATAATTTCCTCTAGACTCGACATTGTAGTTTGAAGAAACGTCTTTAAAAGCAGATCCAAGCCATTTGGAATTGCTAACATTTATTATCCATCCAATACCAGCCCTGCAGCATAGTCACATATTTAACCACACAGGCTGAAATAAACCACCTTGTTTGGGATTTAGACCTCCCTAAAATTAAGGGTTAGCTGCTTACATGGCAAAAAGCACTTTCCAGGACAAGGCAACCGAAGATTTTCAAGTCCTTTCGATGCATTGCCCACTGAAACAATTACAGCGTCTGGAAGGCTCTTAGTAGACTCACTGAAGTGTATTCGCAATGGGAAGGGCTTTAAAATGATGTGTTAGAAGTAGGGTAGTTCCTTTTGAAATTTTAAAGTTGGGGTTGCTGGGGGTTAGGGGGATGAACATATCAAGTTGACTTGACTGTCAAAAATGCTCCCCCCAAGAACAGAAATCGACGGGTCTCGGCGAATTTTAATTTTTCTTTCGGTTTTGTAATTATAGGGGGGATCAATTTTTCGTTGAAAAATCCTGTATACAGGGTGTCTCGTAATAAAGTGCAAAAAATTTAACTGGAGATTCCTCGTCGAAAATTAAGGTGGGTACTTCATATAAAACTTTCCAAAATAAGCTTTCCCTGTTCTTCTACACCCCCTTAAAGGGGTGGGCTAAAAAATGGTTTTTAAAAATAGCGTTACTAATCAACGGCATCATAACATTGTAAATATCTTTCTGCCTGCTATTTTTTTTTCAATTAAAAAAATAACAAAACATTATGATTCATTTAGAAACTTTTTTATCTCTTGAAAAACCATTTTTGAGAAAAAAATTATATTACATCTGCCCAAGTGATCAGTCAAAAGCGATGAGCACGAAGGCAGATGTAATTTAATTTTTTTCTCAAAAATGGTCGATTTTACGAAATTTTTTCAAGAGATAAAAAAGTTTCTAAATGAATCATAATGTTTAGTTATTTTTTTTTTAATTGAAAAAAAAAAAATAGCAGGCAGAAAGATATTTACAAAATTTCAAGAAGGGTTAATTTCACCCCTTTGTGTACATGCTAGGTGGATGAAATGGTTTCGTTAGATGCCTTTTGATTAGTAACCAAGATGTGCCAAATTTCATCTTTTTTCGATTATGCTATTTTGGGATAGAAATTAAAAACCATTTTTTAGCCTACCCATTTAAGGGGGTGTAGCCGAACAGGGAAAGCTTATTTTGGAAAATTTTATATGAAGTACCCACCTTAATTTTCGACGAGGAATGTCCAGTTAAATTTTTTGCACTTTATTACGGGACACCCTGTATAGTAACGTTTCCAGGCAGATATAAATAACATACATATTATTTGTCTGTTTAAGCATGAGGGTAATATGGCAAACAATGCGGTGTAAAATTACGCATCCCGTTCAGATAACGTTCCATGTTCCATAATACAATGACGCTGATTATGAAGATTACATCGATATTGTTAATTAAATCATCATAACGTGAGGAATTTTACAGGTTTCGTTGTTTTGTGCTTTGATGAAAATACTGGTTTTATAGTTAAGCTTATTAAGTAATTTAAACACTTTGAATTCCGCAATAGGTAACATATTTGAAAAAAAATTACTTACTTTCAATACACAGAAATCTTTTTAATTTGCAAATTTTCCATATTATAAAAACAAAAATATTTTGTCACTATGCTACCGTTATTTCCATTAACAAATTAAAAATATACAATGGATTCGAGTTGAAATGCTTCCAGTTTTTTTTTAACGTTTTAATAAATTTATAATGTTCTACTTTAGTAATTGAGTATAATAATAGCGTCGATATGATGATTAATTATTTCTGTAATAGGTCGCGATATTTAATTCGCCAATTGTTCACCAACACTTGAAACGAAACTGTTTTTTTCCATTTTCTGGCCTTGCATTCGCTGTGCTTTGGCAACAAACGAAACTGTTAAAGTTCTCGTTAATTTTTTCGGACTTAGTACCAGAAATGCCTAGTACAAAGTATAAAATCATCCACACTATACACTAATTTTTTCAGCATTATCAAAATACTATTTAGAAAAGTACGCTGGGTATCCAAAAGTACCTCAGAGGGTAGTTGCAATAAACATCATGTTTGTTATCAGACGTGCTTTAAAATCCAGCGGACCAATCAATATCCAATAACGCAATCTCTCTGTCGTGTTCGGTGCATAGCGAATGAGAAAGATGTAAATTGGATGAAATAATTTGCACTGTTTGTCTAATCGATTTAGAACAACGTAAACGATTCGAATCGGTTAAGTAAATTGTTGGCTTGGTGTTCCGTAATTTTAACAAAGTCCCTGGTCGCATCGCGTTCAATAAACTTCATTAAGTAGAAATTTCATTGTTACAAATGTGTGCTGACAACACCCAGTAAGAATAAATATTTACGGACTTGATTATTCGCGATAGACTACTGGGACTATGAATACCACCCTTTGGCGGTAAAACATCATAATTGTGGCAATTATTGGATTAAGCGTTTCTAGAAGTCCCCTGAGGGCATTAATACACGGTGGAATATTTTTTGGGGTAATCAATTTTGTAGTTATAAATATATAACTTTGTATAAGTTCACGTTAGAGTCAAATCCCACAGGCTTACTTGGTTATTTATTTATTTATTTACAATACGCCATACAATAGTGTTTGCATTCTAATTCAAGGATAACGTACTGATGATGATAATTTTAAATAAGTAAACTGGCGATGAACATTAATTCGTATTCTTCGCAAGCAATCGATTTATATCATTTTTCATTATCTTAATTGTTTTACATTCTATGTATATAAAATAGCATTTCTTTTGCTAATACAATTTTTTAAATAATTTTTTTATAAAAGAATGATGTTGTTTCACATCAGGTTCTTTAAGTAACCGTTATCGAGGGTTATCTTCTAACAGACGTCTCACAGTGGGGCAAAATACTTGTTCTTCGTTCAAATCAATATTCCTGATGCAATTTTTAAGATAAATTCAAAATTTTTTTAAATACTCATCATATAATTTCGTATCGAACCCTCTGTGCGGAATTTTGATATAGTTTTCCATTTTTTTTTTTTTAACTAATAGAAAGCCTGGAAAATTGTATTTTTTTCTTACAAGTATCCTCAGATGTTTCTAGATGCTCCATTATTTATCTAATGAGTTCAAAATAGGCTTTTTAAGGGGGTATTCGGGGTCATTGCTTACAAATTAGATGTGAAAACTGGAGGATTCCGCGAGGGAAATCCAATATGACGACATTTCCGTTTCTTTTTATTACAGTTTAAAGAATCTTGTAACATGTACGACAACGGGTTTTTAAGGTGGCTGATTTTTTATTTTTTGTGAAAATTAGAAAATTGTGTTCGGAAAATTCGCTTCGATGAAAATCTTATGGTAGTAACACTATAGAAAATTCAAATAACTTGAAATTCTTATTCAGCGGAATTTTTTGGTAATTGATTATGAATTTGAAAATTGGAAAATTCAGCGAAGAAAATTTAATATGGCGGAATTTTCATTTTTTTTTCAAATAAGTTTACAGAATTGTTTGTATAAATTTTAATATAAAAGGGTTTCCGAAGTTGTTGATTCTCATTTTTAAGTCAAAATAGGAAAATTGAGCTCGGGAAATGCAAATTGATGAAAATTATTTGAAAGGAATTTTTTTTTCTTGAACACCTTTGGCTGCTAACGTATTCCTGTGTATTTTATTACAGCGTATCCAAATCCGGCATTAAAAATGCTCCTACACGTCAGGATTTTTTCTACCTGAAATAGTTCTAAAAATACTTAGCTGTCCAAAATACCCACCCTCATATTAAAGTACCCCTCACTTGTTGAAATAACCCACCCCGTGTGCAAAATAAACATATTTACGGCCTTATTTCTTTCGTTTCCTTAAACAAAAGGAACATCTAAAAATTTTAGATATATTGATTAATTTTTAAAATACTTGTAATATTAAAAATATTTATAATTTTGTTTATTTTAGCAAAACATTGAAGAATTCAGCATGTTAAATATTTATCGCCTAAAGTACCTATTTTCACGTCAAATTCATAATCTGTGGCCCAATTAACCTTTTAAATAAGAATTTAAAGCTATTTCGTTAAAAACTTGAATTTTCTAAAGCTTTTCTTTCATACAATTTTTATCATAGTGAATTTTCCGAACTCAATTTTCGACTTTGAAAAGAAGAGAATCAGCAACTATGTTTTTATGTTATGTATTACACAGTTCTGTAAATTTATGTTAAAAAAACTGGAAATCCGCCAGATTGAATTTTCTTCTCGGAATTTTTCAATTTCCATAACAAATTCGTAATCGGCGAAGCAGAAATTCCCTAAATAAGAAATTTTTTAAAAATAATTTTCAGAAAAAAAATTCCAATTTTCACAAGAAATTCAAAATCAGCAATCTCAAAAACACCTTGTTGTACATGTTTCACGATTCATTAATCCGTAATATAATAAAATAGAAATGCCGCCATATTGGATTTTTCTCGCTGAATTTTCCAGTTCACACATCTAATTTGTATTCAGCGACCCCAAAAACTCCCATAGAGCCTATTTTGAACTCTTTAGATAAATAAATTGAGCATCTAGGAACATTTGGGGATAATTGTAGGGAAAAAATATACAATTTTCCAGGCTTTTCATAAGTATTTTGAAAGAATGGAAAACTATGTCAAAATTCCACTGAAAGAAATCGATATGACGAGTACCTATTTAAAAAAAAACATTTTCTAACTCACAATCGATATGTCGTACTTTTCAACTGTCATTTTAGTGCGAAAAACGTCACTTTAACGCACCAGTAGACCAGTGCGAAAACAACTGTCACTTTTTACACTCAGTGCGGAAAGAACTGTTACTTTTAAACAGCTGTTACTTTTCACACTCAGTGCGAAAAGAACTGTCACTTTTCGCACTGATATAAAGAGAAGTAATAACGAACAATCAAATCAAAATTTATTATAATTTTGTAAAAATTTATTAGAATTTTACATTAAGAACATTAACATTAGCAACAATAAAATATCGTACTGTAACATTTATCTTAAAAATTTAATGCAATCGAATTTTCTGTTAATGAGTTATCAAAACGTCACGAGCCAATAAACAGATGAAAGAACATTTTGAAAGTCATAAATGAAAAAGGAATTCCTATTTAAAAAAAGTAGAAGTTGCATTCAAATGTTTTTTTATTAATATGGTTTAGTTAGTCGAAAATTTACCCTCAGATTACTGATATCAAAAATTCCCCAATAAATATATATAAATAAAATAAATAAATAAATAATATTTTACTTATTATTTCTTCATTATTTTGCATGCGTTAAAAAATGTCATTTTGACACTTAGAATTGTGTATTTATGTAACAAGCGTAGATAAATGCTAATGCATACATTAAAATATTTCAATATTTTGCTTAATTTTGGAAGAATACAAAACTAACTATTCCCTTGTTTTTCTTGCCGGTTTACTTCTAATAACCAATATTTCTACTAAAGATACTGAGTATTTTATTTGATTTAATGCTTTATGCTTCTTCACTAAAAAGGTATTTAAAGAAATAACGTATCATAGAGTATTTTTTCTCTTCTTTTTATATATTGCCAAAATTCCTATTTGTATTAAATTTATTAATAAGCCTTATTAAATCTTCAGTTACAGTTGTGACAAATTCTTCATAATTTTTGTCACTAAAGTAAATTAGCAAAAAGGTGTAATTTACAATAATTGATAGAACTTTTCCTAATTCATCTTTCTGGTACTCCGGTATTATTATATCGGCTTTCGGAAAGTTGATCCTCAAACTTTGCTTTTGTCTGGAAGTTTCCACCTACATTAGGACTATACCAATAAAACTATAGGTACCTGCTTAATTTAAGAAATAAAGTCCAAAGATCAATTGCTTCAAATGTCCTCTTTAAGCTTATAAAAAAAGTGTATACAGAGTGACCCATTTGAAATTAGGACAGCTCAGTAAAGTGGCTATTTTTGGTTACATTGTTCATATTATCAATTGCTTCAATACTATCAACATAATAATTATTTAAAATTTTTGCAATATCGCAAGACTTATAGATAGTAATATATATCATCACAAATTACGTCTTTTAGACTAGATCACATTAATTTAAAGTTATTTTTGTTCTTGTCTATTACACCATTATAGAACCTTATCTTTGAATTGTCAATAGCTTCTATTTTATTATAAAAAATTTTACATATCAACCAATCTTTATTTCATTCAACCAATTCATAATTTTTATATGAATTATTTTCATTTTCAATACCTTCTCTACACTCATCCTTCATTCATCTATTACGTAATTATTTTATAATTAATTTTACTGGTGAAATTCTATTTAAGGTATTGTTAAATTTTCAATAAAAGTGTCAGTTACATTATTTATATCCGTACTACTATATTTTCAGTCTTCTTCAACTAAAAAAATTATTATTTTAGTGAAACATAACTTTCCTCTTGTTTTCTTAATCTGAAAATCATGCATAATGATAATGATCTTATAAGATTATATAATCATGGTCCACATTTACATTTTCAATATTTCCGAATACTAGAGCAATAATTGAATATTTTTTAGATAAATCACCTTTTTTGGATAGGAATTTCAAGAAATGTGGTAATACATCCCAAAACAGAAAAGCAAGAGAAAACAATAATTGTAGCCATACAAATTGTTTAAAATCAACATTTTCAAATTTTTTACAATTCTCTTTCTTTGCTTGATATGCATTGTTTATAAATGACTTTATTATGCCTGTATAAAGCCTAAATAAAATCATTTATAAACATTTTCAAAATTGTCAATTATTAATTTTTCCTCCGATATTGACCTAATATATAACTAAAACCAACATATACATACATATATTTAAAAAATCACTTTCCCAGCTTATAAATCAAACAAACCCAGAGCTCTTTGTGTCCACTAGAATAAACATATTTTTTTTTCCAAAAAATAAATATGCCAAAAATACGAATCGAAATATTTTTTCCATAAAAGAAAATAGTGATGTAAGCTCTATATATTACTACTTAATAATAGTCACTTGGTGCCAAAAATTACCCAAACTTCGAACAAATTCTATAGCTGTTTGTACAACTTCAAATATTAAATACATATCTTCCTCACTTTTGGTGAGGAAGTAAAAGGAATAGATGTGTTTTTGCCGCTAAGAGGGTGAAAACCACCCCTGAAGTTCAAAATTGAATACTGACTCAAGTATTAAGAGTTACTTATTAAAATAATTCGTGTATATGTGTTTGAGGTCGCCGATTACGAATCTCAAGTCAAAATTTTAGAATTCGCGATTGCACCCCTAGTATGGCCGGTCTAATAGGTGTAAAATGGAAATACATATTTTGGTTGTTTTGAGGACATAAAACATGTATCTTGATAAGAAAAATGATTGCTCTTAGCCCTAAGAGGGTGAAACCACCCCTAAATAAATAATTAACGAAGTACTGAGAATAAATTACTGAGACTTATATTATTTATGTTTTTGGAGTCGCTGATCGCGAACGCGAGGTCAGAAAAAAAGTTGCACCCTCAATATGGCCGATATCAAAGGGGTAAAATGGATGAATTAATAAATTTTCGTTTATTTTGAAAAATTAGGATTTTCTGACTAAACAAAAAACACAACTTGGATTTTTTTCAATTTAGAATTTTCTGAAACAAGAAAACGGGCATTTTTCTTGTAGAAAATCAAAATTTTGACTTTATATTCCGTGTATTATTTTTTATTTAGCAGATATCAAAATTTGCCGAAATACAATTTTAAGCTACTGTAATATGCTTCAATTTGATTTAAGGTACATGTCTAAAGGTTTTTTTAAACCAGAGTTATGACTGTTTGAAGCACGAGACCTCTTCAGAGCTACGTTCAAAAAATGCACCTAACATGAACTGTGTCTCGGCAATTATGAGCCTAAACAAATTTGTATGTCATGGATTATTTTTATTATTTAATTAGCTAACTTTTTTGTTATGACAAACTTTTTCGAAAATGCGATCCTCTTTGAGTAATTTGCTTAAAACCTTTTAAAAATCAGTGTTTTTTGTGGGTATTGAAGCAAGGAGTTTTTTTGGGGTAGAATTCAACGATTTACACGTTCCAATAGCCATTTTTTTAAATCCCTGAGGTGGGGTGAAACTCACTTTTAATATTTGATATTTGACCGATTTACAATCAAACCATCCAAAAATATTAGAATTTAAAATAGCTATAGAATTAGTTCGTAGTGAGATCACCAAGTATTATAAATATTAAAATCACATAAGTCATCAACCCTGATATCATATTTTTGGTATTTCGCAAATTTTCATAGATAAGTGCCTCTTTGGTCTAGCTGATACCTTCCTTGCAGCGAGTGTCGGACTCCGTGCTTGCAATCTCAACAACACGAGAAATATTGTATCATTTTAAAAACAACACAATATCAACAATCAGAGCCCGTCTGTCAAGCGCGATACGAGACTCGCATTTCCAAACGAGGGAATCTCATAAAATACAATAAAAGTCTGAATAAATTCCTCTAAGTATAGCAAATTGCTAAATGGCAGTTTAATATCTTAAGCCCGCAGTTCACTGAAACACTTATAAATTAAAAATTTTATACTTAAAAGCCAACGCAATAAATTGAGAGATCTCATGGGTTTTTGGGGTAAAATCAGTATCCAAGAGTTTTACAATAAATTTTCTTTAGATTGAACTGACGTGGAGGACGATAATTAAGCAAAAAAATAAGTATAGTCGTCAGTTTACAAATAAGCTTATTTGAGCGTCAGAACAATAATTTGTTACGTAAAAACATTAAACTGTAATAAATTATCCACAAAACCCACGTACCAATAATTGCTACTGTTGAATCTCAGATACGAACATCAATAATAATTCAATAAATTCAAGGTTTGCTGTCTGGAATAGTTCCTTCGAACTCTGAATTTACTTTCATCATTATAAACCAAAAAAATTTAACTGGAATCGAATTTAGCTGATTATAGAATAACAACGTTAAGTCCATAAGTGTTAAAAATAAGTAACATTTTACTATGGCTTTGTCTCATGTATCATATTTCCTAGTATTTGTTAGAAGAGTATTGTTTGATTAATAGCTATAGCTTTTTTTAATCAACGTGTAAAAGAGGCAATTTACATAAAACAATTTTCATTTGCCTAATACCCACAGTAATATTTCCTTACCATGTCTCTGTACCAATTACTAGTTTTCTTGCGAATGTTCCGAAATTTTCGTTTAAGCGCACAAATTACATTTTACGAATTCCTACACGCGTAGCTGCTCTGTTTATAAAATGGGTAAATACTTAATCGTACAAATGTAATTTGTGAAACAAATCTACATAAATAAAGGCACAACACTTTTAATCCAAGAAGATGATTATTCGTGAAAAATTTAAGATGTAAAGCAGCTATTTAGAAGCACTAAACCAGGCTACAAGTAATGAATGTAAAGTATCAGGAAGGGTGAAAAAATCGGTACCTGCCTCCAGTCGATGCGAGTTAAACAATCGAGGTGTGTGAGCAGAAATTACTACCCCCTGGTTTTATTTTGTAACTACCTATAAACTTTTTGTTGGAAAATTAAAGCTGATTGTACAATTTGCATAATCAATAAAGAATGAGATATTTCAGTTTAGGATGTTGGGATTTATGTGCATTACCTTTTCGCTGTTTAGTATTATTTGAATGTAAATAAAACCAGGAACATTTGTATGGAATGTTAGGTTGAATCTGAATGGGCTTATGTACCAAATAGGACATGAAAATTATGTCAAAGTGTACTATCACATATGTTGCTTCCGTGAATAATATTCTTGTTAGTTCTTCGCACCCTATAGCAAATTTAAAATATCGAAATCACTGTAATTAATTGACTGGAGAATAAAATATGACTGAAATAAAATTGAATAAAATCTATTTTGAACGTACTAGGTCGGGACAATTAAAAGTAAAATGTGAATAAATGTTCATACCTAATAAATCGTCCAATGTTCAATATTTACTGTGATTTCAATGTGACTAGAATTTATATAACAAATATTAAGGCGTCCGGATTTTTTTGATCTGATGTTTAATTTAAAAATATATTCTTTAGAACACCTAATTTTAAAACTATATTAAAAATTCCTAGGATTTCTTACTTTGCAAACATTTTGCTTACGTATAAAACTATGAAAATTAGTTTAAAGTAGAAGTAAAAGCCTATTACATTCTCTTGTAAATTACAACATTAACTATTAACGAGGACAAAGAATTTCAACAAGCTTCCATACCACCTCCAGTTTGCACAGGTTATTCTAAATGTACACAAGTCATATAAATAATTCAAAAGACCTTTTTTAAATGGCTCCGTAGAATAAAAAACAATCCTTGGTACGAATACTAAAAATGTATTACGCTGGGGTATACTAAAGGAGAGATCTGAACTAAGCGTTTGCTCAGCGTTGAATATTTCAAATATACGTACGAGTATAAGAATATCGTGTATATCGTACATGTGGAGCGGGACAGCGAGGAAACCGCAGTTATATCTGATGTATTATTAAGATTTCATACAGTTTCAGTGGAACGAGACAATTTCAAGTTAGAATTAAGCGGAGCGTTTTCTTGCTACTGAATTGTTTTTGAATCAGCCTTGCTGATGGCACTCGGTTCGATTAAGCCGTCGATGACGGGAGCATACTTTTTAGAAATATAGTTTTAAGTCTAGTAGTTTGATTTACGCTCTGTGATAGTCACAATAAAAAACCTGATTTTGTATTGTCTTTATTATTATTATTAAAGTATTTTAATGTAATCATTTTCTCTTCGCTATATACACACAAAAAATATTGATTCAATTACCCTTGGGCTACTATCTTACTATCCTAAAAGTTACTTTTATTACCTACCGGAAAATTCTAGACACCATAAAGTAGCTTACTTATTTTACGTTTTTAATAAGGCTCTACATGTAGTAAAAGAAACTATGATGAAGTTGTAGCACATCCTGTATCTGTATTTTCGTCGCTTTGGTTTTATTTCTCTCCAGCAGAAATTTTTGCCTACAGAAATGTTAGTCATTGGACGTGGAAGGAACCAACATGTCATTAGTGTTTTGTCTGCAGAGATTAGTGTTAGAAATAACAGAGTCCGCGATGATCTTTCTGTAGCATAAGGTACTGATTTTTCCGTCAAATATTCTCTGCTGCTAAAAATATTTCTGTCACTTAGCTACACCCTGTAGCCTCTGTTAGTATTAAAGTCTGATTGAATTAAGTTTAATATGAGTTGTAAAAGCCGCTGGTAAATAAGAACTAAATTAAATAATATTTTTGAATAAGTAACCAAGTCGGTAGTAAAAATCGTTCGTTACTAAATATTGTTAAAATATTAATCCGTGTCCGTTTGATCCAATTCCTTTTGCAATATAGTTTAAGAAATGCGAACAACCTATTTCGGTCTTCAGATATGCCGAATAACTGTTGTAATTTATGTAGCCTGTTAGAGCTTAGTAGGAGATATGTGTAGCCCAAGGTCTAATTTCAATCGGTAAGCCCAACGTGCAAGAAAGATTGCGCAGGAACCGAATCCTTTACACCGAGACCGAAGCATACGTCAGAGAAAATTTGTAATAAATTCACCGGGAGCGAGCAATACAATCTTAGATCTTTTCCGTCGAGTTGTCAAGGTTATATCTTATCCATCGAGTCGTGAATCGAATCATCCTTCTAGCCGTCTAATCAGTACCAGACTGTTTTACTGTCAAGCCTCACCGCCGCGCCGCGGTACTCCTTTGGATTCATACCGAAATTACATCTAAGACTACGAAATTTGTTCCTTGTCATCTGTTTAGGCAGAGATAGTAAATTAAGCATTTATTTTGTTACCGCAGAACCTGACTATCAAATCAGGTAGTAGAGCTAGAAGAATCCGGATTTTGCATGAGAACTTATTATAGGTACGCTTATAAGCCTCTCGTCCGAGAGATCAAACTTCATTAACTTGAATATTTTAACTTCGGTGAAACTCTAAGCCTCTCGTCCGGGAGATAGGGTCTCACTGGGACGCATTCATACTTGTTAAAGTGTAAATAAGGGATGTAACTACCCCTATAACAGAGCTTTAATTTCAGATAGTACTCCGTAGTATTCATCATAACAATCCTGTAAGTAGTAAACATATCTTTGGATTTCCAGAAGAGGAGACAAAAATCTAAAAATAAGAAAATTTCTACAAAATAACTTTGAATAGGGCAAATATTTGGGAAAATACATACCAAGATAACATATTCCTATCTAGAGTCCTTTGACGAAGGAGATTTTCTGGCAGTACCTTGGAAACATAAACAAAAGAGAGTTGTTGTTGGGCAAGCAGAGGAAGCGTCTCCATGTCTACGTCGCTCCTAAAAATGGAATGAAAATTTAAAGAAAATCGTGCAGAATATATGTATGTACAGGGTGATTCACTTAACTTTCCCACCCCACTTTTCTCCGTTATTTTTGCAACTACAAAAAAAATATTATAACAAAAATTGTAGAACTTTTTCTGAAGTTTTTAAATATGGCATCAAAAAAACAATTGAAAAACAAATTATGAAGTTACAGATATAACTTGCATTTTTTTAATGGAACACCCTGTATTTTATTACATTTTTGGACATAAAATTTTATTCTGATTTCGACAATATCGCACACCTGGTACTTATTTGTAATACTTTCCGAAATATTTGCATTTAAATATATAAATTATAGACAATATCGCATATTCGAGTATGCTCTGATTTTAATAACATTATTGTTTTTAATTTGTTAAACTAAGTTATGTTTATTTTGTGTTAGTATAACTCTTATTTGTTTATTATTGTTACTTGTTTATTAATTTACAATTAAATACTATTAAAATCAGAGCATACTCGAATATGCGATATTGTCTATAATTTATATATTTAAATGCAAATATTTCGAAAAGTATTACAAATAAGTACTATGTGTGCTATATTGTCGAAATCAGAATAAAATTTTATTTCGAAAAATATAATAAAATACAGGGTGTTCCATTAAAAAAAATGCAAGTTATATCTGTAACTTCATAATTTGTTTTTCAATTGTTTTTTTGATACCATATTTAAAAACTTCATAGAAAGTTCTACAATTTTTGTTATAATATTTTTTTTGTAATTGCAAAAATAACGGAGAAAAGTGGAGTGGTAAAGTTAAGTGAATCACCCTGTACAAAACAACAATTCAAAAGCCGAGGTATGTTCATACCATTTATACAGAACGAGATAATTTGCCGATATTCCCAAGATTTACTAATATAGACGATGAAAATATCAGGTACCCACCTATTTTGCAATTTCGAATGAGTATCCACAGCTGTTTTGTTACCATCTAGTATAATTGGACACTCTAGGACAATCCACTTCCAGCAGCCATATTAGTTTCAATATCACTGAAATGATAAATTCAAACCGGTGCGAACACCGTTACAAAGCATGGAGTATACAAATAAAAGAAACTCATTTTTATAAAAATAATTAAAAATATTGGACTTTTATGTTTAATTAAAAGGATAACACCATTTGTGAAATATATTAAATGTAGTCTTAAGTTATCGCAGGTTGTTCATTTATTTAATTTGTCTTTGTCGATAATTCGTTGAATAAAAGCTGTTTAGTTGAGAGACCTCTATGTTTGATCAGTTAAAATTCAAGTTTTATACATCACTGCCTTATCTAAAGCATTATTTCACTGACAATGGTGACATCTGTGTTCCAAAGACCACAGGTGTGCATGTTCGTTGTTTAAACCGTTCAGATAGTTATAATTACAGGTCGCTGCACATTTGGCAGGACCTATATTTGAAAATAAACATCAGTAAAGTCAATAAACTCAATTTGAATCAAATAAATCTTTTTTGAATCAAAATTAACCGAATATTGAGTAAGGTGACTTTCCTCTACCAGAAGATCCCTGGAACGTCCTGAAACGGAAAAGGAGGCGTTTACAGCAAACCCATTAGTAAGACGTAACAAAATCCACGACTAAATTCGGTAGGGCACATTTAAGATCAATGGAAAATGTCTCTTAGTACCTTCTAGACCCAAATAATGGCTCCATTGAATCAGAAGATACAAATTTTTAAAAGCACTAGAACAACGATTCTTATAAAACATTATTATATTTTTGGATTCCATTATAATCTGATTATTGTTCAGCTGAGTTACTTATGAGATGAAGCCTTCTGGAGTTATCCTTTTTCGCTCAAGTAAACTTAGTCCTGCCATTTCAAGTCAGAAACTGGTTTGAAAAAGATGTTCAGAAGGGACAATCAGTAATAGAATTTTGATAATATTGATCATGCAAGCTAACTCCTAAGTTGGGCAAAGAATTAAGATTTTCTGTCTCTAACAGAAGGCGATGTGGAAAGAAACATAGGACACGTAATGTGTTGTCAAAAGCCTTAAAAAGTTTAATCTGTACGAAGTGACGAATGGGTAAAAAAAATCAACAGCATTCAAGTACATTAATTACACGCAGTGTTAAAAAATACATCAGATACAAGGTCCGAAATAAAACGACTGAAAGCAGCTCACGCATGAAAATTTACATGAGAAACTCTATTTATAGTACTAAAATGTGCAGCTTTTACGTATATAACCCTTCATGTGGAACACGACTAAAGTTCCCATCAACCTTTAATTCTAACTTCAGATGTAAGGCCTTTTGGATCTGGGACTTTGTACGAAAGTCACTTTAATCTAGAGAAATGGTATATTTTTGAATTCTATCTTTACTGAGGTGGTATTTGAATAATAATGTTTTATTTACTCAAAAATCAAAATACATTAGTGCTACAACTGTAAATAAATATATATTTTATAGACAAGGATTATCATCAAAATAAAGAAAGTAGTGGAAAAATAATCGAGGGCGCAAATATAATGGTCAGAAAAATGATGCGCATTTCTAAATTACTTTGGAAAATATCCCTAATTTTTATTTATGAAAAAAACGTACATACGCAAACCACGTAAAAAATATTAATTATTTAAAAAAATTTAATGCTGAAGACAATCAATACGCTTTTAACGTAAATAATGCTCACATTTTAATTCGAAATGAAAACGTATTCACCAAAAAGGTTAAATGACAATTAAACATATGTTCCTTGATGGCTTTCTTTACTCGACTCTGTCAACTGTCGACTCGACCCTAGTTGATCTCTGGGAGATTCATTCATTTAGAGTTGAACTTCCCTTACTCGTACAACTATTCAAAAAATCTAAAGGTGATTTATTTCCTTGTCTTGGGTGTTATCGAGAGCAGAAGCTAATGGCCGATCTTCTAAGCAAAAGTAATTCGTCACTATATAGGTATTAGTTTCCTTTTTCTTGACTAGCAGAATGAGGAGGGTAAAAATACAATCAGAGGAAATAAATTTATTGTGCGCTCGAGTAAATAGATTTTAATTTACATTGGACAAGGTGAATTTACTGTGTAATATGTCTTTAATTAGAAATCGTTGGCCGTAAATTTATGGCACGAGACAGCTGGTTTTTCGATAAGTAGAACTCGATATTTGGCGATATTCGCAAAAAAGGTAACAGAATTTACATGATTACTTCGATTTTGTGTTGATACATTGATTATTTAAATAGACATTCGTTTTTAATCTTAATGGAATTAATAACAAGGTATAATAATTATAAGCAGCACCAATTTATTTTATAGACCCATAAGATGTCAAATGTTGAACTTCATGCCAACAACTAGAAATATGATACTAATGATCTTTGTCAACATTGAGAAATGCCTTGTGTATGAGCTAAAGCGCAGTTTTATATTCACCCTGTAACACTTTTTATCACTCTAGTGTTAAACGCTTCCCCGCATTCCTTTCTATATAAATAGGATTTTAAATTGAACAAGGATATTGAATTAACGAAGATTAGTGTTCACGTGACCTATCGGATAATCCATCATACAGGACAACTTACGAGGAAGGGAAATCAATTACTGTGCGATTACGCCTCGGGTTTTTTAATATGTAAAATTTAAATTTTACCGAAATGTTTTAAATTTTTAAGAATGCAACCATTTATTATTAATATCAATATTCGCAGTGCTGAAGGTGAAAGAAATTTATTACCAGAAATGTACCTTTTCTAAATTACCATTTTAATAAGAGAAGTGACACTTTTGAAATATTGTTTGAACTTTCACGCCCAACAAATTAATTAAACAAGTACCTCTGGGAAATATTACATCATACTTTACAAGGGTCTTTTGGTGTATTGAAAATTAATCAGTTGTATTTAATTAGATATTTATCATCTGTGCACTCTCATTCAGCAAATATATTAATTTACCTTTGTCGAGAATTCTCAGTAGAATTTAAGGAATTCCCCAGCTATTAATTAACTCATTACAACATTCCTACATTGGAATTAGATATAGGATTTTTTGCATGAATGGAGCTCAGTGAATAAATACGGTCCAAAATATAGCTTTATTAAAAATGTCATTAATTAAATCGATTCCACGGATCTGCCTTTGAATAGATTTAGGCATGGATTTAAAATTCATTAGTAGCTTTGGTAAAACACTAAAACAGGCAAAACATTACAATCTCCTCAAGTCAAAGCTGGGAATTAGTTCGGCGACGTGTCGGCTTTTTGCAACAGTTCCTCTCGAAGGAATTTAAGAAGTTGTAGGTGGAGCTAGAGGATTGCTCTCAGCAGTTTTGTTTTTGCCGTAATGAAGGTTTCTTTTGTGAAACAAATGATACATTATGTTATAATATAAAAACCTCACGCCACGACGAGAAATGATGGAAAGGACTTATAATTTGCAAATATATTAATTATACCAAGTTTAGGGATTAGGTTTCAAAAAACAATACAGTTAATGAAGAAAATGTCAAGTATAATATTTTAACTCGATTTATTTACACACAAAAATTAGTTGGTAGTTGATATTAGAAACAGGGAGAGAACTCGCACCAACCGAAGTTACATGATTAATTGGAGCTAGTTAAGATTCATTATCAATTTTTTATAACAGTAAAAGTAGTTCATTAATAGGAGCAGCAGCAGTAGGAACTAATAATAAGTAAGCCAATCTAGATTTGAATTTTTTTGCATCCTGGCGTATTTTCTTCATCTGTAAAATCTACAATAATTTTGGATTTTTAACACGCTTTTATTAGCTTCACCTGTACCTATGTTTGTATGTTTTTTGTATGTAACGGAATCTTTCAACGAGATTTTCACCCACTTCAAAAAGTCAGATTAAATTGAAACTTTGCACACTTATCAAGGATCGATGACAATACAATAATTTGATTTAAAAAATATCAAAAAAAAAATTGATTTAAAAAATTTCAAAAAAAGTTTGGATTCAAAAATTTTGAAAAATATTTGGATTCAAAAATTTTGAAAAAAATTTAATTTGGATTCATAAATTTTGAAAAAAATTTGGATTCTAAAATTTTGAAAAAAATTTAAATTTAAAAATTTGGATTTTAATTTTGTGAAAAATATGTCTTCAAAAATTAAAAAAAAATTGATTTCAAAAGTTTTGGAAAAAATTTCAATTGAAAAATGTCAAAAAAATTTCGTCTCAAGAATTTTGAAAAAAATTCCATTTAAAAAATTTTTAAGAAATTTTCATTTCAAAAATATAAAAAAAAATTGATTTAAGCAATTTCGAAATAAAATTTAGATTCAAAAATTTCGGAAATGATTTGAATTCAACCCCCATACAGGTATAATTAGTTTTATATAGAATAAATGAAAACAATGGAAGTTAATTTCTTTCTTAACCGAAGCAACTATTTAGAGCACCCACTGAGACCAAATCCTACCTCCCGAGCAAGATTTACAGAATTCCGTCGGTGTATGTTAAATCCAATTAACATGCATATCCACTGGGACCAAATCCTACCACCCGAACGAGATTTGTAGCATTCCGTTGGTGCAGATTTCACAGAACATTAATTGAAACAAATGATCGGAAATCACAAGCTCTGATTTGACTAGGTTGCACAAGGTTGAGTTAACTCAAAATTGACACCAATTCAGAATATCTACGCTTATGCTGAACGGATACAGGTAGATTATGACGAATTAGGTTTGTATCCTTACCAATACAATTTACAATGCGAGAATAGACTGAATGGTTTTGGTTATTTTACTTTACTATGGCGGGCTGGTGTGCAGGTTCTAAGATGGACAGTTTGACAGCTTGAAGGATAAGATATTCTACTGCCAGTTCCCGGTGAATTTGTGAAAAATTGTCTCTGACGTATCCCTCGTCACTGTGGCACATGATTCAGTTCCTGCTCAGTTTTTCTTGCGCGTTGGGTTTGCCGATTAGACAAACACCTTGGGCTAAATATGTTTCCCTCCAGGTCCTATCGCGTTACATAACTTACAACAGTTACTCGGTACATCTGAAAACGGAAATTGCTCTCAATTTTTAAGCTGTACTACAAAAAAGAACAGGATCAAACGGAAACGGATTACTGGTTGAACTGTCTTTAATAACGAATGACTTTTACTACCGAATTGATTTCAACTATAACGAGGATCATCCGAAAGTATCGAACTATAGTTTAAATTAATGAGTTAATTTAATTCTTGTTTACCAGCGGCTTTTACAACTCAGTTGAACCAAATTAATGATAACAACATAACAAAGTGACGGAAATATTTTTAGCAATCGAAAATATTTGACGAAAAGGACTGCTTGATGTAACCCCACTTTTTAGTATTTTTATTTGAGGAGATGGCGTCCAGAGATTATCAAGTGTTGCTCGAGTGTCAGCTACAATTTATCGTGCACTTCGAGGACAGGAATGTAGGTACTTCTTGTTTTTGACACTACTTGTCTTGATCCGAAGTTCGTTGCAGTTCCGTTTCTCGAAGTAATGCAAAAGAAATGGAAATCCCTCCATGTCAATGACTTAGAACACACTAGTCCCCATTACTTTGTGTGGGACGAGGCAAGTAACTGTAATTTGAAGATGATCTGATATGTCTAGAAATACTACACTTTTCTGAAAAAATCCTCAAAACAGCACCAAATCAACATTACTGAAGAAAATTCTGACGAAAGTTGAGCAAAATCTTCCTTGGTCTCCAGCAAAACTGAAAAGGTGAACAAAATTTGCAGAGATTTGGCAGAGGAACTAGAACTGTTCCTCCTGTTCTTGGTAAGTCTTTTGATCGTTTCACAGCTTTATATTTGGTTTATTGAGAAAGATCTCCAGAACTTCTATATGCAGGGTATGGAACCTGCAATACCTCGTTACTTGTTTTCGGAATGAATACTAAACTTTGTTCAGAGGGATCAAAACACAAGCCAATGTGTAAATGAATTGTTACAAAATTTTCATATTATAAATGATTTTTTCATATTTATAGCTGCATCTTAAGGAATATCCTCTTTGAGATTGGCTCATGTAAATACGGAAATAAATACAATACGGTCCAGTTGATTTTCATCCATTGGTAAGACCAGAATTGAGATCTAATGATTTTCGACGTGCGACTGTTAGCAAATATCATGAATATACCACTGACTAGTTCACATTACTGCCCTGATACCGTAAAAAAATGTTCTATCTGTACTAATTTTATAATGGAAAGCTCTTTGAATGCTCCCATAATTTTCCCTAACATTCTGTATATCCAATGATTAGAACACGAATAACATTATCAAAGTTTACTAGATCTAGATGAGTTGTTACGTTTTCGTTAGATTATTTGAATTATCGATCGTTCAACTTCGGATGGACCTGAACTCTGAACAATATATTACTTGAAGGCAAATTCTCAAATTTCCATATATACACGCGGCCTATCTAATTAACTAATCAGCAATTCCAATCAATATATATTCAATAAGTTCGATATATTAAATTTGAAACTTCGGTAAAGCTTTTATTGCAGTTGCAGCTACTTAAAAATATCCTCAAAACTTCTCCAACCTCCAAACAAATTTAAATAGATTAGCTTTAAATTGTTCGTTGGTCTGTGTCTCAAGGTCATACGACCCCAATTTTTAATGCAAACAAAACGGTTTAGGTGCCTACCGAAACTTTTACTTGTATAACAGGAACGGTTTGGGATCATCTGATTCCTCTTTATGTTATGTTTTTGTGAACATGGGAAACAACGAGAGGAGTAGTAAAATATCGCGAAAACAGTGTAAGCTTGTTGATTTAAATTATATTATCAATTTTGTTGTGAATATAACTGAATTTGTTATGCTAATACAAGGTGTTAGTTAGCAGCCTATAATTTTTTTTTATTGAAGAGAAGTGAAACTATCAAAGGTTGGAAAGTCATAATGTTTTTTAATATAAATTATGCAGTACGATAGTTTTAAATGTATGTTCAGCATTTTCAATTAAAAATTCAGTAAATCTTTCATTTTGATGTTTTTTTTATATTTAAACCTCTCCCATATTTTAAATTGTAATCATTTTTCATATCGTCGCGCGCTTTACTAACAAAACCTAATATTTAACGATGCCTATTTTAATGCAATAAATACCACACCATCAACAACGCAAGGCGAGCTTACAACTGACGAATTTCATTGTTGGATTTCATATTACGCTACTAAAATATACATATTCATCAAATAAAATTGCCTAATTAGTGTCATGCCAGACCAGACCAAGCTTACTTCCATTAATTCTTTATGAGTTATGTGAAAGCTCAAATAACCCCTTCTAATCAAATTATCTAAGAGCTCTATTTATATTATATTTAATTATTAATAGAGGACATATCCCTGCAATTAACAAATTACGAAAGTTGTTTTTTGCGGGGAAATGTTTGTACATTCCAAAACCAATAATAATAATAATAATGTTATATATAGGTACTGGTTAAACCACTATCAATAATTAATAATTTAGAAAAAAACATAATAATTTCTCATATTAAAGTGTTGAGAACCACCCCATTTAAAAATTATAATAAGAAAAATTAACACTGAAATTTATTTCAATTTTGAAACCCGACACAGGACACCACATGTTGTTTTATGATCTAAATAAATGTGTGAATTTTTATTTATAATATTTCACTTTATTGCTCTCTCGTTTACATATTTGGGAGGGAAAAATTTCATGTTAAAAATACCACTTTCGAGAACGCCCTGTATACACCAGTTAGTATGTCTAGCGTCTAGCTGTTATCCTTTTAATCGGCCTATCAGGTCTATGTCCCACTGCTATGTGTAATTCAAGAACCTTATTATCCTGAGCTTAGTCGAAATAGCTAATGTGCTTTGAACTATAGCTTATACCTAAACTTGGAAATGACATCACTCCTGTACGTTATATAATGCTAGCGTATAAGCTGTACTGCGTCAGATTAAACGACCTCTCCCATGAAACCGGAGTGCATGTATACTTTCCATAAAAATTCATGATTTATGTTAGACCTTAAAATATTTTGCCGAAATTTCATCAGTTTATTGCTACTGTATAATGTCATGCGGATTTAGCGGAAATAATTTAATTAATTTCATATGTGAAGGTTCAATAAAATAAAAACTACCCTTTTATTATTTAATTACAAAATAAAAAATTGCAAATCTTATGTTGTTCAATTATACTGTATTCTAATTCTAATGCTCTGTAGGTCGCTGCAGTAAGCTACTAAGTGGATTATGTGCAAAACAAGTTCATCGCGTAGATGGAACGATTTAGCAATTTTAAAATTAGGCCTGCAGAAATAGAAAAAACGGTGTAACTAATTCGTTTCAGATAGCGGTAGGTAAAAATAGGTGTATTTAGTTATAAGGAATATACCTCTGCGATTCCTTCCAAATCAAATAAACAGAACATTGTTTAAAAGTCACTTTTATGTGAAAAAATCATGAAATTTGGAGTTTTTAAAAAATTGCAGTAAGACTGCAGTAGATTAATTTTTTTGAATGTTTCTGTTTACTAGGTAATTCCAAACTGGTTAATTTAAGCCCCGGTTGATTTCATTTCATTGATTATTTATTTAAGTAATTGCCGAAAACCATCGAAATTTTCTAAAATTTCAAGCATTGTTTACTCTGAAAGGAAAAATGCTAGACTCTTGAAACTTTGGTGGAATATGTGTCTCATTACCCTCAACTCACAAAAAAAATTTCGTTTTAAAATGTTTATTAGTTTTCGAGAAATTCTATTTGTTTATTAAAAACGTCCCAAATGTTTAATGAAAAATTGACCTATTAACGTTTTCAAAAATAATTCAACCACAGCTCATTTTTTTCGTCAAGACGTCAATTTTACGAATCTGTTATGGGCGTATCGATTTTCAATAATTTTGACCGTCAAAATGGCGTTAACAACATTGCTACTTTTCGAAGCAGCGTTTTTGCAAATAACTTTACAACAAATGAACGTATCTGCACAAATCTTTCATATTTGAGTTGCTGGTATTTTTCTACAAATTTATAAAAAAAAATTGTTGCTCTGGGACATGTAGGAGCCGAGATAATTTTTTAAATTGTTTAATGCGCCAAACGTTTATTTATTAATATTTATGTCCAAAATTGAAACTGGTTGTTAATAAGATCTTGAGTTTTGTGAATTCTTCAAGTCCTATTGAAAACGGGCCCTTTTTGAGGTCAAAATATAATTTTTAATAATTAGTGATTTTAGAGCGTCTTCAATTTGTTTGGCTCAAGGGACAGGTGAATTTTTGATCAAACGAGTTTCAAATTGGGGTAGCGAGAAAAATGCGTCTTAACTCCGTTATTTTCCGGCCAATTTCGACGTTTTTTTTTTTAATTTGGGGTAGCTTACGAAAATAATAACAATGGGCACATTTGCAATATCCAAATAATAAACATATAATTGTTATAAACAATTTTTTTTTTTTTATTTTTTCTTTTTTGGGCTTCTGCAACTTATAATGTGCTAATGTATTAAATATAAATTTATAAAGATTATATAATGGTAACAATGCTGTAACATCGTATATTATTTGATGGAGAAATAGTTTGTGCATACATTGTTACCATTATATAATCTTTATAAATTTATATTTAATACATTAGCACATTATAAGTTGCATAAGCCCAAAAAAGGAATAATTAAAAAAAAAAAAAATTGTTTATAACAATTATTTGTTTATTATTTGGATATTGCAAATGTCTCCATTGTTATTATTTTCGTGAGCTACCCCAAATTAAAAAAAAAAACGTCGAAATTGGCCGGAAAATAACGGAGATATGACGAATTTCTCTCGCTACCCCAATTTGAAAATCGTTTGATCAAAAATTCACCTGTCCCTTGAGCCAAACAAATTGAAGACGCTCTAAAATCACTAATTATTAAAAATTATATTTTGACCTCAAAAAGGGCCCGTTTTCAATAGGACTTGATGAATTCACAAAATTCAAGATCTTATTAACAACCAGTTTCAATTTTGGCCATAAATATTAATAAATAAACGTTTGGCGCATTAAACAATTTAAAAAATTATCTCGGCTCCTACATGTCCTAGAGCAACAATTTTTTTTTATAAATTTGTAGAAAAATACCAGCAACTCAAATATGAAAGATTTGTGCAGATACGTTCATTTGTTGTAAAGTTATTTGCAAAAAACGCTGCTCCGAAAAGAAGCAATGTTGTTAACGCCATTTTGACGGTCAAAATTATTGAAAATCGATACGCCCATAACAGATTCGTAAAACTGACGTCTTGACGAAAAAAATGAGCTGTGGTTGAATTATTTTTGATAACGTTAGTAGGTCAATTTTTCATTAAACATTTGGGACGTTTTTAATAAACAAATAGAATTTCTCGAAAACTAATAAACATTTTGAAACGAAATTTTTTTTGTAAGTTGAGGTTAATGAGACACATATTCCACCAAAGTTTCAAGACTCTAGCATTTTTCCTTTCAGAGTAAAAAATGCTTGAAATTTTCGAAAATTTCGATGGTTTTCGGCAATTATTTAAATAAATAATCAATAAAATGAAATCAACCGGGGCTTAAATTAACCGGTTTGGAATTACCTAAGTAGTAAACAGAAATATTCAAAAAAATTAATCTACTGCATTCTTACTGCAATTTTAAAAAAACTCCAAATTTCATAATTTTTTCACATAAAAGTGACTTTTAAACAATGTTCTGTTTATTTGATTAGGGAGGAATCGCAGAGGTATATTCCTTATAACTAAATACACCTGTTTTTACCTACGGCTATCTGAAACGAATTAGTTACAGATTCCCGTTTACATCGTCTAATTCTACAGGCCGAAATTGCTTTATAAAAAATTCAAAAATATATAACTTATAATTGGGGACAAAGGAGCTCCCACGAAACGAACAGTCCCATAAAAAATATAATAATAACTTAATTTAAAGCTGTTCTGCTCAAGACATTAGATTAATAAGAAATTTTTTTGGCCTTGCTTGCTGCAGGTACTTAAGTAAATAATCACGCAGCAAAAGGGACGTACCTACACAAGTTTTTGTTCGTTGTTAGTGGAACAATTTATAAAAACATAATTTAACACTATATAACCCGTCTCGAGTAAAATTAATTGAATCTGCGGCTGTAAAGCAATCTTAATTACCGTATGTTTTATTTGTATACTGTAAGCAAAAGGTCGGATGGAGGCTTTAAACAAAACTTTAGCCGACAAAAACAATGACGGCTCCTAAATATCTCTCCATTATACCCTTACCGGTTTATAATGGAGAGGATAAAATATAATAACACAATTAAAGTCATGGATTCTGAAAAGTATTGAGAGTTGTTAAAAGTTTGTGCGGGGATAATATAGTCCTTGCAAAGCACTCTCCTGGTTTCATGACATGAGCCAAGCAGACAGTTTTGCGGCGGAAGTACAAGCTGGCCCCTATTATATTTCATAATCAGCTTTAGTACTTTATTCGAGACCGAATTGTTTGTTGTTTTTGGTGTTGAAAACAAGATTTGTAGTGGTACATTTTCCAATGACAGGAATGGGAGCTTAAAACATTAACCCTTGAAGATTAATTTTAAGTAGTTGTTATTTAAGTATTAAAGCAGAAATGTATTAGTCAGGAATAAACTAAAGTTGAATGCAAATATTGTGGAACAATGTTAATTTAGAAGAATTTTGAATGACAATTTAAACGTAATGTGACGCTCTTTTTTACCTTAGCGGGGGCTGTTTGCAACTTACTGCCTACAAACAGTCGCTACCAGCTTCGTAACACTTTTTTAAAGGAACAGGCGTCCTTATTTTAAAGTGAAAGAAACAGCATTTTCATTTTCGGCGGTTTCGGGAAAGGCTGGAATAGCTATAGTGAAGAAACGGTCTTGTCCAGGGGTCTGGTGGATAATTGTCGGTATTTAGCCAGACAGGGTTTCGAGGAAGAGAAAGTGAATAGAAGTTAGTGTTTCATCTTTAAAATTGAAAAATTAAAAAACAAAGCGGGCCATTTGAAAGAAGAAATTTAGAGTATCCTCTTTAAAGTTGAAAAATAAAAAAAATCCGTTAATTAATGGAATCGAGGAAAAAATCGAAAAAAAAAATTATTTGGGACAGTAAGAATCGAAAAAAAAATTTTTTTCAATTTTTTGGTTACAACCCCTTTGGGGCTATCTGCGGTTGAAAAGTACGTTTTTTTCGTTTATTGTCAAAAAAATATCCAAGTGACGTTTGGGAATGGGGACGTTTTTTCGTTGATTTTACGAAAAACTGTCAAAAATGACGTTTAAACATCAAAGGAAAGGAAGGATTTTATCGAGAAACTGAAAAAGGTTTCGGGGTCCTGAAGTCATCCGGATTCCGAAACTGATATCGTCTCTACCCTGAGCCCAAAACAAAAAAAATAAATTTCGCCGGATCGACTATAAACTGCAATCTGTCGGGCGGACTAGTGTTTGCAACTTACTACCTACAAACAGTCCCTACCAGCTTTGTAACACTTTTTTAAACGAAATCTAGGGCGCCAGTTCCTTATTTTAGAGTGCCAGAAACAGCACTTTTTTCTCGGCGGTTTCGGGAAAGGCTTGGATAGCTACAGTGAAGAAACGGCCTTGTCCAAGGGTTTGGTGGATGGTTGTCGGTTTTTAGTCAGACGGGGTTTCGGGGAAGAGAAAGTGAAAAAAAGTTAGTGTTTCATCTTTAAAATTGAAAAAATAAAAATAATAAAGCGGACATTTCAAAGAAGAAATTTAGGGTCTCCACTGTAAAGCTGAAAAATAAAAAATTAAAGCTGACAGCCCCTGCGGGGCTGTCCTCTTAGGTTAGTTAAGGGAATCAAGGAAAAAATCGAAAAAAACATTTTTTTTGACACCAAAAATCGAAAAAAAATTTCAAAACATTTTTTGGGTACGACCTCTTTGGGGCTATCTTCGGTTAAAAAGTACGTTTTTTTTGTTTATTGTCAAAAAAATGTCCAAGTGATACCTACAAACAGTCCCTACCACTTTTTTAAACGAAATCCCGGGCGCCAGTTCCTTATTTTAGAGTGTCAGAAACAGCACTTTTTTTCTCGGCGGTTTCGGGAAAGGCTTGGATAGCTACAGTGAAGAAACGGTCTTGTCCAGGGGTTTGGTGGATGGTTGTCGGTTTTTAGTCAGACGGGATTTCGGGGAAGATAAAGTGAAAAAAAGTTAGTGTTTCATCTTTAAAATTGAAAAAATTAAAAAAAAAAATAAAAGCGGACATTTGAAAGAAAAAATTTAGGGTCTCCTCTTTAAGGCTGAAAAAACAAAAACTAATGAAGCTAACAGCCCCTGCGGGGCTGTCCGCTCCGATTACTTAAGGGAATCGAGGAAGAAATCCAAAAAAAATTTTTTTGGGACGGCAAGAATCGAACAAAAAATGGGGGACGTTTTTTCTTTGATTTTCCAAAAAAACTGTCAAAAATTACGTTTAAACATCAAAGAGAGTGAAGGGTTCTCTCGAGAAACCGAAAATAGTTGCGGAGTTCTGAAGTCGTCCGGATTCCGAAACTTATTTCGTCTCTACCCTGGGACGAAAACAAAATAAATTAAAGTTCGCCGAATCGACTATAAGCTGCAATCTGTCGGGCGGACTATAAATTTCAAGATAAAAATTTGCGAAATTTCAACAAATCTCGGTTTGCTAAAAAATTAATTATCCGGACTCTGAGACCAAATTTTACCTCCCGATCGAGATTTGTAGAATTCCGTCGGTGTATATTAAAGTCGCCCACATCTTTACAGTGCACACAAAAAACGTCGGCGTCTTTGATGACGATAAGAACTGAAAAGACGCCGACGTATTTTACGTGCAGTATAAAGATGTGGTCGACCATACCAAGCACATCCACTGAGACCAAATTCTACCTCTCGAGTGAGATTTCTAGGATTCTGTCGGTGGATGTTTCACAGAACATTAATTGAAGAAAAAAATTTTGGTATCAAATGGAGCACCCGAGTGTCATTGATAGGATATTGAATCGACACACCGAGAACTGTCGTCACTGTCGAGTTTATTAAAATTACTCGTTTCCGACCGTCGCGGCAGGTTAATTCAAGTAAGAAGTCTGACATGGTATTCATCAACCATCAGTCCAAGGTAATCTGTGTCATCGAGTTCTCAACATCTGCAAAGACAAACATCGCCGTAACAAGGAGAAGAAATATACCTCGAGCTCCAAGTGCTGCAAGCTATTCGCTCAAGATGGTGGTGTATACTCTAAAGCATGAAGTCGACGCTACTCATATCACCAATCATGCCAACCTAACAAAAATCAGACTCATGGTTAGTATATTCAAGTGTTTACTTAGGATACACGATTCTAGCATCTACAGACATTAATTTTGTGCGATATAAATGATAACTGCAAATAATTCCCATCCCAACTACCTTCTGCTGTGGGGCCACCTTGTATATCTTCTTTCCTTTCCTCAATAGTACAGAAAACTAACACAAATACATTCAACTTCAATATTACCCATTTTGACGTTATAATATATATTTACCTGTTTCTAACGAAACATTGTTTCTATTTTCAAATCCACTTCAAGAATGCTTTTGAACGTGATTCGTCTTGAAATAGATTTACAGATAAAAGCGAATCACAACAATTTCAAAAATATTTGTAACATAAAGTTAATTCTGAAACTTTTCCAACTCACATAAAGCTATTTCAACAAAATACGTGAAATAGGTCAAATGTTTTTTGTAGAAGTGCTACATTGTTTGAATAATAATAAAGTGGTTACGTACAATAAGTAAATGTAGTCCTTCAAAAGGAATAATAGCAATCAAGTGCTTTGTGAAAATCGAATGTCTATTAAACAGTCTACAGCCGCAAGTGTTGTGTTACTGTCAAATTGTCTTCTTCTAACTAGTATTCGGCGTATGAATGTTTTATTGGGTAAACTGGAGTTGAGGCAGCTCTTAGGGTACGTCTTTTGTGGAAGCTATTTGGTTAAATAAAATATTTAGTGAAATTGTCAACTTGCTACTGATTCCTTATTTATAGGCCAAACACTCTACTCAAGGAAGCTTTTTTCTGGATAAATGAAGCCTTACAGCGTATCTGTATTTGCATCTTTACTATTATTTTTACACCGTATATTTGCCAAGCTGCTGTGATGTATTGAGGTAAAAAATGTGAATAAACGTTTGCAAGAATCCTTCAAAGGAGCTCATTCATATCTCAGAGGAGTATAGAGGCTGGAATATATTGAATATTGGTGTTCGCATAAATATGAAAGATGGGAGTGAGGGATTTCAAGTTTAAGAAAGAAATTTGCCATCTCTCGTATACTTTATATTTCTATAAATGACATTGAATATCTCTTCTACATATTCGTGGAATAATGGAACATTATCATTACCGTAAAGTGAACAGTATTTCTGGAAAGGAATAGTTTGTTTGAAATAAAGTATTGGACTTAAACGTAACATACAGATTTTTGCTTTATTCTCATGAGAATTCGCACCCCTTTTGTTCAAAACTTTGGTATAAAGGCAAGGCTAGGGTAGACGTCAGTGAACTAACTAATTAATATTTAAAAGACAATTCATCATTTTGAATATGTCACAAAATAAATGAAATGTTTAAAAAAGGATACCAAGTTATTTGTAGTTATAGTTTATAGTTTTTAAAATTGTAATAAAAAATATCACTGCTGGATTGAGAAGTAAGCGCACTTATTTTTCACCCAGGATTCCCAGGTTTGATTCCTGACTGTGGCATTGAGATCATTTTGAACTAAGAAATTAATAAAAATAAATATAACAAAATACGCATAACGGGTATTGACTTTTTGATTATTACTAAATTATCGAAATATCACCTCTCTTGGGACAAAACCCTATTTATATGATGAAAATAATAACTACAGTGTAACTGAAAATAAGCTAACGCATATATAAATACAGCAATTTAATTACTAGACTACCTCGTGATATTATTCCTGTTGTTCCATTTCCAACCTTTAAACTAACTTATAAATTTCAGGAGTCAAATTAACGAAGGGAGGGCCAAACAATAACATTTACATATGTACATGTCAGAGACAAACAAGCTTAGAATTAACCTCGCTAACCACCAAGTGCAGATGGTGCAATCAAGACTTAATTAAATTTGATGTAATTGTAATATTATATACCATTCAGTTCCACTTCAAAATATTAACTAGTTTATTAGAAGCCAGTAAAGTAGGATATTGCAGACTCTATTGTAGTTCCGAGACGAAAATGTTTGAAATCTGAGACGTGCATAATTGGAAACTATTTGTAATGTAATATTCCTTCGGTTTAACTCCTTTATACCGATCAGATCACTGAATTGATATACAAAAAAAAAAAGCGGCATTATAGGTACGCGTAATGTAAGTGGATGGACAGCATTTTCCTCTATTAGCAGAATAATAGAGGCATGGGTAGCTTCAGTGAAGAAACGGCAATGCCAGAGGTCTCTATTAACCTATAAAGAAAACTGAGGAGTTTCGTGTTAAAAATTATATGCTGATTTTATTTACGATCAGTTAACAGTAAATATTTATTACTACTATTAAATACAAACAATCATATGCAAAGGAGACCTGCGGCAGGTAGGAATACTAAAGCGGTAAAGTAACTACAGTTGAACACGGTAAGAGTAATACTGGAGAACGAGCAAGCTATAATACGATTAAGCGGTATAGCGTACAGCAGGCAAAGCACTTTACTGAAGCTGGTAACCGGTGACAGTTTTACTTACTAAGTTGAACTGGTTGGGTGGGCTGCTAGAAGCAAACTCTTCTGGTTTTCACGTTCCAGCTCACGGAATTAATAATCGGTACAGAGTGGGGGAATGTGCAGTAGATCGGTGCAGATTAATATTGAATTTTTTTTGGAAGAAATGAACCACCAACTACAAACAAAATTTAGCAGCAGTGCATGAAGATGATTATATACCTAATCTTAAACGGATTAGTTTGAGGCTATTAATAAGAGAAATTGGCTTTCGGTGAATAAATAGATTTTTTATTTCATCGTATTGTAATTTAATTGTGTTTGGCATTATAGGTTCTCAAAAAGGAGGAGAACTAGGAACCGCTTGCCGGTTCTGACAGTTCAGTGTAGATAATAAAAGTGATACCATAAATTTTTTTCCAATAATATTTTATACGTTTATCTTATTACTTATCGTTGTTTTAATATTATTTACAAATTTATGATTATAACTATTGCCTGATGAGCTTAACAGTAATTTGTTGTTCCCTTACTAAAACTTCTCAGTGCTAATTTAAAAAAATGCATTTATACCTCTTTTTTAATTTAACCCAATTTTTTTGTTTTCTAAATAATCGGCAATAATTCAGTGTACTGGTAAGTATTAATTTTGTTATTTTGGTAAGGTACGGCAGAGTTGTAGAGTATTCGATGGGGCATTTTATCATTGAATAATGTACAGGGTGTTCCATTTGAACTTATGGATATATTTCAAATTTTCTTTTATCATGTTTGGTATGATTTTTATTCCCAATCTGTATTATGACAGATCAATTTTTGATATATTTTAAAGAGCCATTTTTGTTTAACAATAGCCAAATGATATTTTTACTGATGATTGGTATAATCAAAGAATTTCAGACAGGAGTGACGAAAATCTGAATATTTTAAAAACTGTCATTATTTTCATTTGGGTACCTTAATTTTCGTATAGATTTTAAAAAAATCATAAAGAAAATTTCACGCCTCATTCTTTTAGCGAATCAGAAGTTTGTCTTTGGTTTCGTTACCATGGCAACCCAACAAATTTCCGAAAAATTTTTCATCCTCCAGGGTATCCTATGAGCGAAATCAAGTGGAAATTTTTGATTTGACGTTTGCTGTCACATAAATAAATAAACTGTTGTAAAGTTTGAAAATATAAAAAACCGGATTCCACCCATTTTAGTGAAAAAAAAACAAAATATAAAACATTAGAGTAGATATAGGTATATTAACCCCTTATGAGTAGTATCTAGTTTTCTGCAACTAAAATGGGTGGAAAGATTTCCCTTCACATTGCATATAATAGGTGTTAAATTTTCTTACCGAATTCCCCGCGTGCCTGAATAAATAACTAAAAATTTTTCTCGTTCAAAATTTTTTTAAGAAAATTAATTTTCAAAAAATCTGTACACTAAAAATTTCCAGTAATAATTCAAGCCCTAGGGAGAATACTAGTGAAAAATGTTGTAATTAAGAAAAACAAAGTTTTTCTCTTCCCAGAAGAAATGGGACACCCTGTGTAATCGGTATTATTTTATCTCTCTTATTAACCAACATATTGGACCTTCGCGCAATAGTTGCACATCTTGTATAAGAGGATTTGTGGGTTCGATTCCACACTGAAACAAATTTATTTATGATTTGCTCAGACCTCGATGTGAGGAGTCACTGTCGATGCCCTAGGTCTGGTTCCGACTTCACAATAAACTGTAGAGCATCGTCTCTCTTGACCTAACATAAAATCATAGGATTATACAGGAGTTGCTTTAGTAACTTAAGAGGCGATTAAGAACACATGTAAATATTCTTGTATGCAAAAATGCTGAAAGGTCTTTCGCTTTAAACTAACAAGAACACTCTGAAAACTATTTACAATTAAGAAAAGTTGAAACAAAAAATTGCTCTAAAATAGAAAATCTTTCCTAGAGAATGCTGTAACAACAAAAAAAAAACTGTGTGCAATGGATCTGCGCATCTTAAGATATATAAATGCGTGTTAGTGCACACAATGAAAATACAATTTAAGAAAAATTTAGATTCGAAATTCGTATAATTAAACTGATGTGAAAATGCAGATCAACATAAATAATTTATGAATCCCAACCAAAAATATTTTAATGTGAAAAACGATTTAATGAAAAATTGTGAGTGTCTAAATTTTCCTTTATGACTAATATAAAAAAAACGGTTTGTGATTATTTTTTACTGCTATTTTCAAAGCCAAGAAACTGCGTCACTGATCGCTACATTTAATTAAATATTTTAAATTAATTTTAATTTGTATTGAAAGCACTTACTAACACTACTTTTTTTGTGAGGACTTATTGGTTTCCAATTTTTTTCCTTTGCCAAAACCTAAACTGCAACTGTAACTAACTTAAACTTGACTGCAACTGCAACTGACTTGGACTCGACTGCAACTGAGTGACGGGCTTCAGTGTGTTTGTGTTTATAGAAGTGATCAAAGCTTTTCTAAAATATTATGCAGAAGTTACGTATCCGAAAGTAACATCTCCGGAAATTACACATTTAATTCTTCACATTATATGATCGGATTTTGCTTTTATGTTCTTATATAAATCTGATGACCAACTAGACGGATAATTTGAAAACTGTTGTAAATTCGGTGGCCAACAAAATAGTGTAAAAATGTTTGTTTTAAGGTTAATATTTACGATTTCCGAAATACATTGGAAAATATAACATTAATGAAAGACTATGTACAGGGATAGGGATATCCAACGAAAATGACCACCCCTAATAACTTTTTTATTCTTGATGCTATAAAAAAATTTTTTGTATAAAAGTTGTAGGGTTTATTGAAAGCATTTAGAATATGTATTCAGAAAAATAAATGAAAGTCGTTTAGAGGAGATATGGTTTTAACTTGCATTTTTTCAAATGGAGCACCCCATTTTTTTGCATTTTTGAAATCAAGGTACTTTTCTCATTTCGAATATATAGATATATATCATATTATCTTTTAGGGTTTTCTGATTATTGCAATTTTTGTGGCCCGAAACCAACAAGGAAATAAAATAACAGAACACATTTTTATTTTTAGAATGCATTAGTCTTGGCTAATTTAGATATTAATTACAACTATAAATAAAAGTAATTAAAACTATCCTACATAAACTGTTCAAAATGACGCCCTTCATGTTCGATACAAAGTCGATACCTTATTCGAAATGAGAAAAATACCTTAATTTCAAAAATGCAAAAAAATGGGGTGTTCCATTTGAAAAAACGACTTCAATTTAATTTTCTGAATAGATATTCTAAATGCTTTCAATAAACCCTACAATTTTAATAGAAAATATTTTTTTATAGCATCAAAAATAAAGAAGTTATTAGGGGTGGTTATTTTCGTTGAATATCCCTGTACACCACAGTTCTTAGCACATAAAATTTTTACTAGTAAAATATGGAAGCTCTTCGACTGAAATAAAAACAAGAACAAGGAAAGAAAACAATGTCTAAACCTATATTACGTACCTTTGAAATGAAAGTCACTGTTGAACTACAAAACAAATATTTATTTTAAACACAGAACACAAATCAAAACAACTCTGGCCATACAAAATTAATTTCATACGCAGTGGAGCTATATTCCCGATTTCCTACAAGGGCGCATAAATTCAATTCTAGGGAAGTTGAAAATTTGAACTTAAAGATATTTGTCTGAAGGAAAATCACATTTAAAGAGCAAAACATGATGGAATAAATATGTTTTTAAATTTAATAATTAGAAAATTTGTTTCCTATATATAAAAGTATTTTAATTTCTAATATTGTCAATTTCATTAAACTCCTACTCCTACTTCTTCATTTTTTAATTACCTACAACGAAAATGTCTTTATCTTTATGCAATCTTTATGTGCCTGGTTAAGTGTTAAAGACTCCATAACTAATGATTCAGTAGCTCTAGAAAATTATACTGTATTTAGTGATATCAGGAGAACTAACTAGTGGATTGATTGTGTATATTAAAAATATATTTGTACATCTACTATTTAAGATCTTCCACTTGATAATACCCAACAGCATTGGGGGTTGTATATAGGTCACTGAGACAAAATTGCCCAGAGTTAGAATCTTAAGTCAAACAGTATGTTGTGAGTACTTTAATGTCGGATTAAAATCAGTTCAACAATATTATAAACTCTTATGGATTAGCGCAGCTTGTTAATAAACCAACTAGGATAATCCGGAGCTCAGCTGAATTGCCAGGGTGGTTTTTATCTTCGAGTGACATAAATGTAATTAAGTGATATAATTAAGAGTTCAAATATTGCATCAAATAACTGTCCAATCCGTAATGATCTATTTAACAATGAATTTTTAATCGAAACACTTCAAAATATTCCCAATTTTAAATTGGAACTTATTCAAAAAAACTCATTCTAAATATTTTGTACAAGCCAAGGCTAACTATATAAACCTAAGAAGCTCTAATAATAAACAGTAGGGTCTGAACGAATTATGTTAATGTCTTTTTCTCGTGTATAAAAATATCGGTTAGGAAAATTTTACTTTACGACATAAGTAGGAATAATATATTCCTCAAAGCGAGTAAATATAGACATTAGTGAACCTTATTTATTAATCATTAATTTTTCTAAATTGTTAATAGTACAGAGAAACAAAATATAACTCATAATATATTCAACAATGAAATTGTGACAACCTTCAAATTAGTCAGATAAAAATAGATATGAAATTATAATATACATTTGTAATGAATTTTCTACTACTACTTCTACATTGGGAAATAAGCATCGATAAAATTGTTCAGCGGTTTGATGTAATGAGAACTATAAAACAGGAAACGTATATGAAGTTTATATTAAAATTAAAAAGTACATACGTTAATTCGGTATAATATTATGTTTTGGCGAATCTCAAGCCAATAATTAACGATGAGGTGAAGCAACATCTCCAGAATAATCTGAATCATAATTTTCGATAAAGGCAGAGTGAACGTTTGAATCTGGGAATTTTAGCATAATATGAGATATTATAACGCTTCACATTCACGAAGGAGGGTTCCTACAAATCGTACACAATGGGCCGCAGTCTTGAAAGCATATAGCTATTTCAGCAGAATAGCGATAACAATATCGCATAACATTTGATACATGTATAATACTAGTGTTAATGCTGAAAAAATATGATGTAGGAAGTGCTCCCTTAAGTTGCATTTTAGATAGCGCATTATTCGTGACAGTTTACTTTACTTTACTTTACTGAATTATCCTTTGAAGTGGTTTGTTTCCATAGCAACTATCTAGGTAATAGACATCTTGAGCAATAATATCGATACCCAACTGGATGAGACACTCTACGTTTTAGTTTTTTTTAAAACATTTTTTGAAAACAATAATTGCCCCCAAAATTTACTTTACGTAATGATTACTTACTAATTCCTAAGTATATCTACCGTGGAGTGTAAGATTAGTTGAGTATTAGTTTTTTTATTTCTTCCTATCTTGTGCTAAGTTTTTGACTTCATTCCATTGGATCCCTCTGTCCTCTACATTCCATCATGTTCTTCTAAGTCTTCCTTTTCGATTGACTCCTTGTGCTCTTGCTTCGTAGACGTTTTTTTGCAAGTCTTTCATCTGTGCCCTAGTCATCCTAGTTGGATTTTTTCCAGTACTGGTTTTATTTTCAGTTTATTTCTAAATACTTCATTTCTAATTCTATCTATTCTGGCTTTTCCTTCAATCTTTCTTAGGAATCGTATTTCTGTGGCATTTATCTTCCTCTTGTCTTTAGTTATGAAAGTCCATGTTTCACTGCTGTAAAGTTAGTACTGATGGGCTTATTACTCTTTTGTCAACTTCTGCCCTTACTTCCTACGTTACTTCTCTTTTCCCTAAGAATGTCGTTCTTCACTCATTATACCATCTTCCAACTTTTGCTGTTCTTATCATTTACTTCTTTTTTGTGCCTACCACTTCTATCTACTACAACTCCAACAGAATTAAATTTTTCAGCTTGTTCTATACTCTTTCCTTCTATTTTCATTTCTTGTATTGTTTTGTCCAATGATCATCGATTTTGTTTTATGAGCATTTCTTTTCATATAATTCTTATTAGTTCTTCGTTAGGAATGTTGTAAGTTCTCTTCAGAATCTGCTAGTATCACCATATCATCCTCAAATAGCAGTTCCGATATCTCTACTTTTTCGTCTTCCAGTATCCCAATGATATAGGTATCATCTTTTGTTTTGATTTCTTTATTGATTCGTCTACCACTATTGCAAATAACAGAGCGCTCAGCATGCATACCTGTTTTAGATCGTCTGTTGCTTTAAACTCTGTCGATTGTTCATTGTTGGTTCTCACCACATTTTTTGTCGTAATTCTTGTTTCCATTAGTCTGGCTAGTATTTTTGCTGGTAGGTTCATTATCCCGGTATTCTATTCCATGAGTCCTTTCTTTTCTCTCACCACCTTATTTAACAACTTTGTAAGTTCCTTTATTTTTTCTTCTTCCGTGACTGATGTGATTATTTCTGCTCTTCTTTCTACTCTTCGTCGTATTTCCGATTGCGTTTTCTCTGTCTGTTATTTTTTTAAATGTTCTCTTCACTGCTGCATTATTTTGTCTTCTTCTACCATTATATTTCCATTCTTATCTTTCATGTTTCTCATACTATACTTTTTTTTGTTTCTTGGCTGTTTCAGCCTACCATGAAACGGTTTTTGATTTTCCCCGAAATTTTCATTCATCTTTTATGCGATTTTCCTCCATGCTTTTTGTTCCACTTCCTTTACTGTGATTTTGACTTCTTTTCTTTTCTCGATATATTTTACATAATTTTCAATAGTTTTTGAACGGGTATTTTTTAACAGCTTTTCTTCTCTTTAACAACTTTTTGTACCTTTGCTTTAACAACTTTTTGTACCATTCTGTTCTCTTTATATTTTTGTTCCCTGTTTTTGATACTCAACAACTTTTCTTCTGTCACTAGCAGTATTGCTTACTTACATTTTTCCACTGCTCTTTTACATTAATTTTTCCTTCTTGATCTTCTAAGTCTTAAGGTTTTCTTGGTAGGTACTATTTTATTTAGCTTTTTAACCTATTCCTTATCTTATTTCTTCTTGTGTCGTTTCTTTCTTCTTCATTTGTTATTATTTTCATTTTAATAGATTTTTTGCATTTTCTTGATACTTTTACGTCTTTTATGTATTTCCTATATTTCTTGCGTACTCTAGGAAATAATCAATTACTGACTTTTCATTTCTCCTTGATGCTTTTCTTGCAAATTTGTGTATATCTTTATGTTTATATTTTGTGTGTGCAATTATTAAGTTGCTATCCATACAAATTTCAATAATTATTTCTCCATTGTTGTTTTTTGTAATTTCTCCTCCTGTTCCCAGTATTCGTTCATATCCCTTATTGTTGTTTCCAACTCTTCCGTTTAAATCTCCCATTACGTTTAACTTTTCATTTATTTAATCTATTTCTTCTTGAAGTTTTTTCTCTTCTACTCTCTACTTGCATTATTATTTTTTTCCTACTTTGATTTCTATTACCAACATTCTTCCGTTTATATATTTTTATTTTATGAAGTTCTGCAAACAATTTGGGGATTGTTAGATTTAGGTAAATCTGTAGTTATTTCATTTTTGAAAAGTACACATTTGCCAGAGTAAAGAACGACCAAACGAAAATTATAATTTTGAAAAGTGAGTAATTTAGTTATACATATACCTACCTAACGATCATACAAGATAATTACCTACCCTAAAAATGATCTGATAATGCATCTATCCAATGTGCTAGCAAATAATAAAAGTTTCACTGAGAAAGTTTTAAAACTGTTAATTAGGTAGTCAGGATTGAGTTCAGATAACCACAAAATATTTAGTTTTCATACTGCAATATAAAATTATTCAAAAGCTCATGAGCGTAGACGAGAGATCATTTCTTGATAATAACGAAAATGGATAGTTTGATGGTCGATTTTTGAGTACAATGCAATTTTTCCAAACACAGCTACTGAACTCTACTTTAAATGAACGGATGTCAACAACAATTTCTTCATTGAAAGAAACTTTTACAATATTGGATACATTTTAAACAAATGACTTAATTGTCTGCAACTTCAGCTTTGAAATACTTGAAAGGAGGAGCGTCACGGAAAGCTAAATTGAGAATAAACCTGGATGTTGCAGAAATGGAAATGATAACATAAAGTGAATAGATCCATTTCGAACAATAGAAATTTAGATAATTTTTATTGAAACTTTCAATTATATAATGGGATAAGGAGTGAAATTTTATTTTACATTATCATAAACTCCTTTTAATTTACGGTTGAGAATCTTTAGAAACATTGAATTAGTTACTAATTTAAAGTTATTCCTTCAAAAACATCTATTATCAAAGATAGAAAAGAGCACAATATCAAACAGAAGCAGTCGATTTATTTTTTACACCGGGGCTATTGTAAAGGGAGATCTGACTTATTTATTATTCTATTAGTATAAGCTTTACAGCTATATATTTCAAAGGTCTAAACATTTAATTAATGTAAATTGACAATTAATATGGCAAATAATGATTATCAATTTTGGAAATTAGTATCGGGAATACCGATATAACTTTTTTAAATTTAAGTGAACACACAACAATTCTACATTGTCAAAATGGCTCCAAAAAACAGTCCCCACCCTACATCCATTTTTCAGTTAATATAGTGCTAAGGCTAAAAATGAATCCTCTGAGTTATGATAATGGAACGCGTATTAGAGGAAAATATAGCAGGGATAAGTGGCCGTATATTTCGGTATACCTACGCCTATGCTGAGCCCCGCCAGTCCACCCTGCTGTTATTAATTGGGATCAACATAGCATAAATATAGAACAAGTTAGTTAGACTGCTCTTGATCATAAACCTAGATACACGTTGAAATTTGTTGCACTTAATATAGGTACGAGTACGTTTTCCCATCTAGTATATTAACATGACCAAGTGCAGATTGGTTCAGTTTAATTTGTGACAAGTTAATATTTAACCAAAGTTCATTTCAACAATATTAGAAAATATCAAATTAACAATATACCTACTATGTAGTTTTTGTTATTATTTTTATTTTAGAGATTTAACGTTGAGAGGTACCTATAAAAGGTAACTTTATGTTTTCATTAGCAAAAATTCATTTTTAATAATAGGCAAATAGAGTTTCTTCATCCACATTTCTGCTCTAAATTTTCACCAATATTCTAATAAAAAATATCTAGTGGTCAAAATTAGGCAAATCTTAAAAACTAAAATTATTCCGTGGTATAACATTTTGAAATCGAAGGCTCCAGGCGCTTTATGCCATTTGCTGAACGTAAAATTAAAAACACCAACGAGAATAATTAACTATGTATATTTCTTTCCATTTTGGATTTCCGTTATTTTTTTGTAAGAAAATTAATTGAGCATCTGATTAGGATAAAACATTAGTGGTAAAACCAAATTAATGCTTCTGATTGGCGATACATCTTAACTAATCTAAAAGTCAAATAAAAGCTTAGCTGTGCTTTTTAAATTAAAAACGGGGAAATTAAATAGGTGCGATTATGTTTCAGATTATGCGAATTACCATACCATAATCGAATTTAAATTAAACATACAACTTAATAGCTGGTTTTAATTTTTTTTTACTAATTAGATTATAATGTATCATTTGCTAAAAATCGTGTGAATGCGTACTAAAATCTGGTACCACAAGAAGAACTTAGAGTAAGGATTGTTAATTTGTGGCAAGAATCACATCAAGTTTGAAACTACCAGAAGTTTGGTCGAGGACAAGGTTACTATTACTGAGCACATTTCATTCGTGACTGCTGCTTACAAATTTATAATAAAATACAAAGTGCCAGAAAATGTGGAATGCGATAGTTTATGGTTCCGAGAGAAGATTCTTTATTCTTATTATGAATTAATGAATTATTTAGTTGTAAGTTAAATATTCTTTAATTTTAATAATTTGTTTGCTTTGGTGACAGTAAGTTGCATATACTTAAACCAATGTAAAACGTACTGTTAGTATAAATTATTTTAATATATCTATCCTTTGATGTCAATAAGAAGTAGAATAAAAAAGTTAATAAAAAAACATATTGTCATATATTTTAAGCCTAAACCCCACTAATAAATTAATAAAAATTTTAAAAAAAATTAATTCAATTTAAACCAGGGTAATATGAAAATTCCTTCTGATGAAACTAGAACGAGAAACTTACATATAGAATACAAGTTCAAAAAAGGATATAATATCTTAAAACCATTTGTTAAATCAGCTGTAGGACACCTGTTGAGACGAGAGAGGTCAATGAACCTTGTGTAAACAAAGGGTCAGCCACGCTGAAACAAACCAAAAATAAACAAATTAAAGGCGTAAATGAAATAAATACATTGTGCTATGTTTCTTTAAAATAATCAAAAACATATCAATTGTCTGTTGCATGCTTTAAACAGAGGTTGAACGATTGTCAACTACGGTTAAACAAAGATGGACTTTATTTATATAAATTTTTATAAAATTTGAAATTAATTAATTTAAGACAAACCTGTAAAACCTCCAGTCTAGTCGAATGACCAGACACAATGTAAATTAATTCCTAAGAAGTGAGTGCTGTGATCTATCGTACGAGCCAACGGCAGATCTGAAATTTATCTCACGTAATATCGACACATGGGTATCCACGGATTCATCTTCAAATAAGAAAGCTAAAAATACCATAATTTCATAGAAAAATTACATATTAAAGGGAAAAAAGGCGAAAATACCAACCTTCAAGACAGTTGAAAATCTAGAAATCCATGGTTTGGCAAATTTTCTGCATGTCCTTAGAAACGAAACAAAAAGGGGAGTTGTTATTGGATCGAAAAAGAAGCAACCCCACGTCCAGATCGCTCCTGAAATATATAAAAAAATATAAGGTACATTTGAATAATGGTTCAAGGCCAAATACAATAAGGTACCAAAAAAACAGCATCAACTTACCAGCAATAAAGGTAAATTTTATCCTAAATAATAAGCAGCCACCTGATTCGTCGAAATCCGAATGGGCATCCAAGGCCTATTTAGTTTATGCAGATCCAGTAAATAGGGCACTAAATTGTAAAACTGCCAGCTACCATATCTGGACCACAAACCACAAGTGTCAAAACTTAAAAACAGGTCTGCCAATTTAAAGTAAATAACGTGATACGGTAACTTTAGTGTGCCGGGAGTACTTTGAACTAAAATTCGAAACTTTAACTTTAGTAAATTTGTCACTATTCACAAGGACACTGTCCAAAATTTGCTTTTTTTTTTTAATAATAATAATAATAATATTTATTTAAGTTTTCAAATACAGACAATTCAAAGTAGACATCATTTATAAAATATTGACTATTCTAATTTAAACTAATATTTTATCTACTTTTCATAAGAAGGAATTACGCCTAAATTGCGGAATTAAATAAATAAACTAAAGCACACAAATTCATCTCAGCTGGAAATCTATACTACAGTAAAAGCAGAGACATCTAACTGTCAAATGACAAAATAATATTCATTCTGATAAAGATCTATAGCATTTCAAGATCCTTACTAATCAAATAAAAAATAAAGCCAGCCCAAAATTTAAATAATCTTTATTCAAAAGGTGTACAGCAGCTGACTAACAGCTAAGACATTTCTTCGATGGTAGAAGGGAACCCCCTTAAGTCCTGAAAGGTAAAAGAGTAATTATAGCAAACCTATAGTAAGTTTCACGCTAGATTATCTTAAAGTCATCCGCACTGTCGCTTATTGTGAAAAACATTGGAAAATCCTGTCCAGTGGCGGACTGATCGTATGCTATAAAGCCGATAATTCAATTAAACTATATACAACTATTTTTAAAAAATTCAATTTGAATTCAAACACTAAACAACTTAATTACTAGTGCGTGCATAAAAATATATATGAGTATAAAACTTAAATATCTAAACGTGCAAATATAAAATATAAAAGATATAATAAAATATAAAAATTCTTAAATTTAAAAAAAAAACTTACCTTATAATAATAAATCAATAAAATAGAATTCAAAAATCAAAAATCATTGTTTCCCCAAAATCCTCCGTAACATTACATAATTTGGCACCACCAACGTGGGGCCCTTGATCAAAAGAAAAACTAAAATAAAACTTAAAAATCTAAAAACAAAAATTAAATATTTCCCCTAACATTACAATATTTGCTTATATTATAGTATATCCTTTTGATCCTTCGTCTGGATGCTTAAATTTCAACGCCACTGTGTAATAAACTTCGTAATAACTTTGTAGCAGCTATTAACATAGGAGTTGCATGTTTCTGAATATGTGCTCTTAAGAAGAAAGTAATAGTGGCTGTTAATTTTAGATAAAAGACTTAATAAATTTAATGGTATAAATTTTACGGATTTACGGTATATATATTTCAGATAACAAAAGAAAATCTTGAAACTGCAATAAATCATCTACAGTGTTCTTTTCTAATATAGTCTTACATATAACGCTGCCACCTACGGAAATGAATTTAGTGTAGGAAAAAATGGACTAGATTTTGTTGGAAAAAATATTTCGGCGTGATTGATTAGCCAATATATCTTATAAGGTGAGGGAGAAATTAATTTCTGTAATTGGCTAAGAAATATTTTATAAACATTTTTAATAAATCGTTGTGTCTAATGTTACGTTGCAAGTAGTTATGGTAATAATTAGATAATTAATTAAGTAAAAAGTAAATGAAAAGTACCGGAAAAGTTCTACTGATCAAAAAAGGCAACCCTCGACACGATTAGTCATGAAATAATATGTGCAAAGCTTAATGGTTTGGATCAGAAAAGGTTGCTTTCTTTAAATTATATTAAATAGAACTCAAAAAGTACCATTTCGAAATTCTACCTGTTTTCCTATAGTTGTATTATCTGGTGTACCTCAAGGTTTAGTTTTAAGTTCGCTATTGTTTTGCATATACAGGGTGAGCCACGGTGGGTGGAGTATTAGAAGTATATGGAGAACGGATCAACCGATTGCTTTGAAATTTTGGTTACCAAGATAATCGAGTATGATCTCTCCAACTAAAATATTTTCGAAAGTGCAGTGTTGCCAGTTATACGTAAAACTGGCAACAACTTCGTTATTTTAAATGGAATGCCCTGTATATTTTTGCATTTTTTGGATCGTCGTCTCTTTCTGATTAACTGTTGTTAATATTTCCCTATTCTCTCAAGCGGTTTTCGAGATAATAATTTTTTTCTGAATTTATTGTCAAAAATTTGACTTTTAGTAAATCGTGTTTTCTCCTACCTACGCAGCAATTAAAAGATAATTTTTTAGTTGCAGCTAGGCAAGGCCTGGGGGCATCTCCTCCATTAATCAAATGTTTTAAATTTTATACAGGGTGAGTTAGAGAACGCTTTCTATAAGTGACTTAGAAAAATGCACGAAACTCAATTTTTTTAAATGAAACGCCCTGTATATTATTACTGATTCGGAAAGGTGATACATTTACCTATTTAAAAAGGTAATACACTCTACACCTAGTGCTCACCGTTTTCGATTTATGGGCACTTTTCTGTAACCTTAATAAGAATATTACTCTTTTGGTAGGTATCATGACGGGTGGGCCATGAAATTTTTATTTTGTCATTTTGTAATGACAACAGACATGCTACTTTTCTAAATAAATTTGACGTTAGTGATATTTGCAGTTAATTTGAATAGCTGTAGCACAAATATGGCAGAAAATAATTATACAAACACAGTTTTAATGGATTTTTTTATTATCCGCGGACAGTGTAATAAGATTATCAGCAGAACTTGTAGAAAATTTAGTGAGAAATATCCCAATTTGCCGCAGATGAACAATAGAAAAGTTCTACGAATTCGGAGGAATTTTATAAATTTTGGTTCTTTATAAAATTCCTTCGAATTCGTAGAACTTTTCTGTTGTTCATCTGCGACAAATTTGGATATTTTTCATTAAATTTTGTACAAGTTCTGCTGATAATCTTATTGTACTGTCCATGGATAATAAACAAATCCATTAAAACTGTGTTTGTATAATTATTTTCTGCCATATTTGTGCTACAGCTATTCAAATTAACTGCAAATATCACTAACATCAAATTTATTTAGAAAAGTAGCATGTCTGTTGTCATTACAAAATGACAAAATAAAAATTTCATGGCCCACCCGTCATGATACCTACCAAAAGACTAATATTCTTAATAAGGTTACAGAAAAGTGCCCATAAATCGAAAACGGTGAGCACTAGGTATAGAGTGTATTACCTTTTTAAATAGGTAAATGTATCACCTTTCCGAATCAGTAATAATATACAGGGCGTTTCATTTAAAAAAATTGTGTTTCGTGCATTTTTCTAAGTCACTTATAGAAAGCGTTCTCTAACTCACCCTGTATAAAATTTAAAACATTTGATTAATGGAGGAGATGCCCCCAGGCCTTGCCTAGCTGCAACTAAAAAATTATCTTTTAATTGCTGCGTAGGTAGGAGAAAACACGATTTACTAAAAGTCAAATTTTTGACAATAAATTCAGAAAAAAATTATTATCTCGAAAACCGCTTGAGATAATAGGGAAATATTAACAACAGTTAATCAGAAAGAGACGACGATCCAAAAAATGCAAAAATATACAGGGCATTCTATTTAAAATAACGAAGTTGTTGCCAGTTTTACGTATAACTGGCAACACTGCACTTTCGAAAATATTTTAGTTGGAGAGATCATACTCGATTATCTTGGTAACCAAAATTTCAAAGCAATCGGTTGATCCGTTCTCCATATACTTCTAATACTCCACCCACCGTGGCTCACCCTGTATACTAGTCATATATTGTATTTCGTGGGAAACAGCAAGGCACAGGGATACCTATGTATAGATGACATTCAAATATACCGGAGCTTTTATATCAAATATGTGGCTCAAAATAATCCCAATAGCGACATTTTTATAGAGAAAATTTAGAATTGAAAACTTCAGTTACACATCTGGAAATTCAATTGAAATAGGTCCCAAAATATAATTTCTTCGTCACAAATTTCAAGGTACCTAAGTAACCTAAATTTCAAAAAATAATAATAATAATTCGTTTACAAGATTAACTAGAAAGATTATAATATAATTTTTAAGTTATCTTTTGACGGGCGGGCGGGCTATAATCTTCATTTCACTCGTTGAGTTTTTTAGAACCTTTTGTAAGTTTTGGTTTAATATTTTCCTGTTCTTTGACAAATACGCTACTTAGATATTTAGAATATTAAAATTAAACTTTAATGAGCCAAGTTGCCAGTGACATAAATGACCGACTTTAATATAAAACTGCTTTCTGTATAATAAGATAGCAAACGCGCATATATGTGAGTGCTAGTCGAAACCATATTGTGCAAGTTACTTTTCTGCTGCAAGAAATGAAATTCATTAAAGACCCATTTACACCATGTGTTGCAGTTTCTATTTGACTTGAACTGCGACATTATTGTTTTCTTGTGAATTAATGAATCAAAAATTTTACCTGTTAATCCTACGGTTGCTTTTATTTTTAATACTAACTTGTGAAGTAATTCTGAACCTGATTGGATTTCTTTATATGGCACTGCCATTGAAGCAACTTGTATGGGCGGTTATTTTATAATATAAATTGTCCCCAATGGAACATTTTGAAAGTTCCAAATGGAGTATACAAACTAGTTGGGTATCTAATGCAGATACGTCAAAATAATCCTTCAATTGTTTTTTTCAATAGAATTTATTTATTGCATACATTTTTGGAAAATTTTGATGATGAAAAACCAATTAAATTCATTTTGTCTTCCGTCTTCCTTTCCTAATGTGATATCCATAGACACAAGTGTGCTGACAAGGCTCAAGATGGTAAGTTATTTAGTAGATCTTAATCCAATAATCTAACAGATATTTTTAAAGCATTTGGAAGAGTATGGCACCAAATAACTACTAAATAAACGACTACCTTATGCCTTTTTGACTAGTCAGCTTAGCTGTGCCTATATAATCAGATTCTTTCTATAACTGCACAAATTTGTTCTAATAAATGGGCTCTCATCTATAACCAACTGAGGTGTCCCACAAGGATCTGTCTTATATCCAATTTAATTTCTTCTGTACATGAATGATTTGCTCTTTGCAACGCCTATCCCTGTACATAAATTCGCTCTTGACGCTAGTTCTTTCTTCCAGAGTTCAGAGATTGCAGCTGAATCTTACAATTCAAAAGCAGACAGACCAACGTGAATAATCGAATGAATGAATGGAGTTCAAATAATCTTTTGAACTTCAATCCTCCTTCAGTTCAGCATATCTTCTAACCAATCTAACAAAAATGATGTTCCCCCTTGATTTATAAGCTTGACTGTATCTGACAATATCTCCTGGTAGATGAGTTACTAACATATGTATAGAGCTAAGTTTGTAAAACTGCACCTAAAGCAAAATAAAAGTTTTTGGATTTACTCCAAAACCAAGCTTTGAAGTTGGTCGAAGAACAGCTCTTACAAGAGATTAAATAATATTACGTCCAACAAATTTAATAATTGTATATTCAAAAGCAATAACTTCAATATGTATAAATATTTAAATATAAATAATATAATTATACATATATTGAATATTTTTGTTAGGTATCAAGAAAATAAAGTAGAATACTTTGTATATTAATAAATAAAAATATCATCAAGTAATGAAAGTGACTCGCCCTTTTTGTCTGCAAGGAATAAACTGCCACGTTCTGCTACATAAGCAAGCGAGGTTAAGTACAATATCATTGACTTGCATTAACTATTGAGCAGTCATCTATAAAAGATACGGGTTTACTAATATCCCACGACAGCGGCATCATTCATCGTCGTCTACCCAACCCTTTACTTTGCACCTCATTGTTCAACTTGGGACACGATTATGTGTTTAATATCTACCCCAAAACTTGCGATATATAAAGTTTTTGTAATACCCGTAGACTATGTTCATTCAAAGGAGTATGTAATAACATGTAAAATATGTTAGAGGGCATAATATAGATTAATCTTTGAAACTTAAAGCATTTTGAAATTATCGTCTTCCGTAATCGCGTGAAATTTCGTATATTACCATAGAAAATGAATTCGCTTACGGTGCAGAAACGCTGTAAATTGGGCTGACGATTTCATTGAATTTTCAGATCCAGCAAAGCAGGTAGTAAAAACGGTATAGAGTTTTGTTTCCTTGATGGATACATGAATAAAATATAACTAATGATGGCAATGTTTCTTTCATAATCATCAACCTAACACTTTAGGTAGCACAATGATCCAATATTTTTTTACCATTGTAAATAAATTTGAGAATGGTACTTTACGACCACACTCAGGTTATTGAAAAGTTAGAAAAACTAATATTAGTAAACTTATAATAGAAGTCCAAAATTAGTTTTATCTAAACATGAGAATGATGCAATGAGTTAAAATGGGACAAATTTCTAAATACTTTTTTTAAACCTAATTTTATTATATTCTCATCCAATTAATATAATGGGTTCCCAGCCTTCATGAAGACGGTCGAAAATCTTGCAATACAGTCTTCAAACAACAGAAAAATAATTTTTCAATCAATCAAGAACTTATAAAATTAGGTTTCAAATGTTGGTACTGAAGTAGGAAATATAGTTTTTGGAACGACAAGAATCATAGCATATTTTGGTATAATTAATAGACAGGGGTTTTTACTCTTTGGGGTCCTTCTTCATAATAAAACATCCTTTAATCAAAACCTCTTAATCTCAGTAATTATTTTATACTTATTTTTATTGAAATCATCGTCTCCATAATCGATTAACAAACAAAATATTCTTCATTTCCTTATGTAAAACAAATACACTCTTCATTTACCCTTTTCAGCAAATGAAAATGAGTTGCTTCATTATTCTACACAACGGATCTAGAATTCTTTTGAAGATTTATTTTTCCTTTTTTCAGATGGATTTCAAATCGATAAACTGACTTCACATTTTTTTAAACTAATCATATAGAAATTATAAAGAAACATATGTGCACTTTTCAGGCGGTTGCAAAATAAGTCCAAAGCTTTCTTATTTCCAACACAAAGAAAATAAAGCCCACTTTATAAAAATATTACCAAACCACTAATTTACAATTCAATGTACAAAATCCTCCTCGTCATACACTCTTATGTGCCCTAATTTTGCTACCGGTCTGCGTAATTATTTTCATAGCGTATAATACGTCCAGGATTCTTCCAAAGGTTTATTTTTTGCTTAGGTGGAATTAGATATGTATTGTCTTTGTATTTGATAGATATCTTTCCTTCTGTGGTCAGTGCCAAATTTCCTATGAACTTCTTGAAGTACAAGCATGGAGGAATGAAAATAATCCAAGAAATTTTAGAAGAAAGTGGGCATATTTTTGTTCTAAAGCCACTTCATTTTGTAATGGTGCCACTTATAACGGTGCTTTCTGTCAATATACTGATGTAATCTTTTTATACGGAAATCTCGGGCGCCAATCCTTTAATTTTTAAGTGCAAAGGACTACACTTTTTGGCTCTCCTATTGGGAGAACAACCCTGAATAGCGAAACAGCGGAGATACGGAACAGCCAGGGGTCGGGAGCTGGAGGTCTATCTGATGGACTTCGACCATACTGCTCAAACGGGTTAATCAGAAATAAATGACAGAAATAATAACTCGTGAATTTTACCTCTTTAAAATAACGTATTTATTCAGCAATATTTAGAAACATATTAATTAACTGTACTACCTCCACTACTGTACAGTCGGGTATGTATAAAACTGTTTAAAACGTTTAAGAACAAGTTAAGCTGGCAATCAAGAGTCTTTACGCGATTTTACGGCGGAATTTTCGGATACGTTGGATGAATTACTATGTACGACAAGCAAACGGACCTTTCCACTAGGATATATTATGCACGGCGGGCAATCGGTTAGATATAGATACTGTAGGCTATACGGAATATTTACACACACGGCAAACTACTGCCACAAACGTAGAGCTATTTGTTAATGATTATGTTGATCAACGTAAGTTTTCCAAGTCAACTCTATGCAGATCACCTTTATGGATGGCCCTAGCGAACAGATCCAACCAGTTAATGCATATAATGACTATTTGGCTTAACGTAGGTTTTCCGGTAACCTATTATGCATGGAGACTTTTAAGATGGCCCTAGCGAACAGATCTCAGCAGCCGATGCATATATTAGCAAACAAAAGACCAACGGAGGTATTACTAATTAGCTCTGGTTTGATTGGGTAGTGTAATACAACGATACTTACGGACAAAAAGACTTTTTCAAATTGCAGCGGACTACGGTGTGTTCTTACCAATATAATATTTAAATAAATTTACTACTAAAACTCGGCGGTATGGAAATGTTGTCGGTTTCGGATTTATCTGCAACTGCTGGCGGTAGACCGGATCTGATAATGCGGAATATCTCGGAATGAACATGAACTGTTGCCGGCTTTCTCGGAATGAGAGCGGAATGAGCGCTCCTCTCCCTTTTGTAACCTTTATGACGTATCTAGGTCGCGTGATAGAGGGGCAGTCACTGACTTCAAACGAAGGATTCGGATGCACAACCCGGCGTAACTGGCAGAGGTCCAGCGGATTATGCAATTACGCTCATCAATTCATAACATATATAACCGGAAATGAGTTACTTGCAATTTCTATACTATATTGCAAAAAGAAACGGATTAAAACGGATACGGATTAACATTTTTAGTAACGAATGATATTTATTTCCGACTCGGCCATTATTTATAATAATTCTCGGATTTTGCTTATACGGAGGATTGTCGAAAATTAATCAATTAATTACTTGACTGCTTGTTTACCAGCGGACTTTATAACAACTCATTAATAACTTAACTAGAACAGGACTTACTTACTAAAAACAGCGGCAGGGTGAACCCAAGTGACGGTAATATTTAAATCAAAAATGAACATTTCTTGATTGGAAAAATCACTTCGTTACAGTTTTAGAAGAAAATGACGAGATGGTCGAAAATATTTAATGCGGAAGGAGACCTGAAAGTTCTTCTACAAGTTGATAAATTTTAATATTACTTAATGATTTATTGGTTCTAGCTCTCCTAAAAGTTCGGTCGAAAAAATCCTTCGGGAAGGAGCAAAGGCCCCTGGAATAGTACCATTTTTTGACAAAATCGACCTTTTTAAAAAATTGGTATCTCGGTTAATATCGGAGATGGACGAAAAAACGTTCTTAATTTTTCCTTCTTTTTATTCGACGTCCGAGTCCGGATCCTCTAAATCAAAAGGGAAAGGCTGTGGCGCATATCTAAAAGGTGCATGTCTGAAAAATCGCTAAAATCCGACAGAATCGCCCTTTTTCAAAAAATCGTAACTTGCTTAGGAAGCAAAATCAAGAACTGCAAATATTATACTAATAAATTATTGTACTTCTGAATTCATTTTGGTATAATTAATAGACAGGTTTTTACCTCATGCTGAGGTGAAAACCAGACCAAGTCTGTCTATTGTAAATTTTTTTTAAGGTTATTTTCTGAAATAAAGCATCAATCCTTAATCCCAATTCTAATGATTAAACACTGCTTTATCAAGGACTGTACGTGTCTAACTGGACAGACGAGACAACCAACTTACGTCCTTCTACAGTCTCAACCAATTTTATGCTTATCTAGCAAGAGGGACCATCAATTATTAAAGTAATATTTCTAGGTGATTTGAATATATGACAAAATAGTCAATTCATTCAAAAAATTATTTAAAGAAAGGAAATCTAAAGTAGTCAGAAGGAATCATTTGTAGTCATGCATAACTTTGGAACCATTTTGACAATAGCTTTATCTAGAAAGTTATCCTGGAGTTGGTTTTTGTCCTTGATCTCTATTTTCTAATGAGGTAATGCCTTTCTTGGAACTTACGCATTCTACAATAATCCGTGTTCTTCGTGGTGATTTTCCATAAATCACTAAGAAGTATCCCTCTAGCTTCTTTCGTAGCTAATGTTAAATTCACAGACTTTATCATCTAAGTTCACCAATTTCATCATAACTGCATTGAATTTGACAAAGTAATCATTAGCAATACCCGAACATTATTTCTGAGCTCCGGCCAGATTCCCATTTTCAGCATTTATTTTTTACAGTTTTGGATGTGCTACCAATTATTACCAGTTAACTCTTTCCAGCATAACATTTCTATCCCGCTGAGTTTTTCTATTATAAACTTGTAAACTCGCCTTCTGAAAGTTTTCGGAGTTAATGAAACGCCAATTTCAGCAAGTCTCATTATTTCTTTTTCTTAGTCATTCTCCTGTTGCTCAAGCGATGTATATAATTTTATATCTATGTATTTTCTAGTGACACAAATTCCCTTGTACGTACTTATTTTCAACTTTTTAGCCAAGTTTATTTTCTAAGCTCTTAGTAAACAAACTTTTAATATCTAGAATTATTAAATTTTGCTAAACATGTAAGTTACGTTACATTAAATTCGAATTCTACACTATTGCTGTGTCCATTAAAAATTCAAGAGATATAAATGATCGGTTAACGACTTTTTCATTTTAATGGTGAATCGATACTGTGTCAACTGACAATTTATCTCTATAAATAATTAATATAACTCAATAATATATTATAAATTTAATATACACCTGTGACTTGATACTGGAAGTATGGAAGGTAGTAAAAGTTACTTATATCGGGTCTAGCCGGCGTCGGAATTGCTACTATTAACATTAGTATATTCTACGAACGCCGTTATCGAACCAAATCTATCGTTTTAATTTAATTTAATTTAAAATTTATTTTTTTGCCAACATAAGTGAGTGACATTAACACGATGAAAATATTTGAACACGAACAATGATCTTTTTTTAAATTTAAAAGATTTGGGAAAGATTAAATGTGTTGATTATTTTTCAACGTCCTGTTTAATAGTAAATAATATTTTTTAAACGTATTCAGATACCCGCAGTTGTTTTTGTTCGAGAGGAAATACATTTTAGATATACACGAAATGTTACGAACTGTCCGATTATTATTTAATCCACATTAAACAATACTTCATTTGCATTGAAAAAGTTAATAACGCATAATTCGCCACCATTAAATATTTATGGGTGTAAAAATCGCTACAAATAATCGTTAAATAATCCCCTTGATAATCACTATTAGCTATTTTTTACACGTTTTATCTAAAAGTGCTATTTTAATTCCCATTTTCCCAACTAAATTGTTACTTTTACTACCGAAGGGATTAAAAATGATTTTTGTTTTACCGGGAATAAATTAAAAACAAACAATGGCTAATGGCTATATTTAACTCGTTAAAATATTTAACGGCAAAATATGAATTTGTTTTGCATATTTTTCTCTGAAGTATTTTGAGTTAATATTATTAAAAGTGCTATTCCGATCCTCATTTTCAAAGTGAAATTTTTACTTTCATTCTAAAGTAGAAATGTGAAAAAATTTTAAATTTTTTTTTTATCAAATACAAATTATAATTTTTTGTCTTTCATTTCCTCATTTCGCCAAATTCAATCGCTTGTAAAAAAATCAATTAAGGTGCGACAAAAAATCTGTTCACATGCTTTTGTTTACTGATGTATGGACTTTTATAATTTCCCATATAATTTGAAAAAAATATTATGCAGGGTGATTTTTTCTACAGAAATAAAAAAACGAGTTAAAAAAGTCCGGTCCTGGAATTTTTAAATATTAAAAACGTCATTATTACAACTGTGATAAGTACATAAATTGTACAAAATTTGAACAAAATGTGGTAATAGTAAGGAAGTATTGGCCAAAAGAAATATTGGCCATAAGTATTTTATTAATTAAGCGCAACAGACAAATTTCTATACCCATTCGTGAATAGTCAAGGTATCCTCTATCATCCTTGGAAGTATGTACAGTTTGTCATGAAACACCCTGTGTTTTAAATAAACTTCAAAGCACGATCTGAATTCATAATTAATTACTTTTAATAATTAACTATAGATTTTCTATCGGAATATTTTAGTAACTCATGAATTATTTCTCCAAAATGGTTAATTGAAGTCAACACAAGAGTCTATTACGCTTAAATTAACATTAGCTTACGCTTTACCAAAACAAGACTGAAGCGGACGGTCGTCTATATAGACTGATTTTTATCGCCTATCGCTATCGTCTCCCTAGAGCGCTGATAAGATTTATACTTAGCTTGCCCGTGATTAACTGTTGATATGCCACATGACTTATTAATTTAAATTGATAGACTTAAAAATTTGCTTTGTCACAAAATGACGTTAGTCCACCTGGGTTAGCATAGGTCAACATAAATAAATCACACTACCATGTGATTTATTTATTTATGTTGACCTATGCTGACCCAGGGTCTTTCAAAGGGTCTTTCAATCCCTATCGGGATTAAAAACTGCACCTTCGGTATTAAAAATGTAGTACTTCTATCTCCTGATGATGATAATATGCAGTGCGCTGAAAGTCCAATATCTTGGTATTTTTTTTACAATTCTCTTTGAATTTAACGTGGATCCGTCTCCCTGATGAGCCTAAATAAAGACGAAAGAACATGTACATTTTCTTGGGGACATCGTTTTTTAATTGGTGACCATAATGAATGAATTTTGTGGTGAGTTAAAAAAATTTTTTAAATAATTTATTTTTAGACGTTTTGAATTTTGCAATTTTTAATCGAATTTTTATCATGCAATAAACTTAATAATTGTATGTTTAGAGATGAAACATCAATATAAATTTAACAAATTGGATATGTTTGTTATTATTATGCTTGTATAAAGCCTAAATAAAGTCATTTATAAATCTTGGTATTAACTAAATAAATGAAATAAATATTCTTCTTTGCTGAGCCCTGGTTTCTCAAGTTCTACAAAATCAATTCGATTATACAAGGTGTCCTAAATTATTATAGTAGAAAATTTTTTGTTCTTAATGGCAACCTATATTTTTATAATTTTTTCATCTACACGAAAAATAAGGCACTGTACAAAATTAACAGTTTTCAAAATATTTAGCTAAATATGTTTTTTCTCGATTTCCGTTACTCATTATTAATCATCAGTAAATAGTAATTTACATAACAGATCCGGAAAATACTTGCAGACTTTCAGAACTCGCCTTCGGTTCGTCCTGGAATCTTGTCTACTCGTCCAAAAAAACAGTTTCGGGGTGTGTTGCGTACACTATTCATCATCAATAAAGTACGGTTTTCTACACATATGTATACAGTGTGTCGCACTTAAGAGTGAAACACCCTTATAACATTTTTCATTTTTATCCGATTTGAATTAAACTTCATTCAAAGATAGACCTAATTAGGATCAACAACATAAAACCCTACTAATGCAAAGCCACCTGCGATATCAAAACAAACAGAGAAAATAAAAAAAGCACACTAGTCATTTTTTATTGGAAAATTTTACTAATGAAAATTCGAATGAAAATTGTTCAGAGAATTGTCCAAAAACTTTATATCCAAAATTTGATCAAAATTAAAAAACGTTGATATTTCTTCGAAAGTCCGAAAATATAATTTTATAATATCAATTATCATTCGTTTTTACCTGCAGAGTATTTCCTTAGTTTTTTTTTTTCATAAAAATAAAATAATACAATCCATTCTGAGTTTAATTTTAATTTTAGGAACAAATTTTTTACAAATTAGATAATGAATAACAAATAAAAAGATATTCCCAAAATTAAAATTAAACCTAGATTAAATTGTAATATTTTATTTTTTATGAAAAAACACTAATGAAATACTCTGTAGCTAAAAACGAACCATAAATAACTATATATTCGGACTTACATTTTTTCGAACAAAATATCAATGTTTTTTAATTTTGATCAAATTTTGGACATAAGGTTTTTGAACAATTCTGAGCAATTTTCATTAGCAAAATTTTCCGATAAAAAACTTGCAAACTTTAACACCATGTATCTAAAACTGTATCTCAAATAGCGCGTGTCCAGGAAAAAAGTTTATAATAATAATAATAATACGTTGAGTGTTTCCAATGAATTTACAATTTAAAAAAGTTTATAAAGCAAAATACTTAGTCTTTGGTAATAAATCTCTTCCTGCCTGCTTTCTGTATTTAAAGTGGCATCACCCTGTATAATAATACAACAGTACTATATCGTATCATAAATTAAATTTCCTATTTGGTTAAATCAAATAATACACTCCAAAGAGCGACATTTGCTACAAATCTGTCCTTGGTTCCACTTTATATTGATAGGAATATTTCTATGTTGCATCTATTTCTACACAACGACATTCAATTTAAAAATCACTTTCGTATAAGGTTTATTATCTTTCCGAAGCTTGAAACAACTTCCTTGTAATATACGCTTCCACCGAGCAGGATTTCAATGAATGCAATTTAATATGGATGCTGTACTTTCCGGCGCCGTAAATTTATACATAATAAACGTCCAAATTCAATCAAGCATGGTAGTCAACATGCTTAAAATTTAATATTACGTTGCTACACAGAAACCAGTTCATGTAATTGTACAGTCGCATCGAAAATCTATAAAACAAGTTGACAGCGAAGGGATTGCAGCTAAATTCGAATGAAAGACTGTAATAACACTGTCAAATTTACTAAACTCAATGGGGTGTCTGCATCTGCCGTTTCCGACCACAACAAGAAAAATAAATTTATGTTCTCTCAGCGTTACCTGCTAAGGACATTCTAGTTCCTGTAGACAGGTTCATGCATGGCAGGAACATGTCCATGTTCATTATGTCATACAACAACAAACATAAAGTTCGTTCCCAAACTAAATTGCTCCTAAGGGTTCGTTGCTGCTTTGTATTCAAAATACGCGTTGTTTATCTTATGTGCAATTGAAACCTATTTATTTGCATGAGAATAAACTTAACTCTGCGTTACTTTAAGGTAGTGCAATAATAACGGTTGTATGTTTTTTAACCTTCAGGCAACAGAATATTGGTTATCATCTTCATTCATTAACCATAACTTATCTCATTCATTATCAGCCTCAAAAAAAGTATTGTTCAATAAACTAATAAAATCATATTTATTAGAAGATGTGCAACGCTTGCTTGCTCTATTGTTCACTTCCTAACGTATTACAATTGGCTCTGTCAAAATTCCTCCAACCAAAATGGATTGCCGTGTTTAAAATACAATTTCTCCCAGTGTATATTTATACTATTATTATACTTAATAGGTACCCCGTAATTTATTCCAATAGATAGTCACGATTTGCACGAAGATTTGCAGGGAAACCGTATTTCAGCTTAACAAAAAAGTTAGAGAAAATTGTTATAGTTAGACGCCGCGCCGTCAAGCACGCAATATTTCACAGTACAAATAAGTCGTGTCTACTTTTATGCTAAATTAAATTTCAATTCAACTTTCAACTGTAAATCATTCATAAAAGCAATTTCATTCATGTCGTTTGTACATTTAATCTGTTTTCAAACAAGCACAAAATAATATCGTAATATAAATTGCACTTTTATATTTTTGCATATTTATCACGCTGAAAGTGACACTTTCGAATCTAATTTGGAGTAATAAATAAAAGGGCAGTTTGGAAATATAAGAAGCGAGTTTTGAAGGAGTTGTTAAACTTTTTAGACCTCCTTTTGCACAGTTGTCTTGGATTTTAATTAAAACATCAACTTCCAAAAATGTCTAATAAGCGTACATATATCAAAATATTAAGATAATTTATGAAATTTCTCTCAACGCATAAATGATTTTTTTGGATACTAATTTTGTCACTGGCACAAATCATTAGTCAATTTGTATAAACGAATATGTTATGATTTAGTTCATTTGTTCATATCAGGTATGTTCAAAACACTTAGAAATAATGAGAATTCGAGGTAGATTTTTTTACTTTTACTATAATGCAGTTTGTAGGCAAAACTTTTCTTTTTGGAATATAATATAATAAAACATTGCTAATGCTTTACGAAACAAAACTCTTTTACACCCCCGCTAAAAATTTTGGCAAATTTTTGTAATGTATTACAAATTTTTTAAATGGAATTAACATTATAATGACGTTAGATAACTAATTACTTCATTTGTGGAATTTAAAATTTGATCAATCGACAATATCGAAAATTTATTAAAAAATAATCGTAAATGTGCCATCAAATAAACCACTGTGCAAAACTTCCTAAACACCTAAAAAAAGTACTATACAGGGTACTGCACTTGCGTTGTGACGCCTTTTACTTACGTAACCTGTACTGTTTGTAACTGGCTGCTTACAAACAGAACTCTCTGGCTTTGTAACACTTTTTAGACGGAAACTCGGACGCCAGTTCCTTAATTTGAAGTGCAAGAAACAGCACTTGTTTGGTTCTCCGAGGGGACAACGTTTAGGGGTAGCTAACAGATGGAGATACGGTTATGTTCAGGGAGCTTAAGATGATTGTCTTAGACGTCAACTGAACTTGGACAATTTCTCAAACGGGTTAATTAGAAATAAATAACTGAAATAATAACTCGTGAATTTTACCTATATAGACCAACGTATTTATTTATTAAAACAGTAATGAACAAATCAATAAATAGGATAGTTCAGCTACTTTGCAGTCGAGTGTGTACAAATTTGATAATGATAAGAAATATGCGGGCTGGCAATCAAAAGTATATACGCGTGAATATGATTTTATTTCGGAAGACGGTGAGTTGTGATAACAGGTGTCTGTTTTCGCGGCTTGAAACGATTTCGGATGGCAAGCAAACGGAATTTCCAACAGGATATAGTATGAACGGCGGGCAGTCGGTTAGCTATAGATATTCTTGTCTATACAGAGGGTTTTACAATACGGCGAACTACTGCCACAAACGTAGAGCTATTTACTAATGACTATTTTTCGTAAGTTAAGTTTTCCGGTAAAACTTTATGCACTGAAGCCTTAAAGATTGCCCGAGCGAGCAAATCTAACCAGCCGATGCATATTTTATTTATGAAACAAAAGACAAACGGAGGAATTACTAATTAGCTCTAGTTTGATTTAGAAGTATAATACAGCGGTACTCACGAACAATAAGATCTCTGAATATCTATAGTTAACTGAAGGCGGTACGGACGGATAGTAGCGGACCACGGTGTATTCATACCAATATTATTTTCAAAAAAATTTATTAATATAATTCGGAGCGGCGGTTACAGACGGAGGTGAAAACGGTGACAGTTTCGGATTGATGCGGACTGCTTCGGATTGATTTTGGACTGATCTTCAACTGATGCGGACTGTCTCGGACTGAACTCGGACTGGACGCTCCTCCGGCGTTTTATTACTTTAATGACGTATCCAGACTGCGTGTTAAAGGGGCGTTAAACACCTAGAGAAAAAGGGACATTTTGTCAGTCAGGTGACATTTTTTTCTCAAGTTATTATTATTTTATTATATTATATTATATATTTTTTTTTATTTTTATTAAAATACTTGATATCTGATTTGTGACTACGATTTTACTTAATGTCTGCTTCTACCGTTTTGTTTTTTTTTTTTTAATATAAAACACTAGAAATATCAAGCAAAGAAAGAGAATTGTAAAAAAGTCATTTAAAAACACTAGACAGGTTAAAATGTATGTATATAGTTTGAATAAGTTTTCTATTTTTGTTTAATAATTTAACTATTAGTTGATAGGTGGCGCTATTTCTTTTCATTCGATTTTTAACATTGACCCGGTATTTTTAAATTTTATTTCTGTATTAGTTGAATTTAAACAATTTATTTAAAAAATATTAAACCACAAAAAAACAAGTTTATTTATTTACTTTTTTTTAAATTTATTAAATAATGTTATTATAAATTTGTGATAATTGGTTGACTTCTGTTCGGTCATTTAAAGCGTTTTTATTTTTTTAATTTCAATCATTTCATGTATAAGTCTAGCTTTATATTTATGTTCTGTTTTTAAAATTTTGGTTTCATTGAAGTTAAAATAATGTCCAGTTTCTTGACGGTGTTTATTTAATGCAGTGGTACAATTTTTTGTGTATTTATGTGATTTAATTCGTGCTTCTAAATATTGTTTTGTTTGACCTACATAAGTTTTATTACTGTTATTACATGGGTTTGTAACTTGTTACATGCTTGATGAGCAATTGCTATATTATATGGTTTAACTATTTTGTTAATATTTTCAGATAAATTTTCTACATATGGTAGTGAAATGTATTTGATATTTTCTTTATGTTTTTGATGAGAAGGTTCATTGTAATATGTTTGTATTCGTCTTTTAAATATTGAATTAATCAAATTTTCAGGGTAATTGTTTTCTTTTAAAATATGTTTGGCTTTGTTTATTGTTTTTTTACGGAATTTTGTTAGTTTAATTGCACGGTCTGCTATAACTATAATAACCGATTATTTTTGAGAAAATGGATGGTTTGATAAAAAGTTTGTATATCTTCCTGACCATGTGTTTTTAGAGTTTATAGAATATTTGACGTTGGTTAACGAATTTTCGTTTTTTAAAGTTCATAAACTCCATTTTACACGTCACTGGTGTTGGCAATTTTCATTTCGTCATATTTATTTAACTTTTATTTTAAAAACAATCTGGTTTTTAAAAGAAATAAAGAATTCATAGAAATTACTATATTTTCATAACAACTCAAGATGTGGAAAAAATTTGAAAAACGTCCCGAGTATGAGCCTTAGAAATAACCCGATGAAAAAAGAATCTTTCTAATCTCTCAGATTTGATACATTATTTGTCAAAATAATGATTTTTTTGAAAGACTCAACTCACACCCTGTACACCAAGAAAAATCGCAAAAAAATCACTCAACGTCAATTGGCGAAGAGGCCAAGGATGGTGCTTTACGACACAATATTTAAGATTGACAAAAAAATGTTAAAGTTACAGCTTGTTAAATACACCGCTATTTTTAGGTGTCTCGGAAGTTTTGCACAGTAGTTTATTATGATATAGATATTAGAAACTGATCCATCGCCTTTTTAAATGTTTATTAACATTCTCCAATAAATGATATTCAGGGTGTTATTCAGGAAATTATGCTTTTATTAAACTAAAAGAGTATTTGTAGCTAATTTTATCCCGGTATGTGCGGCCGTTCCGATATGGCGGTATAAATAATTTGTCAAGAACCATGAAACACCCAGTATCTCGAAATCCATTCACTTGTGTTGGAATGTTTTGAACTCAGCAATGCGTGCTATATCTCCTCATTTCACTATGTCTATTTAGATTTGACACACCCTGTATACATATAGGAGCTCCCTGCAGATATTTTTAAAAATTATAATTTTAAAATTCCCATTAAGAACTCCAATTTCCAGTTTGTAGGCCAGGTTTATTATATTTGCACTATTACTGTTAATAACCAGTAATTTAACAATACAACCTGCACGAAGATCATATTTACGGGAAAACAACTTTACAACCATAGTATGGTTTGACAAAAAAATTAGAGAAAATTGTTATAGTGAGACGCTATTAGACACGCAACGTTCCAAAGTATAAATAAGCCACGCTTACTTTTGATAATACGTCGGATAATACATATATAAAGTTCCTATTGGGTAACTAATCTCCTTGGTGGTCAAACTAACTGATACTGATAACGTTCGGTACATGTGTAAGTTAAGATCATAACTGAACTATAATGGCCAGGAGATGAAAGCGAGTTAACATTTTAGGAGAAAGCAAGCTTTTAAATCCTGCCGGTCTATTGGTAATCACAATTTGAGATCTTTTCAGATATAATAATGAACCTTAATTAATCAAATCCATGGGAGATGATGGCAACTTGGTTGACGAATCTAAATAAATAACGTAAAAATAAGACACAAATATGCAGGGCGAGTTTTAAATTGGTTTAACCCTAAATATAGTTAGATAAGATTTTTATAAATAAATACTAAAATCCGGTATTTTTATTTATATTTTGCCAGCGTTATTTCCTTATAAAAGGTCATGAATGACGCATTCTAGGGGATTACAATTTTCACAATTTAAGCGTTTAATTAGGTGTAATGAAATACGTTGCTGAAATTGAAAACAATTTTATGCAATAGTCAGATAATGGCTTCAGAGACCTTAACTTTGAAATTACATAATCTTATGCAAATTGTCCGACTTGATGTAATGGTGGTAAAGCATTAAGGTCTTTAAATTCACGATACCATTACTTGAAAGCGCTAGTTCCTTTTCTCTATTTGTAGCGTTTAGCAATTTTTCAGTAAAATATCGTCGTAGTTTAAAACTTTCCTCGTTTTGGTAGTAACAAGACGCAACCGTGTAATTTTTTATTTAGCTCGATCTTAATAAAAGTAGGTCAAGATCCATGCTACGTCCCGGCGTAAAATTGTTGAGTTAAACTTTAACTTACAATTTCATTTCTTCGTATACGCAGAAAGTTGTATGGTTTGTTTCGGAATTGTTTAACATAATAGAATAGAATAGTATATTGAAATCAACAAGATGAAATCTATAGATGTTAAAATTATAATAAATAAAACATTATGTTGAGCATAAAAACATTACACAGATAAATAAATAATAATAATAATAAATAAATACATACACCACATGTTATATCTAAAATATATCTAAACAATATGATTGTCAACAATTTAATAAAATAGATGATAAAACAATTTCCAATATAAATAAATACTTAGTAGTCGGATTTTAACGATTTTTCAAACATGTACCCTTTAGAAATGGGCCACAGTTTTTCCCTTTGGATCTACAGGATCTGGACCCGGATGACGGGCAACAAGAAGGAAAAATGAAGAACTCTATGTTTTAGGTCCATCTTCGATATTAGCCGAGATATGAATTTTTTAAAAAGGTCAATTTTGCCGAAACCTGTACTTTTCCGGGGGCCGTTGCTCCCCTCCCCGGAGAATTTTTTCGACCGAACTTTCAAGAGAGCATGAACCAACCTTCCTCTCGAATTCCTGAATATTTCGTTGATTAATTTCTATCCGCAGCCGAACTCGGATAATCGAATAACTATTAGTCCCATTCTCTTTTACGTCTTCGATAATTTTTTTCACTCCTTTAGCAACGAGATAGACGTCTGTAGGCAATAGAATATTTTTTTCATATTGACATGAACTGTTGAAAAAAAATAGAATCCTCGTGTCACGATGAGGTCGAATATCCTGGTCGAGGACTCTCCTACTATTACCAAATAATTAAAATTAGAGGGACCATATTATGAAGCAGATAAATATTTCTTTTATATTGGTTTAAAAATATGAGTAGATGCTCATTCCATGACAAATTTTAATCCAGATAAATCTGAAAAATTTAGTAGATACGGGATTTATTACCTCATTCATATTTCGAAGACGTATATAATATAATCATCTCAGTTTTAGAAGCATTTAGATTAATTCTGTTTAAAAGAAACCAGTTTTTTATATTTGACTCTGTTGTTAATTTTCATCAGTAGTTCAGCTAAATTAGATACTATTTACGTATATCAGGTTTGTATCATCGGCTAACAAAATGGTCTAAATTCTACCAACTGAATTGGGAATAATTTATGTAAATCAGAAATAAAATAGACCCCAGAACAGATTCTTGAGGAACTCCATGTTTTACTTCAAATAATTGAAATTTTGATCCACTGTAATTCACATATTGTTGTCGATTTTATACCTATGATTCTAATAATTATATACCCACCGTTAAAACCCTATAGTATAGGTAGTTTCAGTTGTATAAAAGACAGTCGAATTAGTGCGTATATTCAAAAAAATATGGATTCATCTTTGGAATCATTTATCTATATTTATGAGAAAAAAATTAAAAATAGAAATAATTAAAATAATTGCAATTAAAATGTATTGTTTCGTTTGTTTCAGGTCAGTGTTTGCAATACCACTAGGTGAAGATAGTTAGGAGTTTGAAATATGTAAGCATGAAAATTTAGTCACACACTTTAATTATTGTAAATACTATAAATAAAATCTTTCCTATTTTTCTTACAATTGGAGCTAGCACTAACATTTTTTTTAATAGCTGATATTTCAGCATTTAATAGATACGGAAATTCTTTACAAATTGAATTAGAGAATTTTTCGAATTTGTTCCTGGATAATCCAAAATTGAGAAAGGAAGAAGAAGAATAACATATTAGGTACAGACGCTGTTCTCTTTAGTTTCAAAAATAACACTTAACGTGATACCTACACGCAAACTAATACTTTAGCTTAACGTTATTTCTTCCAAAAACATTGGGGGAACTAGTTGATGTCCGGTGGATATTCTAAATTATTGACAAACAAGATTTTAATTTAAACTGTCCTGAGGAAGTCAATATATTTGACGAAACGTCGACAAGTTTGAGAAAAGAAATTTTGTTTTAATTTTTATGATCCCAACACCCACTAAAAAAATTAAAAAAAATTATTGTAATTATTCATTGGATCACCATACAAATCTTAATAATATTTAAAATTTATAACTATACCGGGTGACAACGATATCATTGGCACCCCTATTTTGCACCTTGTTTTTCATTATATCAAAATGAAACACGGCATAATTAATATAAACGTAAAATGTCATATATTATGTTTGATGATTTTGAAGATTTTTTCGAATTTCTGGTTTAGCCGGAAGAGGCACCAATTCTTGATTTTTAAATACAACAATACTATGTATATTATTACACTTTCAGAATCATGTAAGTAGTGAGGGATAAGTGCATCCCTCTGGTGGTCAGTTGCTACTACCAGTCGAGACATCGAAGATGTCTCTGTGACCGATAGCGGCTTGCCAAGCAAGCACCAAGAGCGGCGACCTCTAGCCCTGATGGACTAAAACGTGCATGATAAATAGGATTTATAGGAAACAACTACTGGACGGGCAAAGGCCCCTACTCCCATTGAATTATACCTATAAATCCAAATTGGTAGCCAAATTTGTTATTTGTCTTTTCTCCACCAGACACAGACCGGTTTCGAACTCTTTATGTTCTCATCAGTGTGCCACAGGTAGCTGAAAAGACAAATAACAAAGGCAAACCAAACTAGTCTATGGCAGACCCAGCACAAGTAAGTAGTGAGGGATAAGTGCATCCCTCTGGTGGTCAGTTGCTACTACCAGTCGAGACATCGAAGATGTCTCTGTGACCGATAGCGGCTTGCCAAGCAAGCACCAAGAGCGGCGACCTCTAGCCCTGATGGACTAAAACGTGCATGATAATAATAATAATCATGCACGTTTTAGTCCATCAGGGCTAGAGGTCGCCGCTCTTGGTGCTTGCTTGGCAAGCCGCTATCGGTCACAGAGACATCTTCGATGTCTCGACTGGTAGTAGCAACTGACCACCAGAGGGATGCACTTATCCCTCACTACTTACTTGTGCTGGGTCTGCCATAGACTAGTTTGGTTTGCCTTTGTTATTTGTCTTTTCAGCTACCTGTGGCACACTGATGAGAACATAAAGAGTTCGAAACCGGTCTGTGTCTGGTGGAGAAAAGACAAATAACAAATTTGGCTACCAATTTGGATTTATAGGTATAATTCAATGGGAGTAGGGGCCTTTGCCCGTCCAGTAGTTGTTTCCTATAAATCCTATTTATCTTTCAGAATCATGGCAAAATTTTGAATGGGTGTAACCCGTTTTGTTATTTTTACGCCTACTTGATTTTTTTAGAGCCAAGTTTGAGTTTGAATCTATAGATGCGTTTAACTTTATCATCATAAATGACAAAAAAATAATGGAAAAATAGAATTTTGACTTTTAACCAACAAATTTAATAACTAGGTGCATTCTAATCTTTCAAAATTGGTTTCTTGCAAAAATGTCTTTTTTTCAAATAGCATCATTGCAGCGCCCCTTCAATTGAATACAACATTTCAAGACCAATCCAACGGTACCGTCAAACCCAAAATTCATTGAGTATTAAACCCAAAAAAACTTATTATTTTTTTTTTATTATGATAGAAGAAAATTGATGATAAATGATTTTTTTCACTACTAACCTGAGAAATCACCATTATTTACTCCATTCCGCTATGACCGAAAACCTAGGAATCTACACATCAAATTAGCTAATCTCTCCCTAGGTAAAAAAATTATAATAAAAAACCACCTAGGTAAATAATAAATGGCATTTAATTATATTTCATTAATTTCATTCTGTCAGTTTGACAACTAAACTCCCAGACTACTTAATATTTCGAAATATTTCAAAATAAGTGGGAAATGACTAATATCAAAATCTAATCAAATCAGACATGGTAATATATCAATATTAGTAGTAAAAAAAATTCTATATATACTTCGGTTGAGAAGGCTATTATTGACCTCGCACAGTATATCCTTCGGCGCACTTTTATATCGTGAGGCGCGTAACAACAGGATATAAAAGTGCTCGGTAAATAATAGCTCACTTCTCAACCTAGGTATATAATATACTATTATCCACGACTACTAAATAATGTATGCATTATGTATGTACTTCCTCAAGCATAATGCTATCCATTATTCCCTGCAGTGAATAATGATTTCATTATTCACTGCAGTGTATAATAATGAACAAGGGTTTTATGACAACATATCGGACATTTGTTAAAAATTTCATAAAATTGGCCATGGCATGCAAGTCAAAGTACGAAATTAATTGTAAACAACGTTAACTTTTAAATTTAATTTATGACAGGCCGTTCTTTTCACACAATGGCCTGCTCATAAAAAAAGTTAAAAATAAATAGTAATTATAAATTTCTTCGGTAAAAGATTTAGTCAAAAATATTTAATAGTCGTGAATAAAATAGGGTATTCTACTCGTAAATAATGGTTATTAACGCTGGGGTGATTTACGACACTCGCCCTCGGCTCGATTCGATTTTTTAAATAGAACATCCTGTGTATTATATTATTTTTGGAATTTACGGACCAAATTCTATCTGATCACGTTGCAAATTTGCATTTTTTTTCAAAAAGAATTTTAAAATTTTTAATTTAATTTTTCAATCCACTTGGGAAAAATATATCTATCTCCATTCTGTCATTCACACAAATAATAATTAGTAGTAAGTTAATATTAAGTGTATTGAGGGCCCATCAATTTTAATGTGTTGGTTTTTGATAAAAAATTCAATTTTTTTAAATGAAACGTGTATGGACCATCCACAACATTAGATAGAACATTTTATTTCGAATACGCCCAGCAAACACCGCTTCGAAACTATTAAGGAACATTAACGCTACTTATATTTCGTGTTACACTTTTGTTTCAGTCACAAAAATGCATGTTTTTGGTGACAAATTGCTTATTTGTCCGCAACATTGCATCGTTAATAAACTGCAACTATTACTTTACACAATTGCGGAACAAAATATTCGTAACAAATGCAAATTTACATTTGTAATAAATTCGTTTTTACCAAAATCTAACTCCGAAAATATCTTGAAACATTTAGGCTTTTACAGTTTCATTCACCAAGTTATTTGTAAATACAAAACTTATATAAATACTTCGCAACCGTTATGCAAATTTAGGTACAGATACACAACAGTTGCACGTTATTAGAAACCTTAAGGTTGCTCATTAATTTCAGAAAAGTTGCTTATCATAAGCAATATAAATTTTACGATTTACTTTCAAATCAGTTTCTTTTTTGTTTTATACTTATTATGCAAATAGTCCAAATAAAGTCAGGTTTGATATATGTGCACAAATCCACCTCCCACCCTGATCCCTCACCTACCCATTCCCGATCATTGGAGTCTTTTTGTTTTTTAAATGCATATAGCAGCATTTTACAGACGCTAAAAAATATGACAGACCCTATCAATACATGCTGTCCATCTTTGCCGAACCACTTATTACCTATTCACTGTTGAATAACTCGAAAACCAAAAAGTGTTTTTTTGGTTCTCGCGAGTTGATTAACAGTGAATAAATAATTTGTTCGTCAAAGATGGACATGTACTGATAGTATAGAACCAGTTATATTTTTGAAGCGACTGTAAAATGCTATACTAAATACATTTAAAAACAAAAAAGACTCAATGATCGAGTGCGCAGGTGAGCGATCGGGGGCTGGGGGTGGATATATGCATGTATAGCAAACCTGGCTTCGTTTGTTATTGGACGAGTAATTTTCTTTTCCGAAGACAGCAGTCACATTTTGCCAGTAGTGGGGATCGTTACTTTTTCAGGACCCATCTTTAAAATCACTTTTTGCAATATTTAACAAAATTCACTTTCTCAATCTCTCATCTTTACAGACCATAAATCCATTTAAGACAAACTCTTTTCTATATCTAGGTGAAATTAATCCTTGATCCTTAATATTCACTGTTAGTGTATTTGGAGGAATCCTTTAAAATATAGGAAAAAGATAAAATATTGACAAATAGATGTTCAAAACAATTTATTGTCCATTGTACAATAAAATAATTAATTCATTTCTCTGTTTTCTTCAATCTCTGGCTGGCCGCTCTAAACCAGTCCTTACACGCACCTTCAAAATTGGCATCAACTGTCATAAATGGAAAGCATTTCCTGCATGAATCTACAAATAAAAATCAGTTCTTAATCAAACTAGCAATGTACAGAGTGAACCCCAATTTATTTATTTCGTTAAGGTGAGTACGCTAACCCCACCCTATATCTAGTTTAAAATTAAAATAAGAAGAGGAGGCGGGGGATTGTCAAGAATTTGACACGGGTTTATTTTTGTCATGAAATGAGAAAAACATTTCAATTATGAAACCTGTGTATATGTAACTCTAGGCCACTCAATAAAATAAATGAAGTTAAACAATTACATATATTATTATTCCTGAGAGAAAGAAGCTTGTTGCAAAGGGATGGTAAATCCATATAAAAAAAATGAAAGAAATACACGCGGTAGTTTTTGAGAAAAAGAAATAAAATACGTCAACATTTTGAATTTAACTGACCTATCTCATTTCAAGGGAAAATAGGATAGGTCAGGTTGATTTTGTTTTTTACATTCGTTCATTAGCTTTTACCGGACCACTATAAATGCTGTGAAGTCATATTTTTTATTCCAGTGTTTACACATTTTAAACGCGTCAACTTTATTAGCGGCCTTTTTGTGAAGTTTTTTTGGATAATTTATCCTTCGAAGTACATATGAAACAGACAGACAATATACTTTGTCGATAATTTAACTATCTGGTGTTTTTTTATATCTTTGGCACAGAGGAAGAATATAGTGGACGGCCGACGGAATGTCTTTGATCTATTAGCGCTCACAGCTGTGACCTATACGTTTATATCGGAAGTGTTGAATGTTGCGAAACTTAAAAAAGTTCCCCAGGAGCAATGTTGCCTTTTACCTCCTTTTAGATATTTTTATAAAATGAAAATATTGGACGTTTTAAAATCTATAAATACATGGTGTCTCATAGGTAATGGTACACAGAGCAATGGCAGATTCCTTATGTAAAAATATTACGATTTAAACAAACTTACCTTAGTGAGTCCAAAAGTTGATATTAGCAGAGATATAGGGTGTCAAAGTAAAATTTTTGTTTCGATTTAATTTTAATAATTTCGTTAAATTCTCTTTTTCAGATTTTTAAAATTTATTACATAGCAACACTAGCAAATAAGGTACGAATAACAATGACTTTTAAATAAATAAACCTAAAATTTAATTATGCTTTAAAAGTGGTTAAATTGCTTACTTTAAAATCAATTACCCTGAAAACGGTTACTCGTAGCGACATTTAGAAGGTATATCTTTTTGACATAAAAATAACGGGAAAGCAGGAATTTTTATTAAAAAAAAATAATAAAAAATCCCCCAAAAACATAACGTATGAACGATACGCAGAGGTGCCCCCTACAAATAACAGCAAAACTATAATTACTGAGATTTAAATCCCTCGATTTGAATCACCAAATTTTGTTAAAATATTTAAATTTTTAAAGATAGGTATTATTTAATAAAAAACGAAAACATTTTGTCCAATTACAAACCGAAGTGAAATATTGAAAAAGACAATCGGTAAGATAAATGGCTACTTGAAGAGCAAGACGATCCATAAAATTCAGTTTCATATGTTACAAATTGTGGAAAATCAGATAAAATCAGAAGTGAAATAAAATATTCAACGCCCGCTATCTCAGAAACAAAAATCTTTAGAACATAATACCTATGTTCATATAAACTTTTCTTCACTTCAAATCACCTGAAGAATTACTTCTTTAAATATTTTGTTATTTAGGAAGCATCCTGTATATCAAAACTATTTTATTCATTACGGCAAACCAGTAGTTTATAAAGAAATTAAGAATCATGTTTTTAGTCACTTTAACGTTAAAATTGCTATGTTAATCCCTGAACTTCATTCCCTTTTGATTGAAACAATTTAAAAGAAAAACATGCGTTTCTTGCTCATCGGAGAATAACTTCAAAAAGAAATACAAAATAATATATTCCTAAGCAAAAAAAAAAACACTCAACGATTCAATTTTGCAAATAAATACGTACTGTGCAAGTAAAGTAGATATAATAATCTAAGTGTAGATTATTATAGTTAGTAGCAAAATTTTGTACATATTCTTTATTATTATTTATAGTTATCCATTTAAATAAGCACGAAATTTTAAGAAAAGCGTTTGTTTTATTCGATTTATAGGTAATAGTAAAAAGATCCGCTACCCACGCTGTTAATGTGCCCACGCCATGTTAGGTATTGTCCAGGAAATTAACGCTTTTTACAATACATACAATTAAAACTTATCTAATTTTAAATCTATTAGTACTTATTACTTACCTAATACTCTAAACGTGTATATATTGTGCAATTGTTTTTCACAATAGTATTTTTTGCACAAATACCAGACACTTGTTTACACCACACGTGCAAGTACACAATTATTACACATTCAGACTAACTTGTGTTGAAGCCGGAAACAGTTCTTCGCGCTGGCGCGGCGCAGCTTCCCAATATTCTATTGGTCGTTTGAATTTTATCTCTCTCTCAGAAATAATTCTAGCCTATAGAAACGACGCATTTGTTTGAACATGTATAGCGAAAATGTAACGTATTACTAATTATGTAAATTTTTCAACGCTTCACAACTGAAAATGAATTGTTTCAATAATTCCGTAATTGTTTCTGTTTATAGCTACTGAAGGAATACCGCATCAACAATTGAGTAATATTCTCAAATTTTAACAATTGAAAGTATGGCGTTTTGTAAGTTACGAAATATTTACGTTTGTGGAATTAAGAATAACATTTGTTAGGTAATAGTTTCGAATTTTTCCAAACCCACCAAAGATGTTTTGTATTATATTAAACAATTTCAAAACAAATCTTTCAGGTACAGATATATTGCCATAATTACGAATCTGTTTCACACTTTGAAATATGCTTCTAGAGTTACTTATTTGTGACTTAACGTTACGAAACAGTCACACTCTGCGTTTGCTGGGGACGATATATGATATGTCCAGTTTTATTTCCATTTAACACTAAAAATTTAAATAATATAAATATTTTTAAATTATTTTTGAAACAAATTTTAATTTTGCAACATCAGATAGAATTTGGTCTGTAGATTCCAAAAATAATAAAACATGGTGTTCCATTTAAAAAGAAATTTGGAATTTTATCTCTCTTAAAAATGTTTTTTTAACTGTCTCGAGTCAGCTAAGTGACCAACGAAAAATCCTAGGATATTGTATTAGGTATGGAGAGACGAGGCTCAACAGCTTATTGTGGAGTCAAAGCCACATCTAGCTCTTCGACAGTTCTCTCCTCATCGATGTCCGAAGGAAATAAATGTGAACAAAAGAAAGAACCGTTAAGAAAAAGAATTATCAAGAGCCACAATGTCGAAACATTGTTGTGAGATAGATGGCGATGCTGTAGCATTAGTCCAAATATTGTTAGTGTGGTGTAAATTATGGACACTCATACTGACAACGATGTTATTTCCACAACGTTGCAAACCACACATTTGTCCATAAGAGACAATAATGTTTCTGAACTACTTATATTTCAGAAGCGCCATCTACATCTCGCAACCAGTAATATTACCGCGTTGTGCCTCTGTATAAATCTTTCACTCAACGAAAGAACTTCACGACTAGTGTTTACTACTAAAAATTAAAGAGAACTTATTTTGTGTCAATAAAAAGCACGTTGTCATCAGACAATAGAATCATAAAAGGTCAATTCGTATAACACACGACCTATTTAACAAGCATACGCAGTGGTGTATCCTCTGTAACTGCACACTGGAGGGTTTCAACGTCGAAAAGAAAACGACAACATTTTTCAGCCTAATTCGCCCCGCTATTATAAAGGACACATTCATTCATAAAGATGTTAAGCACACTAGTACGTACACAAAACATGAATATATAAACGAGTAAGTAATTTAAAAATAGTGTACGGTACATTGTGAGCAAATTTGCATAACGACTTATTTACTAACCGCACCTTTAATGCCTATGTAAACTTTATCAGCCTTATGTAGCATATTCGTAGAGCGAAAGCACTATATGGAATCGAAATTTAAATTAATGCTTCTTACACCCTTGATATAATGTAATCCGCCGGTTTTCCCGATCAAGATAAAAACATGGCTTCACCAAGCAGGTTTACACTATAACAAAGTAAAGTGTATCAAGATATAGTAGACCTTAGCATGTGCCAAAATAAAGACTCCGCATCATCGCTTTTCCAGCACGTAGTTTTGTTTACGGAACCATTAAAATTGAATGGAAAGGAAAGATGGAGAATTTTACGTTGTTCCAGTTGATGTTACGTACAGGTAGGTCGTTAAAAAGCTCCGCGGCTCTATAATTGCGCGCTTAATATTCAAAAGCCCACAAAATCTCACACAGCGAATCTGTGCTTTATGTAGCACAGACTATAGAGATTTAATTGTTAATAGAATATAAAGTCACTTATCTTTGTGGTGTTATCTTTATTTTTCGTTTTAGTGAATGAACGTTTGCGCTTTTTTTGTTTCAGTCATCATTCCAAGCTTCACCTTTGTTATATTTGAAAATCAGATATTCGACGAGAGTATTTGCTTGTGTTTTCAAATTTGCGAAAGATTTATTTACAGAAGTTGATATGAAGTCTGAATTGTTATTACTTAGCTGCTAGATGGCATCACATAATGTACGAGGTATGCCAGATATGAACTTAGCGGTTTAATAAATATAGCAACTTTTATTTTAAAACCACAAATACGATTATTTGTTAGATCTCTTTCACTAAAGCGCTGCAGAAAGTTTGCTTGATGTATAGTTTTATAAATTGCCGGATATAGATATTATATCTTCCTCCTTAGCCTCCTAGCTTACCTAATTTATTATTGCTCTCTCTGATATATCTAGAGAAATGTATGAAAACAAAGACGCGAGATAATAAATACACCACTCCTGCTTCAGCGTTTGAAGACAATAAACCAATTAAGAGTGTAATCAGTCGACCGAAACAATAATATAGGGCATATAGTTCTGGAAATTCTCTAGCAGAAATCTCTCATAAACACCGACGGCAACGAAACGGTTTCCGGATTTTATTATTTCTCTGCCGAGAATACGTTTATAGGTTCTAGTTTTCGGCAAATCGGCCTACAATTCTTGATATCGTTGTATTCGGTTATATTGACACCTACATGCGTATAGTAATAATAATAAGTGCAATTATGTAATTTTAGTACCGATAATATGTACAGAAAATTAATACAAAAGAATTAGTACAAAAGAGAAGAGAAAATTGCTCTTGATAGAGTGCTTTGATTAATTTTGATTCATCATAAATAACAGAAAATAATGGAAAAATACAAATTTGATTCTTAAACCAACAAATGTAATAACTAGGTAATTCTGTCTTTCGAAATTAATTTCTTCCAAAAAAGTCGTTTTTTCAAATGGCATCGCCCTGAAGCACCCCCACAATTAAATACAACTTTTCAAGTTCCATCAGATTTAAAATCCATTGGGTATTAAACCCAAAAAATATGTTGAAGAAGAAAACAACAAAGGTCTTGTTCCCACAAAATTCTTTTTTATTGCAAACGGTTTCGTGATCTAACACATTACAACACATCATCAGGCTACAAGACTACAAATAGGAAAAAAAATTTTTTTTATGTAAAAACTATAACAATCCAAATATTACATTAATATAATAAGTTAAGAATTCATCAAATGTATATAATTTAATTTAATTAAAACAAGTAAAACTATTACGATAATATCAAATATTGTTTTATATATAAAAATTATATGTTTGTAAATAAGATAAAAATTATTAACAAAAGATACTAAAGAATAACAAAAACCAATGAAATCGTGAAAATAAAATAAGTTAATATAAAAATATACTTACATTTCTATAAATACCAAAGGTTTGTCAGTATAAGCATTAATGAAAAATTTGTCAACTTATTTAGGAAACTAATAAATATTATGTAAAAATAAAAATACATGTACTTGAATTTGTTTACTGTCATTAATTAATTTTAAATTAATCAAAATTAAAACCACATCAAAGACAAAGTACGTGGACAAACAGATTAAAATTTAAATAAAATAATGTCCTTAACAACGTACAAAAAGGAACTAAATGAAACAAGTTCTAGAATATCGAAAATTTTTGTAAAAAAACCACTTGTAACAACCTCTATAGGTACATAATATATCCTATATTATAGGAACGTAAGCATATGTGGCAGATTAATAAAAAGAAAACAACGTACAATCTTAATCGAAGTAAGGATACTTATCAATAGATGGCGCAAGCCATGCAACAATAGGAAACTGCTAAATATCGAATAAATAATTGACATCATATGTTACCTATATTAGATAAAAAACAGATAAAATATTTAAAATGGAAGACAAGCACATGGGAATCCCAAACGCTAATACAAATCTCAGAACAAAACTGAAAAGGTGAGTGAGGATTGAAAATTTAACTGTGAATTAAGTGAGACAGAATTAGGGTTTTTTATTTCTCTTAAAATTTATTATTTTATTTTCACCATTTCATTGGTTTTTGTAATTTTTTAGTATCTTTTGTTAATAATTTTTATCTTATTTACAAACATATAATTTTTATATATAAAACAATATTTGATATTATCGTAATAGTTTTACTTGTTTTAATTAAATTTAATTATATACATTTGATGAATTCTTAACTTATTATATTAATGTAATATTTGGATTGTTATAGTTTTTACATAAAAAAAAAATGTTTTCCTATTTGTAGTCTTGTAGCCTGATGATGTGATGTAATGTGTTAGATCACGAAACCGGTTGCAATAAAAAAGAATTTTGTGGGAACAAGACCTTTGTTGTTTTTCTTCTTCAATATGAACAACCCACATGGGATTAATTCTACATTAAAAAAAAATGTATTTGTTTTTCATTATGATAGAAAAATAGTATAAATTATTATATCGTCGTATTCGAAATAAAATGTTCTATCTAATGTTATGGATGGTCCATACACGTTTCATTTAAAAAAAATGAATTTTTTATCAAAAACCAACACATTAAAATTGATCGGCCCACAATACACTTAATATTAACTTACTACCCATTATTATTTGTGTGAATGACAGAATGGAGATAGATACATTTTCCCAAGTGGATTGAAAAATTAAATTAAAAATTTTAAAATTTATTTTTGAAAAAAAAATGCAAATTTTGCAACGTTATCAGATTGGTCCGTAAATTCCAAAAATAATATAATACACAGGGTGTTCTATTTAAAAAATCGAATTTGATGTTATTTCCGTCGAAATCGGAAGTCGGCCATTTTGAATGTACATGTCAATAAATTGAAAAATAAGTATTAAATACATGTTCCAACTTTGAAAAGAGTTGGTTCATAAACAAAAGAGCTATAAGCCTGGGCCACCCGGTAGTACATACAGGATGGTACATTTTAGTTCAACTGCCTGATTTGGATGTTGTGTATATCATTGCATAGCATTGATAAACAAGCCCCCTACGGTGTCCTAAATTGATTAGATTAGATTATCTTTTATGAAGACATCTTGGTTTAAAATACCACAATTGAAAGTATTGAACTTCTGAGGAACAGCATAGTTGCAATAGGTAAAACGGCCCCAGAATACTCCAGAAATTTTTTAGCGCGTGCAGCAATCAATGAGATGGAAAATGGACTGTGTGTCACGACTTTACAATAGTATTCATAAAGTATCATTTTCTTTTTTTTTTTTTTTTTGGTTTTTTAACAATAATTATCCATCTAGTGCTCAGTTGTTGCTACTGTTGAGACATACAATGTTACTGTGACAGATAGCGACTTTACTAAAGTAGGTACCAAAAAGCAGTTGACCTCTAGCCCTCGTGGACTAAACTATTAATAATGAATAGGATTATAGGAAACAACTATTCAACGGACAAAAGTCCCAACTTGCGTTGTATTATACTTACAAATCCAAATGGGTAGCCAAGTTTATTGTTCGTCTTTTTCATAACCAGACACAGACCGGTTTCGAACTTTTTGTGTTCTCATGGCGTTCGATGATTTTTAAAGTAGAACTTTAACATCTAATCTATAAATATGTCATTGGTGCAGCATGAAAAAATTCTGTTACATACAAAAAATATCTTGAAGCAATTTTGACATTTTTAGAAAAAATATTATATAAAAAAAGCGATTGAGGAACCTTTTATATTTTAGAGTGGGCCAAGGATTCAATACTTACAGGTATTTACAATCATTTATGCCCACCCAGTTAGTATTTTAGATTTTTTTGCTAATTACTAATTCATTTTAAATATCCTCCATGCATGTAGAAAGGAGTGGAATTATTTTTTATTTCAATTCTTAACCGGATTTTTTGTTTATCATAATCTCTTCTTCCGTTTTTACACATCCTGTTTTACGCTATAACATCCGCCTGTTTGTCTGTTGCCTTGTTATGCGAAATTCATATTTCGATGCCTTTCAATTAGTAGCACATGCAGTGAAAACATATTTTAAATATACAAGCGTTGATATATTTTGTATTTCTGCTCGCATTGAGTGCCCGCAATATTCCACAATTGAAACTGTAATTCATTTTATTTCAATAAGTGATCTGCGAACTGTTTGTTATAGGTTTATTTCTGCGTGCTATTGCGAATAATAAAAAGCACAAAAGGCTTTTAGTTGCAACACTGTAACAACATGTAATATATTAATGTTTATTTGGATATGGAAAAAAGCGCTTCATGAATGTGTTATCGTACTCATTTTACCACGCATCACTTAACCAGATGCATCGGGGCCATTCGGATAATAAAAATAATATCCAGATATGGCAGGTGCGAGCTGGATAATATTACGGACGATAGATATTTAATAATAGTTTTTGTGTCAATTAGTGTGCCAGAATCGCTGATTTTCGATCAGTGCCAGTATTGAAATAAAGACTCAACCTGAAAGTCAATATTGAAAATACAAATTATAGTTTGAGTATGGTGAGTAGCAAGCTCCAGTTCCAATGCTGTCGAGCGCAGTATCTTTACGTCTCCAGCTGTACCATCCGGTTTAATATTGCATGTGAAGTTCGGAAATAGTGACTTTGCTCTGGAATCGATGCGATCCAATTTAACCAAGTAATTACCAATGAAAGAACAAATGTATTAGAACGACAATAAATGCCATATTTCATTTAAAGATCATCCTCTGTGAAATGAGTCAGCGTTATGTTATGTTCTTGTAATAAAGCCGTTAAGTGAAGATAGCTTTTGTAGCGAAATATTTTGATTTTATAATAGGTTTATTTAATGTATATTCCTAGAAGTCTGGGTCATATGGTTAAATAAAAAAATATTTTCTTTCACATATAAAATACAGACCAAATAATTTTGAAAAAAATTATATCAGTTCTTGAAATAAATTTCTACCCTAAACATTTTTAAGAACAGTTAAGTAAAAAGTTTTCTCTGAAGATGATTAATAAATAAACCGAAACGTCAGAAAATCAAAAAATACTTTTTTATTTTACACATCAAATTAATTGATATCAACGGTCGAGATGTTATATACAACAACTTTGCTAAAATAATTAACAGTGACCTTAAAGAACAGTACTTTCCGAAATAATGTTCCCGTTCAAAAAAAAAAAAGATTAGAGTGGGCCATGTTGGAGAATTCAGCAGAAACTGTGATCAATAGATCTCCATAATGCATAGGTACACATAGTATTATGGGGTCAACCCTTACGTAACAAAGTTAACAGTTTTAAAGTTTTATTCAAAGTTGAATTAGAGACGAAATAAAAATAAATAAATCAATTATATTTATTTCCCTTAAAATCGCCTCTACATAAAAATAACAAAAATTATTCTATTAGATACGTAAAATAATTATGGTACACATTTACATTTAAAGAAATATTCAATTATTGTTATTTTTACGAAAATTACTGTGCAATAGTTCCTAGGTTTCATGGGGAAACAGTAACCACTCCTTTTCCGAAAATGCACAAACCTGGAAAGTAGGTGTGTATCTTTGTGTTAGTAATTAGATCATCCACGTATCACCTAGTAAAATCATTAATCAGGCATAACTGAATTTCTCAGTCTCTAGTTATAATGAATTTATCAATAAAGTCAGTTTACACAGTTACAGGACTGAGAAATTATCATATTTTTGATTGTTTGTTTTAAGGACGATTTAGATATCTTAAAGTAAAGGTTGGGGTATGTTAAAGTAAAGTTGCGGATATCTCAATCTAAAGCCTAAAGAAAAAGTAAATATTTCAATGCAGAGCCATGAATATCTTAATGCAAAGCCTTGGATATCTTAAAGTAAAGTCTTGGTGATCTCAAAGCAAATTTTACATATTAGCAAAATATTAGAAACTTTATCACTGCCTTGGCTACTTTGCAACAAATGGAGCAATATATTTTATACAAAAATTCAACAAGCCCATATTAAATCAGTAGTCATTATTGGATTCTCTAACTTTAACTTTAAAATTTCTTAATCTCTAATTATAATGAATCTATCTGTATAGATATCTTAAAGTAAAGCTTGAGATATGTTAAAATAAAGCCGTGGACACCTTAATCTAATTTTTAAACTTTCTGATCTCAAACGACTTAGGTATCTTAAAGTAAACCTTGGGATATCTTTCAAATAAAGTCGTGGATATCTTAATGTAAAGCCTTTGGTATGGTAAGAAAAACCTGGATATATATTTTTTAATGCAAAGCCATTGATATCTTAATTACCATATTACTAAAGTAAAATTCTATTAATGTCTAACGCTGAATATTTTTCCAGGCAGTTCCATAATTTATTTAATACATAACTGGATTTCCAAATCTCTAATTACAATGAACCTATCTGTATAGATATCTTAAAGCGAAACTTGGAATATCTTTAAAATAAAGCCGTGGATATCTGAATATAAAGCCTTGAGTATGGTAAGAAAAAGCTGCAAATATTTTAATGCAAAGCCATTAATATCTTAATGCAAAGTCTAGAATATATTGATATAAAACCGAAGGTATATAAGGTAAGGCTTTAAATATCCTAACGTAAAGCCCTGGGTATCTTTAAGTAAAGTCTTGGATATTTTGAGGTAAATTCCACGTATAAGCAAAATGTAATAAATTATATTACTTCTCCGTTATTTTTGCAATTACAAAAAAATGTTATAACAAAAATTGTAGAACTTTTTATGAAGTTTTTAAATATGGTATCAAAAAAAAAAAAAATACTCGATTATGCGATATTGTCTATATTTATATATTTAAATGCAAATATTTCGAAAAGTATTACAAATAAGTACCATGTGTGCTATATTGTCGAAATCAGAATAAAATTTTATGTCGAAAAATGTAATAAAATACAGGGTGTTCCATTTAAAAAAATGCAAGTTATATCTATTCTGTAACTTCATAATTTGTTTTTCAATTGTTTTTTTGATACCATATTTAAAAACTTCATAAAAGTTCTACAATTTTTGTTATAATATTTTTTTGTAATTGCAAAAATAACGGAGAAAAGTGGGGTGGGAAAGTTAAGTGAATCACCCTGTACATAGGAACACTTTTCCACTCACTTCGTAAACGCCTACAAATATACAACAAACAGACAATATGTAGCGACTGCCGATGATGAAAAATCGAATAGGATTAAATTGTATAAATATGTTTGCTTCTGTTTTCCTATGTGGAACGATGAGAATAAATCTATACTAGCGGATCGTCACCAAATAAAACTATCATGACAAGTATTGCCAGCGCCAATGTACATTCCGGTTCATAAATTTTTACAGTTTTCTGGTTAGCCTTAATTCGCCTTTCTGAGCATAACATGGGTCATTCCGTGCCAAACTATCGAATCGAAATAAATTCGATTCTCGAGTTTTGACATAGTTTTAAAATTTCGCAGCAAAATATTTAGAGATACAGTTAAGAATCTAGTATAATGCAGCACTGTAGTTTCTTATGAGAATTGGTTTTAAAATGTTGCATCACAAGGTAAGATTGAACATTATAAGAGAATATATTGGTTCTGATTTTATAAATATGCCGTTTGCTGATACTTTAAAAATCGAGGAAATTTGCAAATTTACACTTCTGCACGGACATTAATTAATTATGTGGCAGCAGGATATGCCAAATTGATTGGAAATATCTCAAACCTTTAAACTTATTAAATATACAAAGATTTTGTAAAAATGTGAAGACGTTACAATATATTTGTTGGAAATATGAAATTTCATTCAAAATTTTGGTAGTGAATTCGACCAAAACCAATGTTGAAAATATATGCCTATATGTTTGTAAGTATATTATATTTCTTCACTTCAGTTCATTGTTATTTCCATATTTGTACTTACCTATCAACAGTTTTAATCTATAACATTTTTTAACTGTGATTAAACACGACAAAATTAAATCAATTTATCCGACGATACACTCAGCTGCCTTGTATCGATTCGTAAGATGCTCTACCGGATATTAAAAAACTTTATATATCACGTCGAATATCGAAATAGCTCTCAGATTTTCAATGGACAGATATATTTTGATAACGTATTTCTCCCTGGGGTATCTTAGAACCTAGCATACGACTTATGTGTGTGACATAGGCAATAGTTATAATTGAATTGAAGGATTTTAAACCACTTTATTTAAAATGAAACAAAATGTCTAGTGAAGAATAAAGAAACTTAATTTAATTTGATTCTTAAATAACCTTTCCTGGAAATAAAAGTACTTACCTACATTTTTAACCAGACATTAGATACTATAGTAGTAATACTGTCTTTGCAATGCATCCAATAAATAAATTGCAACTCTTGAAGTAGGTAATGTGGTAATTGACGTAGCTTATTAAAACGTCAGACGTAGAATTATCTAGAGATGGTCGGATATTTATCTAAAATATTCTTCGGTAAGTAGCCAAGACAGTAGTAGAATTTCTGACACTTTACTAATACGTGGAATTTACCTTAAGATATCCAAGGTGTTATTTAACGATACCCAAGCAAGCTTCACCTTCAAAGGTTTTACCTTAAGGTGTCCAAGGATTTTGAGCCCAGTTCACTTGGAAAAACATTCAGTGGATCTTGCAACTATGTACTACTGAATTTACCAATATATTTATAGTAGACTAGGAAATCCAGTTCCTAAATTATTGTCGTAAAGGTAATTCGTAATTATTAATCTCAAATATTGATGTAAAGATAGATTGGAGTAGAAGATAACACAAGGCCAGAGTTGAAGTATCCATTACGGACTATGTATTCGTTTAACATGACCTGGTTGAATTTTTGTATAAAATATTTAGCTCCACTTGTTGGAGAGTAGCCACGACGATAATGGAGTTTCTAACATTTTACTAATACGTCAGATTTACCTTAATTTATCGTAAGGATATCCAATGCTTTACATTAAGATATCCATGGCTTTGCCTAATATATTCCAAGCTTTACTTTAAAATATCTATATAGTTTTTTCTTTTCCTTTTCTTTTTTGGGATTTACTTCCACATTTCTTGAAATTCCTATCCAAATTATCTATATCGTTTTAAGATCAGTATGCTTGGAAAAAACATCCAACGGGATGATAGTTTCACATTTTGCAACTCTGTATTACTTAGTTTGCTAATAGATTGATTATAATTGGAGATTGAGAATTCCAGTTATGTATTAGGTAAACTACGGAACTAGAAGGGTAAAATAAACAGCTTCGTCTACTGCAAAGTAAGACAAAGCAGTAATATAATTTATTACATTTTGCATATACGTGGAATTTACCTCAAAATATCCAAGACTTTACTTAAAGATACCCAGGGCTTTACGTTAGGATATTTAAAGCTTTACCTTATATACCTGTGGTTTTATATCAATATATTCTAGACTTTGCATTAAGAAATTAATGGCTTTGCATTGAAATATTTGCAGCTTTTTCTTACTATACTCAAAGCTTTACATTCAGATATCCACGGCTTTATTTTAAAGATATCTAAAGTTTCACTTTAAGATATCTATACAGATAGGTTCATTGTAATTAAAGATTTGGAAATCCAGTTATGTATTAAATAAATTATGGAACTCTCTGGAGAAATATTCGGCGTTATCTACAGCAAAATAGACATTAATAGAATTTTACTTTAGTAATATGTGGGATTTACCTATTTTTTTTTTTGATACCATATTTAAAAACTTCATAAAAAGTTCTACAATTTTTGTTATAATATTTTTTTTGTAATTGCAAAAATAACGGAGAAAAGTGGGGTGGGAAAGTTAAGTGAATCACCCTGTACATAATAGGTACATTTAACGGCGAATAAAATAAATCAGATCAAATGGGCTTAAGTCTGATGATCTGGATAACAATATGTTGCTTAAATAATAAATATATGTATAAAAGCTCTCTATGTTTCTTCGTGTACATATTTTGACGAATATCAACAGCAGCTTTCCAATATTAGAGTTCAATCACGAGCTAAAGAGTTAAGTATGCAAATGAATATTTAAACTCACTCGAACATGTTCCCCTTTATATAATAAACTTTCTAAATCGTGTTATGTGTCTTTAAAATAAGTACAGTACAGATGTTAATATTAGCACACCTATTCTCGGGATTTTAGTCCCTCCTCAACAAATTTCCTGATATTTTATATATTTAGAAACTTTTATAGTTGTTAAATATTTTCCATTTACAGATTTTGTAGTAAATACGTTAATTACCTAACTGGAAAAATTTCCTTCATCGACGATTTCTAGTTTTAATGATGAGTTGGGTGCGTTGAATGACTATACCGCCCCCCAGTCCAAATTTAAGCCCTAAAAGCCAGAAAACATGAAATGTAATTTTAAGAGAATATTCATAAAGATCTCACAAATTTAAATACAGTTATTTAAAGTACACATAGAAACAACATCAAAGACAAGTTGTAAAAATTCCTTTCCAAATTAATTATACGAGACGGACCTTAGTACCATACCCGAAAGACTGTTTAGCTGTATTTATATTTACCGCTTGTTTTCAAAGAACATTATCATTACTTAAGTTTATTCTATTTATCTTGTACACGTTTATTCGAATTTCGTTTTCTTGTCAATATTGCGAAATTTATTGTTAAGTATTTTAATTTTTTGTTAAACCGTTGAAACACTAATTTAATAAATACAATACTTGTTCGGTTTAATTAATTTATTTTGTAAAAGTTTGTATAGTAGTTGAACGTAAATTTTACATTATAAAATCAAGGCTCAATTAATTATGTTCAAACTTATTATGTCAAAATTTCAATTAGAACACTTCCTCTCCAAGTTTCCACACTCTGACGTCTGTTACGTGGTTTAAATATCTTATTATAAAACAAATTTTGAGGGTATAAAAACTTTAAACTTTTATACGTTAACGTAACTTAAAAAAGGTGACGGAACAATTAACACTGAATGAGACGAATTTTGAGCGATAAAATGTTTTCTGCATTGAAATAAAAATAGATTGTGGGTGGGTAAAATTTTAATGTGTGATCCGTATTTATTTAGTGTTAAAATTAAGCTTGAAGTTCAGTAGAAAGAATTTAATATTATTGAACGTTACTTTACTAAATATTTAAAAAATCAGTTGTGAAAAATTATATAAAATTCAATCATATTTTTAACTTAATTAATTTTTCACACCTAATTAAAATTAAAGCAATTTCCTTATATTTAGTTTAAATTAAGTATCACAGTACGTTTCTATAGTTCCTTATTAAACCTCTGTCTTTTTTAAATAAGATTCTCTTAAATATATAGGGTATCCCGTTAACTGATGTCTCCGGAAAACATAATTAAAAATTATACTGACACTCTAATGCCTGATAATATTGCAGGGCTACGCTAAAACGAAGTTAATTTGCTTGTGAAGGCACCCTCATAATACACGCCGGTAACGACTTTAATATAATAGGAGTGTCTATACACATCACGTAATAGTGTTATCAATTATTAATTTTACTGAAGCCAACTTGTAATCGGACTTTCGTTCAAGATTGATGGCTTAATCTCTACCCAGTCGTTGCGTTCATTGTGAAAATGTAATTAGTCACAACGTATTGTAGGGCTAACAGATTGTGCTCGTTTAAGTTATTTTATATACATAAGGGTTTCGAAAAATTTTTGGGATAAGGAGTATATTGTTAGTTTAGTGTTAGGGGTTGTTTCCTTTGATCTACTTATTTGATTAAGTCGTAGGAAAATAGTATCTTAAATGTTATGTTAAACTTGTAGATACTATAGTTGCACAAATTAATTTTTAGCTTAAATAGTTATTCAAATGGAAAATCCTGTCAGGCTAATTTTTATCCCAATGGCGCATAACTTGCGTTATGGTGTCATCAAATATCTTCCTAAATTTTCTTCTAAAAAAGTGGAAAGTACATTGATTTATCTCATTCCAAATAATTCAATATTAATAGAAAAAAGTTAAATGAATTTGCATAAACGTTTGCTGTCAAAAAATTTACTTATTTATTGTGCCGCCCTGAAACTTTCAATTAAAATTTTGTTCTCATCTTCTTGAATAAACTGACAAATTCGGATCAAAATTTCATCAAAAGGTAATGATACCTTCACACAATTTAATGAGGAGTTTTTAAATTATTTGGCTTGCGAATATGGAATGTTGTTTCTAAAAACTAAGATATAATGAGGGATGCGGTTCCGTCGTAGCTCTTTGATATCATAATAACTATTTCATTATCGTGGTTTGAAAAGGAATTCATTCACTTTGATGTAACATAATGTTTCGCATATAAGATTATTTAGGTTAGAATATTGAAGAAAATAGTTATAGTCTATCCGATCGATTTATGTCTACAAGGTGTTGTATAATAACAAGGCACAAATTCAAGATATTACACATTATATCAAAATAAGAAGCCAATGTGAAAATGAGTTCAATAAATTTTTGTTTACGAGACACAAAGCGGCAAGGACTATGAGAATATTTTACTGTTTTGGAAAAACTGACTTTCTGAATTCCCACGATATTTTTAGTAGGTATAATTGAAAATCCAGACAAGAAAAGTATTACAGAGACATAAGGAACTATAATTAACATATGCACCCATTTTATGGTGATTAATATTAAGTAAGTCAAGATAGTTATTTGTATGTTACAATATGAAGTTACCCGGCACTATAATTTTGTGCTAATTATATTCCAAATTGTATTGCATAAATGTTATGCTCTTTTTTTTAAATAATGTCCAACTCTAAAAGAATCGTTACCTAGACGCTTCGACTACCTTGAGACACATTACATATTTCATTAAGTAGGTATTTTGTGCTAATTTAGGACAAATTCTTGGCATGATGTGCCAGTTTTCTTTTCCAGTAACGGGTTTCATATTGACGACGCAATTTTATATTAATTATTTTGTGCCCGTTTTGTCCCCGGCACTATGATTTTGTGTTAATTTTATTCCGAATTGTACTGCGAGATAAAAATTGTATGCCCTTTTTTTGGAAATAATGCCGAACCCTAAAAAAATCACTACCTAGACGCTTCGCCTACCTTAAGACACATTATATATTTTCAGAAGTAGGTATTTTGTGCTAATTTAGGGCAAATTATTGGTATGTGCCAGTTTTCTTTCCACTAACAGGTAAGCCTCCATATTGACGACTTGCATATCCAATTTTATATTAATTATTTTGTGTCTGATTATGCCAATTTATACTATAAAGTTTACATTTTGTGCTTTTTTTAGTAATATCCAATGATGAAACGACCATCTGCTTGGCGACTCATATTTGAAATTTTTTATATTTTGTGTTTGTGTTAACATTCAGTAATTAAAAGAGTCTTCATCTTGACAAATGCAAAATGTTGTCATTATTTTATGCTTATTTTGTGCTAATCCATTATTATCTATCTTTATTTATTATATACTTCAGTACGCCTAATATCAATTAAGTTCCCGTCTTGACGATTCGCATGTGTAAAATTTTATAATAATTATTTTATGCCCATTTTGTGCTCATTTGTGCTATAATCAGATATTTTGTCATTTCCGGTTCAGTAACGATACATATCTCCATATTAACCACTTACATTTGCAAACATTTGCGTTAATTATTTTGCACCTGTTTTGTGCTAATTTGTGCTATAAGTTGCTATTTCGTTCTCAATTTTATTTGAGTACCTATGTTCAATATTACATCAAACACGTTAGTCTTCATTTGGACAATTCGCATGTGCCAAATTTTAAATTAATTATTTTGTGCCCATTTTGTGCTAAGTTTTAGATATGCTGTACCTCTTTCCGTTTCCAGTAGCTTCCAATAATAAAACAAATTTCCATCTTGACAATTTGCATATGCAATATCTTTATATTAATTATTTTGTGCCTATTTTGTGCTTATTTATGCTAATTATAAATTTTACTTTTTACAGTCCAATCTTTTTTCCTAGTAGTTACGAAAATGGGTCTTCATTTTGACGACTCACGTGTGAATAAGTTTAAATTTTAATATGTCCTTTCGAGTCAATTTTGTGCTAATTTTGACTAAAATGCAGATATTTTGTGACCGATTGCTTTTCCAGTAACGTCCGGTATATCGAATCCACATCTTGACGACTCGCAAGTGGAAAATTTTATATTGTTTAATTATTTTGTGCTTATTTTGTGCTAATCTGTTATTATCTATCTATATTTGTTATATACTTGAGTACGACTAATAACAGATGAGTTCCCATTTTGACCATTCACACGTGAAAAATTTTATATTAATTATTTTGTGCCCATTTTGTACTAATCTTTGCTATAATCTTATATTTTTTGTAATTTTCCGTAACGTCCAGTGATAAAATAAATCCCCGTATAGAACACTTGCATATTCAAAGATTTGCATTAATTATTTTGTGCTTATTTTGTGCTAATTTATACTATACATTTAGTTTTCAATTTTATTTGAGTAATAGATGAGTCCCCCATCTTGACAATTCACATGTGAAAAATTTTATATTAATTATTTTGTGCCCATTTTGTGCTAGTTTTTGCTATAATCGGATATTTCGTATCATTATCTGTATATAGTAACACCCAGTAATAAAGCAAATCTCCATATTGATAACTTGCATCTGCAAAAGCTTTGCATTAATTATTTGTGCCTATTTTATGCTTATTTGTGATATAAATTTGCCGTTTTATCCTCAATTTGAGTACGTCCAATAATATATCAAATACATCAGTGCTGATTTGGGAAATTCGTATGTGCAAAATTGTATATTTGTGCCCATTTTGTGCTAAGAGTTTTGTACCTCTTTCCGTTTCCATTAATGCCAAGTAAGAAAACAAATTTCCATGTAGACGACTTGCATACATATGTAAAGCTTTATGTTAATTATTTATTTTGTGCTCATTTATGCTATAGAGATAATTTTTCGTGTTCCATTTTTTGGAGACTCATATGTGAAAAGTTTAAATTTTACTATGTAGTCAATTTGAAGCTAATTTTTACTATGATGCAGATATTTTGTGACAGATTGCCTTTTCCAGTAACGTCCATTATGCCAAATCCCCATCTTCACAACCCACAAGTGCAAAATTTTATATTAAATATTTTGTGCCTATTTTGTGTTAATCTAATATTATCTATATTTATTATATTACTATATTTATAGCACGACAAATAATAGATGAGTCCCCATCTTGACGATTCCACGTGAAAAATTTTATATTAATTATTTTGTGCATATTTTGTTCTAATTTTTATAATTTTATAATCAGATATTTTATTTAGTGCCCATTTTGTGCTAAGTTTTAGATATGCTATACCTTTTTCCGTTTCCAGTAACTTCCAATAATAAAACAAATTTCCATCTTGACAACTTGCATATGCAAATCTTTATATTAATTATTTTGACCATTCACACGTGAAAAATTTTATATTAATTATTTTGTGCCCATTTTGTGCTGATCTTTGCTATAATCATATATTTTTTGTAATTTTCTGTAACGTCCAGTGATAAAATAAATCCCCGTATGGAACACTTGCATATTCAAAGCTTTGTATTAATAATTTTGTGCTTATTTTGTGCTAATTTATACTATACATTTAGTTTTCAATTTTATACGAGTAATAGATCCCCCATCTTGACAATTCACACGTGAAAAATTTTATATTAATTATTTTGTGCCCATTTTGTGCTAGTTGTCGCTATAAATTTGCCATTTTGTCCTCAATTTGAGTACGTTCAATAATACATCAAACACATAAATGATCTTTTGGACAATTCGCATGTGCAAAATTAAAATATTAATCACTTTGTGCCCATTTTGTGCTAAGAGTTTTGTTATAATTAAATATGCTGTGCCTCTTTCCGTTTCCATTAACGCCCAATAAGAAAACAAATTTCCGTCTTGACGAATTGCATATGCAAAGCTTTATGTTAATTATTTTGTGCCTACTTTGTGCTCATTTATGCTATAAAGACGATTTTTTGTGGTCCATTTTTTTTTATACGAGCAGTAATAAATTTTGGAGACATGTGAAAAGATTAAATTTTAATATGTAGTTTAGGGACAATTTTAAGCTAATTTCTGCTATGATCCAGATTATTCTGTGACCGATTGCCTTTTCCAGTAACATCCAGTATATCGAATCTTCACGACTCACAAGTGCAAAATTTTTTATTAATTATTTTGTGCTAATCTGTTATTATCTGACTATATTTATTGTATACATGAGTACGACTAATAATAAATGAGTGTCAATCTTGACGATTCGCATGTGTAAAATTTATTTTGTGTCCACTTTGTGCTAATTTTTGCTATAATAAGATATTTTGTGTAATTTCCCGTATGTAGTATCGTCAAATGATAAAATATATGTCCATATTTACCACTTGCATGTGCAAAGACTTGTATTCATTATTTTGTGCCTATTTTGTGCTAATTTATGCTCCAAAGTTGCCATTTCAATTTTATTTGAGTACGGCCAGTAATACATCAAATACGTTAGTCTCCATTTAGACAACTCGCGTGTGCAAATATTTATGATAATTATGTTCTGCCCATTTTGTGCTAAGTTTTGTTATAATTGATATTCTGTACCTCTTTTCTTTTCCAGTAACGTTCAGGAAGAAGACAAATTTTCATTGTGACGACTTGCATATGCAAAGCTTTATGTTAATTATTTTGTGTCTATTTTGTGCTAATTCATGCTATAAATCTGACTTTTTCTGGTTCATTTTTTTTTTTTTATTACGTGCAGTAATAAACGAGTTCATTTTGACGACTCACATGTGGAAAAGTTTAAATTTTAATATGTAGTTTCGAATCAATTTTGTGCAAATTTTTGTTATAATTAAAACCGATATTTTGTGACCGATTGCTTTCACAAGTAACGTAAAGTATATCAAATCTTGATGACTTTGCAAAATTTTATATTAAATATTGTACGTTTATTTTGTTTTTAACTTTTTCCGACTTACGCTATAAAGTTGCCATTTTGTGCTCAATTCTATTTGAGTACGTCCAAAAATAAATGAGTCTACTTCTTGACGACTTGCATGTACAAAATTTTATATTAATTATTTTGTGTATATTATATTCCGAGTTATATTCCAACTTTTACTATAAAGTTGTCATTTTGTGCTCAATTCCATTTGAATACTTACAATAATAAATGACGCATTTGCAAAATTTTATATTAATTTTTTTGTGATAATCTTTGTTATAATCAGATATTTTGTGCTAATTTTGTGCTAATTTATTCTTTTGACATTTTGTGCTCGATTATTTTTCAAGTAACGTTTAGTAATAAAATTAGTCGATATTATTCACTACGGAAATATTCCAAATTTTATTAAAAATCTGTATTTGCACTCATCATGTGAATATATTTTTTCAAACAGAAAGCAATGTGTACATTTTCTTTTCTTGTTTCCTGTATTCTGATGAACAATTTCCACGTGAGACCAAATCACTCAAATGTCGGAGCACAAAATTTCTACTTTATAGCAAAAATTAGCAAATAAATTTTTCAGATGTCAAGATGGCGACTTCTTCTATTAATTATTGACATTACTGAAAAAGGGAACGAGCACAAAATATCTACTATATAGCAACAATTAGTACAAAATGAATCCGACCGTCAAAATAATGACTTATTTTAGTGCTGGACATGTCCTGAAAGAGGAGGAGCACAAAATTTCTGACTTACAGCAAAACTTGACATCAAGTGAGCACAAAATTTTAGTGCCTAGTAAACTTCATATTTCAACATATGAGTCAATATCTTGAGGGACCTGATATATTAACGATTAATAATTGTATATGCCTACCTAAATAATTTTTCATCTGTTTGTTACGGCAATTAAGATATAAACTTTTCCAAATTTTCATCGTTCACACTTGTCGCACTCGAATTAAAGCAGTTATAGAGTTTCATTGTATTTCTTAACACAAATGGCGGCGAGGGCAGCTCAAATAGCGGAAAATTCGCACCGACCGAAGAGCTCTACAGCCACCACAAGGAGCACTTATTACCAAAAAGCAATTATCTTTTATTTTCATATTTTAATTTTACCGCGCACAAAGCAAGTCAATGAGTATTCTGAATTATTTCCTTCTTGGATAATTTCATTTGTCAGGAAAAAGCTATACAAAAAGACGTCGCAGGAAAAAGAAGGAGAAGTGAAGAGCTCTCCTTTTATTTTCAAAGCAACAACGTGAATTAATGTAGTGTTATAAGGAGCTTGACATATTAGGGTCTCTGCTACAAACTTTATATACGAACCTTATATTTGTTGGATACTCACGAAAAGTTTAACTTATGTAATGTCACATAAATCTCCTAAGCATTGTGTCAAATCGGATTTGTTTGTATACCTACTATCGCCGGCTGAATGTATGGCTTAATTTGTTACATATACCGGGTGATTTAACTCGAATGTTTTACAAGCTTGCCTGCTTCAGAATAATAGTTATAAAAATAAATTGAACGACATTCTTCACCCAAATCCCACTGTAAGCGTCAGGTGTCTGAAATGTCTACGAAAGCCTAAAACATTTCCAAATTAAACGGCATCCAGAGGCGGTACACAAATAATCTACAATTTATTTCTTTGTCTCGTAAAAACGTGTGCCCATCATGTACGTTTCAATAGTTCTTCTTTTATAACTGACTTTTTCCAAGTCACTTGCTTGAGACTTTTTTCCTGACATGAAATAATTGCTGATAAAAAATAATTTACAAATAAATCAGTGAGAATGATTTGCTTCGCCAGTTATTTATTTATTTCTATACTTTTACATTTATGGTTTTTACAGTAATTATTATATTGAAATATTACATCACAATCACAGTGGAAATAAAAAATAAGGTAAGAATATTATTTTCCACTTCTTAACATCGCAGCCCTAATAAAACGCCGTTTTACCTTTTTATAAGAATAAAGGAAGCAGTTATTTATACTTACTTCTGGGGAAACGCCAAAAATGAAAATAATAAGGGAAAGGTCCAAAATGTATGACGAGATTAAAAATGTAGTATCAACATCAAGCTTTGAGTTGGGCTTTCTTCAGAAAGCTAGAAAGCCACAATGTAATTTAGATAAGAAATGAACACAATCATAAGCTGAATTTATCGATACTTTTAAATAATAAAAATATATAAGACCAAAGAAAATATATACAGAGTGAGTCATTATTTGGGGAAAGCTCGACAGCTACGCCGTTAATGACACCGAAATGAACCAAATGTCATTGCAAACGGGAGGCCAAAGTGCAGTTTGAAAAATGATTTTGCCCTATACAGGGTGCATCATTTTTGCAAAGTCGCCTTTAACTTTTTAAATGGCACCCTTTGTATATCTTTACATATTTGGATTTGCCTTTTTTTATTCTTTATTTTTTGCTGTGCGCTAATGCAGTTTGCTAATTAATATATTGTTATGTTATGGGGATTTTTTGAATTATTTTTTAATTTTACTTTTTTATTGTTTTTCTTTCTTTTGGGCCCTACGTTGGGCGCCAATAAAAATGTTATGATATGAGACTTTAGGTGATTTATTTTTGATTTTGAATTTATATTTTATTTGTTTTATTGTTTTTATAATTTAAGGTAAGTTTAAATTTATGTTTTTGCACGTTCTAGATATCAATTTTACTTTTATATTTTAATGCATGCTATAGTAATTACGGTTTTTTAGTTTAGAAATTTAATTTTATTTTCTATAGAAATTACAAATAGTTTGTTCAAAAGAAATATATATTTTTTTAAGTTCTTGTATATAATTTTGAGTAATCGACCTTATACGATCAGTCCGCCACTGGGCAGAATTATTTCAATGTTTCATTAATAGGCGACAGTGCGCATGATTTTATGATAATTTAACGTGAAACTTACTATAGGTTTGCTATAATTACTCTTTTACCTTTCAGGGCCATTGGGGGTTCCCTTCTACCATCGAAGAAATATCTTACCTATCAATCTGCTGTTGTACTATTGTTGAATAAAGGTTATTTAAAATCCGTGCTGGTTTATTTTCATTTGACTTGTAAGGATTTAGAAAAGTTAGAGATATTTAATAGAATGAATATCACTTTGCTATTTGACAGCTAGATGTCTCTGAGTCTGCTGTATTTTAGATATCCAGCTGAGATGAATTTAAATGCTTTAGTTATTTCAATTAATCATAGATGGCACTCAAAGTGTTAGGTTTTATTGCAAATATCAGACAATCAAAAGCAAAAAAACGTTTCTTAACCTATGTCCCTGCGCTAAATCTACAACAGATATAGGACAATATCCTAAACTTAAGGTTTACTATTTCAGCTAAGAGTAAGCTCTGCACTTTCGGGTTACCGAGTCGTTTTAATTGCTCTTGAATTGGCAGACCTGTTTTAAGTGTTTGACACTTGTGGTCCAGATATGATGGCTGACTGTTCTAGAATTTATTGCACCGTTTACTGGATTTGTGTAAACCAAATAGGCCTTGGATGCAATTTTGGATTTAGACCAATCAGGTGGCTGCTCATTAATTAGGATAATTTTTACCTTTATTCCCCTGGTAAGTTGAAGCTGCTTTTCCGTTACTTTTTCGCATTTGACCTTGACCCATCATTTTAATGTCCTGGGAATATGAATTTCCAGTTTCAATTATGATTTTCTCAATTTATTTCAGGAGCGATCTGGACGTGGGTTTGCTTCTTTCACTACCCAATAACAACTCAACTTTTGTTTCGTTTCTAAGGAACATGCAGAAAATTTGCCAAACCATGGATTCCTTGATTCCCAACTGTCATTATGGTTTGTATTTTTGCCTTTTTTAACTTTATTATATAATTTTCCTATGAAATTATGTCATTTGCAGCATCCTTATCCCCTGACGAATTTGTGGATTCCCATTTGTTGATATTACGTGCGATTAATTTTTGCCCTGCCGTTCACTTCGACGAAACATCACTGAACCTTTCGAAGATCACTACACAACACTTCTTAGAATAAGAAGGGAAGGTGTAAAATAATAGTCTTAAATCTCACAACTCCTTTTTAACAAGCTTGTTAAAAAGGAATTGTGAGATTTAAGACTATTATTTTACACCTTCCCTTCTTATCATATTACTCACATATGGTTTATCTTCGCAATACTTCTTAGAATCTAATTTACATTGTTTCTAGTCCTTTGACTAGACTGGAGGTTTCACAGGTAAGTCTTATACTAACTATTCAATTACAATTTTAATAGAAATTTACAGAAATAAAGTTCATCTCCGTTTAACTGTTATGTTGAAAATCGTTCAAACTTTGTTTAAAGCATGAAACTAACAGCTGTTCTGTTATTGATTATTTTAAAGAAACATAGTATAATGCATTTACTTTATTTTCGCCTTTAATTTGTTTACATTTGGTATGTTTTAGCGTGGCTGACCCCCTTTGTTTACATGTGGCTCGTTGACCTCTTTCGCCTCAACAGGTGTTCTACAGCAGATTTATCAAGATGGTTCCCCGACATGATATCCTTTTTTTAAACTTGTATTAATCTATTGAGTATACCATACGTAAGTTTCTCGTTATTTGTTTTATTAAGAGGATTATTTTATTTTATCCTTGTTGTACCTGAGTTTGCCTTTAGTTTTATTTATTTAATAATCGGCTTATAATTTCTTTTATAGTGTAAAATACATCACAATATATGTATTATTATTATTAATTGTAAATATTCCGTAAAATCTATCCAGTGTTCTAAACGTTGTCATTTTGCTACCTCTTTGACTCATTCTGGAAAAAGTGCTGTATTTAGAAACATATCCGAGACCAAATCGATCGATTTCATTTTTGATGACATCAAATGAAAACTCATCTAAAGACCTTTAATATGATGTATCACAAGGGCTAGGGTGCCATTTCAGATTTTAAGATTGGGCTGGTTGGGGATGAAGGGGTGATTGTAGACACGACAGGGATTACGCAGTGTAATATCCCCCTGTGGCTCTAGAAAGGTGGCGTTAGATTTATTCCTCTATAATTTTTACTTTGGGAGATATTAAAAATCATTTCTAACTTGCACGCTATACCTATAGCAAAAAAGTTGTTCCACCACAAACACATCTAAATAATCTATTGGATCAAATAATTAAATCGTGATACTGCAGGGATGCCCTATCGAAGCTTCCCCTTTAAAGATAACTCTCCAACATTAATAACGGCCTACAATCCGACCGTCAGACAGTTTTTAATACATTAGAAGTGAGGCTAATAAAAATAACTTTTTATCAGTTCCTACAAAATCGCATCAAAAACAGTTTTGCGATTAGGGACTCTTTTTCTGAAGTAATGGTTTGTTCCGCCGGAATAATTTATTTCAAGATAAAAAAAGTGTTGTCTCGGAAGAGTTGTTTTGCTTTTTTATGTGGAAAGAACTAGCTGCGGCTTTACCCTCGTCAAATAGTTTTACATGAAATTCCAGATGTATGTCTTTGAGATACGTTTTGAGTGCATATTATTTCAGGCATTGATTTATTATTTAAACCATAATTAATTATCCTTCTATATATCTTTTCTCTTCACCTAAAGGGTTTACTTGTTGATAAGGGTAGATGAGATATGACGTCACATATTTTTTTATGAATTATTAATTGTCTATTAAGCGATACTGCACAACGAAGGAAAATAAGCTCTAGGCTGAGGAAGAAAACGGCAGAACGTGAGTTTTATGTTTGTGTTCGTTGTGCAAACAAGAATTGTTAAGCTCTTCGTCAGTCAGTGAGCAAATCATGCAAATGTACCGATAATTCAATATTGATATTTATCAAACGTTTTCGTCTAGAATTTATTCTCGCTGTTGTTATTCTACTGGGTGTAAAGTTATCAATTATAGAAAACTTTACAGATCAATAAATAATAAATAAACCAAATTATTTTTCCATAAAACTTTAATATCATTAGTTACAAATAAACTGGCTTTAGAACAAGGTAGGTTTCTCCTAGAGAACGAGGATCCCTGGAACGCCCTAAAATATAAAATAAAAAAATCAACCCTAGTAAGTGAATCCTCCTGGTAACGTGCACATTTTCGTCCATATGCAACAGAGAATAATAAAAAAGAAATAAGACTGAATGTAGTATATTCCGGGAAAGAAAATTGTATTGTGTTTAGTGAGGAATTTCTTATAATAAAAAAATAAAAACTAAAACAATAAAATTAAAACATACCCCACTACATATTCAGTGCCACCTAACGTGAAGAGTTTTTTGGGAACTCAAAAGAAAATATAAATAAATTGATAAAATTAAAATATAATATTTCTAAACTAAATTATAAAATAAATAAATTCCACTAAATACACTACAATATCTAGTTACTTTTATATAACATGAAATCTCACAGTATAACCCAATGTGACTTAAGAAAATTCCCCAAACTGTATAAAAAAATTAGTAAAGATAAATTTCGAAGTAATTAAATATGTAAAGGATTCCAGTAGTTTTCGAAGGTGTTGCTGAACAAATTCTATATTTGTATAGGATTTGGTTCACGTCAACAAATTTGATATATGAATATGGCTCCTTACGTTTGAATCATTCAGCCTCATAGTCTGTATCTACATTGTTTTATTATGGATTCTGTAATGTTCAAGCTTTCGTTGTGGAATAATCCGGAGGTGGCGGCGCAGGCGGAAGGGTTTGCCTAACCCCGGAAAGTGTTCGCCGGGACTCATGACTTATTAAGGTGACCGCATTGATAATATCTATAAATAGCGGTTTGCATGGGACTTCAGTACCTAAAAGAGAATATCCGCTGGAGAAAACTATTTTACATAATTTCAGCGATTGTCCCCGTGAAACGAGCTTCTTTCTGTGCTGAAGCGTCATTATGTTTTATGAATTTTATCAGTTTAATTTTTAATTTTAATCAGGATTTCCTCATTCAACTGCGTGTAATGAGGTTTAACTATCCATGAAATAAGGTTTTAATATTTAACCGGTTGGTTATTAAAACCGGAGTCGCCTCTCCGAAATGAAATTATACGCACAATTCATTAATTATTTATACCAGAATGATTTTTCCTCCGTTCTGATACAGGCTTTCTATTCCAGGAGACTTTTTCGCTAACTTATATCCCTAATAAATATATAGGATAGGGCATTAAGGGTCAGAATTACTTTGTGCCAAGGTAAGATTCATTTATGTGAAAATTTTGTGGTGCGTCAGATGGCACACACTTTGGATGGTGTAATATACGAAATGATTATTCAATTATTTTATGCATCATATAAATAATTCTTAAGATGGAAAAAAGAGTTAATTTGAATTTTGTGTACAGTGTTTAATATCAGTTAAATATTACATATTAAAATATTTTTTTGAAATTTTTCAATAATTAATGTTTAAAATACTCGTAAAAACTATAATTATTAATTATATAAGCGATTATCTCGTAATTAATCATTAATATTAAAGTAGCTAATTAACATAGTTCAGAGTTAGTTAAAATTATTCTTAATTATTCTGGGATTTTGATTAAGAACGCCAGAAACGATTTCGCAAAACTCTTCTGTTTGAAGTTTCAGTTCGATATTGAATACCTTGTTTTTAGAAGAAAATCTTGGGCGCCATTTTCTTATTTTATAGTGCAAGAAACAGCAATTTCTCTCCTGGCGGCTTTCAGAAAAGTCCCGGATAGAACTGCAGTAGAGACACGGATTGATACAGGGGTCTTTTGAGCTAAATTGCCAATTTTAACGGTCAGGGCAATTTTTCATGGCAATATCCAACGCAAAATAAAAATATTTATTGACTCAAATGTACAAGTAATTTAATGAAAGAAAAATTATTGGTACTGGAAGTGCTACAATGGTATATTATTCAGTATATCGCTAGCTGGCAAACAAGAAAAGTTTTACGTGTATCATGCGGATATTTTGCTTTTACGGCGGTCGCTGATGTTACGTAAGCCAAAGATATCAGCTGAGATTTACCAATTTTATAAACAATTTTTCGAGGGTATATTGCCTCAAAACAGAGCTCAGTTACAGAAGGGTTTACTTCCCTTATTTTCATTACTAGACGGCGCAGTGAGACCCCAACTCCTGGTTAGAAGTATTGAAGTGTCACTGTCCAAGAAAATTACGAGACCACAAATAAAATACCAACTTCTGGTCAGAAGTCTTGATACCTCACGCTAGGTGTGAGTAAATAAATATTTTTACCGTTTAGTTTTTTATACAATGAGAAACTTAAAAAAAATAGTTTTTTCAAAGTATTCATTACGACATGACAGTTGGAGATAAAATGAAAACACAAATTTGTATCATTTATTTTGTCAGTCATTAAAAATCATGGAAGTGATTTATGCGCTAAATTTAGAATTTTAAGAAGTGTCCAACTTTTTGTTTGCCATTCATTTAAAAAAATTAATCAAGTTTTTTAGAGAGAGAGTCCAATTTTTTAAACATTTTAACAAATTATGTCAGATTTTCTTTCTGCAAAAAATATATATACTGCTATGTTATTTTATATTGAAATTTTATTCTTTGTTTTCGTAATTTACTTTTATTTTACTTAATTTTTAGTTTCCATGTACATAGCAAATAATATAAAATATTTCACTTACTTTACTCTTTTCTCAGGCTCATCTGGGTTCCTTGTATGTATTAAAATTTTATTTATTTACTTGATATTGTCTAAATGGATTTTATTTAATTTGTATCTTGTGTTGCCTAACTTACTGCATAAATTTTGTTAACTGTTAACTGTATACTATGTTGCATATACTTTAGTATGGACAAATAAATAAAAGATCCCTGCCTTATCTTTTCAACTATGCCTTTAATTTATCCTTGAAATAAATTGCAGTTTTTAACATTCACAAATCGAAACGTTAGTTATCGTTAAGTTTTGTGTACAACTAATATTATCCCTGCTAACTTAAAATGAAGAATACGAGTGGCTATTTAAGAATTCTAGCATAATAATTGATTAAGTGCTCATAGACAGTTCAAGTCTGGCTTTGAATTTTTAAATTGCCTGCTGCTTAATATTTAAGGTTATGTCTATACTTATTAACTACAATACAACACACTTAATAGTGCTTCCTTGCAATGAAAGTTCTTTTTGAATATTTTACGATTAATTAGGAATGTTTATGGTTCTCGATTAGCAATTGAAAGTGTTTCTTTTTTCAACAGAAACTTCTTATATGTCTCGGTAAGTAAATGACTTTGATTATATTAATAAAATGATTCTTATCATGTTCAATTTATACGAAACATTAATTTCTTACTTTTCCTGTGTTTTCTTTCTGTTTTTCAAACAGGTTATGTTAATTTTCTTATCTGTTTCAGGTACACCTGGCTGCATACACCTTCTTTTTGACTTTTCATATCTCGACATTCAAATTTTTGTACTGGATCGGCATGGATTTTCAATAAACACTGCTTTTTACCATAATTACTTCAATTTTTGGTTTTCCTATGTTTTTCTTCTCCAAGCACGATGCTTTTTCTGCAGAGAGGGTTTCACAGCAACCTTCTTTTCTTTTCCTTGGATACCAAGTTTTTCTCATGGCTGGTTTCCCCATTATTGTTAACTTTCTATGACTGGTAAGTAAATGTTGTCTTATTTTATTACTACTTTATTTATTTATTAATTTTTAATAATTGTCATTATTTTGTTGCTTTGAATTCTTTTTTTTAATGTTTCATGTAAAATCTGTCATTATTTTTATATTTCTGTGATTATCGTTGACCTATGTATTTAATTATGGACTTGTGTCACTTTTGCTTCACTTCTGATCATTTTTGTTGCACTACACTTTTTTTTAATTCACCTTTAGAACGTTTAGTTCTATTTTTTTCACTTAACACCTTTACTTAAATTTATTTCCTAATTCTATGTGACATATTTCATAATTTCTAACAATTTCTTTTCTGATTTGGGTTTTACCCTGAACGTTCCATTTTGGATTTTGGTTTTTAATATTCTACATATGGATTTGATTTGCTATACTGCCCATCTATGCAACATTGATTACTACAGTGAACGATAAGGAAAATTCAACTACGAAATGACTTTAACTTTGTATATTACGTTAGTGAAACATTATATAAACCCCGCAATGGCATTTAAATTAGGTAAACTTTTATATTTTATTCTTTTACTTGATTAAAATTCATTCTTTTTTATTATTATGTGATTTTATATCACTACAATACATATTCATTTATACACCTAACGCGTGGTGAACATTTTTCATAAAATTATGAAATAATGGAAGAAAATGATGATATTACTATGCCAGCCGACATTCCAAAAAAGTTAAAGCCGCTACTAAAATTGTATTAATAATTTCACGTATTTTAAGTAATAAATGAACGCCTGTATCAATACCTAATAGTTGTGAAAATTATTCTGTAGTGAAGTTTAGATTAGTTCTAAGTGTTTTTTTTTCACTTCTCCTCAAAGATGTCACCCGCCAGCTATTTCACTTTTTTTCAATATCCTGTATACCATGGTGAGATCTCCATTCTCCATCGCATCATCATAAATTAACGGGAAATAACATATTGCAGGAAAGTGTGTATAAAAATATATCAGCAGTATCATCTCATCTGAAACTTTCAGAAAGGCGTTACGTATCCCAAGTAATAAAACGCTTCCTCGCTAAATGGTTTTGAGGTGATTTAACCCATGGCACTTCCACTCTACTATTAAAGGTATAAAATTAAGTATATCATAAAATCATATATAGCCTCTTCTTACTTTATTTTTATGGAGGGGAAAAGATGCATTAAATAATACACGTAATAAGTAGATGGATGTTTTGTTTAGGCGGTGATATTTCTGAGAGGAGTATAATTTATTGTTATTTTATGATTCTATTCGAAACCTACAACTATTGTTAATGTAATTGTTTGCACCAGATTTTAAAATATTAAATTAAAGTCATCTGCTTAAAATATAGTACATATAATCATTTATGTAGTTCGAAAATATGTCATAGATTTAACAAGTGGGAAGATTGGGCGACGTACCAATTCCTTATTAATTCCATTAACATTATTGCCCCATAACTTTATTTATTTAACCAATTTACGTTGATAAATTTAGAGAGTTTGTGGAAAAGTTTGCTTACTTCTTTTATTTGTTTCCTGTTTCAGGCCCTATATATAGGCTTTATGTTATTATAAGTTACACAAGCATCAACAAATAAGTACTTATTTGCCTTTCCAGAACTTTGGCGCATACTCCTACATTTTTAAGTAAGGTGTGTTTTTATTTGTCTCCGTAGGCAGCAAAAGTAATACACCAACTTAATATTACTTTTACTAGCCTATTTAACTTTTAATTCCATGGAGGCAGATAAATAAGTTACCCACGTGCGTAAAAATTGTGTATGTATCTTTTTGAGTTTCTTTTGTAGTTGAATAACTGATGGGAATTGAAATATTTGAGCTTAATATATGTCACATATTTTTCAAAATTGGATGTTACTAATTCAAGTTACCATAATAAATAACGAATGCACAGTCATATAAAACCGTTCAGTGTAACCCACAGTACTGAAAAATATACATTACCTACATGAAATACAATCGAACCCCGTTTGTTCAAAAAGGTTGTAATCCGGAAGAATAATTCTCAAACGCGCTTATTCGCCGGAAAACGGAAAAACGTAAGTTTAGTACTTTTAGAGTTGCACATACATTTCTGTACGTGGGGCTGTTTAATTTGAACAAACGGTTTTGTAAAATTTAATTTCCAGTACAAAACTGGCCTCTTAAACAATTTAACATCATGCGGATTTCCTACTTTTATATGTGGACATAAATTTTTCTCCATCTACTCTGGCGACATTTAAGTTATTTATAACTGTGTAAAATTTTCAGCTTTAAAAACAGGAATATAACAAATCAGTGAGGAAGTGTAGTGAAAACGGTCAAAAATTGAGGTCGGGTGTTGCATTAATTGAATATTTGGAACATTCGTTTGTTTATATTTGTGCTTTCCGAACTGTTAGTTGATAGTACAGAATTTCTGTCGAATTTAGTCGTAGGTTATCTGTGGCATAGAGCTGATGTTTTGAAGTATCGCCTTGGAGTCGTGGCGCTGTCTAATTAATGTATCGTGACGTTAGTCACGGTCGGAAATTGTTAAATAATAAATATCGAAGAGATGTGAGTGTCATGGAATTGTCTTTTGAATAGGAGACTTGGTTTATATTAAATGGCGCCCGGCTAGCTCAGTCGGTAGAGCATGAGACTCTTAATCTCAGGGTCGTGGGTTCGAGCCCCACGTTGGGCGCCATTTATTACCCCGGCAATATCCTCCCTAATGGAAGACTAGTTGTTATAAAAAAAAAAGAGATCTAGTTCGGCAGCCTCTTAATAATAGCCACTGAAATTAAAAGTGCGGAAGAGACACTGGCTACCCACCGGAAGGGGCACTTTAAACACTCAAATTTTATTACCATTTTCACCTTAAGAGGTTGCCGAATTAGATCTCTTTTTTTTATAACAACTAGTCTTCCATTAGGAAGGATATTGCCGGGGTAATAATTTTCCTCGGGAAATAAATTATTTTATTATAATTAACTATTTGATGGCCACGACCAAAATTGTGTACAATTTTTTAGTCATGGAAATTTTCTTTTCACTATGTCGGCATGGCAAGCATAACTAAAACACTGAATTCAAAAAATTTTAAACTCATCTTCTATCTCAGGTAGGAATATTATTATAAATGTATCTTATAATCCCACGGTAATAAAAGCAATTAAAAGGGTTATTATTGTTAAATCGTTTAAGTAACTAAAGCCTAAATGGAACCGCCGTTATCAAATGCTTCGTATAACCGGTGAAAATTAAAAGTTGGTAAAGAGCCGCAGTAAATGCCTAAAAGCCAGTTAATGGGTTGCACCAAATGAAGACTACTACATACCACTGAATAGAATTTAATAAAAGTAAATGAAATATTTAATTTGGAAATTAATATGAATAGGTAATATTTTAAAATGTAAACTCCAGTAAATATAATCCCGTTAATGTAAATTATATTTGCTTATTTTCAAGAATAAGTTACTGAAAATAGTGTGTCGCACTTGAGAGTGAAACACCCTTATAACTTTTTTCATTTTTATCCGATTTAAACCAAATTTCACTCAAAGATAGAGTACATTAGGATCAACTTATGGCCATTTGCCCCTTACTAATGCAAAGCCACCTACGATATCAAAATAAACGGGGAAAATCAAAAAAGGATATTAGCCATTTTTTTATCAAAAATTTTATTAATGAAAGTTGTTCACAATTGTTCAAAATTTCATCCAAAATTTCATCAAAATCAAAAAATAAAATATTAATATTTTTTTATTTTGATGAAATTTTGAAAAAATTCTGAAAATATAATTTTAATGGGTTATTGTATTGCAATATTTTATTTTTTATTAGAAAAGAACTAAAGAAATACTTTGCAGCTAAATACGAATGATAATTGATATTGTAAAATTATATTTCCGGATTTTTAGGGTTTATTGGAAGTCCCGTTTTATGGGAAATCTCTTTTTATGGGAAATTCCTTTAGGTTAAGTTTCTTTTCTAATATATGGACATTTTGGTCGAACTAGCTAGGCAGTTTCTAAGTTTTATTTTGTGCTCCATCTAAAATGGGCAGCTGTATTTAGGATAATTTAATCCAAGCTGTCGAAAGAAAGAAAGAAAGTCGGGGCTCACACAGGGCTGTAGCACTAAGGATGATGATGATGAATCCAAGCTGTGACGTCATCGACTGGTTGCCATCTTGTCACTATCACCACAAGCATCACCACAAATATCATCATAAATTTCACCACCAAGAAGCCAGGATAACACCGAGGATAACACACGGCCAGATTATTTCATGTTTAATTTTTTTATAAAATATTAATATAAAATATTGCAATTATTTTTAACATAATATTTAATTATCTATATTAAGATATTACATTTCATTTATTTTTTACTTATAGCCTCGCTTATAGCCCTTCAGGCTAAACCTTTATTGTACGCTTTTTGTATATAAAATATACATTATTTACTTAAATAGTTTTCCCTTTTTTGTGTTTTTTTTCACTCAATAACTATTAAAGATCTAAAATAATTTAATTCCATTTACGTTTTGTTTTCCATAACTTGACAAAACGCAAAAACTATTTTTTTATAAGTTACGTGGTGCCCAATATCTCTACCGATTTTTTAAGAAAATCATATGTTCACTTACTTATCCACTACTGCTCTACCAGACGAAAAACTGCCGAACGCACGTGCATGAGGGAAACAATCTTTACCCCTAAAATTCTATTTTTTTATAGGAATACTACAATAAGCTTTAAGGCTTATTTATTTGCTCCAAAAAATAATAACTTCAAATTAAAATTTTTTTTTAGTTTTAATTTTTTTTCTACAATTTTTTTACGATTCTTTTTCTTTACAATATTTATAATACAGTATGGTAGTGGGCAAAATTTAAACTAGGCTGCTCATACACTTAACCCACTAACTACACTACCCATAGCTAGCAATATTTCCAATGGAAATCATATCATACAATAATTTTTATAATAAAAGTATTGATTATTCTAAAAATTGCAAAAAGAAATAATTAAAACACACAAGAATGAACACACTTAAAATCAAAACATTGTGCGATCACTGCAACAACAAAAAAAGTATTAATCTGTTTTTGATACAATTTATTAGGGTGTTACGTGTTTTGATCATTTTTTTTTTCTCAACGGCCAAGCGTCTCTAAAAGTAATACTTTCAGTAATATTTCACATTTTTAGGAATAAATTAGTCGATTTGAGGAAATTGTCAGTAAGAAATATTCCGTAATCAGTAAAAGTTCGTTTAATATCACAAATATTCGTGGAGTGGATTTACTGCGATTTTTTTCACATTTCCTTTTTATTTCAGATATTTGAAAAATCAGACTGCAGAAGTAAATAGAAGATAAAATTCCGTTATTTTTCATTTCATCGCCGTTGATATTTATCCGATTTTGACGTCATACTAGGTTGTTTTTCTTCGATTTTTCCCATACCGCTATTTTATTTCAAATCCTTAAGGGGATAATAGCACCCAACATATTTTAAAAAATTCATATTTTCGTTACTATTCATCGGAATCATTTAAAATTTTTATGAATGATATAGAATTATATAATCTAGGGCTGTGTGCATGCATATTTGAATCGGCCGAAAAAATTAAAAGAAAAAATCGAAAAAATGAGAAATTTTCCAAACCCATGCACATGCATCTAGAAAATGTAATTCTAAATACGGTGCTAAAATTCAAATCATTTACCTGCTGTCGTTTGCGTATAATAAATTTTCAAAACTCATGGCATTTTGTACCTGGAACACAAAACTATTCACATCAATACATAATATGAACTACAGACCCAATTTGCAAATTACCTATCTCCAATAAGTCTATCATACGTCGGTATACAGTCTCCTAACAAATGATTGATGGTGACACCAAAATTTCCTAGCATTGTCTATCGCTACCCGTAAATGATGTTGCAAAACAAGACACGTAATAAGTCAATCATTATGGGTATATTCAATAGACACATGGGACATTTTAAATTACATATAGTGAATTTTAATATTTTAAAGAAAAGTGGGAAATAAGACTAATATATATATTTGTTTCAACTCTGCCTTTGCAGAACGATAATTGTTATATTCCATTCTGTTTGTACACTGTACACACGTTGTATTATGCCTTTGGTAACATAGAGCCAGGACCATGCATTCAAGTATGCAGTTGTTATTATTATTAATTACCGAGATCCGACCATCTTTTACTTTGTGAATAATAATGATTTAAAATGTGTTTTGCGAACTTCTCAATGTCGAATTCAAATAATTACATTTACTGAGTTTCAGAATAGCCAGAGAATATATAAACAGGAGGATTAAGTGACGAATATTTCACGGAAATTGTTGGAACTTGTAATATTCAAACTGTTTTTATTAAGACAACTGTTTGTATTAAAACATTGGTAAAGTTTTATGCTAATTTGGAAATGTCTGTTATGTCGGGCGATTTAATTTGTTTTCGAATAAGTGTTGAAGAATGTGTATTTGGAAACGTCTAAATCAGAATAGGTGCGTTAAACCTATTCTGATTTAGACGCTTCCAAATACACATTCTTCAACATTTATTCGATATAGCTGATATAAAAGGGGTAAAATGTGTAAAAAATAATGTTTTATTTATTTTAAGAAATTAGTACTTTCTTAGCAGCCATAATGCTCATCCCCCAATAAGAAGAATAATTGCTCTTACCCTTAAGATGATGAAAACCACCCTTAAAGTTAAGAAATCAATAATTAACGAAGTATACTTTTCTTCAAATATTCTTTACTTATTAACAAAATAACAGGGACCTATCATTAAAATTTTCTTATTCGAAAGTCTAAGTGTAATGCGTTAAAAATTAGCTATTGTTATATTTATTGTCATTATTTAGTTTCGCTTCAATTTAGGAAGCGATAAGAGCTTCAATTCAATATAGATCAAAAAAACTGAACATATCAATTTTGTTCAATGTACGCATCTTCATTGTATTTGTAAGGGAAGTAAATGAGGAAGGGCTAAATAATGCATTAGATCGAATTTGATAAAAATCCATCCAATTTCATTCTGTTTTCATATACAATTATATTAATTCTCTATTTATAAGCTGTATGAGTAACATTACGGACATTTTTGTGCTTTATTGTATGTCCGAGTTAACGATAATACTTTATTACATATCTCATTCTATTGAGTAGATTTATATGTTATTTTGCTTTCAATTGTATTACTAATTATTTTACGATTGATCCAAATGATAGAAATTTGTCCTATGCAGGCTAATTTTAAAACACATTCCCTCAAGATCATTAGAATGTTGATAAATGCTTAAGAAAAAGACACACAAAATGATCTTAGCTCAAATAATCTCAAACTGTAGTTGCGTTGTGGTCGTTTTACCATTGCTGACGGACCAACGAGAAAATCTATGCAGTGATTAATACGAAATTGCGATGATGCCTTCTAAAGCACGTCTGTGTACGTCATAAATCGTAGTAGGGAATCACGTCGTCATTTCCTATTCCAAAGCGACAATGCAACTTAATCTGCCTAACATGCATTTCTAATTAATTTCAAGTTGAATAGGATTAGACCTCTTTATATATGTAAATACGTTCTGTACATAGAATTTGCAGCGCACATAATAAATGTTCGATTATATTTGTAAGTGTGGCGTAACAAAAAAATATAGCGTTGCATAAAGAAGTATGATTTGGCCAAAAACAACCTTAACGCAGTTGTTCTGTCAAAATAAAACATCCTGTACATGTAATTTGAAAGGAAACGTAACGTAAAGATTGAGGTAACTAATAACTTTTAATGCCAGAGTATTAGCCAAGTAATATATCTTTTAGAGAAGATGGAAGGATAATCCGCGATGGAGACGTCCCTTAAGAGCAGCGCCATTAATAAATAATTATCGATTTGGGGTATTAGTGGAACATAAACACTTCGAAGGAGGGATATATATGTCGTTTTTACCAAATTGCGACTCTTCCAGTACTTTTACACGTGTATTTATTTAACTTGTGTAGCACTGATAAAAGTACCCTCGCAGATTGACGATATTGAATAAAACAGGGTATGTTATCGACAGTAAGAAATTTTGCTATGGTGAAACTTCAAACGCTGTAGTTTCTGAAATTTCTTTATTAGGAAGTTTACGAGTTAATTCAAATCATTATTTAACTGGCAATATAAATAAGAAATAACGCTTTGAACATAAATTTAATACATAAAATATCCATGATACAAATACAGACATTGTTGAGCCCGTGAGCCCGTTGATATATCGGGCTCAACAATGTACCGTTTATAAGAAGTATACCTATGTATATACATGGTGTATCAGATTTTACTCGGGGAAATTTAATAGGCGATAGATCTCGCAAAAATAAAGAGAAAAGTTCATATGAACTTGTATGTTTTAAAGCTTCGTTTTCGAGATACAGGGTCTTAAAGTTAATTTTAAAAAAACCTTATTTTTTCAATTATTTGGCCGATTTTGATAAAACTTTCACGTTTTTAGTAATAAATAAGAAGCTTAATTTGATGTATAGATTGAATAATTCAAAATAAAATTTATTTGTCTTATGAATTGTTTTGCTTATTTTTCCAGGTGCGTGCTATAAACATATTTTATTTTTTTCTAGAAGTGTAAGCAAGATAGACAAAAAATTCAAGAGACAAAAAAATACATACACCGGCACGTTTATAACGGTCTACCTGGACTACAGTAAAGTATTGAACTTATCCTCTTACCTAACCTCACTCTCTAACAATAGTCATCGTATCTTTGTCCACGCCTTTATTTCCCTTTTACTAGTATTTCCTAAAATGCTACTAAACTAAAAATTATTATCTAGTAATAATAGTAACATTGCTGCATTGCCTAAGTACTACTATATTCATATTAGTGAAATATTCGTCTTAATTAAGACAATATTTAAGACATTTTCTCGTTAGCCCAATAAAACACGGAAACTCTGTATACGCATTTAAAACACGTTAATACAGAAAATGAATATTTGATTAATTTGTCACTTGCATATTTTGAATAAAACGGTACGCGAAATTAAATTCACCAATCTTGAAGTTTACTGATGGAAATTTAATTACTTTCAAATAATGTTTATTTGCGAAGTTTGCGGAAATTATTGTTCAATTTCAAAATATATTTGCCGGCAATAAATACCTTTATCCATATCCATACTACGACTTTCGTAGTTTTTTCCATATGTATAACTTCTGTTACATACTGTATGTATTACGATTTAGTCAACCCTGTCACCTACGCAGGCACGTTTGAAGACACGAACGGACGGCTATTAAACAAATTAACTTCTCTTAATCGGGTTCTAATGACGGAAATACTAAATTCTGCCCTCTTGTAGTAAGAACACTTATACCGTAAGGCTGTGCCGGCTAATTGAATAATAAAACAGTCTCCAGTTTAATAGTTGCCCTAAGACAACCATTCTAAGGTCTCTTGGTTAAAGCTTTTAGTTGATAGTTTCTTATAAACATATAAAATGATCGTAACGATTTCATATTTTATACAAGAATAAAATTTAACAAATGAATCATAGGTAAGCAAGGTATTTGAGGATGTAAACAAGAAACCAATATGCATTTCCTACAATTTAATGATAACAAATTTGAGCTAAAATATATGTCTAAAGTAAACAAGATTCCAAAGAGTTAAATTGAAATGCAACATAGAAACGTACCTAAATGAGATATTAAAATGTACTTATTACTTATAGCTTAAGATGAAAATTTAACAAAATTTAATTTTGAACTGTGAATGTAAAGTAATTTACAGTTTAAACTGAGAATTTAGTGAAATATATAATTTAAACTGTAAATTTAACGGAATTTATAATTTGAACATGAAATTTAATAAAACTTACACTTTTAATTACACTTTTAACTAGAAATGTAACGAAATTTATAATATAAAATGAGAAACTGAAAATTTATAGTTTGCACGGAGAATTTAACAAAACTTATGTTTAAATATAATATTTCATAAAATTTACAGTTTCAACTGATTATTTAAGAGAATATATCATTTAAACTGTGAATTTAGTTTAATTTATATTTGGAAATTGAAGATTTAAGAAAATTTACAGTTCAAAATGGGAATTTAACAAAATTTAATTTTAAGCTGCGAATTTAAAACAATTTACAGTTTAAACTGAGCATTTCATAAAGTTTACAGCTGAAACTGTGAATTCAACAGAATTAGTTAATTAATTTAATAATTTGAACTGGGAATTTAATAAAATTAACGCTTTCAACTAGAGAGTTAAGAAATTTACAATATAAAATAAGAAATTTTACAAAATTTTCAGTTCACTCTGAGAATTTAACAAAACTTACGGTTAATAGATTTTATAAAATTTACACTTTCAACTGATAATTACTTTAACAGAATTTATCGTTTAAAGTGAGAATTTAGTTTAATTTATATTTGGAACTTGAAAATTTTACAAAATTGACAGTTTAAAATGGGAATTTAATGAAATTTAATAAATTTATAATTTAAATTGTGAATTGAATAGAATTTATAATTTGAACTAGGAATTAAATAAAATTTACACTTTCAACTAGAAATGTAACGAAATTTATAATATAAAATGAGGAGCTGAACAAAATGTAGAGTTTTCACTGAAAATTTAACAAAATTTACCTTTAAATATATAATTTCATAAAATTTATAGTTTCAATTGATTATTTAAGAGAATATATAATTTAAACTGAGAATTTAGTTTCATCTACAGGGTGAATCTTAGAGTGGCGGCCATATTTTTGGGGTTAATAGTACTAGTCGTCATGAACATGAATCCGAATTTTTTTTTTGTAGGTTGTAAAATGGCCGAGTTATAAATTTTTTAAAAAAATTCGCGATTTAAGTTTCCTGTAATTCCGGCGCCGCTGGGCAAGCACTTACTGCATTACGTGTGACCGGTCGACAGTGTTGCCAAGTGTAGATGATATAAAACTCTCGCTAGCGCATTCCACTGGCGGGGTACCCAAATTCAAATAAAAAGGGTTTAAACTATATTCATTTTTCATAGCGCGAAAAAAAAAATTTTAGTTTTGTGTTCCCATAGTGAACGGTGTCGCCTCCTATAAATATGGCCCCCACTCTAAGATTCACCCTGTATATTTGGAAATTGGAAATTTACAAAATTTACAGTTAAAAATGGGAATTTAACAAAATTTTATTTTAATCTGCGAATTTAAGACAATTTATATTTTAAACTGAGCAATCTGAGCATTTCATAAAATTTACAGCTGAAACTATGAATTTAACAGAATTAGTTAATTAATTTAATAATTCGAATTGGGAATTTAATAAAATTTACACTTTCAACTAGATATTTACAATTTAAAATAAGAAATTTAATAGTATTTACAGTTTACAATGAGACTTAACAAAACTTACATTTAAATATGAAATTTTATAAAATTTACAATGTCAACTGATTATTAATTTAACAGAATTTATCATTCAAACTGAAAATTTAGTTTAATTTATATTTGGAAATTGGAAATTTAACAAAATTTACAGTTTAAAATAGGAATTTAACAACATTTAATTTTGAGCTGCGAATTTAAAACAATTTACGTTTAAATTAAGCATTTTATAAAACTCACAGTTGAAACTATGATTAACAGAATTAGTTAATTAATTTAATATGTAATTTGAATTGGGAATTTAATAAAATTTACACTTTTAACTAGAGAGTTAAGAAGTTTACAATTTAAAATAAGAAATTTAATAAAATTTACAGTTCGCACCGAGAATTTAACAAAATTTACGTTTAAATATGAAATTTTATAAAATTCACAGTTTTAACCGATTATTAATTTAACAGAATTCATCATTTACTCTGAGAATTTAGTTTAATTTATATTTAAAAATTGGAAATTTAACAAAATTTACACTTCAAAATGGGAATTTAACAAAATTTAATTTTATGTTGCGAATTTAAGACAATTTACAGTTTACACTGAGTATTTCATAAAATTTACAGCTGAAATTATAAATTTAACAGAATTCGAGTTGGAAATTTAATAAAATTTACGCTTTCAACTAGAGTTAAAAAATTTACAATTTAAAATAAGAAATTTAACAAAATTTACAGTTCGCACTGAGAATTTAACAAAACTTAACTTACGGTTAGTAGGAGATTTTAAAAAATTTACAATTTCAACCGATTAATAATTTAATAGAATTTTCGTTTAAACTGAGAATTTAGGTTAATTTATATTTGGAAATTGGAAATTTAACAAAATTACAGTTAAAAATGGAAATTTAAAAAAATTTAATTTTAAGCTGAAAATTTAAGATAACTTACAGTTTGAACTGAGCATTTCATAAAACTTACAGTGTAAACTGTGAATTTAACAGAATTAGTTAATCAATTTAATGATTCGAATTGGGAATTCAATAAAATTTACGCTTTCAACTAGAGAGTTAAGAAATTTACAATTTTAAATAAAAAATTTAACAAAATTTACAGTTCGCACTGAGAATTTAAAAGAACTTACGTTTGAATAGGACATTTCGTAAAATTTATAATTTCAACTAATTATTAATTTAACAGACTTTATCGTTTAAACTGAGAATTTAGTTTAATTTCTAGTTGGAAATTGGAAATTTAACAAAACTTACAGTTTAACAAAAATTTTAACTATAAATTTTTAGTTAAGAAATTAAGTAAATTTATAGTTTGAAATTGATAACAGAACGAAGCTTTTAAAATAAATATACAAAATTTTATTTTGATCTGTGAATTCAAGATAATTTACAGTTTAAATTAAACAAAGAATTTCGTGAAATATACAGTTGTGAATTTAACAGAATCTATCATTCGAACTGGCAATTTAATAAAATTTACACTTTCAATTAGAAATATAACAAAATGACAATGTTGAAAATATCGTTTAAACTGAGAGTTAAGTTTAATTTATAGTTGGAAATTTGTAAATATAACAATACTTAATTTTGAACTATCAATTTAAGATAATTTAAAGTTTAAACTGAGAATTTTATGAAATTTGCAGTTTAAACTGTAAATTTAACAGAATTTATAATTGGAACTGAAAAATTAATTAAACTTACACTTTCAGCTTCAAATGCAACGTCTACAATATAAAATAAGTTCTATTGATTGAGTTATAAGGGATTAAAAGAAAAAATTCACAGGTCGAGGTCTCTATTGAAACATTAATAATTCCCATACTAGATATATTGAAAATTTGCAACTTTGCACAGACCATTGGTACGTAACGATATGTAGAACAATCCTAACAGAATTTAAAATTTTTATACAGGGCGGTTGTAAAGTCAGTATCAGTTTTCAAGCCTTTAAACGTTTTAAATTATAAGTTTTCTTAGGACTGTTCTACATAATAAGGTTATGTGCTAACCGTGATTTTGTTGACTTCCAGCTTTCAATGCTTTGTTTTAAACGTATGAATATGAGATATAAAGCTAATACTAAATATATCTAAAAAAAACAAAAATATTGAAATTAAAAAATATTTAATTTACCACAGAATTCATTCATTACAGCTATTAATGAGAAAGCAATATTTCCAAGAGTGTACATGCTCTATCATTCTTATTGAAAATCACCAGGAGGATAGTGGTTTCAATGGTTTTTACATCCAAGGTCCAACAGATTTTATATTTGTATATTTAGAAATATAGCATCAATATAAATATATATCGAATTGGATATTTTTGTTATTTTTATACTTGTAGAAAACCTAAATAAACTAGTAAACAGAAAATATGTCTTTTAATATTCTATCACGTTGGGGTCAAAGTTGTTGTTGAAAGGAGCGTGGAAAAAAACAAATTTACTATCATTTAGAAAAAAAATGCTCACGTTCCATGTGTTTATGCCGCCCGATATTTGATGAAACGTAATTTTATTTGTTTTGTAAGGTGATCCCGACATACGCACGAAACAAACGAAAACAACAAATAAAAGAGCAATGGTTAAGTTACATTTACATAGTAAATACGTGTATACACACACACACACGTAAATGGAACAAAAGTGTACATAAAAATACGCGTCCTTGTTCAGGAAAATAAATTTTGTCAATTAATAGCTTTTTAGGGCAAGATCAAAAGTGTTTGTGTGTATACACCATACATATACAATGAATTTCGGATACTCTAATTGAAAGTACGGCTTGTAAAAGCACACCATCAGCGAACTATATTCAGTGGCGGGCATATAAATCGTTCAATTATCCTGACGGTTTTTTAGTTGAAGAAGTGAGATCTGGATCAACGATATTGGTTCGGCCACAGAAACACGTCGCATAGCCGGCATGTTCACTGGATTTATCGCGACTAAGCTTGTCCATATGGTGGTGGTGGATTTATAAGAACAGAGAATTTTGAAGTTCTCAAAATGTCATTTCTGAAGTATTTTAGGGTATGGGACGAATTTTATAATCGCCAAGCAGTATTGATTAACCAGTGAATCTACTTGTACACAAAAAACCGACATGATTTCATCCTATTTTTACTGCATGTATCTTACTCCCTTCCGGAGATACTGGAGTGGAGAGGTGACTTTATGAACGCCGTGTATAATCCCCAATAATAAACACGTTTCGGCTATTAAAAGTAGGTTCCAAGCCGTATTTTTAGAGTTATAAACGTTAACAATAACAGCCTAATATGTACTGCCAAAATAGGTTAACAGCTCCATGAAAATGATCCGGGTGGCATTATATTAAAACAATGACGATGAAGTCGGCCTCGGGGCCACCAAATGAACACTTCCGAATGTTGTGTCGCATTCAAAATACCTATTTCGGAAAGAGCCAAGTTCTAATATTATTTGTCTTGAGTAGAAGGTGCGCTTAGTTAATGGCTTGCCCTGAATTAGTCGAGAATATGCTTTTAGCGCTTTATAGTACAAGCGAGTTCTATTGTTTGTTAAAATGAAACTAAAAGCAATCACAACGCAGCTAAAAAGGAAGAAATTGAAAATGTTTCTTAATGTTGCTTAAGTGTAAAGTTTTCTTTTCCTTATTTGCCATTCAAATACTGTAGTGTAACTTTTATGAGTTTAGTTTAATCCTCTAAGCCGCCTCCTCCATTCTGACAAGGTATTGTTTTCGTTTTGATTACATTCTTATTCTTAATAGAATAACTTGTTAAACGCTTTATTATTTTACCTTACTTTTATGGTATAGCCGCGTCTAGAGATGCTTTTAATTTGAGTTTAATGTATATATTGTTCGCATTACTTTGTTTAACACAAAGGCCGCGGAACTGCAGATGGCCTTAGTTTCAGAGAAATAAAAATACAAAACGCAATTCTACATGGAACTGGAAATGCTGTGTGGGTTAATTGGTTAAAGTTTGTTACTTTCTTGCTGTGAAACGTAGTTTCGTCCACAGGGCGTTTCTAATTAACGGATGTTTATAAGTGAACGTCTTTTGTGCTAGTTTTTATAGCCCCACGTATCGTGACACCTTATTTAAATCGGACTGATTAAAGAAAAGGTATTTAAAGCTGCTTCAAATATCTCATGCTAATGCGTATTGTCATGTATTTTAATAAATAAAAATTAAATTCATTACTTTTAAAAAAGAAAAAGAAAAATTCAAAATTGTTCATATAGAACTTCACCCTGAATAAAAGCATCAAATAACTTACTTTAAATAAATAAAAAAGGTTTAAATACATAGTTAAAGGATACCCTTCAGAGGAAACTTATCTTCGTTGCAGAAACACCTGTTGCGGGATAGCAGTGGGACGGTCCACCAGATGTGGGTCGTACCACCTAAAACAGTAAATTAAAACCACAAAAATGATAAATAAAATAACATTAACCATCAGAAAGGTAATATTAAACAAGTTGATCAATCTCTAGTGTCAAATAAGCAACAATTAATAAAGAATGAGCAAGATTGTAGTTTTATCTAGCGAAAAGACTAACGTAGAAAACCGTAATATTAATATTTGATGTTAATTAAGATTTAAGTTTATGTAAACCTGATCGTCTATGCCAACAGGATAGACACATTATAACTTAAAATTGTAGGAAGATATAGTGAAGTGAAATCTTGAAATATAGTGAGTGCTTCATCGTAGCCAAGAACGGCAAGTGAAATTGTGTTTTAACGAAATGTGACATATTGGATATGTATAGATCGGTCATAGGTATGTGAAATAATTTCAAAAAGTGAAATTTAATTTTTTTTAATTAAAAAAATGATAAACAGATTCTGGCATATTCATAAAAAAATGCAAAAATGATTTTTTTTTAAATTTAGTCACTTATTTATACCATGAAAATCCAAGTTTAATGAAGATTTAAATATTTGTACCCCGCTTATTGCACTGTTAGTAAAAAATAAATAAACTGAGAAATTTGGATTTTTTGAAAAAATTCAACTTCACTTTTAAATTCAAATTTTCCTCCACTATTAAACTTTCTAAAAATCTTCGCGAAAACTCGATACTAATACGGATTGGTTGGTAATTTAATTTAAAAAAAGTAGTAGATACTATTGAAAATAAATCATTACGAATTTGTATACGAATGATAAAATCCACCCCCATACGTTCTTTACATATCGAAACTTTAGAGCCACCCTTACAATATCGTAGACAGTTTCTTAGTGAAAAATACGTCTTACATCCAAAATATCCCAATTGAATTTCTCAGATTTAACCAACAAGAAGTATTCCCTTCCTCTATATTCAGGTTTTCGTCAATCCAGTGGGAATCCGGGAATAATTTTTTAAAATTTTCAGATAAATTCAGAGTATTTGACCATTTTTACGAACCCCACGTTTGAATACCTGATGAGATTAGATAAAAAACGTGATTATCTTTTATAGGCAATAAAATTTTTCTCTACATTTTTTACATACTTTCTCTAGGACTTATGCTAAATATCGCTCCATTTGAAAAATTCTTAATTTTTGGGAAATATCTGCTCTTTAAACATGACCTTATAGAAGACATCTAGAAGGGGGAGAAGAAGGAGAAAAATAAAAAGGAGAAGAAGAAGAAAAGGTGTTCGATAGAGAAAACCATAAGTTGTCAGTTTTACTAACAATGAGGCTCGTAGGTTTATAATTGTGATATTTTGGTATGTGTAACTAAACAAATGGCATTAATATGTTCATGATTTGTTTCTCATTGCATATGTACTCAAAAATTCATTACAATAATTTCTACCAACTTTTCAATTTTGTGAACAGGAAATGCTTACAATTACCTCAAAGTTTTCATAGCTTCTTCTCTTTCCTATTGAGGGAGACATAGAGAGCAATCTGCGATATGCTAATCGCATTCTACCGTGGGACAAAAGCTCTTTGTAGCGCGGTAAAATTAAATTTAATCATTTAAATATGAAAAGTGCATTTATAAGCATAAAACCTTATGAACTGGAATTAAAGAGTGGTTATTGTTTAATATTTGTGATACCCAGGGGATTATTCGTTGTCGTACAAGAATTAAGAACAATTACAAAGCTAAATTACCTATAGTTTGAATGAAGTCAAATTTATTGGTTAATTAAGCTTAATTATTTTTTTTATTTTACAAAATTTTCATTATTTATTAATTGCAATCGTTAATTATTTGCAGTGTTTAAATTGCCATCGGAATTCAAATCAGAATATCTTTCTCTCGATCTTTATCTGTTTCCTAAATGCGGACAAAAGTTTGAGGACACTTTCTGGCAATTTCTGATAACGCCCACCTATACAATAAATCTTTATTGCCGCCATTGCTGTATTGTTCTCTGTACCATGTTAAATCCTCAAATCGTCAAATCTTCAAATCTTCAAATCTTCAAATCTTCAAATCTTCAAATCTTCAAACCTTCAATTAAATATCAAATCGTCCAATCTTCTATCTTCAAATCTTCCAATCTTCTATCTTCAAATCTTCCAATCTTCCAATCTTCCAATCTTCCAATCTTCCAATCTTCCAATCTTCCAATCTTCCAATCTTCCAATCTTCCAATCTTCCAATCTTCCAATCTTCGAATCTTCAAATCTCCAAATCTCCAAATCTTCAAATCTTCAAATTTTCAAATCTTCAAGTCTTTAAATCTTTAAATCTAGATTCCCAGTTCATTCTAAAACTGACCAATAGAAATAAATGAAGGTGTCAATAATTTTTATTAAAATGGCTCTCCTTGTCATTCTTTCTTACACGAAAGGTAACGGAGTCTTAATTTTTTAATTATTTATTTAACATATTTCTGCCTTTCGGATTTTACATAAATTAACCAAATCATCTTTAATGGAAGTTCTTTTGTAAATTCTTGATAAGTTTTCTACCATTTCTCTATTAAGTGTCAACTCAATGCACAAAGAAAATAAAACACTCTTGTTTCTCGATTAAAAAGTTGCATTTCCTGTAATCCAGTTGAAGGAAACACAATGTATTCGTGAAAGGACAAAGATGTATTATCATGCTGGTTTAATAAAAGCTAAGGGTTTATTTGTTAATCAAAATTAAATTTTCACATTACATTGTATGCCATATTTAAACTGAACTTATACTACACACACGTCTGTAAATGCTGCTGCTGCTGCTGCATAATAATTTGTTGGACTTTTCATTTACTTAGCCAATAAATTTTATGCGGTTCGTTATAGTAAGGTTGAAAGTTGCAAACTTAATGTTAAATTCAAGTTCAAAAAAGTTTTTTATTTTTATAATTTTTTTCGCGGTAATTGCTGAATTTGTCCACAGTGCCACTGTCCAAATCACAAATACTGCCGATAATCTAGAGCAGATAAAGGATAAACTAGGAAAGAAGAACAGAAAATATGGAGTCGAAAAAAACTAAGAAAATATCAGAATTATGGTTATGTAGGCAAACAGCTCTAGACCGTACATAAGTCAAATTGAACAGCGACAAGTAGTCAATTAATTTACTAAAACAAATGAAGAAGTTAAGAGATTAAACGCAGGTATTAAATGGCGAAAGTTACAGCAAGAGTCCTTCGTAAAACATGGAAAGACACGTTAAAAAAATAAATACAAAGAGGCAAATAATAAAAACACTTCTGGAGCAATCTGAGCTGAATTCGAATTTTGCACATAAACATCTATTGCCAAAAGGAAGGCCTAGCAATTGGTGCTACAGAGAAATTGTATTTGCTCCCTGGACAGCAGAATGATCCATCTGATCGATTCTTAATAAAATCTTCTTGCAACGTCTCAATAAGTAGATGCTAGTAGTCTTAAATCCCTAAATCTAGAATCGTAAATACAACTATATCAGCCTGCAAGTCATCACGACAGAAACAAAACGATGACGAAGAACGGCTCTGTTGAAGATTTTGAGTTGTCATTTGGAAATGCTGCTGAAGAAACAAAGTTTGTAATATGGAGCATTGAAAATGTTTACAAAAAGAGTATAATGAAAATAATCATGATTTTGATGATAAATCCCATTGAATACAGTGTTTGGTTGCCCCAAAACTTATTCAAAGTTACTGAAGCAAATATATTTTTTGTTCGAATTTTCAAGTCGATATACTCGTATTTAAGTCAATCATGAATTATTACCAGCGACATGATTAGTTAGAGAAAACAAATATTTTGTTAAATAAACTGACTCAAAAAACCTGTTGGTATATTTTTGTATCAAACATTCCACCATTCCATAACGCATACGAACCTTTGTAAATGTTTACTATTTACACTACTTCCAAAGCCACAAACGGGTTGTCTGTGTTCCTGCAAATTGTTTAACAAAGTAATAATCAAACGAAACTCAAAAGGCTTAATCGCTTCATTCAACCTTTCTTCGTCTAGTGTGCTGTTAAAAATCATTAACGGAAACAAAGCGCCGTAATTAGTTGAGAATAACGCAAAGCAAGGCTCTGTGGAGTTGGAGCGATTCTGTTTCGTTCGCCTACATGACCATTACTGCAAGCTCAGTACCATACAGGGTGTAATAGTATTAATAATTGTACAGAGCTTAGTAGCAAAATCGCAAAGTTGGGTTTACTCAAATATGTATTTTCTTAAAATGTTGCAAAAAAATTCAAAAAAAGTTTACGTAAAAATTGAACATTCTAAAAATAAAGTCTCTGTTTATTTTTAATCTCCACTTGGAACGAGTAATTCGGATTCGCCGTCAAAAATCGTCGCGTATTGATAATACCTGCATAAGAAATTGATTTTAGATGAAATCATAAAAAAAATTAAGTAGTTTCAGATCCACAGAACTGAGAGGCCAGCAACTAACGCTTCCATTATAAGAATCAAACTATCAATTTTTTTGCGAAAATTACGTGTAATTTATGTGGAAGATGACTCTACATATTCGGTATGTCATAAATAAATAAATTGTACCAATTGTTTAAAAACGTTCATGTAATAAAACTGGGAGGTGGTCAAAAACGAAAAAACTCACTCCTTTTATGGAGAATTCACTCCTGAATTATTCACCATGGAAAACGTGACACCCTGTATGTGCATTCAAGAATCAAGCTATTGTTGCAATATCGCCGCTTTTATTATTCTCTAATTTACGCGCATAAACTATGTCGGATATTATCGGGAACAGTTACTGTCGCGTGCTAGAATATCGATCGCTCTCTGGTGGCGCATTGACGCTTTATAATTGTTTTAAAGTGGACACTTTTGACATTTTAAACTAGACGCACTTAATGCCACCGCTCCTTTTGCATATACTTCCGCTATAACGTTTATTGCCACCCTATTTGTAACATTTCACTTTATTGCTGCCACGACACTCAGCTGTGTCCAAATCTGCAAACCGGTTGTGATATTCATGAAATTATGGAGATTGTTCAGTAGAAGTTGCATCGCTCGTACCCAACACTCGTGATACTAGACAAAATAACTCATCCATTCATCTTAAAGACCCTTTGAACATCACTTTCCCACATATCCTTTCAATCCCGAACAATAAAGTTACTGAATTTGTTTAAATAATGTCTGATATAATGGCATGTATAGAAATGTCAGTTTAATAAAAATATACTTAATTTACTAGTTTGTAAAGGTGTTCAACGTACTTATTATTATTATTATTATTATTATTATTATTATTATTTAAGATGAATCCATAGAACAGGCTAACTTGAGATTACAATCTAAAATGAAACCGATTCTGAAAAAATAGTATTAATTATCTCGTCCTTATTTGATATAAAACAATTCCAACGGATTTACCTTGCGTTAGGTAATCCTCCCTAATTATCAGAATAATTACTATTCCATTATTATGATTAGAAGCGGAGTCGTTTCAATTAGCATTTAATTTATAAATAAAAAAACTCTATCTGGTTGTATTTCTCTAACTTACCGAACAATATTTAGCTTCCTATTAGAAGGGGAATCGTGCAGCTTCGAATCTCATGGATGGAAATGTGTAACACTTGTGCTCACGAAGAGAACGTTATTTTCTTTATTTGTCGTTAGAATATGGAAAAGGTTGTAACTTAAAATTAATGACAGATACAAGTCCTCCTTGTACATAAACTTTCACGATTATTTTACAACCTCATATTAAGGAAGAAAGAGGGTTATTTCGCAGGAATTGGTGTATGAAAACATTGTTGAGTTCTACAGATTTTCAATTGCATTTGATTTTTAAAATACCACATAAAAAATAATGTTTTGCAAATGAGCAATACACCCAAAGAAATAACAGTTAAGTATTGTAAAGTGTCATTTTTATACCTATACAAAATATTTAACAATAAAAAATAACAATAACCTAGAGATTATTTTGTTCAGGACAATTCATTTTAATGACATCCTTTTTCAGAACCAATCTAGATCTTATCGCACCTTTGAATTAAATTAAATTATCGAGCCGGTTTGTTCTGCCTAGCCCGTAACCAAAGGATAAAGGATTTTAAAATCAGTGTTGTAGTTATGCGAACGGAACGAAATCCTTTCTTGGGTTACACGAACCTGAATCCAATTTGGTAGTAGGTATATTGAATGCCCTTTTGTTGCCACTCACATTGTATGTATAAAATATTAGTGACCCGCACAATATATGCCTCTAATAAAAAATTTTACAAGATTATAAATGGGTTTACAGGGTACTGAACGTTCTTGCGAATTGGCGGAATGGCAGGGGTGGGCTGGAGGAATTTTGGCAGTAATATTCAAATGACAACCGACATGTTTGCGATTATTAAACTTTCATTAATCAAATAGGTATGTTACCAGGCAGTCGATTTTTAGACAACAAACCGAAAGGGTGTTTTCTTATAAAGTATTATTTTAGAAATGATGATTTTGTTTGAAAAAATTACACGCCACCTCTTATGACATTAACTCCTCGTTTGTTAAAATTATAAATCTCGTAATCTGCTGTGGACATCGCTGCTAACAGTGCTGACGTTAAATTACTAGGTTAGGTTATCATCTCATCCGTTTAGATGAGAAAATATCGCTTCCGACCTTAAGTTGTTCTGAAACCATAATAAACGAGGCTAATATAAAATTCTAACAGAACGTTAGAACTAGTATTGAATCCCATTTATCACTAACAGAGTTGTCTCTTTATTCTGCATCCACATCAATCTTGTTTTGGACGTGCTCTATAAATTCTTTGATGACCACTGAGTTTATACTTAAGCCACAAATTCCACATTTCCATTCACAACATTTTCGTGAACGCAGAGATAGAAATTCCGAAAATTTATCTAAATGCCTCAAACGTATTGGGAGAATCCACTTTTATACTTTATTTGTAGTGTAATTTGCAAAATTATCAAAAGATTGGTTTATTGTAATTTCTCACAAGAACAAGAAAACGAAGACTTTAGAAACAAAGCTGCTTTAAATAATTTAATAGTATTACAAAAAATAATTTCAATTTTATTTTATTATTTAAAGCAGATGCATATCCTTTTGATGTTACTGTTTACCAATAATTGATGAATTGTGCTAATTCGGATAACACGTAATTTTAGTAAAGCAAGTTTAATCGCTAAAATACACGGTTAGCACAGTATTTGTAAGCAACTCTTGAATTTATCCTCATCCTTTTCTAATCAAACTTTAAGGACATAAAATGGTGATAAAACCGTAGGTGCTTGATTATCGGGACTAATAGTCGGTGATAATAGAAAATGTCCCGAGGTGGATGGGCTATAAAGCGCAGTACGGATTTGATGACTGTTTTTAACGTCACGTGACAGTGCGTTTCAGATTAGAATACGATTTTAATGTTTTATTCATTTTATTGAACAATATAATTAAAACTAAATCTTTTATGGATGTATTAACAGCAACAAAATTTTATAATAACCTTCAAAATGTTATATTTATTAAAGTTATAATGGATGTAAACATGTTTTTCCGTCGCAAAAAAATACTTCGTATTTAATGAATTACCTTTATAATTTAAAATCATAAAAAATTGCAAATCTATATACCTTACTTTAAATAAAAAAAACCAGTCATGTCATAATGTAAAAATTTTCCTTTTAAATTTAAATCCTTGACAGTCCACCTGATGAGAGATAGCAAAGGAAGGTATTATTAATTAACGAATGCCGGAACTGACGAACAGATTTTCCGCGCTACTTTACATGCAACAAAATGTATTGTACCAAACATCAAATATAATCAATAAGCGGCAGAGGGATAATTAATTTTCTGGTATAATTTCACACTTTTCATTGACGTTCCCCAAGGTTTGACTTTCAGATTTAAAATTTATACGAGTATCAATCATTGTAGGGTCCATTTAGCAATTTCCAAATTAAATCATGAGGTATTGAAAAAGAACTAGCAGATATAAATCACTTGTATGATAATCTGGACCTCTATTTCATTTTTTCGCTTTTAATCCGTTCACACCTAAATTATACTGAATTGTTTTCTCTCAAGGTACTTTTATTACAATTATAGATTATTATTTTAAAAGTCCATCAAAATTGAACAAGCAATAATAAAACAGTGTCTCTGGAATATTATGCCTACGGCAGAGGAAGTTACTGAATTCCAAAGAAAGAATGTCATGTCGAAAAGGAAAGATAGCTCAGCTGGGTTGGCGAGAAACGATTTGGAAACTGTCTATCACGTTTTCGCTGAGTATGTAAATTTAAACGCGCATCTCTAGTAACTAAGTAATTCAAGTTTTGGGGTAGATAGCGACCTCTATGGAGAAACCAAGGAAGTAAATGGGTGGCTTGGCAAATTTACAAGCCGTGAGCAACCAGGCTTGGCCAATTAGGAAGGCGGGTACGATCTCGAGGTAGAAAACCAGTTATGTCGAATGAGAAGAAATTAACATTAGAGTTCTGGCATATTTCGAGGTCTATCCGATTAATTCCACAAAAGATTGATCTATAGAACCCAGCATAGAATAATATTAGAAGAATTCTATAGAAATATAAATTTACACCTTGCCAATATCTAACTGTTCAAACGCAGAAGGTTTTTATAGGATACCTACAATTTTGAGCTTATTTTGTGTTGCAAATGAAACATTTTTTGTTCTTGTGCTGTTTTTGGAAAATCCACCTACTGACCAAAAATATCAGAAGCTATCGACTTCTTCATCACAAAGGGAATCAATCCAAAATACCAAAACACTGAAGCCACCTTCAAGCGATGATTCTCCTATATTGTTTCCACTATATGCCAAAATTGTGGAAAAACACCAAGAACCGTTCCTGCATTTAAATATCAATTGGATTGTATTTTGGGAAAAACTAGACAAGAACATTGAACTAAATATCCTACTTATAACAACACAGAATATTGAAGAAGCCCTAAATCTAACCCGAGCAGCTATTCATAATGCAGCCTAGCATACAACTCCCAATATTAGCAGCAACAAATCCAAAGATGGTAATTCAATAATAAGTCAGAGAAAAAACGATGACTCGAAAAAAATGGCGAAATTCTAGAACCAAAGCTAATAAAAGAAACTATAATATAGCCGCAGTTGAATTAAAAAACCTTTACAAACATCAAATTTTTCTCAGAGGAGGTAAAATACTGTATAATATAACTAGGAAGACAATCATGGCACTAATGAGTATATACAACGCAATCGTTTAAGAAAGACTTTTCAAACAGTTCGTAAATTATGAGTATAAGACTAAATAGGTCTATAGGAGATCAGTGCATTTGGATATTTTCAAGGTCATAATTATATTTCGACTGATTAAGAATGTTAGCATGGGTTACTTTCCTAATCACTGGAAAAGCCAGGAAGAATTCCATTGAACTGATCTCTTATAGACCCATTAGGCTTCTACCCATAATTTCCAAACTGTTTGAAAAAGTCTTCCTTAAACAATTAGAACCTTATAATATCAGAAGAAAACTTAATCCCACTCCATCAGTTTGGCTTCCATGGTGATCATGGAGCAATAGGACAAACACACCTAGTTTAGCAAATAAGTAATGATCCACAAAATAAATGATACTGTGGCGCAGCCTTCCTAGATATCAGTAAAGCTTTTGATAAAGTGTGGCATACAGGATTCCTTTATAAGCTAAAGAGAAATGTTCCTTAATGATCAAAGTGGAGTCTGGAGTCTCACAAGGTAGTGAAATTGGAACCAACAACCAGACTAACCACAACGCCATATACGCGGATGATACGGCCATTCTTGCCTTTCATAAGAATCCACAGATAGCATTTTCAAACTTGCAAGCCAATCTAAAACAAATAGAAATGTAGTTGCAAAAATGGAAAATAACAGCAAATAAGACGAAATCGACGCATGTAATATTTACATTCCGTCGCAAGAACTGTCCAACAGTCTATCTAAACAACACACTGCTTGAGAAGGCAGATTCCACCAAATACTTGGGCATACATTTAGATAAGAGACTAACTTGGAGGAAACATATTTACCAAAAGAAAACAGCTTGGGTTCAAATTTCAACAAATGTACGGGATCATCGGTAGACAATTCCAATAACTATCACTTGAAAACAAATTACAAAACCATATTAAAACCTATACGGACATATGGCATCCAGCTATGTGGCTTGGCCAGTAGCTCTAACCTAAAAATGTTGCGCAGAGTTTCCAAAACAAGGTCTTAAGGATGGGTCATGGTCAGTAGCCCTAATTTCAATATCCATAAACACAGTATCCCTAATATCATTATCCCTAAACTCAGTATCCCTAATATTGGTGTCCCTAATCTCAGTATCCCTAAAATAATTATCCCTAACAGACTATCCGTATCTCAGTACTCTCTAAACTCAGGTTTCCTAAAAATTATCTAACTTATTTTACAAAAATAAAACAGAGGAGCGATACCAAGGAGATAGCATTGGATAACTTTGCCAAAAAAAGTGACGAAAAAATAGACAAAAATTGTTTAAATGAAGTATTTTAATATTAATATCTAAATATGGGCAATAGTATTTAAGTAATTATCTAGGGTTCTTTCATTTCTTGAACTGATGGTTTTTTGAAGTACTTCTTCTCTTCTTTTATCTTTATTTTTAGGAAACCTTAGTTTAGGGATACTACTGAGTTAGGGATAGTCTGTTAGGGATAATAATTTTAGGAATACTGACATTAGGGATACCAATATTAGAGATACCGAATTTAGAGATAGTGAGTTAGGGATAATGATATTAGGGATACTGTGTTTAGGGATACTGAGATTAAGGATACTCATTTTAGGGCTACTGATTACGACCGCTTAAGGATAATAGTCAGCGCCCTCTGGTACGTGCCAAACTCATAGAGAGCGAGACCTGAGAGTTCCCAGCATCAAAAAAAAAAATCAGCAAATGCGGACATATACAAAAAAGAATTATGTGTGGATGCAAGCGTGCTTGTAAGTGAATTATTCAATACGCAGGGTGATGTGCGCAGACTGAAGCCATACAATAGGGATGTTCACAAAAAAATGAAATCTTGTTTAAACATTTTAAAATGATTAAAAATAGTCTCATAATCACATCTTCAAAGTTTTACAAAAATCGATAAATCCATTCTATGGAAAAAACCCAAAAGAAATATCAATATTCGTTTAAATGCGCGAAACGCTATCTGACGTCACTATGCGTACTAGTTAAGCGAGAATGAGTAGTTATAGTCAGGGATCCAGTGAACTAAATTCCGGTTATTTATCTGTTGCTATGTAACTTTTGGACATACTTTTAAAATTAGATCCATGTTATGTAAAATTTTCTGCCGAATCCATTTCCGGAGGGCGATTTGCGATATGAGCCCCTATATTAATTTTTCACCCCTTTTCGGCGATATTTAAAATTTTTCAGATATAACTCGTGCTATCTCCAAAACTACCAAACCTACAGGGATCAAATGGAGGTTATATGATGTATGGCGACTACGATAGCAGCGTTAAAATAGTAATTTGGTTATGGATCTTCCAAGAAAAAAAAAAAGTACGCGGGGGTGCAGAAATATTGTAAAGAAAAATGTAGCATCGAGGTACTTTTTCTATTTCTAGAAATACTATATCGGTTATGTGAGCGGTATTGTAGTAGAAAGTTCAAATTTTATTTTGGTGAAAGAATTTTTACAATCGGAGTATTTTAGCGAAAAATATAAATTATTTACTATCGGGAACGATACCACCGCATTTTTCTTTGCAAATTATTTGGTACACTTATAAAAACCTTTTTCGGATTATTTATTGATGTATTTGTACATCCAGGAACAAAACACCACTTTCTCCTACTAACTTTCACATTGTTTGAGTCTTCCATCTTAACAAAAACGCATATAAATGAATACTAAAACAAAGAATACAATAGCAAGCAGGTAAACGAGTTTCGCCACCTGTGGTCCCGTACGCATTATGACATCACACGCGCTAGTCTCGCTGCAGGGGTCGTTTGCTAGCCTCTTTCGTTTCGGCGATTTTATTTTTAGTTTATTTTTAAGAGAAAAAGATTTTTAGGCGTTTTAATGGTTACTACGAGTTTTTGTGGCCTTAGAACTATCCTTTTTTATTACAATTAAAAAATAGTGAACATTCCTATTCAACCTTACATGTAAATTTTATACAATAACATAGAGTTAATTCGGTTAACTTCTCTAAACGCCTTATTGGTTTGTCCCTAGAAACATTTCGGCGTAATCTATTTGAATTCAGAATTCTTAGTCCATATTTTAACATGTTGCATTGACACAATATTACATTGATTTCTGTTATTCTGTTATTTGGAATATCTAGTTTATATTATTCTAATAGGAATACCTATATGTGAAAAAAGTAATTTTGTTCCATGGAACTCCGTCATAGTTAGTCCAGTTTTACTTGACATGTAAAATTAAAACTGTGTGTATATTTATAATTCAACAGGAACGTCCAACGAGCGTTAAATATTTTATAACAGTTAAAATGTTAATTGGTAGGTAATGCACCTTAGAAACGTTATTACCCTAGATAGGTGAATGAAGGATCTGAATAATAACTGTTGCATGCTAATAGTTTATTCATCTCCACAGAACAACTAATATTAGCTTAGACTAAAAGTCGTTAATCTTTCATCCGAATAAACACCCCTATAACTTTAAAACCGAAAAAAAAATATAATTCGCCGAGACCCGTCGATTGCTGTTCTTGGTGGAAGCATTTTTGACAGTCAAGGTAACTTGATATGTTCATCCCCCAACCCCTACCAATTCCGACTTTAAAATTTCAAATGGGACTACCCTACTTCTAACACATTATTTTAAAGATTTTTGGGCCACTTACACAAAAATTAGAAAATAAGGTATTTTTTTAAATTGAAACACTGTCTATCCAAATCAACCGCAGATCTTTAAAGTTGAAGCAAAGGGGTAGGCATTACCCTTCTTTATCCCATGCACATCAATTAGGTCTGCATCACGTGCAATATCTTTGGTTAAAATCAGTAACGTTACATTTAAATTTTCCACATAGTAATTTATATATATCTTCAGTTTTAATGGCAGCACACAAAATTCGCTAATGGGTCTAAACTACCAAATGTTGAAAGTTTAAATTAAAATTGTAGAGAAATTAATACTGCAGATAATTAGTTTCGTTCGCAAATTACTAAAATATATACGGCTTAAACTTATAATTTCATATCCAGGCTCACGGAATGCCAGTCACCATTACGAGGGAAAGTTTATCTTTGCATTAAATTTTGAAAAATGTTTATACTTAGTTTATGGCTGTCATAAACCGCGAACTTATAAAATATTTTCACCCCGAAAACAGACGCATGTGCGATGTCAGTAGATGGAACGTTAAAATATGCCTTTGCCATGAAAGTGAACTGTTATTTTATGTATAGACAGACATTGTGGAAGTGAAAAGACGAAGAGGTCCATTGTTATCCATTAGTTGTGTGCGACAGTGTGCGTGTTGTATACCTATTGAATGTATGTTAACAGGATAATGTGAAATATAATTATATTTTTTAAGTTATTCTTGACCTGTGGGATAAAAATAAGTTGTTAATTGCATTGTCAAAGCACAGGTTTTGAATGTTTTCAAATATTACTATGTTATTCGTGATTAAGAAGCACAGTCTTATTTTGGTATTGTTCTAATGTAAGAATATTTTTTATATTAGAATTAAACAAAAATTTAATAGTGCATTCAAATGCATTTTAAAGTGTTTTCAATATTTTCTTGCTTTGGAAGCTTTAAGCTATTTAAACCAGATTTTGAACACAAAATACTTTTTTCGAAAAATTTCGAAAAATTTTAACGTCCTATTATATATCGGAAGTGAGGCATTGATGAGCATACAGTCGTTTCTTTGAAATAAAAAGGATCACCTCCGGCATTTTCGACATGTATTATAATATTCAATAATTTATAGCTATCTTGTACTTATGTGATTTTGTGAAGTTAAAAAAAGTATTGTACAAACTTCATTATATTATTATATTTATATACTTATTTTGGTAATAAGCGTATTGATGGTTGCTTTGAATGTAATATTTTCAGATATTTCCTCGAACCTAATTTATACAGCTTTAGGTGTACAATACTTTAATGAACACACCTGTAATTAGGAAACATTCACTCTGCTTTCAACTGAACAATGTTTCATTACAATTTTAAAATATCCCAATATAGAGATTTAAACCTGCACGTGGTCGCTGGAACAAAACAAATTCTCAAATCTCCCGAATTATTAAACGAGAATCCACCGGAAAGTTGAGAGCGGTATAAATGGAGTGTAAAAGTTGAAAACGGAACCAGAGAATAGATATTTGGTATTTTGTAATACCAGATTTCAACCTCCTTATCTCATCCCCCTAACGTAGAGCCTAGCTATCTCACATCCGCTTTTTATGCGTTTAGAATTTTGATTAACGCGACTTTATTAATTTAACGGATTTATGTAGAATGAATAAAAATGGCCTGTAAGCCTTTGGTGTAATAACGCTGGTGTATACTGCTTTCTTTTCGTTCGATTACATTTTGTATTTAAAGATAAAAGGAAAGTAGAAAAAGTATCACGATTTGTTATATTTTTAAGTCATTGTTATATTGTAAAAAAATTATTCTAATGGTGATTATGTTTGTACCTGCAGTGTAGTAAAAGCCATGGAGATGCGTGCGGAATGTATGAGACTAATTGACTCACGGCGTTTATCACGCGTTTGAGACTTGCCGACAAAGGAACACAAGCAGATCAAACCACTCAGATTTCACATATTTCAAATTTCAGTATCGCATCGATTGTGACCACTTCTTTTTCCGAAGTAAATTTTATTTGCCTGTTTTCTAATTTCAGTGTTTAATTCTAAGTTACATATCAAAATTGCAGCAAAAACATTAGCATGAGAAATATTTAATATTCGTAATTGCTTTTTAAAAACAAATTGGTAGTCAAGTAATTAATTGATTAATTTTCGACAATCCCCCGTATAATTAAAATCCGTGAATTATTATAAATAATGACCGAGTCGGAAACAAAAATCATTAGTTACTAAAACCGGTTAAAATATTAATCCGTGTCCGTTTTAATCCGTTTCTTTTTGCAATATAGTCTAGAAATTGCAAATAACTCATTTCCGGTTACTGATAGTACGAGTCAATGTTTCTAATTACATAATACGATCGATTTCAGTAAGTAATGTTGTGAGTCCTTCGTTTTAAGTCGGTGACCGCCCCTTTAACGCGCCATCTGGATACGTCATAAAGGTAATAAAACGCCGGAGGCGGTCCAGTCTGGGTTCAGTCCGAGACAGTTAGCACCAGTTCCAGATCAAGACAAAGCAGTCCGCATCAATCCAAACCTGTCACCGTTTTCACTATCCGTCCGTAACCGCCGCTCCGACTTATATTAATAAATTTTCTTGAAAATCATATTGGTAAGAATACACCATGGTCCGCTACTATCCGTCCGTACCGCCTTCAGTTAAGTATAGATATTCAGAGATCTTATTATTCGTGAGCACTGCTGTATAATACTACTAAAGAGAGCTAATTAGTAATTCCTCCGTTGGTCTTTTGTTTTATAAAATATGCATCAGCTGCTTAGATTTGCTCGTTCGGGTAATCTGTAAGGCTCCAATGCATAAAGTTTTACCGGAAAACTTAACTGACGAAAAAAAATCCTCTGTAGAGACAAGAATGGCTATAGCTAACCGACTGCCCGCCGTTCATACTATATCCTGTTGGAAATTCCGTTTGCTTGCCGTCCGAAATAATTTCAGCGGCGAAAACAGACACCGGTTATCCAAACTCACCGTCTTCCGAAATAAAATCGTATTCACGCATATATACTCTTGATTGCCAGCCCGCCTATTTCTTATCGTTAACAAATGTGCACATACTCGACTGAAGTCGCTGAAATATTTTATTTATTGATTTGTTCATTAATATTTTAATAAATAAATGCGTTGGCACAGGTAAAATTCACGAGTTATTTATTTCTAATTAACCCATTTGAGAAATTGTCCAAGTCCAGTTGACAAGACAATCATCTAAGATCCCGGACAAATAACCGTATCTCCATCTGTTAGCTACCCCTAAACGTTCTCACCCCGGATAACCAAAGAAGTGCTGTTCCTTGCACTTAAAAATTAAGGAACTGGCGCCCGAGTTTCCGTCTAAAAACTGTTACCAAGCTAGAGAGTTCTGTTTGTAAGCAGCCAGTTACAAACATTACAGGTTACGTAAGTAAAAGGCGTCACAGTACTTTCCGAATGGGATGAAATAAAATAAAGTATGTACTAGTTTATGCGAGAGTTTATGATTGGCTAGTGTTATTAAATGCAGTACCATCGATTATTTTTAGATAGACACCTATACTCGACAGTTTGAAGGATGTCGATAGAACGACTGAATCCAGCGACGCATTTTACATGCTCGTTAGTGGATCCTATATAATGATTACAGAGTCGAGCTTCAGAAATAAAACTGATAATAATTTACTTTTCGGCAACAACGACAAACTGTCATATAATATTTGATTCGATAAATTCGTTGTTATTTCATTATTGGCTTTGATTACACAACTGTATGAACAACAGTAATTGCCACATCGTCGATTTTCCACCTCAAAAACAAAAATGCTCTTTCGAAACTGTGGGCCCTTAAAATAACTTGTATATAGCGTCCGATTCACTTCATTTCGGTCATTGTTTGTTGGTGGTTTAGATTCTGCAATATGTGCATTGTCAGCTAAATTGCAAACTCCTTGTAATACCAACCAGTCCTCAGTTCTAGCTGACAGTCTCGTATTCATTATTCAATTGACAATATATATCAAGAGTTTAACTGAAAACGCTCCCTGAACAGTCAAATTGCCAACTGCGTCCAATCGCCGTTTTCATTTTTGAACTCTGGACTTCCAGAGAAGGATTTCATTAAAAATATGTTTTGTTTATAAGAAAATACTTTTATTTTGTCAATAAATTCATAGCTATTTAGTTCAACTGAAACTTTTGGGTATATTTTGAGGTCCCTAAAATTAACGAATCTAAAAATGTTTTCCATGTTGATTATTTTGAATGCTAGATATATCGACCACTCCTTCTCTTAAAAGAAAATGATTGAAATGTCAAACATTTAAAATTGTCTACGCGGTAAATTCTTGTAAAATCTTGAGCTCCTTAACAGCCTTAAAATCAAAATATAGATTGTTTTTCAGCAAGTGTGTGATATATCTGAAATGCCCACGCCGTGCACACGTACAACAACGATTCACCTTTAATAACGTGAGAAGCAGATGCCATATGTCTCGCGTCTCGTGTCTACCCACCTACGTTAAATTGCTGAATATCGAAGGAGCCCCTAACTGTGAAAAAGAAGGATATATTCATATAATCATTTAATAGTTTAACAGTTTAATAGTTTAGTAATTCAAATAATCAATAATTTAATACGTGATTAAGTTAATAAATTAATGCTATGATTATTCAATATTTCGATAAATCAGTAATTAATATGAATATTCAATAGCTCAATAATTCAATTATTCAGTAATTCAATAATTCGATAATACAGTAATTTGATAATTCGATCATTCGATAATTCAATGATTCAGTAACTCAATAATTTCATAATAATTCATAATAATGATGCAGTAGATTCAAGAATTGAAGCATTAAAAAGTTCATCATTTTAATAGTTAATTCAAATATTCAAAAAATGAATACTTAATTAAATCAATAATTCAATAATAATTCAATAATTTAATAATAAAAAAATTCGATAATTTAATAATTCAATAATTTAATAATTCACTAATTCGGTAATTCAGTAATTCGATAATTCAATATAATTCAATAATAATTCAATAATTTAATAATTCAACAATTCAGTAATTCAATCATTCAATAGCTCTATAATTCGATAAATTAATAAATGACTAATTTGTAAACACTATAATTCAATAAATCACTAATTCAATAATTCGATAACTCGGTAATTTAATAATTCGATAATTTAATAATTCGATAATTGGATAATTCAATAATTCTATAATTCGATAATTTGATAATTCGATAATTTGATAATTCAATAATTAGATAATTTGATAATTCAGCAATTTAATAATTCCTTAATTTAATATCCATTATTCAATGATTCAATTAACCAACAATTGAATCAATCAACAATTTAACTATATAGTAATTCAAATGTTCAATAATTTAATACGTGATTAAGTTAATAAATCAAAAATATGATTATTCAATATTTCAATAAATCAGTACTTAATATGAATATTCAATAGTCCAATAACTCAATTATTAAGTAATTCAATAATTCGATAATCAATAATTCGATAATTCGGTAATTCGATAATTCAATAATTCAGTAATTCAATAATTTTATAATTCAATATTTCGATAATTCAATAATACAATGATTTCATAATAATTCGATAATTCGATAATCCGATAATTTGACAATTCGATAAATCGATAATTCGATAATTCAATAACTCAATAATTTCATAATTCAAGATTTCTATAATTCAATAATAATATTTCGATAATAATAATGATTTCATAATCCGATTATTCGATAATTTGAGAGTTCATTAGTTCGATAGTTCGATAAATCGATAGCTTGCTAATTCAACATTTTATTAATTCAATAATTTAATAATTTAGTAATTTATAGTAACTGAATAATTAAATATTTCACTATTTCAACAAACAACATCAGCAGTCTAACAATTCAACAATTCCACAATACAATAATTCAATAATTCAATAATTCAATAATTCAATAATTCAATAATTCAATAATTCAATAATTCAATAATTCAATAATTCAATAATTCAATAATTCAATAATTCAATAATTCAATAATTCAATAATTCAATAATTCAATAATTCAATAATTCAATAATTCAATAATTCAATAATTCAATAATTCAATAATTCAATAATTCAATAATTCAATAATTCAATAATTCAATAATTCAATAATTCAATAATTCAATAATTCAATAATTCAATAATTCAATAATTCAATAATTCAATAATGCAATAACTCGATAATTCGATAATTCGATAATTCGATAATTCGATAATTCCATAATTCCATAATTCAATAATTCAATAAATCAATAATTCAATAATTCAATAATTTAATAACTCAATAACTCAATAATTCAATAATTCAGTAATTCGATCATTTAATATCTAATTCAAAATTGTAACAATAAACAAATTACAAAATGAATTTTTAAATATGCTGTTTAGGTAGGTACCTATTTATTAAAAATATAAATATGCCATTATGGAAGAAGAGATAGTTAATCACTATTCTAACACAAATACATCTTTGATGCTATCGTATTGTATTTTTGGTACAACCTCCTTCTATTAAATTTGTATTTTTTCGGTTACATCCAAATTGAGTATTTATATTTTTTAATAAACCATGATAACTTTCACATTCGCTTCTTTTATATTAAATATCAGTCATCAGTGGAACAGTATTTCACAAGCTGCAGCGACCCCATAATGCGACTTTTATCTAAGGTTCGTCAGATTAAGTTTCTCTGTATAATATTACTAATTAAATATGTAAGTATTAAACCGAAATAGATATGCATACAAATATCGTCTAATGTTATGTAAAATTTATAACCGCAAGAAAGCTCACATTTTTCTAAGTTAATATCTAATACCATCTTTGTCTTTACATTATTTCAATATATTTTATAAACACAACACAAATTTACGCTTTATAGCAGTATAACGACATGCAAGATATTGTCTGCGTTCTAAAAATACAGTACAAGGAGAAAATGCAGTGTAATATAATCCCAAATATTCTAACTTGATATTTGCGGATTGACATTTTAATGCATTCTTGGGTCACTGCGCGCATACATAATCCAACTTTGTCATTTTCATAAATATATATCAAAGGGCCCTCTCCATTAATAATGAATCGTGCACATTTCAGTTCAAATTTATGAATAATATTTAAAAGATATTTCCGAACGTGGATTGACTTTAATTATACGCACGATAAATTCGATCTTTGCTGTATAATTAAGCAAATAATCGATATCGGTGGTAGATGAGGCACAAAACCGATAATAAACTTAAGCCTGTCTTAATTTGTTATCAAGAAAACTTCACCGGGAGATACCGCACAAAGATGCTTGCCGTACTACACCGAGAAAAATTAAGAATGTTATTTATATTGAAATCCAATATGGAAAGTAAAGTTATCTTAATTAATTGGGTATGAAACAGTTAAATTCCTTTTCTATTTTAACTGATTTCTAATTAAATCAGTCACGTCAGATTCATTTAAAATTACAAAACCGGCTATCAGTGCAGTAGTACGTAAACTTGAGACTTCATATCCATAAAAAAGCGTGTACCCTGCCCTTCATCCAATAATATTGTTTCAAAACTCCTCTGCTTAAGTACGTCCTTATTTTCTTAAGTATATTTATTTTTTGGTTGAATCCGTAATCCCGCCGGAAAAACGGACAGCTTAGTTTCTAACTACCTCAATAAAAATAAAACCTAAATATACAATAAGTACGTTTTTTCCATCGTTAAAAGCAGCCATACGTCTTCCAAGCGTTATACGAGTTTTCAAGCTGAGATAGATAAACATCATTCTTATGTTTGTAGTTTTCTTTTCCTCTTCCTCATTTAGAGCTTTATTAGCACATGGAATTTTCCGTCTTGGATAATACACAACGTTAATGCGAGTTGGCTTAAGTAGTTAGTCGGTTCACCTACTACAGATAATAAGGGTAAAGCCGGGGATGTCATGACTTTTGTGATACGGGCAAAGTCTTACACAGTAAGATATTATTTTTATTTTCTTATAAGCGGTGTCCCAAATGTAATATTTTTATGGTGGTAGTTAATAAATGCAGAATGTATAAGAATCTTTTAAAGTTGGTGAATTTTATCCTGGAAGCAATAGAATTAGAAAATATACAAAAAACGATCATCAAAATTATCTTGAAAAAAATATTAGATATCCAACAGGCAAATTATTTACAGAAACAAAATTGTTAGATATAAGACAGATTTACTGCTATAACATGTTAATATATCAATATCAAAATAAAAACACATCTCAGGTTATTGATCACATTTATAATACGCGAACTAGAACACAAAAAAATGTAAGAACCCAGAAAATGCAAAAAGCTATTGGTCAAAAATTCTTTGAATATCTAGACCCTAAATTATTCAATTTGCTACCTCTTGAATACAAAGAAATTAGACACTTCCCAAAATATAAAATAACAATAAGAAGCTGGCTAATAAAACAAGGAAGAGGTCTTTTTGAAAATCTATAAAAAGCGTTTATTATTGTTTATGAATTTATTTATTTACAAGTATACAATCAAGTGTAATAATTTTCTCAATAAAAAAAAAGTCTAATAAACAGCAGAACTACCTCTCGTACTCAAGCTTTTCGTTTTTGTCCTAAATTATCAACTATTACTATGGTGGTTTTTTTGGTTTATGGATAGTCTATGGATATTTTATTACGTCTGTGGATTGGATCAGGGTTGTAGTTAGATGTTGATAGAGTATGGCGATGGTCGAAACTATATTGTTTTGGATTGTAAGAATATTTGCGGAGCGCTTTTGATTCCAAAAAGATCATGTCCACTTTTCCTAATTTTAGGAAAATTGCAAAAGATTACTGAAAGTTATGTCCAGTTGTTACAAAAGTATAAATTTTTTAGGAATGATTTACAACGCGAAAACACAAATACGTGTATCATTAAAATGAAAAAAAAAAATTGAAACAACTGAGAAAAAAAATTGGATATTTGGCTTTGAATGAAACACAAAAAATACAAGAGCCTTCACTTAAAAACTATTTGGAATTATTAAAGCTTTTTAAGCCCATAAAATCTGGGTCTGTAAAAAAATTATAGATATTAAGACTAATAACCACTGGTCACTTAAAAGGTGTTCATCCTGGGTATTTTCTAAACGCAAAAGTTTATTATTCTTTTAAAATTAGCTATAAACATAATTTTATTATTTTAGAAATACAAATACAAAAAATTATATTAGTATTAGTAGTAATTATAGTAGTAATAGAATAATTTCTAAATCATGGAAAATAATTAAAATGTGTATTTCTGTATCTTTTTTTTACAATTCTCTTTCTTTGCTTGATATGCATTGTTTATAAATGACTTTATTTAGGCTTTACACAAGCAACATAATAAAAACCTATCCAATTTGATATACTCACATTGATGTTTCATCTCTAAACATACAATTATTAAGTTTATTGAATCTTCTTTAATGCATGATAAAAATTGGATTAAAAATTACAAAATTCAAAACGTCTAAAAATAAATTATTGAAAAAAAAATTTTTAACTCACCACACAATTCATTCATTATGGTCACCAACCAAAAACGATGTCCCCAAGAAGATGTACATGTTCCATTATCTGGTTCTTCAGGGAGACCCAAATCTCGTCAAATTCAAATTCTACCTCTATCTTGAAAACTTATACTTAAAATTGTATTTTAAGTATAAGAAGAGCCAGATAATGGCGAAAGAACATGTACATCTTCTTGGGGACATCGTTTTTGGTTGGTGACCATAATGAATGAATTTTGTGGCGAGTTAAAAAAAATTTTTTCAATAATTTATTTTTAGACGTTTTGAATTTTGTAATTTTTAATCCAATTTTTATCATGCATTAAAGAAGATTCAATAAACTTAATAATTATATGTTTAGAGATGAAACATCAATGTGAGTATATAAAATTGAATAGGTTTTTATTATTATGCTTGTGTAAAGCCTAAATAAAGTCATTTCTGTATCTTCTTCAAGACAATCGCAAAACTCTTCCACTTCTGCAACTTCCGAACTTGTGCCTTGATTTTCCTGTAAAATCGTTTTATAGTACTGCGTTTCTGCAAGATCTTGCCACACACACAACTTTTACATCTTCTTCATCTTCATGGTTAAATATTTTTTCCAACTCGAAAGTAATTTGTTTAGTTAAGTTATGAAATTCAACTGATCGAGTATAAAAATGCGACAAACAAACTTATAGCAAATAATATTTGGACATATCTACTTTGATGAAACATAAATTACCATAGAGTAAATCTCATTGGATATGTCTTACTTTGATCAGATTCCGTTAACTTACAAATATTGTGAACGTAATAGCCTGTTTCCACTGAAAGACTTAGTTTCTCATACGCTATGAGGAACTCGGGATATGTTTTTTTGACTTTTGAGGGTTGATAAATGCCTATCAAAAGAAGATAACTCCTTTAAATTATCAGTTTTTAATTTTTGTTGGGCTTGTCGCTGTTTGAATGGACGCTTCTCATTTATGTTACAGAAAGGTGGTTGTGTTAGTATCGAAGCATTTTTTTTTTTTCAACAATTCCAAGAGGCTCAAGACAGGGGTGTTGTTTTGTTAATCTTGAAGCGACAAAAGAAGTATTGCGATCAATGTGACACATGACGTCATGAGACCAAACAGTGCCTCCTGGCTGCACGTAAATAAAGGAACTTAGGTCAATTATAGAGTTTCTTTCAGAAGAAGGCCACTCCAAAATCACCATAACATCAAGCTTCGATCATTTAGCAATAAATAGAAAAGTAATTTTCCACTCATATACAAGGTGTTTCCGTTTTAATGAGCAGGATTTTACCAGCGTATAGAGAAGGTTATTTTAAGTAAAATATTCTCATTGAACGTACTCTTCAAGATGCAGGTGTTGAAGTTTCTAAAAAAAATCGTATTTTCCGAATGGAAAGAAAGGATAATTTTTTGTGTGGAGCAAATATTTGTTGAATTGCTTTGTTTCTACCATTTTCATTTTCTTAAAAAATAATGACACATCATTGTCTTAATGGCAATATTCCACCATTTTTGGAACTGTTGTATCTACTACAGTAGACGGTATTAGAGTAGGCTATATAGGTTCTTTTCTTGGACGAAATTTAAATGGCTGAAAGAGAAACTCGATACGAAATACAGTACAATAATAAACAAGGTATCTTTTAATCATGTATTAACGAGAACTTAAGATAACATAAAACTTTAAATTTGAAAATGAAAGTTACAAAAATTGCCAAAGAGTTTTTAAAATTATTGAAATAAACAACGAAAAAACACTATTTTGTAACCATAACCACCTAATCCTAATATTAATAAAATTGTTGGAAATTTAATGTGTGCATGTTTTCAATATAACTTCAGTTTCACCCAAAAAACGTGCACAACCTGGAAAAAAAAATAAGGAATAATTTTTTTTTAATGTACCAAAGATAGTGGAATATTGTCATCAGACATTGGCATATCATTATTTAAAAAAATAATAGTAAAATGCACCCAGTAAGTACGCCACTGGCGAATCTATCAACGTAAAAATTGACATGTTTGTAGAAAGCAACTCAACAAATATTTCCCCCACGCAAAACAATATGCTTTCCATTCCATTCACAAGATAATCGGAAAATACGATTTTAGAAATTTCAACACCCTGTATCTTGAAAACAAAGAGGTTTGAAAGTATGTTCATTGAGCATATTTTCCTTAAAATGACCTTCTCTATACGCTAGTGAAGTTCAGCTTATTAAACCGGAAACACCCTGTATACAGTCATTCTTGGGTTCAAGATTTTGAAAAAGAATGGAAGCAAAATTTAATCAGCAAACACTTACAACTCGCTGATAATTGGTCTGATCGGACAACAAACGCAAAATATTACATTTGCAATATTTGATAAATAAAAGTGAACACTAGAACTTTCTTCAAAGCTTTTCAAGGCTCATACTTCACAGATAATAAGTCAATTTGTTAATCATAAACACAAATTAAAACCAAACTATATTTAATTCGAATGTAAACCCACAGCAATTTTTTCCCATTTTTTGCTGCTTTACATGAGGGGTATACAGCTTTAGTCTATAATTTACTATAATGCAGAATTGGCCAATAGTTTTGTGTAGAAAACAGCAGGTTAGTGAAAGCAAGTATAAACAAATCGGTATATTCTACTAGTAAAAGTTCAGCGCCAAAGAAAAACGTAAGACTTAGATTTAAAAATTTAAAATAAAAACCATTTCTTGAACATAAATATAATTTACGTTCAGTTTTAATGTTCAACTGGCAACACAGCACACGGCTAAATAGCCTTACAATAAGTATATGAGTACTCTGGCACTTGGTGTAAATAAACATTGTGCCAACGAAAATTCAACCATTCCATGAAAAGTTGGAATCAGAAATTGAGATATTTCAGTTTTTGACGACTATAAATTAAAAATAGCTTCTCCAAAAAAGCTGTCAGCGCTATCAATAAAGCATCAAGTTCTCGTAAGATAATAATACTATGTTTATAAACTAATTGGTTAACAACTACTTAAGAACTAAAAAGGAATAGAGGAAAAAGAACTCCAAAACAAAACATAATCAGTTTTGTATTGAAATAAATCGTGGACGCACAACGTTTCCCCATGGACCAAAGTGATTGGTTGCACTTTGCAAGAAAGCACTGTGGATGTGTCCTAACCTGAAAATAGGCACTTGGCACGGATGTTTACGTCAAATTTGATCGATTTCAATAAATTATTTGGCGGTCGAATACAAGGTAAATTTTAAATTCGTTTGGACGTTGAGAAGGGTCAGAGGAGAATAATTTTTATTTGTAATGAACCTGTGTCACCCTGTAAATCGAACGCTCTCGCGCTTCAGAATGGGTGTATTTGGCAAATAATGGACAGGTAATATGACAAATAAAAATGAACTTTTAAGCCCAGGAAGTTTAATAAATCCTGACTTATTTTAATATTCCCGTTCTATATGATAATTTTTAATTTACATATTCATCTTATTATACTTATTTGACGAAAGTTCGGTTGAACCATTTAATATTGTAAGGGAAAATATGTAAAATTCTCGTTTGCAATAAATTTGAAAAAAAAATACGTAATTTGTACATCAAAGGCAGATACAAAATTTTAAATTATTATAATAAAGCCCATTGTGCATTTAGTATTTCCCTGCATTTGAGGTTACAGGTGATAATATATTTTAAAACGTAGTAATTTTTTTAAAATTATATTAATACCATATGACTCTTCTTCTAAAATGAAACAACGCCTTAAGTTCTAAGTACGATGTTAATTAATTTCGTAATAAACTGTAAAATAGAGGCCACAGCATATTAAAATGTAATAAAATGTCTCCCAAGAATACTATTAAATAAATCCACCACGTAGCATCTGTTATGTCTTTGCCTCTAAGGGAGGCTTTTAACAATCGACTTAAAATTTATGAGTCCCAAATATATTGCGCTGGTTGTCATCGTGACTTGCGCCATATCTTGCATGCAGAAAAATGTGTTACATACACCATATGCAAGAGGCTCGAGATTCGATAGGAAAATATTTACAATTTTTGGTCGCATATATTTTTAATAGGTACAGGGTGATTCCTATAACGTTCTCACTCCAATTTTTTTGTTTGTCTCTGGAAATAAAATAAAAATATTTAACGTTATTTATAGTACATTTTTCAAGAATTTCGAAAATTTTAACAAAGAAACAATTGAAAGTCAAATAAAAGTGAGAAAAAACATGGCAATGGTTTCTTTAATGGAGTTCCCTGTATATTTGTACAATTTTGAAAAATGATATAAATTCTCTTTCCGAAAATATAACATAACATATATTGTCATGTATTTTAAGCCAAAACCCCACTAATAAATGAATAAAATAAATAAAAAAAAAATAAATTCAGTTCAAACCAGGGTAATATGAAAATTCCCCTTAATAAAACTAGAACGAGAAACTTACGTATAATATACTCATTAGGTAAATACAAGTTCAAAAAAGGATATAAAATCGTAGAACCATTTGTTAAATCAGCTGTAGGACACCTGTTGAGGCGTGAGAGGTCAACGAGCCTTATATAAACAAAGGGTCAGCTACGCTAAAACAAACCAAAAATTAACAAATTAAAGGCGTAAATGAAATAAACACATTGTGCAATGTTTCTTTAAAATAATCAATGACTTAACAGCTGCCAGTTGCATGCTTTAAACAAAGGTTGAACGATTGCCAACTACGGTTAAACATAGATGGACTTTATTTATATACATTTTTATTAAATTTGTAATCAATTAATTTAAAACAAACCTGTTAAACTTCCAGTCTAGTCAAATGACCAGACACAATGTAAATTAGTTCCTAAGAAGTGAGTGCAGTGATCTTCGATACGTTTCTGTGATCTCGCGTACGAGCCAACGGCAGATCTGCAATTTATCGCACGTCATATCGACACATGGGTATCCACGGATTCGTCTTCAAATAAGGAAGCTAAAAATACCATAATTTCATAGAAAAATTACATAATAAAGAAAAAAAAAAGGCGAAAATACTAACCTTCATGACAGTTGAAAATCTAGAAATCCATGGTTTGGAAAATTTCCTGCATGTCTTTAGAGACGAAACAAAAAGGAGAGTTGTTATTGGGTAGTAAAAGAAGCAACCCCACGTCCAGATCGCTCCTGAAATATATAAAAAAAAACATAAAACACACCACAGAAATTAGACAACCCCCAAATCCAAAGCCAAAGGCTGTCCGGAAGGTGGCTACACATTTGAAAAAACGCAGACAAACATCCATACCCACCGACATTGCCATTTGCCGGTGCCCGGTCTCGAACCGGGACTCGATAGGCAGTGTAGCCAGAGCCATGTCTGTCACTCACGCTTTAGCCCACTGCGCCACCGAGTCGATCCGATATAGAGAAATACAAAATTTAAAACGGAGATTTATATTTCCAGTATATTTGAATAATAATAAGCAGCCACCTGATTGGTCGAAATCCGAAAGGGCATCCAAGGCCTATTTAGTTTATGCAGATCCAGTAAATAGGGCACTAAATTGTAAAACTGCCAGCTACCATATCTGGACCACAAACCACAAGTGTCAAAACTTAAAAACAGGTCTGCCAATTTCAAGCAGATAACGCGACACGGTAACTGTAGTGTGCCGTGAGTACTTTGAACTAAACTTAGAAACTTTAACTTTATTAAATTTGTCACTATTCACAAGGACACAGTCCAATATTTGTTGTAGATTAAGTTAGTTTAAGTTGTTGTTCCATCTATGTATGTTTAATTGATACAACTAAAATCATACAAATCCATCTCAGCTGGATATCTATAATACAGCAAAAGCAGAGACATCTAGCTGTCTAATGCCAAAATAATATTCATCCTGATAAATATCTCTAACATTTCAAGATCCTTACTAATCAAATAAAAAATAAAACCAGAACAAAATTTAAATAATCTTTATTCAAAACGTGTTCAACAACATATTGACAGGTAAGATATTTCTTCGATGGTAGAAGAGAACCCCCTTAGGCCCTGAAAGGTAAAAGAGTAATTATAGCTAACCTATAGTAAGTTTCACGTTAGATTATCTTAAAGTCATACGCACTGTCGCTTATAGTTCAAACTGTTGGAAAAATCCAGCGCGGTGGCGGACTGATCGTGATAATAAAAACTAGAATTCAAAAAATCCTCCTTATCATTACAATGTTTTCCTTCATATTTAGTAAAATACTTACAATTATTATTATTATTTCAATTTATCAGTATTTTACTAAATATGAAGATAAATATATATTATATGTTATAGGTATTTTTGGGAAGAAAATTTAAATCTTTTTTCACAATTGTAAAAATATAGAGGGCGTTCCGCATTTAAAAAAACATCACTTTGTTTTTTCCCACTTTTATCTGACGTTCAATTGTTTTCTTGTTTAAATTTTCGAAATCCTTGGAAAGAATGCTATAAGTTAGGTACGTTAAATATTTTCATTTTATTTCCAGAGAGAAACCAAAAAATTGGGGTGCAAACGTTATAGGAATCACATTACTAAATAAACTGGAGCACCATCTTAGTTAAACTCTGATAACATCGATGTTAGTTAGGCTGGAGCATCGAATGTTTTTCACCTCTATTGGGGTAAAATTAAAATAAATTCACAAACTTGGTCTTTAGGATGATTTTCATGAGCTGAGCATCAACTCTTTAACTTCTTGCTCTTTTGGAAGAAAAATCAAGTTTCTTATTTATCATGCAAACCAAGGAACAAAATTTGGCTACATAGAAAATTTCCTAATACTTTCCAAAATAATATTTTCCAATCTTAAATAGATGATCGACAAGTATCTGATGTTCAAATCCAAACCTAATCTGTTTAAATCGTAATTTTTCGAAATGGTTGTAAAATTTTAAGTTACCAATATCTACTGTGTAACTTCAAGAAAGATTCCTAGGCTCAATATCCCAGGATTAAGGGCTAAATATGTGTCTTGGAATTGATGATTTAGCAGTTTAAGAAATAATAATTTATAATAGTAAATTAAACTATATAGTGAATTGTTCTACAATGTGATAAATTTTTGTAAATGGAAGTAGGTACCTACGTACTACTAGTCTATGGCACAAGAATTGAATATCAAAAATATATTTCGTTTTATCTAATAATCCGAAAAGCATTAATATTGGCTAAATTGCTGCAATTAATCCAGGGTTCAGGGTCCACGCCATTAGTACGTTAATATTTGAAGAGGGTTGAAAATTTGCATAAATATAGTTTAACGTTTTCAATAAAATTTGAGTCAATTTAAATATTAATGAACTCTATTAACCTGACTTGTTATTAGCGTGCTTAATCAAATTAGCTATAAATACACATTTTGCTCAAACACAAATTAAGATAAATTATTATTTAGGAGGAATTTTACTACGAAAATGTTTAAAATAAAATCTGATGAAGGATTACCTATTGCCATTCCAAACTTTTGCTTATAAGAAATGACCATCGAATCTAGAATAGTTGCATGTCCACGAAACTAAAATTTTTTTTTTTTAACGAATTTAAACATATGATTGAAATTGCTCAATAGTTTATACCTTTATTTATGTATAACTATTCTAATAAGGTACATTTGTTTCAGTTTGTGACTCACTGTCATGTTTGATAGAAGACTAACTTGCTTTGTTGTTGGATGATACTAATAGAAATTGGTAAGTTTTATAAAAATATGTTAATACTTTGTGTTGTGTTTTTTCTCATATAAGTAATTTAATAACATATTACTTTTAACAATTACTAGCAAAAATTTTTGTTCCAGCCTAATTTGATGCATCGAAAAAAAAAGGCATTTACTCATTAGTCGGGTCTGAAGTAACACGCGCAGATACAAAGGCTGTTTATCAATTTCTGCTGTTTTTTTTCTGTTTGGGTAATTTTCTTTAAAAAAAATTATTTTTTCCTCGACATGTTAAATATATTATACGTATTTATTAAAAACTATTCCGTACTAAAAACTGAGCGAATATAACTATTCTGGATTTATTTTGGAACAAAAAAGTTTGCTGAAAGCGTTTCGCCGAAAGAAGTGGAACTAATGTTGGAGAACACAAAAACAAATGGCAGATAATGGCAACATCGTACAAAATTCATTATCCTGATTCGCGCAAGCAATAATTTAATAAATGAAATATATTCTGACGCGGACAAAAGAAAAGATTAGTTAAATTAATGTTGCGTTATCCATCATTTTAAAATAGAAAAAAGTTTTTATATTGGCGATTTGCTTTGACTGTGATAAATTTCTGAGGGCCTTAGTCTCACACTTTCCGAATATAAACCATTTGTTTTTATTGGTGATCGGAAAGAGACGGAAAAAACTTATTAAGATTTCCTGCTTCTCAAATAAGAAATCTTTAGATGTCAAGAATGAGTGGCATTTACAAAGGAATTGAATATAATGCAAAAAGTTGGAGTTAGCTGTGTTTTTAAATTGCAAATCTAGCTTGGATATGTATAATTAAAAAAGTGCACGAGTAGCAATAGTTGGACCAAACGAGAGGCTTTATTGGAATTGTAAACTTAAAAATTCAGTCGTGGTTATTCACAGTACTCGCTGTACGAAGTTTATTTTGTGGTCCGGTTGCTTTTGATGTTTAATGTGTACTAGGCTAGGAAATAACACTACAATGATAAACCATTTCTCTTTTTACATACAGTGCACGATAAGTGTATGAACCTACTCTTGCAAAATCCAAAGTAAACAAATAAATAAAGAAAAATTTTGAGGTAACAATTTTTATTCGTGATCAAAGCCGTTGGTCAAAACTGACCTAATCTTTCCTTTTATGGCTTAACGTCGACTATATCTAGAGACAACTACTAATAAAGAAATGTTGCTCTTTTTGGAAATGATATACCGGGTGGGCCAGAAAAATCGTACTTTTTAATTTTCTTTGCCAAATTTTTATTATTCGGCCGATTTTAACAAATTTGTCTGTGCATAAGTAGACTATAAAAATCATCATAAAAGTCAAATAGGCCGAAATGGCAAAATTCAAGAAGGCGGACGCGATTGAAAATAGCCCTTTTTGCGCTCGTTCTTTTTTATTAAAAATTGTCAAAATGGCAGAACAATTAGCAGATTCCGAAATAATGAACTTCCCTCTGCATTCTAAGACCACGAAAAAGTTAAGTCGGTTCACTGGTTGTGACAACAGCAAATTCACATTAGGTCTACTTGCCGCAACAAAAAAAGCAAATTCAGATATTTTCCTTTCTAATTCTTCATTTCTCAACTAATTTCAATGAACATGGTGTTGTTATGTAGGTAATGGAATAGTTTCCTAGAAATTGTAAATAAATTATGGAAATGTCAAAATTCAAGATGGCGGACACGATTAAAAATAGACCGTTTTTGCGCTCGTTCTTTTTTATTAAAAATTGTCAAAATGGCAAAACAATTAGCAGTTTAAGACCACGACGAGTTAAATCGGTTCACCGGTTGTGACGATATAGCGAATTCAAGGAGAACTAGTCAGTACTATTAAAGCTTGAACAAAAAAATATTTGCAATTCTTCTTATCTCAAACACTTTCTTGCAACTTGGTCTTGTTATATAGGCTGATTATAGGTCGTCTTGGTTGTCACATACTGATGCCCAATCGTTAGAAATGAAGTATGAAATTTTTTTCCATTTTTTTTTGTTTTGTTTTTGTTGTAATAGTTCCACATTTTTGACAACTTTTAATTAAAAAGAGCGCAAAAGAAGTCTTATTTCAATCTTGTTCGCCATCTTAAATTTGATATTTCGGCCTATTTGACTTATGGTCTTTATAGTCTATTTAATCAGCTAACTATAGACGTCAAGTTTGTTCAAATCAACTGAATAATAAAAATTTGGCAAAGAAAATTAAAAAGTACGGTTTTTTCTGGATATGTTCTGGTAACTTTCCTTTGGGCTCTGGACCAGTAATACTATTCATCGATATTTTAATACCAGGTGTCATGTTTCAAAATGTTATTGGACTATTAGAACTAATTCCAGTATTTTGCTGACTATTCTCTCTCTCTTCTATACCTGGTATCTTTCCTCCAGCTCTAAAGTAGTTTGTGAGCAGTCTACACAAATTAAAGAAAAGAAATTGAATTCAGGGAATCAGGTAGCGTGCTTCGGTGTGCGCCATTCGATTCGGCTCTTTTTTCGCTATATTTGGGAATGTTTTAGAGTATTTTTGGAGACAATTATTTCTTGCCAGAAAAGAAATTAGAAATTTTATAAAAAATTAAAGTGTGTAGTAAAATTCCCAAAAAAATTCTGGTATATAGAGAAGGATGAGAGGAATTGAATGGCCAAACCGCAGAAAGATACCTTGTTCATATAGTCACAAAATGCTGACGAAAGTGTCAAAATTAACTTAAAACCCAGATTGAGTTTAATTAAATGTTTACAACCTCATATCTCAGCTATCCGAGATCTAGACCTTAAATACTGAGCTAGGTATTCAGTTTAAGTCGTGAGTTTCATCAGAAACCTTCCCTATAAATCTGTTTTTTCTCAAGGATCTCACTTTGTTTCTTTCTATATTATCGGCTTGGTTTCTGCTACATTTAACCCCTCGCAAAATTTTGCAGAAGCTCTTCCTTCAACAGCCAAATGAATCCTACACCTCAACAGAGAGTCAGACCAATTCAATTAGTAGAATGGAGATCAATTGGTCTTGTTGAATCTAACCGGAGCCTTCGATCCAAAAGGCTCCGATCTAACCCAAAAGTGAAATGCAGTCAAGCGTATTTTCTAGGAAACATGATTGTCAAGTCAAATGGTTGTTATGGGCCTCTCGATATCTGGACTGAAGTTATGTTTAGACCAATCAGCTACTGATGCTTTAAAAAGTCCAAACATATGCCTAGTTTGAAGTATTGCACCTCAACATATTGAATTTAATTCAAAACTGAGTCTGTCAATAATTCTTGTCCATTTTTTCACAGAGTAAATTTTATATTTTTTAGAGCACCAGGAGCAACTTATATTGGACCCACTAAACAGAACGTTGCAACACGTGAGCTAAAGTCTCTTTTTTTATTCGATAGCTTTCGTGGTGGTGGTGGTTTACATGTTCTCTTCTGCGTTGAATATTTAGAATTTTTTATATTTTTCTTCCTACTCGAAGAAGTGCTTCAGAAGAAGACCACGACAAAATGGTCTAAATGTTAATAATTTAAAATATTCAATGCAGAGCAAAATCCAATAACTCTTCTACAAAAATAATGCTCTCTCTTCTTACATAAATAAGACTATGACTAATATACTTCCTCATGACAATAGTTAATAAAGAATTTACATTATTATTAACATCTCTTTGTTTTTGAACATTTTACTAATCATACATTAATTTATTCATTTACCAGTCATATAAGTCAGATAATGCAAAATTCATTTATTATTATTTTTATTAATTAGTTATAATCTACATATAATTATATTTACGCATATTTCGCTGATCTCATCCTTAAAAGGTAATAACATAATGTAATGACCATGAGTAAGTGTTTAAGTCACCGTCTATTAATCTTTAAATGCAAATCCTTAAGGTTTATGGGTTCTGTCGTGCTTTGTGAGTTTAATTTTACTACATGGAAGTTTGCTGAGTTATTTGCTCTTAAAGAATTTATGTGCCAATTTCCTTAAACAGATATAGTGACGAAGCATCTCAAATGCATAATTAAGCGTTTTATCCTGTCTGGGTTAGCCTTTGTTTCCAAAAAGTTTAGGTTTTCATTGTGCATTAGCGATGAACGTTGCGGTCATACCAGAGAAGTTGTAGTTTGTCTTTTCAAATATCCTCGTCAAAGAAAGAATCACATTTTTCACTAAAATTTCTTTACCGTTTTTTAACAGCTACCGTGAAATGAAATAGTCCTAATTCCAAAACCATTTTCCAAATTTAATGTGCATTTAAATAGCGCAAACACAAACCGATATATAATTCACGGCTGGTAAACCCCGAAACGAAATTATGGTTCTGCATTGAATGAAAATTTGCATAACGAAATTAAATCATAATTAGTTTATATCAAATATTCATCAAATTATTGGCTTCCTATTATTTCCTAAAAATTCCGCACCAGGATCGCTGAACGAGGCCTCGTAAAAAACACTTAACCCTATAGCGAAACTCCGTTCGATATCGAGACAAATGACCAAATTCCTATGCGTAAATCTCTTAAATTAAAACACAGCTTTATGGGGATTGTAGCCGTTCGAAGAATAAAGTCGAACCATGACTATACTACTAATGTTAAAATTCACAAACTGGCTTCGTTGCCGTCAATTAATTAGGGAACCCTTCTTTATATACGAAACACGTACTGGGTTTATTATTTCCAAACATAGTCTGACACGGTAAATGAAAGACACATCTTCTCTCTATCCGACTTTAAACCGACAGGCTGTGACAATGTAGCAACTAGGTACGCCCATGTTTCTGTTTAGCTAGGAGCTTCAAAGCAAACTCAAGCTTATGATGCCAGATAGTTCGGTTGTAACATAGTTGCAGGCACGCCTAGGATTCTTTGCTAATTTTCACGTTATCATGTGGACAGTAAACTTCATAACACGTACGTAATCTGCAGAATTTTATGTTAAGTTAAATGAATACTTGCACGAAACTTTACGTGACACAATTTAACAATTCTACCGCATTATAGTGGACAAATCAATTTACAGGTTGTTTGAAATATCAAACTAGTAGTGTTGCAACACAAATATAAACCTCGTTCTTTTCCAATAATCTCATTAAAGCAGCGGTCGTTTACTGGCTACAATGAAATCGATTTGGCGTTGTTTCTTTTTAATAATGGTCGTTAACGATTTAATGACCGAATATGCACTTAATTTGCATCAATAACATCACAATGACTAATGTGTTTTTAAAGTATGTGTACGAGGTGACTCAAAGAAAAAGCCTCAACAGTAATTTAAGACCATTGGTTGCACAACGTGCCACTTGGAAAAACAGAAGAAGAGTTTTGTTAGCAGGACTTCGTTAACCATGTTGATTATTTTTTTCTGTTTCTGTTAAATTAACGTTGACAGTTTTTGTATAGGCAAAATTTCCTATTTGCCTATTTTTTGGGTAATCGGGTGAAGGTGAAGGTTTACACTTTTCTCTTTATTACAACTGACTAACTCTTGCTTCATATTTAGTTCTGATTTAGGCTACTATTATTATTTTGGTTCGGGTAAGTACTATTTTGTAATTGCTTTTAGAACTACTTAATTAAATCAGAGTTCGGTTTAAATTTTCCGTTTATTCGTATTAAATGTTATATCACACATTCACCGGTTGAGCCTTACAGTATTCTGCTCAGATGGTAAGACCTAGCCACCAGTGAATGTATTTCAAAACGTGGTTTTATCATACACAGGCAAATTCGGTAACCTGTTCATGGTAGTTTGTGGCCCCAGTGCATGATTTAAATCTTTATTTTCCGGTAAGGAAGGAAATAACTTCCTTGTTAGCATAGCTCTGTATTTGAGGCAGTAGGAATCCGCGTTTGTTAAGTAGTATCCGAAACCGAAATAATAAGAATCTCTGTAGCTCCGATATTTTGGTGTCCCGTTGGAGTCATACTTGCTAGCCTCAGCCGTTTGATTTCTTCGCGTGGGTATATCTCGATCCGTTCGCACTTCGAGTCCACCGCCGGCAGAAATTAAATTATTTCCACGCGTACTCTTGTTCGCCAGATTGCATATGATTGTTTGAAAAATTGTACATAACCGACAGCAAAGTAAATCGCTGCATTAAACGGTCTAGTTTTACCTTACTTGTTCATGATTGTTTTCTTATAAATACTTAAATACATGCTAGGTAAAATTTACGAGTTATTATTTCCGTTGTCTATTTCTAATTAACCTGTTTGAGAAATTGTCCAGTCCAGTTGAAAAGACAATCTTCTTTCGACCTCTGGACAAACAACCGTATCTCGACTGTTTTAACTACCCCGCAAGCGTTCTCATCCCGGTGAGCCAGGCAAGTGCTGTTCCTTGCACTTAAAAATAAGGAACTGGCGCCCGAGTTTCCGTCCGAAAAGTGTCACAACGCCAGCGAGTCCTGTTTGTAGGTAGCCAGTTACAGACAGGACAGGTTACGCAATTAAAAGGCCATTACACCATTAATAATTTCTTGATGATTCCCTTCTTAATAATAAAAGAATTTTTAAGGTAAACATAAATTAAACAAGAAATAATTTTAATCATTCGTTTTTAATTTAGTTTTTAGTATTTAACTGCTAGTGGTTTTTCAAAAATATTTTAACATTGAATAGTGCAGTTTATTTTATTATTTAATTAAAGATACTCAGATTGATGAAGATATACGATATATAGGATGGCATGAAATTGACGCCAGTAATCTTGGAATTTGATTTAGAGAACTAAAACAAATCAAACATTAAAAAGTAAATAATTTCCCCATTTTCCTCGTTATCTAAATATGAAGAAGAAAAGGAAAACTTAACGTTTAAACTTGAAGACAAAATATTAGAAAACAAAATAAATTCCCACATCTGCCGTCACAAGAGTACTCAAATAGAGTGTCTCCTATTCAGTGCAACCATTCGCACGATTCATTATGAATGCACCATTATTGTGATTTTCGCTTACTGACGCCACAGCAGCGTTAAAACGAGCTGCGAGATCTTCATGGTTCATAGTAAACATATTCTTTCAAAAACCCCAAAAAAATAAATCCAACGGATTCCAATCCGGTGATCTAGGAGGCCATATAGTATGGCTAAAGTAAGTTGGTTAGATAAAATGTGAAGCCAACTAATTGAATTATGTTACACAAATAATTGGCGCAAGCGTGATTTTGGGACACCCTGTATACACAAGCGAACTCGAAATAAAAATAAATCCTCTATAACTGTTTACAAAAAGAAAAGTAAAGTAGGCTACAGTGGGAGAGGATTCAATTTTATTATAAAACGCAAAGTATGAATTTTGAGTCAAAGTCTAATATTAAACAGTAAAGCGAAAAGGGCGTGGGTTCCAACTTGAATTTGGAAAAAAAAAAATTTACAAAATGATCGAGTGAGCCAGTCTTAATTTTGAAGAACTTTGAGTAACCAATATCAAAAAAAGAAACTAGTGTTTAGTTACCTTAATTTTCAACCTCAAAAACCTGTATCACTGACTGCAATACGTATTAATTTCAGACTGTCGTTTGTATTGAAAGCTCTTAGTTACACTCTGGACAGAAGAGCTTACTTTTTTACTACAACAGAATTTTGCTTAAACTATTTTTTTAGGCTCGGCAAAAGCTAAACTGCAAAAACTGGGGCGCGCAATTGTAGAATACTTTTATAGAAACGACGAAACATCTAGATCCAGATCTATCTGAAAAGGGCGTAGGAAATTACATTTAAGCATCGGGGTGGAAAGAAATACATATAAATATTTTCTCGAATATAATTGATTTTCAGATTTTGTTGGGAAAATATAAAATTTTTACGTACGTTTAAATGGGTCGGACCAGAATTGGAACTCTGACGTCACTATTTCCTGATTTTCTACAACATACGTGCCTCGTTCATTTTACGAATTTTTAATAGTCATTATGATGAATGATGAATATGATGACGATAATAATGACTAAAAAACAATTATTTTCTTGAATCAAAGTTTTAAATTTAATTTATGGATAATTATTAAATAAATGCAGTCACAGAGTGTTTTTTATACAGGATAGTTCGGAAGTAAGTTCAAGTGAGTTTCATTTTTAAACGACTTCAAATAATTTTTAAATTTTGACGCACTTTCTGGGTTGATTTTTTCTATGAGGACTCAATACTGAAATTTCAAAATTACGCTCGATCACTATATTAGACTTGTTCCTTAATGACCTGTGTGTTTGATATTAAATATTTACTCTTCAAACTTTCATTGTGGAGAGTTCTATCCAAAATATTCCTATTCTACACAACAGTACATATTGTACAGGGTGATCATTTATACACACCCCACAAGAATTATCGCATCACTAGAAATTGACCATAAGTTTGATGTTAATTTTCTTCTGAGTCGTTTGTCCGATTTGGATGATCTTTTTTTTGCATTGTAGGTTGACTCTTCAGGAATGTTACTGTGCTACTGAATTTTTTGTAAAAATTCACATTTGCTTGAATACCGGGTGTAACTATGATGTTGTACTTGACCCGAAAATTCGTAACACCCTGTGGAGTGTACGAGCAGCAACAGCACGTTGCTAACTCTAGCCTCATCTTTTGTTACCATTCTCTTTTTTGGTTTACTTTATTATCTATATTAACAGATGAGATATACAGTTTTATAGCACATGTTTTTATTGACTTATATTGCTAGTTTTTACGCATACACACGCTGCGGGGATAGTAACAGAATATTTTGAAGAGGTTAATGTCACTGCAATGAATTGGCCAGCTTGCAGTCCAGATATTTAACCAATAGAGCAGGTATGGGATCATTTAGGGACGATTCAGCAAGACCAAGTTCCATGTAGAACCCTACCTGAACTTGAAAATACATTGAATGTCATTTGGAACCATATTGATGAGAATTATATACACAACCTCTATGAAGGTCTACCAAGGCGAATACAAGCTGTAATTAGGGCGAGAGGGGAAAATACACGGTATTGAAAATTATTGTATCCTAAATTTTATTTTTCTAGAAATTCAATAAAAATTGCCTATATTGATACTTTTTTTTCATCCTGTATATCTCATCTGTTAACAGAGATAATAAAGTAAACTAAAGAAGAGAATGTTAAGAAAAGCTCAGGTTAGAGTACTTACTTTTTTGTTTTTTATTGCCTGCCACAGCTTTACGAATATAAGAGTAAAAACTATCAATATAAGTCAATAAAAACATGTTGTGCTATAAAACTGCATATTTCATCTGTTAATACAGATAATGAAGTAAACTGTAACGAAGTGATTTTTTCCGATCAAGGAATGTTCAATTTTGCTTTAAATATTACCGTCACTTGGGTACACCCTGCCGCTGTTTTAGTAAGTAAGTCCTGTTTTAATTAAGTTATTAATGAGTTGTTAAAAAGTCCGCTGGTAAACAAGCAATCAAGTAATTAATTGATTAATTTTCGACAATACCTCGTATAAGTAAAATCCGAGAAATATTATAAATAATGGCCGAGTCGGAAATAAAAATCATTCGTTATTAAAAATGTTAATCCTTGCCTGTTTTAATCCGTTTCTTTTTGCAACATAGTATAGAAATTGCAAGTAGCGCATTTCCGGTTATCGACGCTCTGAACGAATACTCCAAATTGCATAATCCGCTTGCACTCTGCAACGAGCGTCGTGTTGAGCACACGATCCCATCGTGTCAAATCAGTACGCCCCTCTTAACATGCCATATGGGCACGTCAGAAAGGTCATAAAAAGGAAGAATCGCCCTGGAGTGGACATCAGATCCGATCCACCTTCAGAAGTGCCAGATCGAACCAGCCGTCTACAGTTTCGCGCCGCCGCTCCGAATTAAATAGCAAATCCTATCAGAACGTGATTCCGAAAATTATTTTGGTAAGAATACATCGTCGTGCACTGTATTTTGCAGGTACTGCTTTCAGTTAAGTATAGATATTCAAAGGTTCTTGTGTCCGCACGTATTGTTGTATTATACTACTCAATCAAACCAGAGCTAATTAGTAATACCTCCGTTGGTCTTTTGTTTGTTAATATATGCAGCAGCCGCTGAGGTCTATTCGCTAGGGTCACCTCAAAAGTTCCACTGCATAATAGGTTACCGGAAAACCTACGATAAATCTAATAGCCATTATATGCATCAACTGAGAGGAATTGTTCGCTAGGGCCTTCCAAACGGGTGATCTGCATAGAACTGGCTCGCGAAACTTACGTAATAATATAATAATAATATAAGCATTAGCAAATCGCTCTACGTTTGTGGCAGTAGTTTGCCGTGTATGTAAAAATTCCGTATAGCCTAGAATATCTATAGCTAATCGATTGCCCGCCGTGCATAATACATCCGAGTGGAAAGGTCCGTTTGCTTGTCGTACATCAGAATTCATTAATCTCACGTATCCGAAAATTCAGACGTAAAATCACGTAAACATTCTTGCTTGCCAGCACGACTTATTTTTATCATTTTTGAAATAATTTTATACACACTCGACTGTTTGTACAGTCGTGGAGGTTTAGAGTAAATTAATTTGTTCATTATTATCCTTGAATAAATCCGTTATTTTAAAAAGGTAAAATTCACGAGTTATTATTTCTGTCATTTTAATTTCTGATTAATCCGTTTGAGTAGGGGTTGAAGTCCTTTAGACAGACCCCCAACTTGCGACCTCTGGCTATCTGTATCTCCATCTGTTAGCTACCCCGGATTGTTTTCCCAAATAGGAAAGCCAAAAAGTGCTGTCCTTTGCACTCAAAAGTTAAAGGGCTGGCGCCCGAGATTTCCGTATAAAAGATTACGTAAGTATCTGGAAAAGAGAGGAAGCCATTACAAAATGGCGCCCTAGAGCAGGAACTTTATTACGTTAATCAGAAATCCGAAAGTGTAAAATTTGTCCAGAAAACGGAGCCGCCGAAAAAAAATTACAAGTCTTGTGTGAAATACGCGTAGAATTAAATAAATACCGAAACACTAGAAATTTGCAATTAGACGCCGATTTAAAATAAAATAAAATACGTGAAGCCTGTTTTTTCAGTCCGTCGAAAACGCTAGAATTTTTTATAAATTACAGTTTTTTTTTATTGATAAGAAATAAAAACTTGTTGTTCGCCGTACACGAGGGTTTTATCAATTTAAAATTTATAAAACCAAACAGTTTTATTTCTGGTAAAGAAATAATATTCCGTTATCAGGCGATTTAAATTAAATATCGTCTGTCCGTCTGCTAGATAATAAAAACATTTCCTATTTAACTCGGAGGATTTAAACATCGAAATAAACTTGAAATAAATTACTTCTAGGTTTTACATCCGTCTGTCTGTCTGTCTGTCTGTAACCTAGCCAAGTGATTGCAACTTAACTTGTTAATACGTCCCGATTGCAATTACAACCGAAGGTGGTTTATTTTAATTTTACAAACAGCTGCTTGCATAAGTACTTACTTCCGCGAAATACTCAAGCTGCTATAGCCGCTGTATACCGAATCGTTAGAGGATTTTTCAAATTATTTTGACTTTGCCCTTGGGGTTAACTCCCGCTACTCTCTGCCATGTTGAGTGGAAAGGCAACGTCAACATAATTGAACCGATATTATACAGGGTGTGCCTACTTTACTGATACAGCATACCTTACTGTTACAGTCTATTAGGGATTTAAATAATTTTAGCATTATTTTGTTATTTTTGACGCTGTCATAGGGGGCAGATACCGCTGTTGCCCTATGCCGAGTTGTTAAGCAACTCAAAACCTGAAAATTATTCTCAGATAACGTGTTGTTAGGTACTCTAGCTGACAACAAATTATTTTGACGTGACCAGGGTGTGTTTTCACCAGTGTTGCTTTATAGCAAGTAAGTAGGCAATTTCCAAAAATCTGCAACGCAGATTTACCGTTTTCTGTTAGCATCCAACTGCCCATCCGCTGGGTAGTGCAGCGATCTGTTAGGTTTTTTTGTGAATTCGGCACGCAACGAACGCAACAAAATTTCTACTAGCCGCGGTAAATAAGCCTGCGACGTGTCGATTCTGATTAAATCGAACCTGAAGAACCGATTGCGACTACTTACATACCGATTCGAATCCTATTGAAGAAGTTACATATAACTTTGACGCGACACAACGTTATTGAAGCCAGACCGAGTTATACGTTATTAATTTACGTGACGAGGAACTACGATTGCACGTTCCAAATCGAATTACCGTCGGTTGTAGCCAAGGTCATCCAGAAATACCCAGGTACAAGCTAGCCTTGTGGGGTATCCTTTTTAGGGTAATCGCACCCTAGGAACCGATTGGTGATACTTGCAACCCGATCTGAAGCACCGTTGCTGAAAGACGCCTACCGTCGCGACGCCTGAGGTTGAATATCATCACAACCTGCAGATTTCCGTATCCGTGACCGCTATACAGCAGCCGTGACGCCTCTTACTATTTCACCGGAGTTTCACCGGAGTATTTCGTGACTCCGGAGTCAGAATTTTCCGAGGGTGTGACCCCTCATTTAATAGTAAACCGAGGACGCTAAAGCGATTGCCGATAGTTTCGACGCGATATAACCAGCCCTTCCAGACTTAGGATTTTCCGACTCGTATCGTCCGTTTGATTCGACCTGAACTCGTTTTACTGACATCTTTGGGAGGTAACACAATGCCTACCGAAGGAGATAAAACCGACACACCCGTATTACCCGTCGACGAGGCCGCGAACCTTGATCTGGGAGATATTCGGCTAGGCTGGATCTATAAATTAAAGAAGGAACAAATAGACGATCAGTTAGGGAAGTTTGGTCTACCCGTAACCGGTACCGTGGACGAGAAGAAGCGCCGTTTGGTCAAGTTTATCAAAGAGGGGTGCTCTTCGCCTAGACCAAATACCGCGCCACCTGTTTTTCCGCCGCCGATACCGCCACCGTTACCACCGCTGGTAATACCTCAACCGCCCCACAATATTGCACCAGGACAGACGCCATTAGACCCCGTACAGATACGCAAATGGAACATCCATTTCAATGGCACTGGCGATCCAGCCGCGTTCCTGGAGCGCTTGGAAGAAGTTTGTGGGTATACCACCCTCCGTCCCGCGCAGTTACTTCCGGTCCTACCTGAGCTACTGCAAGGCTCCGCCTTGCTCTGGTACCGCAATAATAAAGCCCGCTGGACCTCCTGGGAACAATTCCTAGCAGATTTTCGTATTTTTTACGTACCGGTTCACTATCAGGAAGATATAGAAGCAGAAATTAGCCGTCGACTGCAACGCCCAGAGGAGTCAGTGATGACGTACATCACCGACTTGCAGACCCTCATCCGTCGTCATAGAGGACTTTCCGGGGAACAAGAGTTACGATGGCTCTACCGAAATTTGTTACCCGATTTTCGCCAGTACATTCGTCGACAAGACTTTACAGACGTAGCAATATTAATCGCGAAATGTCGTGAATATGAAACGCTGAAGCAGGAGGTTGACCGGGTGTATAGCAAACCACCTCCCGCTCGCCGTTCCACCAGTACACGCCAGTCCGACGATACTTCCGGGACGTTGCAACGCTTAGGTCTGGGAGACCGTACTTCCAACCAACCGTCGTCACCACCTCCGCGGTCAAGCAGCGACCAGGCACGGACCGCGACGCCCTCCGAGAGGACGCGTGAAACCCAGGACACTCGAACCCGTCCAAACCAGAAACGTAACGGAAATAACAGTCCCGCATCCGCAGATATCCCTACTGACCGAAGTACAATCTGTTGGCGTTGTGGCAAGACCGGTCACTTCCGCAGTGAATGTCGCTCGCCACCCCGCCTATTTTGTTCACGCTGCGGCCGTCAGGGCACAATGACCCGCGACTGCCAATGTAATACAGCGGAAAACTAAACCGGAACCGCACCGTACCGAGGCCAGTTTGGTTCCGAAATATTACCGCCTCGCACCAGGAACTGACGCCTGATCATGACAACCGCCCACATATCCCCGTACGCATTCGTAATAAGACCTTCTCCGCCCTTGTGGATACCGGCGCCGTTCGTTCGTACGTCGGTAACCAAATACATGAATTTTGTACGCGATTGGGGATTAAACCGCAAACTGTTACCGCAACCTCTGCCCGATTGGCTAATGGCAACTTGGCTACCGTCACCCAAGCATATTCGCTAAAATTTACCATCGGCCGAACACAATTCGCTGAAGATCTATTGTATCTGGAAAATCTCTCGTCCGACATTGTCCTGGGAATGGACGTAATGAGCAAGCACGACTTTCTCATCACTCCAAGAACCGCTTCCGTTTCACTGAATGGTCATGTGGTCTCTCGACCACGAGTCACGCCTGCTAGCCCGTTGGGCACAGTTTCCCTGACTCTCACTACAAGTGAGGAGCATCGCCTGCAGAACTTTCTTGATAACGAGTTACCAAGTTTTCAAGAAATCCGTGGTACTACCGACCAGGTACAACACCACATCCGTCTGTCGCATTCCGAACCAATCAAGCAGAGGTACCGTCCACAAAACCCGAAAATGCAGGAGATCATTAATCAAGAAGTTGATGAGATGCTAAAAAATGGGATCATCGAACCGTCTCACAGTCCGTGGAGTTCACCGGTAGTCATAGTCAAAAAGAAAGATGGAAAACCCCGGTTCTGTATAGACTTTCGAAAAATAAACGAAGTTACCGAAAAAGATGCATACCCGCTACCATACATCAACCATATTCTCGACAAGTTACGCAGAGCCCGATATATCTCTAGTATCGACCTGAAACAGGGATACTGGCAGATACCTCTCTCCCGTTCCAGTAAACCCATCACCGCGTTCACCGTTCCGGGCCGTGGACTGTTCCAGTTTAGAGTAATGCCGTTTGGACTGCACTCCGCCCCCGCCACTTTCCAAAGACTACTCGACAGCATTATTGGACCCGACTTGGAACCCCACGCGTTCGCCTATCTGGATGATATAATCGTCCTAGGAGAAACATTCGAGGAACACCTGACCAACCTGAGAGAAGTTTTTCGCCGTCTCCGAGCCGCGAACTTACAACTGAACCCTGCAAAGTGTGAATTCTGTAGGAAGTCACTGAAGTATCTGGGACATGTCGTTACGTCCGAAGGAATAAATACCGATCCCGACAAGGTGGAGTCTATTCGTCAAATTCCGACGCCACGTAACGTCCGCGACGTACGCCGATTTTTAGGCGTTGCGTCCTGGTACCGTCGATTTGTGCCTGCATTTTCGCAAATCGTAACCCCCCTGACGCGACTGCTAAAGAAGAATCATCGATTTAAATGGACTGCCGAGCAAGAGGAGGCCTTCAACCGTTTAAAAGGCTTTCTGACCGAGGCCCCCGTCTTGACGTGTCCGGATTTCTCTCAACCATTCACTCTGCAAACAGACGCGTCCGACCAAGGCCTTGGGGTAGCGTTAACCCAGGAAATAGAGGGTCATGACCGGGTGATAGCATACGCTAGTCGTACTCTCTCACCCGCCGAGAAAAACTATTCTGTCACAGAACGAGAATGTTTAGCGATTGTCTGGGGAGTAGAAAAGATGAGACCCTACCTGGAAGGCTACCGTTTTACCGTGCTAACCGATCACCAATCTCTCCGTTGGTTGCACTCGATCAAGAGTCCGGCAGGACGCCTCGCTCGATGGAGTATCTTTTTGCAACAATACGATTTTGAGATTAAGTACCGAAAAGGCACCTTGAACCGAGTAGCAGATGCCTTATCAAGACAACCCTTACCGGGACCGTCGTCCGCCCCAGATTCCGAGGAATTGGGATCTCTAACTGAAACAGCTGACTGCTCCTGGTACAACCGGAAAAAGGCCGAAGTGGAAAAAAATCCCGAAGCCTTTCCAGATTATTGCATCCGAGACAACCGTCTGTTTCGCCACTTCTGGGATGCACATGATCTGACTGAGCCGGAGCTGTCTGACCCCTGGAAGCTATGCGTACCCACGTCTCTCCGTCCTACTGTATTGGCCGAAAACCATGATGCTCCGTCCGCTGGACATATGGGAATAGCCAAAACTGTGGCGCGCATGGCTCACCGGTACTATTGGCCTGGTATGTTTCGCGATATCGCCAAATATGTCAGAGGATGTCTACAGTGTCAAAGGTACAAACCGTCACAACAACAGGTTGCAGGGAAAATGCAACCTTCCGCAAACCGAAACCCGTGGGAAACCGTCAGTACAGATTTGGTCGGTCCCCTGCCACGATCCAGTAAAGGGAATAATTACCTTGTGGTTTTTCAAGATCGCTTTACTAAATGGGTCCAGTGCAAGCCGCTCCGAAGTGCTACAGCCCGTACTGTAAGTCAAGCACTGTATGACGAAGTTATCACCCGTTTTGGTTGCCCCCGCACCATTATAAGTGATAACGGCTCTCAGTATGATAGCCGACTGTTCCGTCGCACCCTGGAAGAATTGGGAATACAGCACCGTTTCACGCCTCCGTATACGCCGCAAGCCAATCCCGTGGAACGAACCAATCGGACAATCAAAACCATGATCGCCCAATATTGCGAACAAGACCATCGTAAATGGGATCAAAACATCACCGATTTCCAATTGGCGATAAACAGCTCAAAACACGAGTCAACCGGATTTTCGCCTGCGTTCCTCAATTTTGGGAGAGAATTGGACTTACCCAAGTCTCTGTATCGCACAGAAACCCGACAGCAAGGGGAAGAAATAACCACCGACTCTCTCAAACCCGCTGACCTGAGTAACCGGTTAGAAAAACTGCGTGAAGTTTTTCAGCTGGTTCGAATAAACTTAGCCCGCGCGTTTTCTACACAAAGTCACTATTACAACTTGCGTAGGCGGGAATGGCGCTGCCACCGTGGCGACCGCGTTATGAAGCGAGAAAACCCGTTGTCCTCCGCCGTTCGCGGATTTGCCGCTAAACTAGCTCCGAAATTTTCCGGACCGTACACTGTCACCCGAGTCATTTCACCCGTCGTTTACGATTTGAAAAGTGATACCGGCAAGCAAGTGCGACATATCCACATAAAGGATTTAAAACCAGCCTCGCACGCGGCCCCGCCGCCCATTAATGTGTAATTTGACTTTATGTTACAGTACTTCTTCCACATGGACAGTCCCATACTGGAACTCCTCGGCGACCCAGCCTCAGACTTCGAGTGGGAGCTGATGGAGGCCTGTACTGAATCCCTCGAGGACAACAGGAAGGAGGAGGAAGTAGCCCGTCCGAGCCGTCCGGAACTACTGGAAGTAAGAAGCCATACACCGCCCCCTTTGGTCCGTAGCCCGACGCCGACACCACCTGCCACCGACTCCGAACCCCTGCGGATGACTCGCCACGAGAGCCCATCGAAGACGCCCCAGTCTGGGTTATGGAGACGTGAGCCGTATCCGCCGCAGACCTACCTACCTGTCGAGCAGGATCTCTGTTGGAGATGTGGTTATCCGGACCACAGCAGAGACCGTTGTACGCGGAGGAGGATTATATTCTGCTCCAGATGTGGGCTCGTGGGCATGCTATCCCGCGATTGCCGGTGTAGTACCGCGGTTATACCTCCTAACCCCACTCCGAGGGCAACCCGTCGACCGAACCTTCCCCGCAAGACCCGGACACAAGGGATCCAAACCGACCCGCTGTATTTGCGAAATAAGCGAGCTTGTCCCGTGTGTGACTGCCACTGCCACTACAAGGCCTGAGCTCGACGTCCAAAAATTCCGCCGACGTTCTACATTTACCGCCGTCAATTAGCTTCACCATAGCTAACTGCTTTTTGTATTTTCAGAAGGACCAGCCCCTGACCATGGTCGGCCCAGTTGAAGGACCCCCCAGGGAATACTGACCACCCTGGAACACGTTAAGGCCAACTGGTAAGACGCACCGAATGAAGACCCCCAGAGGTAATGACACCGGTCCCGGGAGGCTGTTTAAAGTTAATTTTGTTTTTTTGCTAATTTAGAATTTTGTTCTGTAAATACTAGATTAGGGAGCTTTCCGTTTTCAATTAATTTTGCCTTTGTTTACCTGGAGCCTCCCAGGGAGAAGAAAAAAAAAATGTATAATGAATTATTATTTTTTTTTTACCGAAGTAAGAGGGGGGTGTAACGAAGTGATTTTTTCCGATCAAGGAATGTTCAATTTTGCTTTAAATATTACCGTCACTTGGGTACACCCTGCCGCTGTTTTAGTAAGTAAGTCCTGTTTTAATTAAGTTATTAATGAGTTGTTAAAAAGTCCGCTGGTAAACAAGCAATCAAGTAATTAATTGATTAATTTTCGACAATACCTCGTATAAGTAAAATCCGAGAAATATTATAAATAATGGCCGAGTCGGAAATAAAAATCATTCGTTATTAAAAATGTTAATCCTTGCCTGTTTTAATCCGTTTCTTTTTGCAACATAGTATAGAAATTGCAAGTAGCGCATTTCCGGTTATCGACGCTCTGAACGAATACTCCAAATTGCATAATCCGCTTGCACTCTGCAACGAGCGTCGTGTTGAGCACACGATCCCATCGTGTCAAATCAGTACGCCCCTCTTAACATGCCATATGGGCACGTCAGAAAGGTCATAAAAAGGAAGAATCGCCCTGGAGTGGACATCAGATCCGATCCACCTTCAGAAGTGCCAGATCGAACCAGCCGTCTACAGTTTCGCGCCGCCGCTCCGAATTAAATAGCAAATCCTATCAGAACGTGATTCCGAAAATTATTTTGGTAAGAATACATCGTCGTGCACTGTATTTTGCAGGTACTGCTTTCAGTTCAGTATAGATATTCAAAGGTTCTTGTGTCCGCACGTATTGTTGTATTATACTACTCAATCAAACCAGAGCTAATTAGTAATACCTCCGTTGGTCTTTTGTTTGTTAATATATGCAGCAGCCGCTGAGGTCTATTCGCTAGGGTCACCTCAAAAGTTCCACTGCATAATAGGTTACCGGAAAACCTACGATAAATCTAATAGCCATTATATGCATCAACTGAGAGGAATTGTTCGCTAGGGCCTTCCAAACGGGTGATCTGCATAGAACTGGCTCGCGAAACTTACGTAATAATATAATAATAATATAAGCATTAGCAAATCGCTCTACGTTTGTGGCAGTAGTTTGCCGTGTATGTAAAAATTCCGTATAGCCTAGAATATCTATAGCTAATCGATTGCCCGCCGTGCATAATACATCCGAGTGGAAAGGTCCGTTTGCTTGTCGTACATCAGAATTCATTAATCTCACGTATCCGAAAATTCAGACGTAAAATCACGTAAACATTCTTGCTTGCCAGCACGACTTATTTTTATCATTTTTGAAATAATTTTATACACACTCGACTGTTTGTACAGTCGTGGAGGTTTAGAGTAAATTAATTTGTTCATTATTATCCTTGAATAAATCCGTTATTTTAAAAAGGTAAAATTCACGAGTTATTATTTCTGTCATTTTAATTTCTGATTAATCCGTTTGAGTAGGGGTTGAAGTCCTTTAGACAGACCCCCAACTTGCGACCTCTGGCTATCTGTATCTCCATCTGTTAGCTACCCCGGATTGTTTTCCCAAATAGGAAAGCCAAAAAGTGCTGTCCTTTGCACTCAAAAGTTAAAGGGCTGGCGCCCGAGATTTCCGTATAAAAGATTACGTAAGTATCTGGAAAAGAGAGGAAGCCATTACAAAACCAAAAAAGAGAATGGTAACAAAAGATGAGGCTAGAGTTAGCACTGAATTGTAACGTGCTGTTGCTGCTCGTACACTCCACAGGGTGTTACGAATTTTCGGGTCAAGTACAACATCATAGTTACACCCGGTATTCAAGCAAATGTGAATTTTTACAAAAAATTCAGTAGCACAGTAACATTCCTGAAGAGTCAACCTACAATGCAAAAAAAAGATCATCCAAATCGGACAAACGACTCAGAAGAAAATTAACATCAAACTTATGGTCAATTTCTAGTGATGCGATAATTTTTGTGGGGTGTGTATTTTTACACCCCCCTTAACTAATTATTTCTGCGTATATTTTTAATACGATATTAAAAAAACAATTGAGTAACGCTAAACACACTTATAATACAAACTTGTGATTTTTGTATAGTAACATGCTGTATGAAAAAGTAAATAGTTCAAACACTGCAATAATAGATGTTTATACAAGTACCACTGGCGACTTCGCCATTTACTAGAAAACAAATATTTCTTTACTAAAATGCCTTCGAGACAAGCAATTCTTAACTAACGAAATACCAATTAAACATAATCATACCCATTTACATTTTCTTATTTATATACATATAATAATATAAATACGATCAATTGATAGCGTTCAATAAAGTTCTCAATTAACTTTCAAGACAATGCGGGTTATGTTTACGAACCAAGGCAATTGAAAAACGGAAATGCCAGAACTTTTAATTATCAGACTATTAAAATTTAAAGTAGATATACATGTCAAGTGTTAGCGCCAATAAGCTAACAAGGTACATATCGCGGTTGGTTTTACGTAGTCACGTTTCCCGTTCTTATTCACGTTCACAAAATTGCTCGCTTTCACAAAGAAGACAGGAGTGCATGTGCATTCTGACAAGGTAAATTGGAACGGCTCCCAATTTGCCTTAAAAAAATCTATAAAACATTAATGTAGTTCTGAAATATTTGACTTACTTATTTTGAGATGTAAATCATGTGAAACAAAACCAAAACCGATTTTTATAATCAAATTTTAAATAACAAGGTAATATCATATCAACAAAACACTACCAAGAAACAATTGGTAAAATGCAGTGGTAATAATGCATTAACCACCCTGTAACGTTGTTTCTTTATGGAATATTGGAAAAGGTTATTTTTCGGTTGTTATTTAAAAATAGAATCCCTTTAATAAATATTTTCTTGAATAGGCCATTCATTCCTTTAATTACGGCTACAAAAAAGAATATATAGGTATATAGACTGCTACTTAAAAAAATACCATTGCACGCAACATCATAAATCTTACTAGGCACATATAGGCAATGAAAAATGAACGTTCCATTGAAACTTTTCTCTTTGGAAATAATGCAATATCTGGTTTATATTGTTTTTACCTATCAGACTATAGTGGCTGCGATGAAACGCACAATGATATAATACCACGATCAGCGGTTCTGCAAAACCGATTAGCGATTGTTTTGTACTATGAACCGGAACTGTTGACACGAATGGTTTTGTTCGACGTAGATGTTCGGTGTTTAAGTTATCGCTTTTACAAATCTTTCTATTATTTAAATATGCGGTTTTTATGGAATCATTTAATTGACCATATTTATACATGAACGTTTCTGAATACTATAGCGAGCACATTTTACAACAATTATTGTTCGGATTAAATATAAAAAAACAAAACAAATAAAAGACTAAGGAATTCTATAGCTGCTTCAAATATTAAAAAGAATAGTTGTACTTTTACCTCTGCGAGGGTGAAAACCACCCCTGATGTTCAAAATTTAAGACTCAGGTATTAAGAGTTAGTTATTTAAAAAAGTCATGTAAATATGTTTGAGGTCGCTCATTACGAATATCAAGTAGGAATTTTAGAATTCGCGATTGCACCCCTAATATGGCTGATATAATAGGGATAAAATGGAAAAACCTATTTTGTTTCTTTTGAGCAAGTAGAACTTTTCTTTGCAAATTATATTTATAGGACATAATAAAACATATCTTATTAAGAAAAATGATTGCCCTCACCCCTAAGAGGGTGAAAACCACCCCTAAAATAAAAAAATCAATAATTAATAAAGTACTGAGAATAAATTATTGAAACATATTATTTATGTTTTTGGAGTCGGTGATGACAAATGTGAAGTTAGGAATAAAAAATTTTATGATGCACCCTCAATATGGCAGATAAAAAAGGGGTAAAATGGATGAATTAATAATTTTTTGTTTATTTTGAGAAATTAGGACTTTCTTAGCAGATTGTTACATTTTTAGACATAAAACTCATCTCCTAATGAGAAAAATAATTGCTTTTACCCCTAAGAGGATGAAAACCACCCCTAAAGTTAAAAAATCAATAATTAATGAAGTCCTGAGACTAAATTACTGCCAAACGAGCAATATCGTAATTTGCTAAAACTAGGCGCCCTTCTTATATCTTCTTTGCAATTAACGCCTATTATTCCTGTAAGATCACTTATAAAGAGCATACACGCGTTCACAATCCACTAATTTTATCTTGCCATTTTTTATCATGGAAATGAATATAAACAGTATATTGTTCCTAAATATGACTTCTATCTTGATGTGTACCTGACTAGTAAGATTTCCAATTACCGATAAATACGTAGAGTAGGTTTGATCACAAGCATCACAAGCAATATTTACACAGTCCAATTACTTCCTAGTCTAGGTGTTGTGTATTCATCATGCTAGACATCTACACTGCTGGATTATTTCGTATACCTGTGTAATTAGAAATAAATAATAGAATTCGGATGCAGACAAAATTGCGCCACTACTAATTGGACTGTGCTCTATTAAGAGTATTATTAAATATGATAGACGTGAACAATATTTTATTTAATGCTTTGTATTCCTATTTTATCTTTATTTAAATCTTCTTGAGTCTTTGATGTGGAAATGCATTGACGTAGATTTTAGTATTGCCAAAACACTAAGCGCAGGAAAAAATCATTTGCACATCTACCCAAAGTATTTTTATTAATCATTTGTGGTAGTTGTCTCTGAATGAAAAAACCAGTTTAACAATTTCGAGAGTTAGTCGCTTTCTTTCAGAAATTAAATTCAATTTTCAATTTTCAATTTTCAATTTTCAATTTTCAATTTTCAATTTTCAATTTTCAATTTTCAATTTTCAATTTTCAATTTTCAATTTTCAATTTTCAATTTTCAATTTTCAATTTTTAATTCTCAATTCTCAGTTCTCAGTTCTCAGTTCTCAATTTTCAATTTTCAATTGTAAGTATTGACGTACTCAATAGCTTGCTATTGAGTACGTCAAAAGTGTTGATTAAAAATAAATTTAAGGTTGCGATAAACTGGCCATTAACATACCGGCACAATATTTCTGGTCATTCGTTTACAGAATTGATTAAGTAAATTATATTTGAATGCTGTTATATTTTTAAACCTTAACACGAAATGCCATATATAGACGTGTTAACATTATCTGTATGTCTGGAGATTACGGATAAGATTATTAATAGAAATAAATTATTACGAAGGAAAATCAGCCTAATATTAATATTTTATTTAATCAATACTAACAAGGGACTAACTATTCATTTTGACTGGAGGTTCAGGGAAGCAATTTTAAAGAGATCAGCTCTGAGCTTTTACATAGGGGAACTATGTTATTAGCGAAATTAAGCTCTTTTTGGAGGGGAGAGCTGAAGTATCCCTAGGGTTTACCAGCTTGGGTCCTGACAGATTAGACTTCACACTGTGAAATTTAGAATTCATACGCGTAGCATTCAGATCTCTCTTTTTGGATTACTTTTATTTACGTACGTAATGGATGTAACTCTATAAAATGTGCAGACTTAGGAAAAAATTCAATATAATCAGGGTTATAAGTTTAATAAAGGTATTTTTGATAATTTACTGGACTTTTTTTAAATGAAAATTTTTATTCGAAATAATCAGTGTAAAGCTGACTGCAAGACGCATACCAGCATATCGATTGAACTAATATATTAGAGAAGATTTTCTTTGCAGTTGAAGTTTCCATTTCGTTTGTAGCTTGCCTCGTTTGCTACAGAAATAATTGTAAAGAATAAGTGAACTAGAGTAAACTAAAAGCAGTGAAGTATTAACAATACATGTAGTTGAAAGTTTGTTCCCTTCGTTTCTCATGCCATTAAAATGTATAAAGTGGTAGCCTGGTAAAATAGGGAATACATGAGTTATTTCGTAAGTAGACTGTTTAAAAAAAATACTCAGACAGGTAAATTTTTAGTTTTAAATTTTTCATCTAGATTATTAAACAAACTAAAAAAAATGTATTTATGGACTCAAAAACTAAAAAAACATAGTAAAAAATGAAACCAATTACAATAAAAATGAAAAAGAACTCGGGTACTAAAAATAATTAAAAACAGATTCATTTATAAATTAAAACCCACCTCTCTGAGATTTTTTCCAATCTAGTCTGATCATGAAATAATTAATTTCAGCACCAGACTGTGTGTATTTGTCAGTAATACGGCGCCTTAAGTGAGAACAATTAATAATTGTTTAAAAATACGTGGTGTAACATGTGCAATATCTCTCGTGAACGTTTGAGAGCTGTACTGAAAACGATTTATGATGAAGTTTCATCTCTTCCAGTCGAAACAAGATAAATGGTTTGTCCTATCTCGTGAAGTTATATTGAATATCCTTTAAAAATATATAAAATAGAATACAGTCTGTGTATTCTCTGTGTATTCTCTTGGCAACACAAGTTCATGTTTATATTTATGGTGTGCACGAGTATTGAACCACACTCGAACTGAATTGATTATTATTATAATTAGTTCTATAAGTCAATATTATACATTATTCTTGCGGTACCCAAAAATTCGTGCAAAAAAAATTTGTGGCAAACCATTGAAAAGCGGACGTTTAAAAAAATATTTGATATCCTCAAGCACAACTGAGCTAGAAAGCAATAGAAAGCTAATTTGTCGTAGTTTACTAAATGCCTTGGATATATAAACTATAAAAATGTTACAAATATAATCTTGAGAATAATTTCCAAGTTCCAAGTTGGGCGATTTAGAACGGTAGCCTTTATTATGATATGTATAAAATCAAAAGTTTCTTAAACTCTCTTGTAAGGGCACTGAATTCATCTGGCTATTCAATAAAAAATGCTTTTAGACCAAAGTAATAAAAGGAATTTTAAGCAATTTGAAACGAATTCAAATTGATACCGTAATTTAATATTCTTTCTCCCTACGCATCCAATGACAGTAAGTAGTTACTAAGTAGGTTGCAAGTTTTATTATGAATTCTAAGTGGCTTTATTTTAACTTTTCTCATTTTTATGCTAAAGATACTTTATAGGTGGTAGTCTTTAAAATATCAGCTTTTTAACACGGAGTTCTTCTCATTCATCAGTTCATTGGAATTTCAAATTTAAATACTTCCCTGCAGATTATCGTCATTTAAATATATTAAATAAGAAATTTAATCAAGTCTCTGACAACATTACACAATGGGTTATGAGCTACATTTTTAAGGCAAGGTCTATCACATCCATTAAAGTTGGTTGTATTTTATTTTTCGCAAAAATGTTTATCAAGCGTAAGGAATACTTTAGTCTAGTTTATCTTTTTAAATAAGTTCATTATAACTCTCGGGCTATGTTATTGTATATATTATTAAATGCTTATATTATTTTGTACCAATTTAAAAAAGTAATTATTAACATTAATCAAAATTTATGCTTATTACGTGTTTAATTATGAATTTCTACATGCATAATTTGTAACAGCTGCCAAATTTCAACAACGACTGGTTTAACGAATGTCATTCACAAATTAGTGTGATTAGTGCAGTTCATATTCGACCTGTTTATTCTAATGAATTTAATATCTGTTTGCAAATTTGCAATATGTGTAATCAATTAATTTGAGAGAACTATGCAAGTCTGGCTTTGTAATTACTACTAATTTTCAAATATCTTAAATGGATCTCCAATAGAGGCTAGATGCATAAATTTACTAAATATCACCATTAAATAAAATAGTGATAATAGCAAACAATTTTTATTTTATTATACAACTATTCAACAACCACGACGTAGTTTCTACAAACACCAAAACAATACTTTTGCACTCGGCACGCGTTTCGCCAACCAAGTTGGCATCAATTAGAGACGATTAAAACAGTTTAGATCACCTTCAAATCTAGATTTTTTTTTTAGTAACGTTTACAAAAAAATTCAGAAGCTCAATGCCTATAAGATAAATTTTCAATTTTCAATTTTCAATTTTCAATTTTCAATTTTCAATTTTCAATTTTCAATTTTCAATTTTCAATTTTCAATTTTCAATTTTCAATTTTCAATTTTCAATTTTCAATTTTCAATTTTCAATTTTCAAATTGCAATTTCCAATTTCCCATTTTCAATTTTCAAGTTTTAATATCATAATAATATACTCATTGTGTTACAAAAAATTCCAGAATCTTAACATCTGTTAAGATATTAAGTTAAAAAATTAATATTTAATTTTAATTCAGTTTTAAATGTTCAGTGTTCAATATTCAATGTTCAATGTTCAATGTTCAATGTTCAATTTTCAATTTTCAATTTTCAATTTTCAATTTTCAATTTTCAATTTTCAATTTTCAATTTTCAATTTTCAATTTTTAATTCTCAATTCTCAATTTTTAATTAATCATATACGCATTGTGTTACAAAAGTTCTAGAAGTTCAAAGCCTGCAAGATGGCAAGTTAAATAATTAAATTTTCAGTTTACAATGTTCAATGTTCAATTTTCAACTTACAATTTACAATTTTCAATTTCTAATGTTTTATTTTTTGTTTTCAACATCATATACTCATTGTTTTACAAAAAATTCTAGAAGCTGAAGGGCTGTAAGATGTCAAGTTAAATAAATACATTTTTAATCTCCAATTTTCAATTTTCAATGTTCAATGTTCAATGTTCAATGTTCAATGGTTAATGTTCAAAGTTCAATGTTCAATGTCCAATATTCAATGTTCAATTTTCAATTTTCAACTTTCAATTTACAACTTTCAATTTCGAATGTTTTATTTTTTAACGTAGAATTAATCCAATGTGGGGTGTTCATATTGACATAGAAACACGAGCATATGTACCTATAGAGGTCGTTACAACTGTTTTAAAAAATTTATAATTTCTATATTCCAGAACATTTGTTTCATTTAGTTCCTATTGTACGTTGTTAATGACGTTATTTTAAATTTTAATCTGTTATCCGCGTACATTGTCCTTTGTGATTTTAATTTTGATTAATTTAAAATTAATTAATAACAATAAATAAATTCTAGTATATGTATTTTTACATAAAATTTATTAGTTTTCTAAAAAATTGGACAAATTTTTCAATAATGCTAATTTTGACAAACCTTTGGTATTTATAGAAATGTAAGTATATTGTTTCTATTTAAACTTATTATATATTCACAATTTCATGTGATTTTATTCTCTTTAGTATCTTTTGTTAATAACTTTTTTATCTTAGTTACAAACATATTTTTTATATATAAAAACAATATTTGATACAGTTTTACTTGTTTAATTAAATTTAACTATCTACATTTTATGAAAATTTTAACTTATTATATTAAATGTAATATTTGGTTTGTTACAGTCTTTTACATAGTTTTCCTATTTGTAGTCTTGTGGCCTGATGATGTGATGTAAGATTTCGATCACGAAACCGGTTTCATTAAAAAAGAATTTTGTGGGATCAAGACTTTTGTGTTTTTCTTCTTCAGTTTTATTTTTTGTTTACATCATATACTCATTGTTTTACAAAAAATTCTAGAAGCTGAAGAGCTGTAAGATGTCAAGTTAAATAAATACATTTTTAATTTTCAATTTTCAATTTTCAATTTTCAATTTTCAATTTTCAATTTTCAATTTTCAATTTTCAATTTTCAATTTTCAATTTTCAATTTTCAATTTTCAATTTTCAATTTTCAATTTTCAATTTTCAATTTTCAATTTTCAATTTTCAATTTTCAATTTTCAATTTTCAATTTTCAATTTTCAATGTTCAATGCTCAATGCTCAATGCTCAATGAAAATTCTCAATGCTCAATGCTCAATACTCAATGCTCAATCTTCAATCTTCAATCTTCAATCTTCAATCTTCAATCTCCAATTTCCAATTTCCAATCTCCAATCTCCAATCTCCAATCCCCAATCCCCAATCCTCAATCCTCAATCCTCAATCTTCAGTCTTCAATATTCAATCTTCAATCGTCAATCTTCAATCGTCAATTTTTAATCGTCAATCTTCAATCTTCAATCTTCAATCTTCAATCTTCAATTTTCAAGTTTTAATATCACAATAATATATATATATATATATATATATATATATATATATATATATATATATATATATATATATATATATATATATATATATATATATATATATATATATATATATATATATATATATATATATATATATATATATATATATATATATATATATATATATATATATATATATATATATATATATGCAAAGTGTCTTATACACCTCCAAAATGATATACGTATTTAACGAATACGCCTCCAAAATCGGAGGCGACTTCGAAAAATCGGTGACCAATACGAACCTATGTGTAAAACATGTTCATTGTCATTATTACGTCATTAGTAGGCGTTTCCCAAATTTTCTGTCGGAGGCCAATTGGTATGGTGTACATATACAGTTATACAATGTAGTTCACTGTAATTCCACTAGTAGGCGCCACCAGTTAATACGCATATACGCTACAAATGATGGTTAAGCAGAATTTGCCTCCACATGTTCTCTACACCAATACACCTCAGACATATGGCAACAATGTACGGAGGTAAGTTAGTACGTTAGTTTTATATGTGTGTAAATATTATTCATTGGAGTTATTTTACCTTCTGTGGAAAAGCGCTCGCGTGCGATTTGACTTCAGTAATATTTTATTAACATGTATACGTACTAGCTTTCTTCATGAAGTAATATAGTTGTTCAACTGGTAACTAGTGATAGTACTAGATTGACATATTGATTAATGATTAATTAAAATAGACGAGTATTACAATTATTACTCAGGCTCAGAAAATACAATTAGTTCAAAAATAATTTGGAAGTAGCTTATTTAAAACAAAATAAGAATAAACATAATTTAACGTTTTTATTTATTCAGAACAAAAATTTGTGTGAATGATTTTGGTGTGTGTAAAATTATTTATTTATTCCTTTGGTTGAAAAATTAATGTTGGTAGTGTACGTAGTAATTCAACATGTTTTTCATAAAAAAGTAACTAAAATTGCAGTTATTAAACCAGTATAAAATATGTAAATTAGCAATAATAAAATCCTCTGTAAATGAACAGTATCAAAAATATTAAAATTTGTAAACTGTACTGAGCAGATTAAATAGATACACATACACACTTTATACAAAGGTGTTAAAAGATCAGCTCTAACCTGAAGATGATGAACTCGACAATCTATTAATACAGATATGGGTAAGTAGTATTATTCTTTTTAAATTTTTATAACCAATTATGACTTTATTTGCAGATTCGACATTATTCAAAAGTAAGTGGATATATATTGCATAAAAAACAAGCTTAAGATTTTATTAGCAACATGTCATATCAAATAGTTAAGTAATGTTCTTGTGTTAATACATACAGTGTGGAACAGCCAAATGAAATAAATTCATTATCTCAATTATTGTGCATATTTTTTAAAAATCCCTAGGTACCTACGTCGATTTTGGATTCTGAAATGACATCCTGCAACGTACAAATTTCATCTTTTATTTCAGCCCCGTTCGAGTGGCAGTTGCAACCCCTAAATTTTTTAATGGGAAGTAAGGACTTGTGATACCTTATTTGGAACATATTTTTACATTTTTAGATTCAGGATGTCATTTTGGATACAGCTATAGCATATTGAGATAAAAATATTAATGGCTGATATTTTTATGAGCAAATTTAATTTTTTATCTAGGCGGCCGTAATCCCAAAAAATGTTTTGCTTTGCTTGGGTAATTAATCAAAAAATATATTTTTGACATTATGCCACATGGCATTTCTGTTATAAGATTTTAAACATTTCGGAAATCATTTTTCCAAATTAACTAATTTTTTTTAAATGGCACCATTGTGGCTCACTACGTTATATCAATAAAGCATTTAATTACCGATTACGTGGTACCAAATAATTCACAATATCTTCATATTATTATACATTAAAATACAAAAGAATAACATTCAACTAGAAATGAAAAAAAGTTATAATATTTAACAATGGATCTCTATCAAGTAGGTGCCTTTGATCTCCTGAATCAAAAAATGTAAAAATATATACAGGGTGTTCGATTTAAAATTCCAAAGTCAGCATCATTTTCGGCGATACCTGAAGCATTAAGTAAATAAATAATATAAAGAGGCGCAACCGTCAAGGGGCCGAGATTTTAGTATTGTATTTTTTGCCAATAGTTTCAGGATTGTTTTCAATTTTTAGTGCTACGAGAAGGTATTTGTTATTTGATTGCATAGCCCTAAATATTGTAGATAATTCTATAATTATTGGCAAAAAAATACAACACTAAAATCTCGGCCCCTTGACGGTTGCGCCTCTTTATATTATTTACTCAATGCCTGAAGCGAAAAATGTTAAATCGGCCGAATTAATGCATATTAGCCGTTATTTGACGTGCCCAAATTTGAAATTCATATCTTGTAAAACCAAGAAGATATAGATAGATGCAAGTGACATCTCGTGGTCACCTGGTATATTCTGGGCTTTACAAGATATGAATTTCAAATTTGGACATGTCAAATAACGGCAGAATATACATTAATTCGACCAATTTAACATTTTCGGTTGCTTCCGGTTTCACAGGAAATGATGCTAACAATGGATTATTAAATGGAACGCCCCGTGTATTTTCACATTTTTTTATTCAGGGGGTCAAAGGCATCTGCTTCATAGAGATCCACTGTTAAATATTATGAGTTTCTTTTTTCATTTATATCTTGTTGAATGTTATATTATTCTTATGTATTTCTATGTATAATAAATATGAACAACATAAAATGCTTTATTGAAATAACGTAGAGAGGTCTCATTTAAAAAAAATAGTTATTCTGAAAAAATGATTTCCGAAATGTTCGAGATCTTATAACACAAATTTCATATGACATAATACCATAATTGTATTTTTTGATTAATTATTGAAGTAAAATAAAACATATTTTTTTGGTCACGGCCGCCTAGAAGAAAAATTAAGTTTGCTCATAAAAATATCAGCCATTAATATTTTTATCTCAATATGCCATAACTGTATCCAAACTGACCTGAATCAAAAAATTGTAAAAATATATAGGGTGTTCCATTTAAAAAATCAAAGTTAGTTTAATTTCCGGTGAAACCGGAAGTGACGGAAAATGTAAAATTGGTCGAGATATTTGACGTGCCCAAATTTTCAAAATTCATATCTTGTCAAACCAAGAAGATATAGCAAGCGTCATTTCATGGTCACCAGGTATACCGTGCCTTCAATTTTCGTAGCTACATGGAGATAAAGTGATCGTGTACATTCGAAGTAGTGGGGAGTATCGTGTGCATGGTAAATTCACGTTCACGAATGCAAACGCGTATGAATGAGTTTGCGTATGGACAATGATACATGGCAGCTATCCCCACTATTACGGTCGGACTCACGAGCTTTACCGAATATTTTCTTGTGTAGTGTTTTGAAATAAAGGCACGGTATGTTTTGTGTTCCAAAAGTAACGAATTTAATTTATATTTTTTTGTTTGCCTTTTAGAAAAGCAAAATATAGGTCACCTAGTATATTATAAAAAGTGTTACTTTTCTATAATATTGACAATTTTTCTTCGCCATATTTCACAAAGCTATAACAGTAATATTTTTTTACATAGGACACCATATGATATAAACTCTGTTTAAAAAATAATTAACTCTATAGATTTTACCCTTTTACCAACTTGTTTAAGTAGTTTTCGAGAAATGTGCCAAAAATGGTCTGTATGAGGAGAAAATAAATTATAAGAGTGATTAAAGAAAAACCCTAAGCCGGCTACTCACTACACGGTACTTGGTAAGTACTTATCAAGTACTTGGCAAGTCGCACGTTGTGTGTATGAAAATTCGCATAGACTTGGCGAATTACTTGCATTTCCCGTCGTGTGTCGGAAAACTCTCCCAAGTCAAAGGCGGGGGAGTCTATTGTTTTTATAATTGTACCTATGTGAGCGCTACATTACGCGGACTTTACTTGCACGAGTATACAGATCTTGTTTACAGTAAAGTATGTGTGGTTAACTTGTGTTGTGTTAAAATTTGGTATTATTAATATATTGGTATTATGGAATGGACCAATGATTTAACATTTCAGTTTTTGGATATTTATATGAGAAGGAACCGATTATTTGAGATCCATCTCAAAAATTACACAAAAATAGAAACGAAATCCATGATGCTTGGAAACGCATACAAACTGACCATAACTTAATGTTATAAAAGCAGCTAGAGCTGTCGTAGTGTCACTTTCGTCCATCTTTAAAAATTACTCGTCTTTCGATTCGCACTTCCCGAAATAATTGCAACTTTTAAAGTAAGCACGTAATGTGTACAATCTACTCGAACTCGGACAAGTACTTGCCGAATTTATTCCAAGTCAAGTCACTTGCCAAGTATCGCGTAGTGAGTAGCCGGCTTTATTACTTGATTGACAAAAACAAATTAAATAAAAATGATAAAAAAACAATAAATCTTCAGATAGATATGCTAATTTAGAAAAATATTATTGTTTCATAGAATAGCCTTCCAAGATTTTTAAATGTTTTCAAAATTATTAAAGGTAAACTAACAGGTAAAACCTAAAAAATAACTCGGTAAATTCTTTGAAGTCATTAGTTTGTAAAGGGTCATTGGCTAGATTGTGACTACTCCTCTAATTTTATTATTTTTATTAAATAACTATATATTTCTTTACGAAATTTTAAGGCTTTACCTGCAGTTTATTACCAACTATACAGTTGGCATACAAGGTGTTTTAAAGAACGTGTGCCAACAAAGTTGTATTTTTTAAATGGAACACCCGCTATATATTTGCATGTTCGAATTCTACTAAAAATTATAAGCATTCTTTGTCATATCACCATACATCAAAATTAACTATTTCCGAGTATACAGGGTACTTTCAGGTGCTGTATATTCTAACAGGTGAGACTCAAAGTAAAATAACTTCTACATTCCTGTCTTAGTTTTTTATTCCCTACCCGAATATGTCAACTTCCTGTTCAGCTTATATCAACTGGAAATCTAAAATGGGGTTATTGTCTGGATTTGGACTCCTCTTCTACTCTTGTCATTTTTAACAAAAAAAATTCAATAATTTAGTACCTAGTTTTCTATTCTATTTAAATTAATAAAAGCTATTATTTTACTAAACTACACGGAAGCAAGTAAAATATTATTACCCAATACAAAAATGTTACAGAGTGACAAAAATGCGATAAATTATAAAGCGCACAAGAACTGGGAATGACATATTGCAAAATATAATGTCTCCTTTTAAAGTGTCTAAAAAAATATTGGCCCTATTACTCTATTATCTAAAATTCCACACCATACATTTACCGATGAACGGCCCAGAGCTTTTAATCTGACAAACTGCACGAGGATTTTGTAGAGCCCAGATAATTTGCTTTATTAAATTTAAAGGTGTTCATATGCTGAGCATAATTTAAACTGTTAACTTATTTTAGACCAGGTGGTATGGGCGCAGTCGTTTTGAAGTAAATGCGGACTGATTTTTTTTGCTGGAGACAGTGCCGATTATGAAAATCTATGTTACCAAAAGGTAACCTGGTCTGATATTGTTTAAAACAGTTTAAAAAAAAGGGAAAAATAACATTTTTTTACTCAAACTAATTATTTTTATATTTTTCGACCGATTTCCAACAATAATTATTTTTCGTTAACTTGATATTTTTAATGTTATTAATTTTTAAAAATGAATAACTGAAAATATCTCTTCCTTTTTTAGGATTTATTATATCTCTTGAAATTACTATCGAAAAAACTTGTTTTATCTAACAAATATTCAAGTTAACCAGTTTAAAACTGGGAAATAACCTCTACACCTTTGACGTGATGTCAGAGGAACAATTAGAGGGTGTTCTTTGACGACTAATAGGAATTAAAATAATACAAAAACACTGCGCTCACGTTTTGGAATCTATCTGTTTCCTTTTTCAAAGTGTAGGCTTTAGATTTTTATGTTACGTATAGAATAACACGGTGTAAAAGAAAATTGTTATTATTATTATTCTACACATTACATAAAAACCTAAAGCCTAAACTTTGAAAAAGGAAACAGATGTAGTTTAAGAAACGCCGGCGCAGTGTTTTTGTATTCTTTTAATTCATATTAGTTGTCAAAAATCACGCTCTAACTGTCCCTCTGACATCACGTCAAAGGAGTAGAGGTTACTTCCCAGTTTTAAACTGGTTAATTTGAGTATTATTTAGATAAATCAAGATTTTTCGATAGGAATTTCAAGAGATATGGTAATAAATCCCCAAAAAGAAAAGAAAGAGAAAAAATTTATGAAATGAAACAATTGGTATTTAAACAATATGAACAGTTCTTGTTGGAAATCGGTCAAAATATATAAAAAAATTAGTTTAAGTAAAAAATCGTAATTTTTCTATTTGTTATAACAAAAATTGTTTTAAACAATATCAGACCAGGTTACCATTTGGTAAGTTTCAAAACCGATTCCAGCAAAAAAATTAAGTCCGAATTTACTTCGAAACGACTGCACCCATACTGGTCTGCTACACAAACGAATAATATTCTAGCGCATCATCTTAATACGAACTCACCCCCCACTCCCGCTCAAAATATGTGGCAACACTGCTGGAGGCGTAACCGAACTCTAGTGTACAAAAACTTATACAAAAGAGGCGTTTCCGCTACTCAGTATTTGGAGGTGTGTTACATTTACAAATATGGCAAAAATTTGTATATATTCAGAATGCTTATTTCTTACCCCTCTCTTGGTGCTTGTGTAGAGGTGTGTTATTATTTACCATTTGCACAAAATACACACAAAAAACGTACTTCCTTAACGTGGAGGCTTGGGTGCCTGTGTGATGTATGGAGGCGAATAAGATAGCCGTGCACGTATATATATATATATATATATATATATATATATATATATATATATATATATATATATATATATTGTGTCTATTAAGATGGCAAGTTAAATAAATAATTTTTCAATTTTCAGTTTTAAATGTTCAGTGTTCAATATTCAATTTTCAATTTTCAATTTTCAATTTTTAATTAATCATATACTCATTGTGTTACAAAAGTTCCAGAAGTTCAAGGCCTGTAAGATATCGAGTTAAATAATGAAATTTTCAATTTTCAATTTCCAACTTTTTTTTTATATTATATTTAATATTATAAAGAATTCTAGAAGCTCAAGGGCTATAAGATGTCAAGTTAAATAAATACATTTTTAATTTTCAATTTTCAAAATTCAATTTTTCAATTTACAATTTTAAAGTTTTAATATCATATACTCATTGTGTTACGAAAAACTCCAGAAGCTCAAGGCCTGTAAGATGTCAAGTTAAATAAATCAATTTTCAAGTTTCAATTTTCAATTTTAAATGTTCAATGTTCAATGTTCAATGTCAAACACTCTACTGAGAGTAGAGTAGAGAAATAAGGAGTTGACTTTCTCTAGACAATTCTGTTTGCCCTTCACTTATTAAAATTGCGACGCATCTTTAGTCTTAACGTGGGAAGAGTAATAATACTTCAAGGACGTTATTTGATAATAATGCTACAGAATACAAAATCGTGGAAAGTAAAGAGAAGGCATATTAAATTTGCAAATAGCTTTCAAATACCTAATTTCGTTCTTTGTACACCAGAGGCTAACATTTGATAAATATAATTGTCAATTATATTTCCCATTTCTGTGCTGCCTTGTTTTTCATGATATTACATAATAAAAGAACATCCTAATATTAAATCTCTAAAATATGAAGCCCGCTCATGATAATATATGCTTCCTTAAAGCTTAGATAAATTGCTTTGATGTATATCAGTTAGATAAATCTGCCAGATAATATATGTTTTTATGAACAAGAGCACACCAACTAGGTTTATCGTTCGTCGAACCTGTCCCATTCAATGAACATGCAAGAATATTTTAATTATTCAATAATTCATAAACGAAATTTACCAAATTATGTTTCCTGTTTCCAGCAAATGTTAAAATGATCTGAATGTTCCTTTATAATTAATTATTATAATCCGAATAAATATTATTATTATTATTATTACGTAATTATTATAAAAAATATATTTCATAAAATAATCATTTATCTAAATCTAAATCTGAATCTAAAAAACTTGTCCCTAAGGATAACAAATTAAAATTCAATCTTATTTCGAGATTTCTCTAGCGAACTTCTAAATTAATAAATTAACCTCAACGTATAACGTGCTGAAAGCATATACAACTCGAGGCGGTTTGCTGGCAAATAGCAGAGTGTGCAGTTTTAATATCCCTGTGAAACATTATTGGACTCTGTTCTATCTGGGTCAATGGTTAATACCCGTTTCTGGTCGCCTGCAAGGAAATTACAGACACCTGACCTTAACATCTCTTCATATCCGGTACTGTCAATATACCCAACAAGTATTGGGTTTATAAACACTTTCCATTACACAACAGAATTGAGCGAGAAAAGGGATCAGGCTATCAAACAAAGCTCTTAGTGCTTGCTAACCTAACATCATTTGTCACTTTTCACGAGCTTATAGTGTACCTACTACTTCTATTTTAGAAACTGATAAAATATGAAGTATTGCCTCTCAGCCTCGCTCTTGTTTGAGCATCCAAAGTGAAAGCCCTCCACAGATATTTTCAGCGAAGAATAAAGTTGTTGGAAAAATTCAGTGTTTCCGGAATGAATAAATTATACATGTCCTGGTGGATTAGGTATGTACACGTGATATATCTTGCACTGTTGGCTTTTTAGTTTGTTCAATGTTGGGATTATTTTTGTATCCACCAATTATTTTAAGGATTTATATCTGATCCCGCGGCAATGAAATTTACGCCCTGAAAATATAAATTGGATTTTATCATCCGTTTGACATGAATTTTTTTTTTTAAACATTTTAACCCTGTACGGGCTTCTCTTATTATTACTTTATGTACAAGTAAAGCCGCGAATCATTATTTTAGCTAAAACTGGGATCGAATAACTATCATTTTGTGACAATTATTTTTCGTTAGAATTTATTTTTGAGCTGTTTTACGGTATGTCGAGTAACCCTGAACAATTCAATTGTTTTCAAACTTGTAAGTGTTTGATTAAAATTTTAATTATATTATATCTTTCTGGAAAACCATTATCATTTTTAGATTCTTCAAAAAATTTTCATTTCAACCGATTTTCACTTTATATATTTGTATATTTGAGTTTATTTATATTCGGTATTAAAATTTATGTGTTTTCATTTCCTGCTTATCTCTGTAAGAATCACTATCCTAACTATAAGTTCACGACAAATTCCGATCAGCTACGCAAGATAATCCGTTTTAAATAAATCAACTTCATTTTCATCCCACCGCAGACGAGGACTGCAATATACGCGAGATATGGTTTTTTTCATTTCGATAGCGTTTAAAACTTCAAAGGGCGCATAATAAAATATTCATATTTAGTTCTGTCACATCTTTCGAACTATCTCATTTCTCTTATTTGAACGCTCAAAGTAAGAAAAAGAAAGGAGCGCATAAGAAGATGGGCGTATAAAGAAATGCAGTTTTAAAATATAGCAACCTACATTTTAGGATTCGAATTTTATTCATCGTGTTCCTTTGCTTGCATCTGACTTGCAGATACGGATACTCGAATGCTGTAATGCCTCACAGCCCGCATTAAATTTTTGAACTGATTTCAGGAGAATACAAACTTATTGCCTGGCAACCAGAATAAGATAACTAAGTATTATTTTTAAATGGCAAAAGTAAAGTACGTCTGCGGTTTTATGGAAAAAGTGTATGAAAATAATCTCCAGTAAAGTAGATGTGGAAATATGTGAAAATTGTAAAATACGAATATCCAGAACTTTTTTGAATACTGATTACATTGGTTAGAGTAATTGCACGAAAAAAGCGCAGGATTTCTTTTTTGTTGCAAATTGCATCCCTAATAAGATGCATATGATAAAATATTGTCATGTATTTTAAACTTTAAAAGAAATTAAAACCCGATTATTAAATAAATAAAATCAAATATAAACTCAGGTAAAACAAGAATAAGATAAAATAACCCTCTTAATAAAACAAATAACGAAAAACTTACGTATGGTATACTCAATAGATAAATACAAGTTTAAAAAAAGGATATCATTGGAGAACAATCTGCCCTGAATCAGCTGTAGGACACCTGTTGAGGCGAAAGAGGTCAACGAGCCACAAGTAAACAAAGGGTCAGCTATGCTAAAACAAACCGAACGTAAACAAGTTAAAGGCGAAAATAAAGTAAATGCATTGTACTATGTTACTTTACAATAATCAATAACAGAACAGCTGTTAGTTACATGCTTTAAACAAAGTTTGAACGATTTTCAACACAACAGTTAAACAGAGTTGGACTTTATTTCTGTAAATTTCTTTTAAAATTATAATTAAATAGTGTAAGACTTACCTGTGCAACCTCCTGTCTAGTCAAATGACTAGACACAATGTAAATTAGATCCTAAGATGTGTTGTGTAGCGATCTTCGAAAGGTTCAGTGATGTTTCGTCGAAGTGAACGGCAGGGCAAAAATTCATCTCACGTAATATCAACAAATGGGTATCCACTAATTCGTCAGGAGATAAGGATGCTGAAAATGACATAATTTCATAGGAAAATTATATAATAACGTTAAAAAAGGCAATAATACAAACCATAATGACAGATGGAAATTAAGAAATCCTTGGTTTGGCAAATTTTCTGCATGTTCCTTAGAAACGAAACAAAAGTTGAGTTGTTATTGGGTAGTGAAAGAAGCAAACCCACGTCCAGATCGCTACTGAAATAAATTCAGAAAATTATAATTTAAACTGGAAATTTATAGTCCCAGGATCTTCAAATGATGGATCAAGGCCAAATACGAAAAAGTAACGGAAAAGCAGCTTCAACTTACCAGGAATAAAGGTAATAATTATCTTAATTAGTAAGCACCCATGTGATTGGTCGAATTCCAAAATTGCATCCAAGGCCTATTTGGTTTACACAAATCCAGTAAATGGTTAAATAAATTCTAGAACAGTCAGCCATCATATCTGGACCACAAGTGTCAAAAACTTAAAACAGGTCTGCTAATTCAAGTGCAATTAAAACGACTCGGTAACCCGAAAGTACAGAGCTTACTCTGAACCGAAATATTAAACCTTAAGTTTATCTAATTTTATTAATATCCAAAAGGACACTGTCCTATATCTGTTGTAGATTTAATCAGTTTTAATTAGCGCAGGGACATAGATTAAGAAACGTTTTTTGCTTTTGATTGTCTGATATTTGCAATCATACTTTGCATTTTGAGTGCCATCTATGTTTAATTGTAAAAACCTAAGCATTTAAGTTCATCTCAGCTGGATATCTAAAATACAGCAGACTCAGAGACATCTATCTGTCAAATAGTAGAGGGACATTCATTCTGATAAAGATTTCTATAATTCCAAGTCGATAGAAATATAATAAAGTAAACTAACACAAATTTTAAATAACCTTTATTTAAAAATAGCATGACAGCAGATTTATAGGTAAGATATTTCTTCGATGGTAGAAGGGAACCCCCAAAGGCCCTGAAAGGGAAAAGAGTAATTATAGCAAATCTATAGTAAGTTTCACGTTAAATAATCATAAAATCATGCGCACTGTCGCTTATTAATGAAACATTGAAATAATTCTACCCAGAGGCGGACTGATCGTATGCCATAAGGTCGATTATTCAAAACTATATACAAGAACTTAAGAAAATATTTCTTTTGAACAAACTATTTGCAATTTTTATAGAAAATAAAATTAAATTTCTAAATTAAAAAAAAAACTTAATTACTATAGCATGCATTAAAATAAAAAAGATAAATTAATCTAAACGTGTAAATCGAAATTTAAACTTACCTAAAAAATAAAATAATAAAATCTCATAAAAATTAAAAATTAAAAAATAATTCCCAATAGATAACAAATAAATTGGCACACAACGTGGGGCCCAAAAGAAAGAAAATTTATAAAAATAAAAAAATATAAAAAAGAATTTCCATAATCATAACAATATGTATTGAGCAAATTGTAGGATTTTAAAACAGCTAAAAATCTTAAGCAACTCGAGATAAACAAAGAAAGGTCTAAAAAATCGACTGTATCATGAAAATTATGAGGTTCTTAGATGATGTGTTGATTTTCAAATTTTTAATTATACACTGATGATCAAAATTAACGCACCACCCAAAATTTATCATGATTTTGAATTTGATTTTTTTCTAAACCGTTTGTATCATTTTAATGTTTTTTTTTTGTTTTACTCTTCTGAAATATACAGCCGTGCCAATATGAAGTAAAAATAAGTCGTAGCAATAGATATATGTTGTTTTTTAAATTCAAAACACCTATAGTCAAACATTCCTTCCCATTTATGTTGTTACAAATAAATAAAATTGGAAATCAGTGAATGAATTAATGAAAAATAAGCAAAAACTGGTAGTAGTTGAACTAAAAAAATATGCATTAAATTTTGTAAAAACCGGTAATCCTTACATACACATAAATATATATGTTATGTTTACGTTTGGCTTAATATTTCTGGTGGCTCTGAATTTCCTCGAGCGCTCTTCGCACCCGTATCCGTTCCCATCCTGTGTTTTACGCAAACACATTTAGAATAGACGCATTTAATTTTTGCACAATAAAATTTGAATAAAAAGAAAATAGGTAGGTAAATGTGCCGTAACCTTTTTACAACTTTTAACATATGAAGCTTTTTTGATGCAGGAAATGCTATTATCTTCCAGCTAAAAGGTATCTACACACCGTTTTCCTCGGTTGAAATGCAAATGGTGCTTGAATATTCTGGATTAAAGCATTACATTTAAAATGATTATCAGGTATAAAAGACGCGTTATAGGCAACGCTAAATTTAATCCTTTTGTAGTGTGGGTATACGATAATCAATTTATTAAATAAAGTGGTTTTCAATAGCAGGTTGTGGTACGATATAAATATATCCTCTTATGGCTTTGTCGAGGGGTAAAATTATGGTTTATGTTGCTGAATCCGCAAATAATACACAAAGATAGGTATGATGTTATAGTATGCGGAATTATTAAACGAGAAATTTATATTTTTAAACCGTACAAAGCATAATTAAAATTATTTTACGTGTAGCAAGTTGAAATGGAAATGCAATTTCGCGAAAAGATATGGCAACTCTACGTATTAGGATGTAGTCCTTGATTAAATTTATTTGCTATACCGGGTGGCCACGAGTCAATGTACGCCCCCAATTTTTTGGTTGTTTTTGAATTTAAAAATTTCGTTTTTGGTATACGTGAATAAGACAAAAGTGGGCTATTTTTAGACTAACAGGAACGAAAATATCACTTCCGGTTGAACCGGAAGTGACATCAACTTTTTTTTCTTAAATGGAATGACCATGTTGTTTTTGTGGTGTTTTATAAAACATGAAATTCTAATTGCAGCAGTTTTTTCAAATTTCAAAAATTCCAAAAAATAAGTGAGATACGAACGATTTTTTATTTTGTACAAAATGGCCGCGTCAGATGAATGCGATGTAAGAAAATTACTAAGTAGGCTATGGAAATTATTAGCAAGGTGCTTGTCTGTAAACAATAAAATAGTTATTTAAATTACTGATAGATACGACTATTTTTAGGTTTTTCTCAAAAAACGGAATTTAATTTCCATTTTCATTTCCGTAGGGGTCCTATGGAAAATTTTTAAATGGGACCGTACTATTTTTTTTTATTATTCGGACATAATGATTCATAGACTTTAATTTTATCGCCAATAATAATTTCTTAACGAGATCCTTTGTAATAATAAAAGTGTTTTTAAAAGGTTCATTCAAATTATTTCTTGTTAAATTTGTGCTTACCTTTTGAATACACTTTTATTATTACAAAGGATCTCGTTAAGAAATTATTATTGGCGAAAAAATTAAAGCTTATGAATCATTATGTCCGAATAATAAAAAAAAATAGTACGGTCCCATTTAAAAATTTTCCATAGGACCCTTACGGAAATGAAAATGAAAATTAAATTCCGTTTTTTGAGAAAAACCTAAAAATAGTCGTATCTATCAGTAATTTAAATAACTATTTTATTATTTACAGACAAGCTTACTACCTTGCTAATAATTTCCATAGCCTACTTAGTAATTTTCGTACATCGCATTCATCTGACGCGGCCATTTTGTACAAAATAAAAAATCGTTCGTATCTCACTTATTTGTTGGAATTTTTGAAATTCAAAAAAACTGCTGCAATTAAAATTTCATGTTTTATGAAACACCACAAAAAAAAAAAACATAGTCATTCCATTTAAGAAAAAAAAGTTGATGTCACTTCCGGTTCAAACGGAAGTGATATTTTCGTTCCTGTTAGTCTAAAAATAGCCCACTTTTGTCTTATTCACGTATAGGTACCAAAAACGAAATCTTTAAATTAAAAAACAACCAAAAAATTGGGGGCGTACATTGACTCGTGGCCACCCGGTATAAACAGTATTCAATAGGATTATTGGTTGCCAATTTTGCTACTAACTAAATTTAATGCAGCTTTTTTATACCACCACAAAAGTGCATATTAATTTTTTGGTTCATCGTCTATTTTTTAATAATTAGACTTTTGACCAAAATAAGACCCCATGTATATCACATTAAAAAATAAATAATAAGTTTTTTTTGAGTTTAATATTCAATGGATTTTGGGTTTGACAGGATTGGTCTTGAGAAGTTGCATTTAATTAAGGAGGTGCTGCAAAATGATGCCATTTGAAAAAAAATACTTTTTTGCAGGAAACTACTTTCGAAAGATTAGAATGCACCTAGTTATTAAATTTGTTGGTTAAAAGTCAAATTTGTATTTTTCCATTATTTTTTGTAATTTAAGATGATTTAAAATTAATCGGAGCACTCTAACTTCAAAAAGAAAACTTGGTAAAAAACGTGACAAAAAACGTCTAATAAAGTTAAGCCGCCGTTCGACGGTCTTTCATATTCGACCACCTGCAAATTACACAGGGAAAAAAATCATAAAAGCAACACAGGCCGGCACTGTTCTTAATGTTATAAATTTGCGGTCGGAGACAAGTTAATTGACAGTGACAGCAAAAACTAGTGAATTTATGATTTTTTATGAAAAAACAAGGTGAATTCCAGAGGCAAAGACCTATCCTGATTTATTTTCTGTTGAGATAGGTAAATTGCGAAGTTCTGAAAATGTTGACGTGTTTTAATTTATTTTCTTTCTTGAAAACTACAAGGTATATATTTTTTATTTTTGGTATATGGGCCTTACCATTAAGGGACCTATTATCCCTTAAAATTAAAATGAGTTATTGGTATTCGCCCTGTATGCTTCCAGTTTGTTTTTAATATTTTCAATCCGACCTTTCCTTCTGAAATCGATGTGACGTCATTAAAACAAATTACAAATTACTCAAAGTGTGCAAAAAAAAAATATTAAAATGAAAAAATATGAGGGTCTAAATTTTTGTTTACTTTTTAGCCATTTTCTGCCAAAATTTTATTTTAATTTTTTTTCTACGTGATTCAAACTTGCTACCTATCTAATATGCATTTTGTCTAAAATAACTTCTTCAACCTCCTTACGCCCCGGTATAAAAATCTGACACGCCCTATAAAAATATTTATTCAATCCCTGCTTAGCCACTTGTTTACAAATCACGTCAAATAGCAGAAATGTTTAGCTTGTTCCGTGGCACATCTTAACCTGTAGACCACGCCGAGCTGAGCTTTGACCTTTAATATAATATGTATGTATGTAACCGCGAGTGCTTCATAAAAATAAATTAAAGCATGAAATATATATGATTAAAAAAAAGAGAGAGAAAGCCCCTAGTATATTTTGTGGGCTTATTGTACCCAGGGAAGTCATTAACACAAAAATAAATGTTAAAAATGTTTTATACAACTTTAAAACACATTATTCAACCAGAAGGAAGTCATTTACTTATACCTAGCTACACCAACAGTCCTTGGGGTTGTATATGATTTCCCACATAGAAATATACCATAAATATAAAATCAGACATTAATTATCCTTGTAAAAATGAAACTCTCGAGTTTACCGTAGCTTACAATACTATAAATTATTGTACCGTCTACAATAAAAACTAATGAAAAGAATTAAAATAAGGGGTGAAAGTCTTATCGATCAAACGCCGAGGGAGTTTTACGTACTACTTGGATAGATAAGATCGAATTAGTAGTTTATAGTATTCTAGGATTATGCCATGAATTACTGCTTAGGATAATTAAGAATAATTTAAATCTTTATCTTGTTTAAATCAAGAAAAAACAGTTGGTTTGTAACCTAGATTTCTCATCGCAGGAACGAAAACTATGTTGTTTCTGAAATCGATAGTGCAAGTTGGCATTGTGTTAATCAACCAAATTAACCCTGGATAGAGAGTTGGTTAAATGGGGACGAAGTTTTATCCTGTAACGAAGTGATTTTTCCACTCAAGCAATGTTCATTTTTACTTTAAATATTACCGTCACTTGGGTACACCCTGCCGCTGTTTTTAGTAAGTAAGTTCTGTTCTAGTTAAGTTATTAATGAGTTGTTAAAAAGTCCACTGGTAAACAAGCAGTCAAGCAATTAATTGATTAATTTTCGACAATCCCCCGTATAAGCAAAATCCGAGAATTATTATAAATAATAGCCGAGTCGGAAATAAAAATCATTCGTTACTAAAAATGTTAATCCGTATCCATTTTAATCCGTTTCTTTTTGCAACATAGTATAGAAATTACAAGTAACTCATTCTCGGTTATATACGTTCCGAATTGATGCGCCGAATTGCATAATCCGCAAGTTACGCCGGGTTGTGCATCCGAATCCTTCGTTTCAAGTCAGTGACCGCCCCTCTATCATGCGACCTAGATACGTCATAAAGGTTACAAAAGGGAGAGGAGCGCTCATTTCGTCCTCATTCCGAGAAAACCGGCAGCAGTTCATACTCATTCCGAGAAAGTCGGCAGCAGTTCAGGTTCATTCCGAAATAGTCCGCAAGATCAGATCCGATTTACCGTCAGCAATTGAAGATCAAACTGAAGCCGTAAAATCTTTCCGTACCGCCGCTCCGAGTTTGTAATAGTAAATTTCTTTGAATATAATATTGGTAAGAATTCGACGTAACCTGCTACATTCTGCAGGTACTGCCTTCAGTTAAGTATAGATATTGAGAGATCGTATTGTCCGTGAGTATCGCCGTATTTTACTACCAAAGTAAACTAGAGCTCATTAGTAATACCTCCGTTGGTCTTTTGTTTGCTAAAATATGCAACGGCTGATGAGATCTGTTCACTTGGGCCATCTCAAAAGCCTCCGTGTATAATAGGTTACCAGAAAACCTACGTGACGCCAAATAGTCATTATATGCATCAACTGCGTGGATCTGTTCACTTGGGCCATCCGTACAGGTGATCTGCATAGAGTTGACTCGGAAAACTTACGTTACTCAACATAATCATTAACAAATAGCTCTACGTTTGTGGCAGTAGTTTGCCGTGCGTTTCAATATTTTGTCTAGCCTCAAATATCTATAGCTAACGGATTGCCCGCCGTTTATAATATTTCCTAGTGGAAAGGTCCGTTTGCTTGTCGCACACAATAATTTATTAATTCAACGTCTCCGAAAATTCCGCCGGAATATCGCGTAAAGATTCTTGATTGCCAGCTTGACTTGTTTTTAATCATTTTAAAATAGTTTTATACACACTCGACTGTACAGTCGTGGAGGTAGTAGAATTAATTATTCTGTTTCTAAATATTTCTGAATAAATACGTTATTTTAAAGAGGTAAAATTCTCGAGTTATTATTTCTGTCATTTATTTCTGATTAACCCGTTTGAGCAGCATGATCGAAATCCATTAGATAGATCTCCAGCTCCGACCCCTGGCAATTCCGTGTCTCCGCTGTTTCGCTATTCAGGGTTGTTCTCCCAATAGGAGAGCCAAACAAGTATAGTTCTTTGCACTTAAAAATTAAAGGACTGGCGCCCGAGATTTCCGTATAAAAAGATTACGTAAGTATATTGACAAAAAGCACCGTAACAAATAGGCACCATCACAATCCCAATAATTTGTAGTGATGTTTGGTTTTTGAGATATTTGAAAAAAACAAAATTTTGAGTTTTCATTTTAGTTTCTTTCTAGGTTTACTTGAAGAGATGTCAAATCAACGACTCATAATATGTCGTTGGAATCGGGATGAAAAATACTAATAAATTAAGGAAAAATAATATCAGGTTCGTATTTGAAAAAACAGCCTTGTCTTTACAATTAACTGTCGATTACGATCCCAGAGGGTTGTGTTGGTTAGAAATTCAAAATTTAGAACGTAAATTTTCGAAAATTGTTGAATCTGGTTTACTATTAATGAACTAATACCAGACCTGATTCAAACACTAATACGGATATAAAATTGCAGTCAGCCTCTAGTTCAGCTAATGCCAGTTGGTTAAAAGGTGCCACTGCTTACACCACGAAATTTATTGTTTTGAAACCAATTTTTGTTGTCACAAAATTAATAATTTATTCATTATTGGAGTTTACTCCAATTCGCAAGTTACATACAAATCGCTGCTGGTGTGTTAGTTTATGTGTCCAATTAATTAAGCTGCACAAGACTTCATCAGTTAGCTGTATTATCGACTGAACAGCTACTAATAAATTCACTTCATGTGGTAATAACGAATTAATAAGTTGGCATAGTCACGTAGGTAGTTTAATAAAATATTTATAAATGTAAAGTTACCTTATAAGTTCTTGTTGATACTGCTGCAATTGACCGTTCACTTGTATGGTTAAATTTTCTGGAAGGCTCTATCCGAGAATATGTAGCAACATTTTACGTGAAAGTTCTCTACCACATACTAATAAAAAAGAATTTCGTTCAGTGGAAATAAAACATTTTATTTTCAGATTAATCAAAATCTAATTCTCGTATAATACAATTCTGAAGTAAAGATAGTAAAAGCATAAAAAAATTAACTTTTTATGATAACTTTTACAGACTCATTCAAGAAAAAAATTACAGCTTTAGGCGCAGTTGTGATCAAAAAAATATTTCCAACGTATACAATTTAATTCACGTACTCATTTTCTTACTTCAGTTTAGGCTTGTTTAAATTATTTATTTTTACTTCAAATTGGAAACTTTCTACCAGCTATACGCCGCAATTTCAAAGAATCACGTTTCGTTGTAAGAGAATATTTTTGTGTATTTAATAATCAGTTTTTTACACCAGCCTAATATATAGTTGGAAAATTTTTTGAGTAGTGGATCCTTGTGTGAAGTTCATAAAATAAATTGTTTCAGAGTTGCAAACAAATTTCGACAATGTTGAATTGGGAAGTACCTATACATATATAAATAAAATAACATCTCTAATTGCAAAAACAAGACACTGTTATTAGAAGAAGGTCAATACATTTATACAAAAAAATTATGGAAACTTGTCGAAGAAATTATTAAAATAAATGAAAAATACTCGATAAAAACACTTAAATAAGTGATGCTGAACAAATTGTGAACGAATTTATTAACAGGTTTAAAATATGGGTAAAAAAATACTAGCTGATAAAAATTATAAATTAAACAGAATAAGAACACCTCTTGATAGTCCTAAGCCTGGCAGATGACAATTTACAACAAGAATGAAAGAAAGAAATCAGTTGGACTTGATAATGATAAGGAAACTAATTTCGGGTTAAATTGCCGCCATCATCAATTTTTGTAATAAATTTTATAAATGGAAAGTGGCTTCTGGCAGTCAATTTTTTTAAAATTCTGTATTTACACCAATTTATGAAGGAGGCAAGAAATGTAATATTAATAACTACAGGCCCATATTGTTAACACCAGGTTTGAATAAAATTTGTGGGAAAGTCCTGAAAACTTCTTTTATAAATAAATACAATCTCCTCTCAAAAAAAAAAAAACAATTTAGATTTAGGTCTATACAGTATGGTGGAAATGTATGGAATAAATTCATTATTTCATACGCATATGTATTTTTTAAAAAAATCCAGAGACAGGTCGATTTTTATATTTAAATTTGCATCTCTTGATATACATATACGCAGTTTGTTACGTCATCCGCATTGTTGTGGTGACGTCATCGATGTTTTTTTAAATAGGAACATGGCCTTTTTATTTTTTTTATTCCGGAAGGTATATTCATTGTTTATCTGACCATATACTATATAAGAAAATAAAATATACAGGGTGTGCAAATATTTATTTTATACGGTAACCGTTAAAATATATAAATCACTTTTAAACGAATAGATTTAGCGGAAAAGTGTAAAAGGAAGAAAAATCTATATCGTATGAGCTACATTTTCGTACTTTCGAAAACAAATGAACGTCTAATAATTCTGGAAAAATAAAAAACCGAGGTAAAAAAAAATAATTTGAAGAAAAATTAATTTTAAAATTATGTTTGAAATCAACGCCCAAATTTAATCAAAATTTGTTAATGAAACGTTATTGACAAATAACAGCTTGCTTCAATTTTGGCAATTATTTGATTTATCGTTACACAGCCTATAACTTTTAAACGAATAGTTTTAGCGGAAAAGTGTAAAGGGAAAAACATTTCTATATTATGTCAGCTACATTTCCATGTTTTAAAACAATATATTTTTGAATATTTTAAAACATAACATTTATGAAAGAATGAAATTTTGGTATATTTTCAAATAATTAACAATTTAAATTTTACCCCGTTTTTACATAAAATTTGACAAAAAAACTTTAATAATGTTAATAAATTGAGATTAAATTTGAGTACTGATTTCAAATGTAATTTCAAAATTATTTTTTTCTACTCCGGTGTTTTAATTTTTCTAAAATTGTTAGACGCTCATTTGTATTTTCGAAAATACAAAAATGTAGCTCACACGATATAGACTTTTTTTCCCTTTACACTTTTCCGCTAAAACAATTCGTTTAAATGTTACAGGCTGTAGAACTATAAATTAAACAGGGAAATCCTCGGAGAAATCATATAGAAAATCAAATAATCGAACATTTCTATATTATGTTAGCTACATGTTCATGTTTTTAAAAAAATATTTTTGAATGTTTCAAAAAATTACTTTTTTGAAAGAAATAAAATTTTGATATATTTTCAAATAATCAACATTTGAATTTTGCCCCGTTTTTACATAAAATTTGACAAAAAATTTTATTACCAAATTGAGATTAAATTTAGGCACTGATTTCAAATACTCGTATAATTTCAAAATTAATTTTTTCCTCAAATTATTTCAACTCGGTTTTTTATTTTTCTAAAATTGTTAGAGTTCATTTGTTTTTTTGAAATTACGAAAATGTAGCTCACACGATATGGAATTTTTATTCCCTTTACACTTTTCCGCTAAAATGTTACAGGCTGTAGAATAATAAATCAAACAGGGAAATCATATAGGAAATCAAATAATTGCCAAAATTAAATGAGGCTGTGATTTGACAAAAAAATTTTATTAGCAATTTGAGATTAAATTTAGACGCTGATTTCAAACATAATTTAAAAATGTTGTTATCAAATTACTCGTTTTCTTATTCTTCTAAAATTGTAAGCCGTTCATTGGTTTTTTCGAAAATACAAAATGTAGCTCACATGAAATAGAATTTTTTTCCCTTTACACTTTTCAGCTAAAACAATTCGACGTTTAAGAGTTGCAGGCTGTATAATGATAAATTAAACACCCTGTATACAAAATATAGCTAATGCACCATTATTTAAAAAAAAAAAAATAATAAATTTTTAACCTCAAGATTTTTCCAAAAACATTCTTGTTTAAATATGTACTTGTGTATTATTATATTTACAATAATTAGTCATTTAAACTATAACACTAATTACTACTTTTAACCAATATTATTCACTACTTGTCACTTCCTTTTCTCTGTTCAGTTCACTTTCCAATATTAACTGCCTGCAGTGGACCATATCGACCTTTATATACCTGCAGGTATATCTTCTAGAATAATCTAGGTGCATCTTTAGAACATTCCACAATTCTCTTGTTTCCTAATTTGTTTTCATACCACTCACGCCATCTCTGGGACGACTGCTGGACCACCATCTAATTTTGTGTCCATGTATGCATGCACAAATGCACGTATAAAAAACAAAACTGTATTTGGAATTATTAATAAGTTGTATAAATACTCTATGCATACTCTTTACAGTTGTAATTAAATTATTAACTGGTTATTATGTCTATGCGATTTTTCTATATACATAATTTATAATCTAGATTAAATTGTTCTGAGGAAGGTAATAAATTAAATTTAAACGTCAGCAATTTAATGAAGCAATTTTTCCATGCATACTACTATTTATTAGTAATATATAGTTTTTGAAGTAGGTACCTTATGCACTTATGCAGTATTTTATTTATTCATTTGTTTCCACTAAACCGTATTACAAAGTCTGATTACAATTTGTATCAGTATTTAAAATTTTACATCGTATCCTAACTTTACTTAAATTTTAAACAGGTAACTAAAATAGGTTATATGCAGGAAATCCTAAAATATTTACATGTCCTGTGATTCAGTAATAAAATTTGTTTAGAGGTGACTGGCGACGTGAGTTCAGTTGCCGTTTCAGGAACGTAAATCGGCCTTGTTCATTTCAGCGGACAAAATCTAGGGCTTAAAATGAGCTCACGAATCAGCTAGCTCATAAGAAAAACTATTACGGAAAAACAACGCTGAAAAGTTAAACGAGAGCTGTAGTGATCAAGTCTGAACTAAAATAGTATCGTAATTAGTTGATAATGTATAATATGTATAAAATAAATATGGTCTTTTAGTTCATGACTACTCGGTCAAAGAACACCAATTTCTATTATTAATTTTCTTTGTTGTCCACTTTTATGCAAGCAATTTTTAATCCTTCTCTGTGTTCCATTTAATTCTTGTAAAATAAGATGGAAATAAATAGCCCTTAACATGTTAAAAACGTGGAGAAATTAAAAAAAGTTCCAATTTGTTGACTTCTTTAAAGAAGTACCTTGTTATTTTTAATCGCTCAATAATACGGCAAAGACAGAGGAACATTAGACTTTCCTAATTGTTTACAGAATAAGAATTAAATTGCAATTTAATTGCCGGAAAATAAACACGTGAATAATTAAAGATGAATTATACAGAAATATTATTTTCTTAGAACAAACAAAAAATATAATAACTTTTCGTGTTTTCCTTCCATCATCATTTATAACATCAAATTGCCTTTATAATGATATGTAAATCATTCCGGCTCTGTCTTAGGACTAGAATCAATATTTGCAATTTTTAAAGTAGGAAAACATCTCCCCAATTTGGTAGCTCGGTATATATAATTTAAATGATATTAAATACCGTATTCGTACAAAAAAGTATTTATATTCTGCGCATTTTATCAAAAGCAGATTTTTTAAATAAAATCTTGATGTGGCTACGATTACTTTTCATCAAAAACAAATAATTCATTTAAAAATATTTAATAATTATTCCAAAATCCAAATAAACTGTACAAACACAGCAATTATTTGAAAATAACAAAACATACCATTTTTTCATCATATACCTACAAATTCGCAGTTAAAAACTCATCAGCGTATTTCGTGCTGCAGATCGGTAAAATGCAATTTACCAAGCTTAACCAAACAATGTTTTAATTAAAACATATTGTTAAAACAAATTGTTAGCACTTACGAAACTGTGGAATAAAATAATTAAAGAAAATTATGTTACGTTTCTAGTTAAGAATCAGATTATAAGAAACATTCCGGTGCATTGCTCAAAGTTTCATTTTGATGTACGGCGAAGTTTCAACCTTTGAAAGCTTCCTGTTTTGTTTTATGAAATCGTTACAACTGAAATAACTCAGATTAATGTCTCTAGAGAAAGACTCCCATTTATCAAACAATGCGCAAGTTGCAACTCTACGTATTACTACATTTGTCATTTGCATTCTAGGTTAGGTTTTTATCGGAAAATGAATTGAGATGTATTGGTTGGTGGTTGCTTTATTATTCATTCGATTTTACAAGTTAAATAAAAAGAAGCGACGTATTTTGCTCAGCATTGATTCATCTCTCGGTTCATGTTTATTTCCCGCATTATTGATGACATGCAGAAAATGTGACTTTAGCAACAGTTCTAATAGAAAGAAATATACAACTATTATAAAGTTAAATGAGGAATCAGTCCTATAGTAAGATGCGAATATATCTGAATTTAACAATTAGTGCAACTGTTGACGGTTCGTTTAAATAAAAGTTTCTCCATTTAATGAAGGAAGTTTATACGCAATTATAAATTATAACTGAAGGTGTAATAATATTATATCTAGATATTACAGCTAATTCTCCCGAGTGGGAATCTGTGTTTGTCTAAAACTTGTGAATGTATATAATCTTTGGAATATGCCTCGGATGTAAGTGTGAAACAGAAATATTGGAATAAACTTTAAGCTCCAGGATATACTTTGTATCAATTTGTGGGCTTATTTAAGTAGCAATATTAGTTAACAAGAAAGTGGTAAGTTAAAGTTGAAGCGAAAGCTTTAAGGGAGTCTCATGTGGATAAGATAATGGGAGATAATAGGCGAGATACTACAATACGTGACAGTTTGATTTCTTTAATTCCCCATTAAGTACTTTGGCTCAGTCAAAACAGGGTTGAAGTTTTAGTCATTAATAACTCGGAACTGTAACGGTACATTTATAAGATTTTAGCATTATGTCGCACGTAAAAGTGTTTCAAATTTGATTTATGGGCTCAATAATTTTAAACCAAGTGGGTTCTTAATTCAAATTTTATTTTTTTATTTTTACATAACTTCAACCAAATCAATATTAAGATTTACACTTATTCGCAATTTTAACAAAATACCTTGCACATAAGACGTATAAGAGATTATTGTTATTCGGTAAAGAAAAGAGGGAGGATTTCATTTTATTGAACAAGGAAATTTTGATGTGGCATTACACATTATATTTCATAATGAAAGGGTTAATTTTCCCACGCACAGTTCCGTCCTTATTTCACCCCGTTTATCAGAAATAGTATAAATAACACACTTATCAGATCGATGTAAAAATGCATATTACTTACGGCTGACTGACATATTATGCTTAATAAAATACATTTTACTAAAAGTTCTGACACATTTAATTTATTTCCTTAGCAGAGCTGTTTATGCACACATACCCATAATTGCTCGCTGGCTCTTTTGAAAAGGACACACCCTCATTTACTGTTTTTTTCCTACTCGTGTATCACTCAGTTTAATTTCATGTCAAGTGTAGAGGGCAGTAACAACTTTAGAGTATTTTATTTGCTTTATTTATAATTCATCCCCTGAAAGGGAAGTTCATTGAGCGTTTCCTGTAAGTAATTAAATTGCCTTCTTGCGAATTAACCCATTTAGTTTCATTTGTATTTTTTAAGGACTTTGCTTCCCAAAAGGCTTATACAAAAATAAATTAAATATAATTAATTTATTTACTTAGCTACTTAGCTACTTAGCTTGGTTATTATTAAACATGATCCAAATCATGTACAGGGTGTCCCAAGTTGCTTAATTTGAGCTTTTTTCCACTACTAGATTACTCATTTGTTTTTAAGGGCACAAGTGGTAAAGTAGCTGTTCAGCTAAATGTCACCCTTTGGACTAAGGAAATTGTATTTCTTTACTTTAATAAGAACGATTTTATTTATTCATGTATTCATTTATTCATTTAATCATTTATTCATTTACTCGTTTATTCGTTTATTCGTTTATTCATTTATTCGTTTATTCGTTTATTCGTTTATTCGTTTATTCGTTTATTCGTTTATTCGTTTATTCGTTTATTCGTTTATTCGTTTATTCGTTTATTCGTTTATTCGTTTATTCGTTTATTCGTTTATTCGTTTATTCGTTTATTCGTTTATTCGTTTATTCGTTTATTCGTTTATTCGTTTATTCGTTTATTCGTTTATTCGTTTATTCGTTTACTCGTTTACTCGTTTACTCGTTTACTCGTTTACTCGTTTACTCGTTTACTCGTTTATTCGTTTATTCGTTTATTCGTTTATTCGTTTATTCGTTTATTCGTTTATTCGTTTATTCGTTTACTCGTTTACTCGTTTACTCGTTTACTCGTTTACTCGTTTACTCGTTTACTCGTTTACTCGTTTACTCGTTTACTCGTTTACTCGTTTACTCGTTTATTCGTTTATTCGTTTATTCGTTTATTCGTTTATTCGTTTATTCGTTTATTCGTTTATTCGTTTATTCGTTTATTCGTTTATTCGTTTATTCGTTTATTCGTTTATTCGTTTATTCGTTTATTCGTTTATTCGTTTATTCGTTTATCGTTTTTTTGTTTTTTCGTTTATTCGTTTATTCAATTAATCGTTTATTCATTTATTCGTTTATTCCTTTATTCGTTTATTCGTTTATTCGTTTTTTCGTTTATTCGTTTGTTCGTTTATTCATTTATTCGCTTAATCATTTATTCGTTTATTCATTTATTCGTTTGTTCATTTATTCGTTTTTTATTTGTTCGTTTGTTCATTTGTTCGTTTGTTTATTTGTTCCTTTGTTCTTTTATTCCCTTATTCGTTTATTCTCTTGTTCTCTTATTCTCTTATTCTCTTACTCTCTTATTCTCTTAATCTCCTATTCTCTTATTCTCTTATTCTCTTATTCTCTCATTCTCTCATTCTCCCATTCTCCCATTCTCCCATTCTCTCATTCTCACATTCTCTTATTCTCACATTCTCTCATTCTCTCATTCTCTCATTCTCTCATTCTCTCATTGTCCCTTTCTCCCATTCTCTCATTCCCTCATTCCCTCATTCCCTCATTCCCTCATTCCCTCATTCCCTCATTCCCTCATTCCCTCATTCCCTCATTCCCTCATTCCCTCATTCCCCCATTCCCCCATTCCCCCATTCCCTCATTCCCTAATTCCCTCATTCCCTCATTCCCTCATTCCCTCATTCCCTCATTCCCTCATTCCCTCATCCCCTCATTCCCTCATTCCCTCATTCCCTCATTCCCTCAATCCCTCATTCTCTCATTCTCTCATTCTCTCATTCTCTCATTCTCTCATTCTCTCATTCTCTCGTTCTCTCATTCTCTTATTCTCTTATTCCCTTATTCTCTTATTCCTTTATTCTCTTAGTAAAAACTTTCTATAGGTACACACAAAATAAGATCCATCTTTAAAAAAATATTATCATTACTAAATTTTAAATTAAGGGTTTTTATGAATTTCTTATTTGGAAAATTAGAAGTATAATTATATTGAAACTGTCTTGTTGGCTCTATTTCTTCCGGGTGCTGTTCAACTATTTTTTTATTTTCTTCAATGATGGTATTATTTCCTTTTCATAAAGTTGGCAGTTAAATCTCCTGAAATAAATACAGGACCCTATAATGCGAATTCCCAAAATACTTGACCAAACATTTAATTTTTTGCGATAAACCAAGAACATTGCAGCTTTTATTTAATTTGCCGTTTAGTACAAAGGTCACTAAAACTAGCTTTTTGTTAAACAGTTCAGATCTTTTCCAGCCAAATTTTCAACCTCTACACAAATTTTTTTCCTACGAGCAGGTAAGTGTTCATGGAAACGTTTAAAATAACAGTCCCCTAAACTCCAGAACAGGACCAGTTGCTAATATTCTTCAGATTTGTTGACGCCACCCTGTAGATATAACAAATAACCATAATTCTGTTAATCTGTTCTCGTCAATAGATAAATTAATAAACTTTGCCAGCGATCACAAAATCCGGTCTGAGATTTATTGTTTCGTTCCAGAAAAAAATGAGGTGTACATATCTACTAGATTTTCTCTCAATATCCTTAGTTGTGCACGAATGTATTTGAGTTAATAATTTTTTTCCTTTATTACATGTTTGATCACATTTTCTCATATCTTCTGTAATTTTGCTTCATTCCATATTTCTCGCAAACAATTAAGATAGCGGAAATTTCATATAGAATTTTATATTAGCAAGAAATAAAGCAATCTTGCCCTGCCTAATTTCAACATCGGAGTCTCAAAAACTCAAATAAGGCAAAAGTAAACATAATTATGCCGCTGCTTTCGTAGCATACCCTAAGAGGTCTTTTTAAGCTGCAGAAATAGCTGTTCTAAGTCAGACAGACAACTCCAATTTCCATGCACATGTATGCATGCCTCTATGAGATTTTTATTTGCTTTTATATTTTCGGCGCAGGTGCATGATTACAAGTTTGGCAAACTTGATTACTGCACGTCTGTGTTTGCCTTCCTGTCGCGTTACGGCTCAATAATTCAGATTTATTTGATTAAACGTTATTTTTTCCTTTATATCAACTTTTCAAATTTCATTATGTTGTTTTTCAAACGCGTATAACATTAAGGCAAAAATTAAAATTTATAAGTCTTTTAGTAATCACAGATTTTGTAGGTGTCATTAGAATATGGCATGAATTAGATCCTAACAGAGAGAGAGGAAAATATAGAAAAAGTATACAAAATTTGTACTTAAGTGATCTAAAAGGACACAATACACGAAATAAACTGATATCCATCATAAGATTAAGCTCTTGACAAAAATATTCGGACTAAACGGAAAACTAAGTAAATAGCAACTAATTTATTCTTGTAGCTTAGAGTAATTAAAATCCTCACGTATTGCAAATGTATTGTCATGTATTTTGAAGAGTCACATTATTTATTGCAGGGGATGTAACGAGGCCTTTCTACAGGCAACTTGAAGAGGAAATAATACCAGGAAATAGGCGAACAACACTCGAATGAATTTAGAGTCAAAAAGATAGTGTCTCAACATGAAGAGGCTTTTCTTCATTTTACTAGAATACTTAGAATGTATTTCAAGGAACAATTTCCATATCGATGAATCTAGGGAGACGAATAGAGTATCGCCACGCTGAGTATGTGAACAATTTTTGAAAATGGTTCGTTAGGGCCAGAAATAAAATGATGGTCATGTTGATCAGCCATTCTTTTATATGTTACATTTGGTAATTTTGAATATTTATTTACATTCTACAATTATAAATGAGTTTCTTAATTGACAAAAGAATACTAATTATAGACAAACAAAAGATGTTGTAACCGCTATGAAATTAATCTCGTCGTGGTATTTCACATTGCAAATTTTGCATGTTGTAAAGAAAACCTTGTATTCTAATCTTGTTCTAAAAGTTTATTTGAACAGTGTTGGTCTAATCAGAATTAATCAAGTTGACTTATCTCCATGTTCAAGCGTAGAATTCAGCTGTACTCTCTATTTTCTGGAAAGAAATACCTTGCGTGAAGAGTCAACGAAACAGTACAAATGATTAGACGTTGTAGAGATAAGTCATTAATACGCAGAAGGAACACTGTTGGTGATAAAACAGTTCCTTCAGCAGAAAAGTTTGTTATATTTTCCATTTATATTAAATATAATAAAAATAAAAAAGCTGGAAGAAGGGAATATAATATAGCATTTTACCCAAATCGTCCAGCTTCTAGTGAAAACACATTTTTAAATAATTTTCGTCATGTATTGGTAGCAATGAAATGTAGCAATAGAGCAAACGAAAATGGAGAACGTTATATTTTGAATTCTGTTAAAGGTAAATTTAAGTTTTACTTGTGTTGTATTCCTAGATTTACTAGAAAAAAACCCTTTATGATTAAAAACATGATTTTTGATATCCTTCTTGAGATGCTTGACTATGTAAAAAATTTGTTTTAGAAAATCTAGAAACTAGTTTATGGGATGCGTTACATGAACTTGGAAAAATTTTATGCAAAATTCAAAGGAATTAAAAAAATAATGACTATAGGCCATATAAATTATTACCGGTGCAGGAGCTTACAGAAGATCACAAGTGAAAACGGTTAGAATATGGTCAGCTAATGCTCCAAAGACTGGATACAAACCGTATTTTTTTAAATATATATTATGGACAGATGAATCATCCTTTCTCCACAGCAGAGGTTTTTAATAGGAAAAATACACGTTCGTGGGAGATTAAAAATGAACAGAAAGAAATATTGCTGAAAATAAAAAATTCGGTAGAAAATATGTGAAAACTTGGTGTGGTATTCAAAATTGTAGGGCCAAATTTTTTCAATTTTACCCTAACACGAAAAATATATGTACAAATAAATCTGCCAGAGGCAGCAGAGCTTTTAGAGGAACACTTTTCTGATGAGGAACTAAATCAAGTAATTTAGTGGGACGGAGCGTCCACACACAGTATTTTTGGAGGTTAGGGAGCATTTAAATGATCAATTTTACATTTGGTAATGACGGACCAATTCCATGGCCACCAAACAGCCCTGACTTGACATCCTTGGATGCATTTTGTGGGGGATTTTAAAGGACAAAATTAATAATAATTTTAATCTAATATATCCAGTAAATTTTAACATTGGAAATGATTTTGGTTTCCTAGTATGGAGTCGAACATCAGTTCGTTGCATATTATGAAGCATGACGTAGACAGAATGACGTAGACCTCTTCAAGAATTCAACCCCCTCATAAGTACAACAGGCGGGTGAAACTCTTTTCCTTGTATACGGTGCAAGGAAAATCCCTCATTCAACTCATACAGGTTTAATCAATTCAAAATATCGCTGCAAACACCAAATTCAAAATTGAAATTATTACCACTAACTTCAGAGGCAGCCGCTCAACATTCATTACGAGTATTCTACAAAATTCAGAAATGGCTTGGCAATGAAAAAATCCACAACAGTGAGGATAGAAGAAAATTGACAGCTCCTTACAACCTGTGACAACACTGTTTGTGCCAACATCAGAATCAATATTGCTACTTATCCCCTGCAACCGCAACAGAAAAGCAGGTTTAAGAGTACAATGTCTAAATTCATACATTGATAAGATTATCGGCGACGCAGAAAATTTAGATGGAATAGACGAGAATGCGGAAACTAATTTGGAAGATATCGTACAGGAGACGGATGCTATCGATTTCGATCTTCTTTAAATAGAAAGTATGTTTCATTCAATATAATATAAAATTTTAATCCACTCGAAAATCCTCACTTATACAATGATTATGTACTTTTTTAATTTTGCAGAATAAACTCACAGATAGACAAGTAGAAAATGAAGGAAACAAACGTAAAATTGATAAAAATAATTTAATAAAAAAGTAAAAAATTAATATTTCTCTATAAAAGAAAATATAAGTCATTCTTATTTTTTTTTTAAATTTCTCATGGTTCAATTGACAATTTTTATTATGCATTTAGTTCATCCCACGGTTTTTCAAGTAGGCGGCTCCGACATACCCCTTACGGTTCGGGACTCTTCAGTTTATTGAAATATATGTATGTTTAAACGTATGTGTCAAGTTTCAACGAATTCGCTATGTTCTTGTTTAGGTTACACACTTTATCTCTACTAGCTGCGTTTAATAGTTTGCGATTAATCGATATCGGTATTTGTAATTATTAGGAATCACTTTTCGTCATCACGAAATTATTTTAAATTATTTTAGTTGTAACATTAAATAAAAATACTGATACAATTTTACTTTTTGAAAATTGCGTTAATGAAATAAATATTTACTGCTTTACAACAAATTTTCGTTCTACTTCGTCATTTCCAATGTCTCCTCCGGTTGCATCTTTGCGAAGGACTGAATTTTTTTTTGCCGAAAGCAAAAGAATTATTTTTATGATTAACCTCTTGATTTTGAAAGGATTTTCATCCAAACAATTACAAAAAACAAAATTATTATTATTATTTATTTAAACAGTTCATTTTTGAGCACATTTTATGTGAAGTTCTTTCCCAACAATCCTATTTCTCTTCTTTGGAAAAAAATAACGGAAGAAAATCGGATAGAAAAAAGTCAAGACATGTACTCGTAGTCAATATTAAAGTAAAAATCATTCAGATTTAACGTTTGCTGTTTCGCCTACGATCTAGTGTAGACTAACCTTGGAGATGAAACTCAATTTGTCACTTTTAATGAACACGAATGTATTTCTCACAATAACCGGAGTGATGTACGAGAGAATCCTTAGACCCCCAGGCAGCCACGCAGTTTGAAGGGTCATGCTATCTAGTAATAACCGCTCCCTGGGTGAAACAGCAAATTAGAGCATTCGAGACCGTTCGGCGCTGTAGATGGCACATTTTCTTCTCTCCATCATATAGCCAGAGTTCTAGCAATCCTATTTTATTTTATAAATTTAAATTGAACATTGTTGAGAATCAACTTGTGCTCATTTGTATTCAAATTGTGTATTTTGTATAAAACAATTTCTCCCAATCGCTTATAGTAAATACAGTTATTACAGATAAAGTTTTGCCATCGTATTTTATTTACCCAGAGACACAGATTTCCTTTTGTCGGATGCGATATTTCATAGACAACATTTATATAGAGAATTTTAAAGTTTTAATAGAAATATTTTCAGTGGAACGCGATTTGTAATTCATTTAGCTGATTTTAATTGGTTGGTAGTGAGAAACTCATAGAATTTGTTTACTGGCGAATATCAAAATGCAATCCGACCATGATGCAGCAACCGCAATGGAATTAAAAATGTATAATTGGTGGAAATAAATAACCAAGGTGGATGGGAAATATGATGAAAATTATGATTCAACTGTATGAATTATAGAATGAATATTAAGCTTGCATAATTTCGGTCAATATTGTAGAGATATGAATGTATTATATCTGAAGATGGCAATCATGATTTAGTTAAAAATATATAGAGTGAAGACCACACAGGTGCAAACATTATAATTATTAGATTCTATTGAGGCCATGAAATCATAAAGAATAATATGGAAGAAGTATTTGAATGGTTTTCAAGATATCAAATATTCAAATTGTAAAAATTTTCTTCAAATGCCTTATATATTAAAATTACAAATAATAACTAAGTAACACTACATTAAAAAAACTTTAGCATTGATTTTGATTACTGTGTTTAAAACTATGAAAATTAATAAATAAAGTTCTTTGAATAAATACAACTCTTTTCGTTTATTTTGGCGTTGTTAGAAATATATTTCTCTTCCAAATACAAAAAAAGAAAAATGGATTCGATTTCATTTAAGCCGTACACTCAATATAGATACAAACCTCACTGTCAACTTGTATACGTACAAGAAAACAAGTAACTAAATTAGGAACACTTTTGCTGACCAATGTCTCGCCTTTATCGACAATTTTGTGGCTTGTTCCTCATCATTCTTGACGTCTCTGCTCGAACTTGTTTATAAACCGAATCAGATCTCAGTTTGTTTTTTGAGGTTTCTTATTTTCGGGTAGTAAGAAAACTCAAATATATATTTTTAAATCAAATTATACATAAAACTAACAGCTTAATTTTATTAGTCGTAGTAACAAAACAATAATATTCCTAAATAATTTTAGTTGGGGGTGCTTTAAAAACGTGGCCTAAGCAACATTTTCCATCCAACATCTATTAATAGTTTTGTATAATTAGGGAAGGAAGTTGCTTTCTGCATGTGAAGTTTACTGCCTGAGGCTCGGCAACACATTTCACTGTTGAGTTTTACTTTTTGTTGCAATTTTAACTAAGGCATAATACTCTGAAAATTTAAGATCAATTAGTTAGTAAAAGTAACCTTCGTATTAAAATATTTAAAAATATTACTACTTAGTATTATTTTATTATTATTACCTGAGTAGTTCTGCTATTATTGGTACTTTTTGAACTATTTGTGTCTTAATCTCATAGCTTATTCGATCATCAAATAATGCAAATACCGCTTTCTTATCAATTAAGTACCTAATTTTTCAATGGCAATCTCACCGATTTTTTTGTTAATGGTTTTATAATTTTCTATTTTTTTAAAAAGTCATTACAAGCAGCTTGCTAGATGCATGAAAACCAAGCTTGAATATAACACACAGAAACAAAACAGCAAACTTCTTTCAAACCTATTTCTCCTAATTTGGTTAATTTAAAATGCTTTCGAAATAGATAAATTATATCTTTTAAGTGACTGTAACTAGGATTTGACATAGAGGTTGAAAATTATTTGTAGTCCATGTTTTCCAAAAATTTTGAGCCTCTTTAAATAATTGAATATTAGGACCTGACATAAATTCTAGCTTCTGCGAAAACACCTTAAAGCACAGTTCGTGGATGTGAGCCGGCAAGCCAGAAACAATATTTTTCGCCCGAATTTTTGTTCTAGAAGAACACATGAGCTACTTAATAGTCCAGAATTGAATTCTGTATCAAAAACGACTGCTTGCACATTATCTAATGACGACCACTTTTGTAGAGTAGGTTACACGGCCGATGTTTCCATTCCTGTTCCAGAAGAAACTTACGGAATACCAAAAAATTGTTCCACATTTGGAGCAGATTAAACTATAAGTAATTTATCGATATTTGTTTTTCGCGTTATGTCGGGAAGTAATTTAGAGTCACAGTGGATTGTGACTAACTTCAAATTTAAATTAAAAAATTTCGATTTTGCTTTTGTGCTGATCTTCTCTCGAAATTCTTGTTGGGAACTTCGAAGTCATGTTCGACTTAAAACAAATTCAAAAACCCAAACAAGCTGCTGCTGTAGACGCTACTATTAAGAGAATCGCATCTCTCACTGATTTTGCATTTCAAAAGTACTGACGATGGTTTAAGATTTCATGTATGCTTCTTCTACTTTTTGATACAATATTAGCAGAAATGAGAAAAATTAAACTACATACTAATTGACTTTTTTTTAACTGTCTTTACTGCTATCCTCTGTTTCCATTTTTGTATTTTCTGGTAATACCTTATCATCAGAAGTATTAAATTCTACCTCAGGAAGAATATATATGTTTAACGAAATGTTTGTTACATCTTTATTTATTTAAATAAAAATACAGTTTTAGTTTAGATGCAGTTGAGGCTCTGATTCCTTGTGTTCCCTTCCGTTGACAATCAATTTTTTCTCATGTTTTCGTAGAAATTGCCTGTGCCTGTGTTAATCTATTAAATAAAAGAAAATATTGTCATGTATTTTAAACTATAAAAGAAAATAAAACCCGATTATTAAATAAATAAAATTAAAAATAAACTCGGATCAAACCAGGGTAAAATGAAATAATCCTCTTAATAAAACAAATAACGAGAAACTTACGTATGGTATAATAATAATAATAATAAATTATTTATTTCGTCAATTAAAAAGTACACAAACGAATACAATAATTGAGAAACGTCAATAGATACATACAAGTTTAAAAAAAAGGATATCATGTCGGAGAACCATCTTCATAAATCTGCTGTAGAACACCTGTTGATGCGAAAGAGGTCAACAAGCCACATGTAAACAAAGCGTCAGCTACGCTAAAACAAACCAGACGTAAACAAATTAAAGGCGAAAATAAAGTAAATGCATTGTACTATGTTTCTTTAAAATAATCAATAACAGAACAGCTGTTAGTTACATGCTTTAAACAAAGTTTGAACGACTTTCAACACAACAGTTAAACAAAGATGGACTTTATTTCTGTAAATTTCTTTTAAAATTATAATTAAATAGTGTAGTAGTGACTTACCTGTGAAACATCCAGTCTAGTCAAATGACTAGACACAATGTAAATTAGATCCTAAGAAGTGTTGTGTAGTGATCTTCAAAAGGTTCAGTGATGTTTCGTTAATGTGTACGGCAGGACAAAAATCTTACGTAATATCAACATATGGGTATCCACAAATTCGTCAGGGGATAAGGATGCTGAAAATTACATAATTTCCTAGGAAAATTATATAATAAAGTTAAAAAAGGCAAAAATACAAACCATAATGACAGGTGGGAATCAAGAAATCCTTGGTTTAGCAAATTTTCTGCATGTTCCTTAGAAACGAAACAAAAGTTGAGTTGTTATTGGGTAGCGAAAGAAGCAAACCCACGTCCAGATCGCTCCTGAAATAAATTCAGAAAATTATAATTTAAACTGGAAATTTATATTCCGAGGACTTTCAAATGATGGGTCAAGACCAAATACGAAAAAGTAACGGAAAATCAGCTTCAACTTACCAGGAATAAAGGTAAAAATTATCCTAATTAATGAGCAGCCACCTGATTGGTCGAAATCCAAAATTGCATCCAAGGCCTATTTGGTTTACACAAATCCAGTAAACGGTGAAATAAATTCTAGAAGGTCTGTCAATTCAAGTGCAATTAAAACGACTCGGTAACCCGAAAGTGCAGAGCTTACTCTGAACCGAAATTTTAAACCTTAAGTTTATCTAATTTTGTTAATATCCAAAAGGACACTGTCCTATATCTGTTGTATTTTTAATTAGTTTTAGATAGCGCAGGGACATAGATTAAGAAACGTTTTTTGCTTTTGATTGTCTGATATTTGCAATAATACTTTGCGTTTTGAGTGCCATCTATGTTTAATTGTAAAAACCATAGTATTTAAATTCATCTCAGCTGGATATCTAAAATACAGCAGACTCAGAGACATCTAGCTGTCAAATAGTAGAGGGACATTCATTCTGATAAACATTTCTATAATTCCAAGTTGATAGAAATATAATAAAGTAAACTAACACAAATTTCAAATAACCTTTATTTAAAAATAGCATGACAGCAGATTTATAGGTAAGATATTTCTTCGATGGTAGAAGGGAACCCCCAAAGGCCCTGAAAGGTAAAAGAGTAATTATAGCAAACCTACAGTAAGTTTCACGTTAAATAATCATAAAATCATGCGCACTGTCGCTTATTAATGAAACATTGAAATAATTCTGCCCAGAGGCGGACTTATCGTATGTCATAAGGTCGATTATTCAAAACTATATACAAACACTTGAGAAAATATTTGTTTCGAACAAACTATTTGCAATTTCTATAGAAAATAAAATTAAATTTCAAAACTAAAAAAAAACCTAATTACTAGTGCATGCATAAAGAACTAAATACTATAGCATGCATTAAAATATAAAAGAAAAATTAATATCTAAAACGTGCAAAAATCTAAATTTAAATAAACCTTAAATTATATAAATAAAATTAATAAAATCAAAAATCAAAATTGAAACAATATCCCTAAAAGTCCCCATTACATAACAATATCTACTATTTGTTACTAAGTCGTTTGATAAAAACTTAAAACTGTTCTTTGTTTCAGGTGAGTCTCACTTCTTCTACTTATAACGTAAGTATTTAAATATTAATATTTCTTAATTATTTATTTAATCCGTAGAGTTCTTACAGATTAATAATGCCATTTTTCATACATCATTATGATTTAGACACTTTTTTATTGTGAACCTTGCGTTTAGAGAAAATTACATATTTTGTTTTTTTGTTTGTGTAAAATGCCTAGGTATACAACTAATTTATTTAAATATTTACATCCATCTCAAGAAATACTGTGTGCGTTTTTTTATTAGACATTTCAAATTAAATTTTAATATCCACACTTCTTTCAAACTTGCTTTTAGAACCTAAAATATGTTGCATGTATGTATTTTGTACCAAATAATAAAATAATAATTAAAAAAACAAAACACTTTAATTTGCCTCTATAGATGGAATTTACGATTGTTACTTTCATTAAAAAGGATTAAAAAACACTCGCTTTTACTTACTTTTATTCAGTTTATTCATGAAATTGAAAGGTGCAATAAAAAAGGCACTGTGGCATTTCAAAAATTCATGTAAAACAGAGCGCGCTATTTTAAAAGATTTATAACGTAATAGCTTTTTATTCTTTTGGACAATTCGTGTATGTTATTTAGGCTAATATTTGCCATCTCTGTTTTTCTGACTCTTCTGTTGTACAGGGGGTTTCCTTATAATTAGCCACCCCCCTTCAGAGTTTATTTGAAGAAATACAGAAAAATTTTATATACAAAAGTTGCAGTATTTTTCCTAAATTTTAATAATCTGCTAATAAAGCAAACAAATAACAATCGCAAAATGACGAAATTCTATAAACTTAGGTTTTTTTAATGGAACACACTATATACTATTATATTTTCGAAATCCTTATAATTTCCTGATTGTAAAAACATATAACAACTCTATATTTTTAGACTATCTGTTCTCCAGTTATTCAAAATAAAAACGAATGTCAAAACATGATATTGTCAATTTTAATCCATTGGTTTCTAACACAGTATCATGTTTTATAAAAAAAAATTTTCTTGAATAACTGGCGAGCGGATACTTTAAATACAAACTTATTAAATGTTTTTGAAATTAGAAAATTATAAGGATATAGAAAATATAATAATATACAGGGTGTTCCATTAAAAGAAACCTAAGTTTATAGAATTTCGCCATTTTGCGATTTTATTGGTAGATTATTAAAATTCAGGAAAAACACTGCAACTTATAAAAGTTTCCGGTAATTCTAAAAATAACGTAGAGGGTGGCTTATTATAGGGAAAAAACCCTGCACATGGACAGGGTGATGATTTATTTTAAGAAATATGAAAAAGCGTTTATGGCAAATTTTTTCAAGATTGGGCATATCAAATTACTAGAAAAATGTTACAAGGTACAACATTTTTTTATAAAAATTACCTAAGAAAAGAACTAATTGTGCTAATGGTCTATTATTTCATCCTGAATGAAAACCGTAGTAGACCAAATTTGCTTTTTATAATCTTTCAGATGCGTTTTTATTATGAGTAATGAAAAGAACAATTTTTAAAAAATTATTCAACATAATATATTAAATTGGACTGCTATTATAAGAAAGGGAATTGGATTTTGGGTTTTAGAAAACCCACAGGAAAATTATGCAATATACAGGGTGAATTTTTAAGTGGGGATTATGCTTAGACTCTACTACTTGTCGGGAGAACAGAGACGGCTGCAAAAAAACTTTACGAAGCAGAATATCGTAACAGACCAATCCTGAATAAAAAAATGTTTACGAGATTAGTTCAACATCTCAGGGACTACTTGCTTTACTATTAAATTCCCCGTATTTTATTTAATTGATCCGTGAAGTTTGGCAACAACACACAGTTCCTGAATCGTACAAGACACACGCGGTCGCCTCAATTATTAAACATTACTCTCATTAGCTCATTCCAATGGCGCATGGCGGAGTACCCAAATTAAAATAAAAAGGGTTTAAACAATATACAGTTTCATGTTAATATAGTCGGTCGGTGCCCCCTATAAATATGACTACCACTTAAAGTGCATCCTGTATATTATTATGTAGATATATCCTTGTACCTAACATTGTAACCACCCTTCTAAAAGAGTATATCTAAGTCAATAGAGCTGACTTTAATTATATTAATCATTTACGAAACGTATTACAATGAAGATTATTTCATATCGCCCTTTAAACATAGCGCTTATAGTGAAAAATAAAACGGCTAGTAGTTCAAAACTAGTATTGTTGAATCCTCGTACTAATTAAATTTTTACTTTCATTTTTAGATTTTGTAATAAGAATTTGGGATACGTTTGTTTTCAATCATTATGGTTCCTACTATCTTAAGCAGAAATATATGTTTGTCGTATGCTATCCGAACTAGCATAATTGCTTTAATACTCCATTAAAATGTATAATTGTTTATTAATGAAAGTCAACCTTTATGTTATGCTAAAGTGCAATATTAAACTTGATGATTTGATGATTTTATTGTCTCCTTTTAAAGATACCCACATCTCTTATAGAGCTTCAAGTAATATGTTGTTTTTATAATGATTAGATAAATGCTGATTATAAAGCTATTATAAACGTATCGATTGCATTATTAATGTTGTATTACCTGCCTAGATGCTGAGAGAAAGGTACAGGTTACAAAGAACTGTTAGAAAGCCGGAAAATAATAAAAACGTAAGAAGGCGATACAGGAAAATCCACTATGCTCAGCTAGACGACATCAGTTCTCACTTAATATTTCCAACAAAAGGAGCCCTCTTGACAAATTCTGCATTTAAATTGTTAACTCTGACAAATTAAATTATCCAGGCTATGACGGGCTATTATTAATAGTGCTTTTATTTTTTGCATAGAAACCACTTACATTTAAAAATTATGTGGTGTTTACATGTGTACCGGGTGGCCACGAGAACCGGCTTATAGCTCCTTTTTATGAACCAACTGTTTTGAAATTTGGAAGATGAAAAAAAATTATAAAATCTACTTTATGTTTGTTTGTCTGTTTAAATTGAAAGACAAAATTTATTCAATTCTAGAGGAGCATAATAATATGGAACAAGAACTAAGTATATCATTAACTTAAGTAATAATAATAAAACTAGAACATTGTTTTAATTACAATAATAATAATTATTCTAACGTAATTTATTACTTATACGATACAAGCACACATTACTGTGTTATAAATATGTATCACTTTGTATCAAATAATATAAATTACCGGTTGTTCTAACAACATTAATACAAACATACTGCATGATAACTGATACGGATTAATGGTGCAAATCCCGCGGGTAAATAATTACTGATTTTATATTTACTTTAGTGGCCATTTACTTATCGCGATCAAATGTGTTGATATTAGACAAATGTAAATAGAAGTAATTGGGGAACCAGTTCGTTCTTGAACTTTGCGCAGTGGCGTGGCAAGGGGCAAATTGTCGCTTTAATTCATACTCCATTGAAAAATATTTGATTCATTAAGATTATTTTTAGATACATTTTGATACATAAAAATTATCTATATTAAATCTTACGCAATGCTAATATTTCGAAAATATTCTTTGTAATATTTTAATGAGATATCGCGCCTGCAACTGTTTAATCTACTATTTATAAAGAAACTGATACAATTCCTGCATCCTGTCTAAAACATCGCTGCACGTCTATGAACACAAAGATTTCCGAGTATTGTAATTATTTAAAGTGCGACACAGTGGAAAATGATTTCTCGCCCACGTACAGTCCCACTCGAAACGAAGAGGCTTGTTTCCAACGAGTTAATTTAAAGGAACAATTAGGTACAAATTGCTGCTCTTAAAATTATTATAATTGTAGCACCTTCAGATATTCCTCCAGATTCTACACAAAAGAGAGATCCCATCGCTTAATATTCGATCCTCACAATTCTGATTTATTTCATAATTCCAAAAACTAGGCGTGTTATAAATGTTGTTTGATTTTGCATCTCATTTCCCCTGCAAGCAGTTAAAAGATAAGTGGGTTATTTTTCTTACACCACTTTTCCTTATGGCTCTCTTACCGACTTTCATTGAACCCCATCGTACTAATGCCAAGATAAGTTATCTCGGGGGAATAGCATTCTCATCACAATACGATGAGCATATAACAGTGTATTTTTCTCTTATAAGGTAGAGTTTATTGTGTGAAGAAATTGGCGTATAGGCAGAAAACGCCGGTTCACCCCAGCAGGTAGAGTTTCAGTCGGAATTGAATAGCCGCGACTTTCACAGCTAGGGGCGGGAAATGAAATATTCTTCTATGAAGTAATAAGGGTAGGTCTTTTTGTTAAAATGAATTACTTACTGGCAGTAACCTGATGATAACCTTTCGGAAGCTAGGTACGCAACGAGAGGTGGTATAGCCAGTATTCGTCCATGGATTTCCTAATTTCGTCATTAATAAATCAGTTGTAATTTTGTCGTCCACCAACTTGGTGTAATGTCATTATGTTTTGCATGTTTATTGTTAAATTGGAGGTTGCGGCTAGATATGACGCTACAGCTGTATATAATTTGTAAAACTTCAATGAACCTAAACTAGTTAGAATTCGCGTGGAGCTGCATAGAAATAAATGTCACACGTCGCTTTGAGTTATTTACAATTATCATTTCCATACTCACATAATCTTCCCGAGTCAATATTACTGAAAAAATTGTTGCCAATAATGAACTTTCCGAATTTTAAGTATGAGATTCATTTACAAGAATCAAATAATACGTCCATCAAAGACAACGGGTAACTACAGCGCAAGTGTTTACGAACCGGAAAGAATTAAAATATAAATTCTGACAAAAATGTGAACGTATGCAAAGGGAAATGTAAATGTCATATTCCTGAAGTAAGGGTGTGATTTGTATGTAATTAAATGGGGAGTGTCACAAAACGTTAGGGTGGCAATTGTTACCCAGATTTTTTATAATTTACGAGCAGTGAAAAGTTTATGAGAAAGGTCCATGAATATAACCTTGTTTTGTTCAGTTTTTTAGGCTCGAGAAAACTATAAAATTTTGTTTAATGTATACTTATATACAATAATTTTAAGATTAAAAGTGCACCGTTTATGTTCGTTAAAAATTAACCAAACTTTTCAGTGTTTCAGTGTCATATTTTTTTAACATATTTTATATTTTAGTGTATAGTGATTTTTTTTTCTTGACCTGTGATATCAATATTAATTATTTAATGTGTAGATTCCTAAAATTTTTGGTCATATAATTACATAAATTTTTTTAATTATTTTCTGACATTCAGTTTATTTTTTAACCTTTTTGAGACACTACTTTTATTTTAAAGTTTTCTGTTAAAATAGTTCCTGAAGATATTTATTAAATAAACCTAATTGTCAGAAAATGAAATATTCTTTTTCATTTAATTATGACCAAGAATCCTAGAAATCAAATGAATATATTTGAGCCAGATAAATTTGTAGTAATTTTCAACGAAATGTCATAGCTGATTTTAATGATATTTTTCTAGATATATGAAATATTAAAGGACTTTCACTACATAAATTATACTTAAAATACTAACTTTAGTATCCAGAAAAAAATTTATATTTTTGATTTCTTAGAACAAACATCCATTAAATTGCAAATTGGATTTGCTTGCCATTTGTTCCATATTTAACTAACCATGATACGCTTATTTTTCTTTAACAATATTTAGTGAATATTGTGATAGAAAACGTCACATTTTCCAGTGGCGACTATATTTAGAAATAATCGAAAAAACTATTCAAATAATTTAGGTAAGGAGACGCCACAGTTTATTGCATTTTACTCGAAAACGGCGCTCCCTGGAGGAAAAATATAAGAGGCCCTTTTTTATTCAAAAATGAGTTTTGGATAAGAATATTGAAAAAAAAAGTACTCGTTCATCGGGAAAAAACTTACGTTAAGAAAACCAATTGGGTGCAAGTGGCGCCCCCTATCAAAAACTGCAAAACTAATAAAGTTAAAATATTTTACACATTATTTTGATGACATGCATAAAATTTTATTCAAATCTGTTCAGTACTTTTCAAAAAATTTAAAAAATAACGTTTTTCATGCGCCTCTTTTAGAAACAAATATGACCCCCTAAAAATTAACTTTTGACAAAACAAAAAATACGGGTCTCTTTATTTTTAATGCTTAATCTGCAGTATCATTTTATCATCGTGGTTTTGAGTCACCTTGTATACATTTCGTTACAATACACCACTTGCTGCTGATAAATATTCATTTTTAAGAAACAGAAATCGCCGAGATATGTACAATGTACAGGGTCATCACGCGAAAATGTCCTTTTTTGAAATAACTCAGTTATTTCTCATGTTATGACATAGATGTAAAGACATTTTTAACTAGTTTTTTCCACAGAATCTATATTTTCAATCAAAAAAACAATAACGCATCGCATTTCTGTTCTTCATAAATACATAAAAACAACGATTTGGCGCCCAACGTGGGGCGAAACAAAAAAGGAAAAACAAAAAAATAAAAATATGAAAACAGTATCCTCAAGATTTCATTAAAACATAACAATATTTTGAATCATTAACAAATTAACATGCTTTTCGAGCTTATTTTTAGTTAAATAAGTCTGCTGAATTTTTAAACAAATAGCTGCAGTTGATATAAATTTATGAGCACATTATTTTGTTGTTTATATTTAGATATTTTAGATAATGTCATAGGCAATTGAATGTCTTTTATATTTAAAACTTCCGAGTAGTGGGGGTAAGAGGGTGTTCTGTCAGAATGTTTATTAGCTGGATATAGAGCACTAACTACACTCCAGAGAAAGCAAGCATCATCGTCATAGTTTTTAACATATATAGTCTGTTTTCATTATTTGTTCTTATTTGTTTCGGAAGTTTAATAAATGATGTCACTGCATTACCTAATTCCTTTCCAACTATTCGTTTAAAAGTTACAGACTGTAGAACAATAAATCAAACATAGAAAGCATATAGTAAATCAAATAATTGCCAAAATTGAAGCAAGCTGTGATTTGACAAAAAAATTTTATTAACAAATTTAGATCAAATTTTGGCGCTGATTTCAAATATAATTTCAAAATTCAATTTTTCCTCAAATTATTTTTTTTATCTCGGTTTTTTATTTTTCTAAAATTATTAGACGTTCATTTGTTTTTTCGAAAATACGAAAATATAGCTCCCACAATATAGAATTTTTTTCCCTTTACACTTTTGCGCTAAAACTATTCGTTTAAAAGTTACAGGATATAGAACGATGTCTAGTTAAAGACATAAAGCACCTCCTATTGGGTGGAGAACCTGCCTTACTAGGATTGTTGTAGTTGGGGTGCCATGTACGTATACATCACTTACGTTTACCAAAATAATTCGGATAAATATGTCCATGACTCATGGTTATTTTGATTCAATGTTGGTTTCAAACTTCAAATCAATAAAAAAATCCAACTTTCTAAATTCTCAACCTCGTAAATAAGTGTTACTAGATGATACCTGCAGTAATGTAATTTTGACGTTCTTCTTTGGCTTGGAGAGTTACCACTCACATCCATCATGTCATGATTGGACGTCTAGATAACCAGGACTGGGAAATACCAATGATTTGGGACAACTTAATTTAGTTGAGTTAAAGCGCACATTACGACAATCTAGAAAATAATTTTGACTCAAGTAGTGGTAGGATTCAACTACTTCCACTGCTTACCAGCTAGTTATTGTTTCTCAGTATCGACGATATCATTGATGTACACAGTATCTCCACGCTGTGCCCTTTTTTTCAGAGCTTGCAACTGCATCTTATACTTCAAAGTGCAGATACTTCAAAACAAATGAAATTTAAAAATTTTCGTCGAATCAAATCTACCACGTTGTAATACAGTTTACGATAATTTTCCAAATGGGACTATTAACTTGAATCCTTTCTAGGGCTCGTCCGTGTAAATCTTTAGGACACTGCAACCTCCAGACTCTTCCTGTCAAATTCCTCCAACGTCAATATCCAACCTCTAATGAAGTGATACAGATCCGAGTTTTGATATTCTGCTTAGATCTGTCCATATTCTGTACTTTGTTCTTGGGTCAATTTTTGTAGTCTAACTAGAGCCTTTGTCTTCGATAACTAGGCCCTAGTAGCACAGCTGTGTCTTCTTCGAAAGAGCTTGGTTTGCCCTATTCCTTGCGCGAAATCTTAACTTTCTACCTATATTGAAATTGGAAGAAACATTTATAAGCAATTACTCTTGCTATACAATATTGATTTGGTTGGATTAAAAATTAAAATAAAAAAAAGTTGAACAAAATTGAGCCATACGAATAGTTGGTTGCCATGCTATTTCTTTCTTCCGATTTTTTAAAATGCCACAGTTCTTCAATCATGTCGTTCTAAAGACCTCTTCTCCAGCTATGACTAGAAATGTAAAATGCACCAGCTCGTTATTAAATGTTTTATTTCGTCCTCATCTTCTTCATCTTCTTCGTCTTATTCTTCTTCTTCTTCTTCTTCTTTTTCCTTTTCTTCTTTTTCTTCCTTTTCTTCTTCTTCTTCTTATTCTTTTCTTATGTCACGCGACCGATATCACAACTGTTTACGAAATGTATGCGGATTTTATCATACGTTCTCTTTTTATGAAAAACAGTATTTATTTGGTAAATACAATACGAATTTTATACAAACTTTTCTTTTCTTTCAGATAAAAGTCTATTCTACTGTCTCTGTGTTACTTCTTATTGCACTTAACATTAGTTAATTAATTTTATACCGCCACCTGTCCCAATACATTGGAAAAATGTATCGAAACCTCTTACTTTCCATGTTTATTATAAATATAATAGTACTTTTAAAAATTAAATACCCCAATTTAATGTAATTAAAATCCCACCTAAATCAAATTTCACGTTCTAATCTAATCAACTTACTACTAAAAATTTTAATTCAAAATTATTTATGAAAATCTTCATAAAAATTAAATACTTTAAATTAAGCTCATGAAAAAATTTCATTTCTAATGAAACCTTAAAATTAAATTTAATTTAATTTAATCAAATAATTCATAAAAAATATAAAGAAAATTAATGGACAACATTATTTAGGTTTTATACAATTTATGTTATAATAAAAATATCAAATTTGATGTATTTATATCGATGTTCTACTTCTGAACAAATAAATATAATTTCTGTTGGACGTAAAAATCATGGAAATCATTTTAGAATACAATTATTGTTGAATCCGTTAAAACAACTAGTTTTCAAAATTACATGTTATAAAACATTGATTTAATAACAGAATTCACAGCGTCAACTTCAATTGAATTATTTTTCACATTTTCAATTAATGCAAGGTATATTTTTACATGAATGAATCGTTAGTTCCTACTATCCCCCTGATGATTTTCAATAAATTGAAAGAACATACACATCTTCTTGCGGATATCGTTTTTTGATTAGTAGCCGTAAATATTGTTTAATATCAATATTTTTTTATTTATAATAAGCTTTTTCTAATAAATCCAACTCAACATACTTTGACTGAAAAAAAATGTAAAAGCACCAGCTCATTATTGAATGTATTGTATTCTCCATCTTCTTCTGTTCTTCCTATGTTACTCGATATATACACTATATACGAAATATATGCGGATTTCCTCGATGTTCTTTTTGGCAAACAGTATATTATTATTATTATTCTCAGCCTCCTTTCAGGTAAAGGTGCATATTATACCGTTCTCTGTGTTACTTATTGCACGTAACATTAATTTGTCAACTTTATGCCGTCACGTGTCCCAGTTTATTGGAAAAATGTAATTTTAAATTTGATATCCCTGTCTTGTGACAGACAGGTAGATTGGATAGGGTCTGACAGACTGTCTCTTGGATTTAAACTATCATATGTTTTGTTCTGTCTGAGCAAATCACTGCAGATATTTTATTGAGAATTTTAAATCGATTTGATTAAAATGGTATTGGATAAAATTTGCATCGACCTTACCGAGTGTATAGATTTGTCTCTCGAGGAGGTGCAGTGATACACCTTATAATATTAACGTTATTTTCTAAGGAGATATTAAATCCTATCGGGAAAATTACGTTACTTTTAAAAGTTTTTAGTTTGTTAAGAGGAAACCAACTAAAATTCAGAGCCTGTCATGCAACTCAGTTAAAAAATTTATTAATTATTAACGCTCACCACCAGCACCTCAAAGACTCGCCACGATTGAATTTAATTACAACCTTGAAACTGTTTATAACTTTACCGCAAATCTGATTATCATGTTGTCAAATTGTTTTTCATAAAGTAAAGAACTTTTAATTAAACCTGTCTACCGGAGGAAAAATGCACTGAAATAAATTCGCGCGTCATAGGACTGCCATAGTTCTGACTAAGATTTATTATAGAACCATTGGTTTATTTCACACACGTAACATGTTATAGAGGTACCAGTTTTGCAACAAAAATGAGCGAGGAAAGTAAATAGTAGGTATGCATGTACCTACAATATTGGAGGTATTGGAGGAAAGTCACTGATTTGTGTGATTTATTGTTGTGTGTATGCATAACACAAACACAACGACAAATACTATCAGATTTTATTTATTTTATTTTATTTATTTATTTTAAGGTACACCACCCCACAGTACATGACCAATTACGGGGTGGGAAGTTACAGAAATCAAATACAGAATAAGCAAAATTTAACACACATTACACCAAGTACATTAAAATAAACTTTTACATAAATCATTCACAAAAGTCTAGAACAAAAAAATCTTCTTGATATTTACAATATTTGTATGAAATATATCAAACTTATCTTGCAGAGAGGTATACGTTTCACACATAAAATATAAAGGAGAAAATCTAAGAATGTTAGTTCGTGGGGTAGGAAGATAAAATGTTTGTGGATGACGAGTTAAAACTGCAGGGGCTTGGAAATTTAACATATTTAGAATATTTGGACAGTCAACTAAATTATTAATTATTTTATACAAAAACAATTGAGAACAAAGTTTCCGGCGGTCTTGCAAGCTAAGGAAAGAAAACCTATTTAGCAACTGCTCGTGTGGAAAACCAATTGCCGGGTATACTTTATCAATTTTAAAAGTTAGAAATTTTAAATACCGACGTTGAATATTCTCGATACTGTTAGAATATTTAATATACCCCGGATTCCAAATAAGGGAGCCATATTCTAGTCTGGATTTAACGAATGCATTATAAAGCATATTCAATAATTGGGTGTCATCAAAACCAGTTGCGTTTCTTATTACAAAACCTAAACTTTTGTAAGCAGATAAAACCATATTTTCAACATGTTTGTTAAAAGTCAATTTTGAATCAAAAAGAATTCCCAGATCTGTACATTCCTCTAGTCTGTTTAAGATGGTACCATTAAGTTGGTAATAAAATTGTAACGGATTGTTCTTTCTACTAAAGGTTATGACATTACACTTTGAAATATTTAAAGGCAAATTATTTAAAGTACACCAATCATTAATATTATTTAAACTATTTTGAATTTGCTCACAGTCATAATCGTTATCAACAGTACAAAATAATTTCATATCATCAGCATATAGTAAACAATGAACGTCTACACAGGTAACTATATCATTAATAAATAAATTAAATAAAAGAGGCCCCAGTATCGATCCCTGTGGTACTCCCGATGTAACCAAAAATCGATCAGACTTGAAACCATGGTATTCCACAAATTGAATTCTGTCTGTTAGATAAGAGAATAATAGAGAAATCAATAAATCTGAAAAACCAAATAATTTTAACTTATTGAGAAGAATACCATGATCAAGTCTGTCGAAGGCTTTGGAAAAATCAGTGTATATCACGTCAACTTGATGGCCCAAATCAATACTCTCAGAAATAAATTGCGTAATAGAAAATAAATTTGTAACTGTCGACCGACCCTTTACAAATCCATGTTGGAAAATACTGATCTGCCCTCGTATATTATTATAGATACTGTCGTATAGCGAAATTTCAAAAACTTTGGCAAAATTGCAGATTATTGATATAGCACGATAATTTTCAACGTTGAATTTATCTCCTTTTTTGAATATTGGACACACTCTTGATACTTTCCATCGATCTGGAAATATCCCAGATTTTAAACACAAATTGAAAATAACCGTTAGAGGATAAATAAATGCAGAGGCACAATCCTTAATAATAAAAGCGGGCACATCATCCGGGCCCTTCGTGAACTTAGGCTTCAGCTTTTGTAGTGCTTTAAACACATCTTCTTCACTGAATTTACTTATATGCAAGAAATTTGTTGAAAAATCCTGATTATTAATGTTAATATTAGAATTATTATTTACGGAGTATGAGGTTTTAAAAAAAGAAGCAAAGGTATTGACAATATCTAACGGATTGCTGTATTCAATGTCATTATATTTTATGTAATCAGGTATTGAAGACGTGTTTTTCTTAGAATTTACATAGGACCAGAAACTTTTAGTATTTGATTTAATATTGTTTTGTAGCTCTTTCAAATAATTGTACGAAATACTAATGTCATTTTTTATTTTTGTTCTTAATAATTTAAACTCATTACGTGAAATTTCATTATTGAATTTTTTGTAGTCTTTCCAAAGTATGGCTTTTTTCTTTATATCTAATATTATACTACTCGTATACCACGGTGGATATTTTCTAAGACGAGACACTGATTTTGGTACATGTAATTCAAAAATATTTATTATATGTTTATAAAACTCCTCGCATGCCATGTTAGGATCATCAACTCTAGATAAAAATGACCAATCAGTGGTACTAAGGTTCTCATATAAATTTAAAAAATTTGCCTTGCGAAAATTAAAAGTCTCTTTGTCGTTTACTGGGAAAGGGTTACATTTTTCAGAATCTTTCAAATACATAGATATGTTAAGAGCAGGATGGTGATCATCTTCCAGGAGTAAATTATCTTCCGATTTATTAACTTCACAATATTTATTAAATAATACTAAATCCAGCAGTCTGTCATTTGAATTAACTACGTTATTAAATTGCGTTAAATCATAATAATTACAAAAAGAGTTTATTAACATGGTTTTTTCAGAAATTATATTATTCACGCAATACTCAGGAATATTAAAATCTCCCACAAAAAGAACATCACCAGCACAAGTGTGCTCAAAAGTTTCAAGACATTCAAAAAGTTGGCTATAATGTGTTATGTTCAGTCCCGGCGGTATATATACTACAAAAATAAAAAATGTATAAAAGTTAGATGTTATTTTAGCTCCTACTATATCTATGGAAGGAACAGCATTATGTATACAACCTAAATTAATTTCAGTCAATTTAATGTCTTTATTTGCCGCCAACAAAACACCACCGCCTCTTTTCACCTGACTATTTAAAATATTTCTATCATCCCTTAATACATTATAATCGATACTCATGAATTCAGAGTTTAAGACATTAGGCTGAAGCCAGGTTTCACTGAGCGCTATGATATTATAATGACATGCGTGTACAGCATTAAGCAGATCGTGTGTCTTAGTATTAAGTCCGCGTACATTCTGATAGTAGATATTTAAAGTGGGAATCGTTCTACAAGGTTTTAAAAATTGACTCTGATAATGATTCTTTTTCACATCCATCAAACCTCTAACAGGCAAGCCACACGGTAGTTGCTAGTTAGAAAATTGCAAGTGAGACTTAAATTCAGAAATTTTCTGTTTGAACACGAAACATTCCTTAGAGTCCCAGGCCGCATGGTCGATACTAATATTAGATTTATTTATTTCATTATATTTGACACAATTTATGCATTTTAAAACAGAATTTTTACAGTCTTTAACCATATGACCATCAGAACACAAAGGACAGTGTAATTGATTATTACAGCTCTTTGAAAAATGATTGAACCCACTGCAGTTAAAACATCTCTTAATTTCAATAGAATCATAAACATCACAGATATTATAACCCACAAACAGCTTACCATAACCGGTCGACATTATCTTATTATAAGAATCTACATCAATCTGCAAAACAGCTTGGTATATATCTTTATTTTTTTTTGTTGATGAGATTTGGAGCACTTTACATTCAAATTTTTCACTAATTAAAGACTTATTCTGATATTCCACAAAATTAACGATATCTTCAGCGCTAAATTTATCCGTCATACCAACAAGTCTAATTCTTGGATTGATTTTAGATAACTTAATAGACAACTGAAAATGCCATGTAAAAAATAAATATAATTAGGGCATATTTTTTATAGGGTTTTTGGGATAATAGTTTTTTGTGGCTTTTTTGTATTTTTGTTACTAGAATTTAATTATACGGAATTTTTTTATAATTACGTAGGAAAACTCTTACATTCCACATTTATTTCAGTTAGGAAAGTTAGTACTTTTAAAAATAATACTCAAATTTAAATTAATAACACTCCCACCAAACATTTAATTCAAACAACGATTATCTATAAATATCTTAATAAGAACTAAATTTCCTACTTTAATGTAATGAAAACCTTGCCAAAAATTAAATTTCCCAATTTAATGAAAATTAAATTCCTCGAATTAATCTAATTAAAAAATTTTTAATTTTAATTTCTAATAAATTTAATTAGGTATTAAAAATTTTGATTTTTAACTTGTAAAAATTTAAAGAAATATATACTTATTTACATAATAATAGAATTAAATTCCATTTATTCAAATAATTCGTAAAAATAAAAAAATATTAAAAAAATTAATAATCGAGTTCCCATTCAAAAAATAACAGAAAAAAATGTTTATTATAAAATTTGATATTGAAAAATAACTATTTCTAATGATTTTTTTAATCAATAATTACTTAATAATTTTGAAAGCAATCGTTTAAAATTTCTGTTATTTTTTATATATTTTTTTAAATATTTTATTTAGAAAAATAAGTATATCTCTCTTAAACAGTTTTCTATTGATTTTTCTAAAAATTAATTTTTTTGTACTTTTAGAAAAATATTAAACAATAATTCAAGTTTTATTTTTTTTTGAAATGTAGTAAAAACTAATATTTTGTTAAAATAGATAATTTATATAGTTTTAAAATTTTATGTATTTAACAAATTATGCTATTTATTTAAAAATATATTTTGTTAATTATTAAGTAACAATTTCTTAAAATTTAATTGCACATGGTTTATTCTAATTATTCTTAAATAAAAAATAGAATGATAAAAAACCCATTTAGAAAAATAACAGAAAAAGAATACTTATTTATTAAAAAAAAATAATATTAAAAATGTTTTTTAAAATCAATTTTGAGTAATATTTTTTTTAGAAGATAAGTACATTTCTCTTAAATTAGTGTAAATAAGACGAACATTTTATACTAGTAAAATTAACTTTTTCTCCAATAAGCTTTATCTAATAAATTCAATAACAAGAATGTCTTCCATAAATATTAATTATTTTCCTTTTTCATTTTTAGATAAAAAATATTCAAATATATAATAATGCACTAGAATGATTTAAGTTTTAAAAAGTTTATAAACTATATTATTAAACTAATATTTAAAATAAATAGTTTTATAATTTCAAAATTTTAGATTAGTTAAATAATTATTTTATTTATTGAAAACTCTAATTCATTAATAAATAAGTAATAACTAAAGTAGTACTTTTTCCTAAAGTCCAGGAGGCTGCAGTGCTCTAGGTGTTTAGACAGACGAGCTCTGGGAGGAAAAAAAGTACTCTTTTTAACTAGTACTGAAAAGTGAAGCAAATTAGTAAAAATCACCAATAAAATTATTTATTATAAAAAATTACTTGAAATTGTTTAATTTAAGTTATATAGAAGATAAAATATAATAAAAAAATCTAATAAGAGATTCCTCTACTTTAATATAATGAAAACCATGCCAGAAATTAAATTCCCCAATTTAATTTAATGAAAATCATAAAAATTAAATTACTCGATTTAATCTAATGGAACAATTTTTAATTCTATTTCTAATAAAATTTATTTATTAAGAATTCTCAGTTTTAACTCATAAAAATTAAAAATAATATATATTTATGTTAAAATAGAATTTAATTTAATTTATTCAAATAATCTGTAAAAATTTAAAAATTTAATGACCCGTTTAAAAAAATAGCAGAAAAAAAATTATTATAAAATTTGATATTGAAAAATTTTTAAACAAAATCTATATCTAATAATTCTATTAATCAATAATTACTTACTAATTTTGAAAACAATCGTTTAAAATTTCTGTTATTCTTTGTATATTTTTTTAAATATTTTATTTAGAAATTTCTTTCTTAAACAGTTTTTTTTTTGATTTTTTATAAATTTATTTTATTTGTACTTTTGGGAAAAATATTAAACCGAGTATTAAACAATAATTTTATAAGTTTTAAAATATTTGTAAAATGCAGTACAAAACTAATATTTTATTAAATAAATAATTTCATATACTTTTAAAATTTTATTTTGCATTTTATTAATAATTAAGTAACAATTACTTTAAATTTAATTAAACATGGTTTATTCTAATAATTCTACAAAAAATAGAATGATAAAAAAATTTTCGATAAAAAATCCCTAAACAAAAATAACAAAAAAGGAATATTTATTTTTAAGGAATTTGATATCTATTAAAAACTCTTTAAAAAATCAATTTTTAATAATTTTTTTTATTACAAACTACGGTGGTTTTATTAATATTCTATTTAAAAAATAGTACACCTCTTAAAGTCGTTTAAATAAGACAAACCTTTTTATACTCGTAAAATAACCTTTTTTCCTTAATAAACTTTATCTAGTAAATTCAATAATAAGAGTTTTTTCCATAAATATAAATTATTTTCCTTTTATAGTGTTTAACGAAATGGGAAAATTTATTTTTTTCCTTAATAAATTTCATCTAATAAATTTAATAAGAGTTTTCTAATAATTTTTTCCATAAATATTTCTTTTTATTCATAGAGAAAGAAAATTTTAAATTAATAAATAGGTGTTATAATAGCTCAAGTTTTATAAAATTCCTATCGAATATTTACCAAGTATTGTGTATAAAAAGGAAATATGTCTCACTTACAAAAATGAAAATCATTTTGTATATTCTCTATTAATATAAAGATCGGAGATATTCCTTTTTATATCAAGATGAATACCTTTGTTTCGTAGGATTAAAAGTTATGACTAATATTCTTTATTATAAACTACGCCAGTAGCAATTTTCTTGTTGATCATTGCTTACCTTCAAACAATGCTATTTCAAAAATATTCATTATTTTGTTGTGATCTGTCGATCTTTTAAATATTTTAAAAGAAAGAACTTTGTTGTTCCCTACCAGATTTATAAATATTACAATTAATTACTACTACTTCACAACACTCAATATACTCTCAGAGAGGTCTGTTGCGGATCCGTTTAATTAATTCATAAATCACTAATAAAAAAGTTTGTATTAAATTAGCATAGCACTCTTGTTCAACCCAACTTTCGGAACAAGGCGATTTACAGGCATTAAGTATTTAAGAAGTTGTGGCGATAGAGATTATTTGTTGCATAATATAACAATAACCAGTCGCGATAACTGGTGATGAATAAAAGCAAAAGGAACAAAAGTGGCCCCTGTGAGATTAGATAAAGTTATGTTCGTGGTATATCGTATTGTATGCTATCTCATGTATGAGCCACACCAACAGATGTTGGTAATATATTTTCAAATCTTTCATCCATGAGGAGGATTTGTGTACATTGTTTACGTTCATATTCCATTATATCAGTTTTTTGCCAACTTCCGGTTCACACAATACAGCAATATTTCATTCGATATTTATTTTTGTGGCCGCGTATAAAATACTTGATAATTGCAGTAGCGATTTGTGTTACGTGAACACTTTTATTATTTTATTTTACTATCGCGTTTGAATAACACAAACACTTTGTTTTTCTGAGTTTGACCTGGTAAAAATGTACGTCATAAAATGTTAAATGTTAAAAAATCACTCTTAAATGTAACAGAGTGGGAAAAAATAAATTGATTTGCTGTAATTGTGACATTTATAATTTTTTCTTCGTTTTCATGACGTTATCCTCGCCTCTACCATGTAAATCGCCCATACATCGATAGATCGAAATTGCTGTTTGATGTAAACAACAATTAAACCCAGTTCGTATTTGTATCGGTACAATTAAGTGCTACTAGATTTGTTAGTATTTCGAATAATTAAATATAATCCGTAATTCTCTCTCGCTGCCGTTTTCATTTTTATATTAAACAATTAAAAATCGTAATTACTGAAACGTAACTGGAAAATAATTTGTAAATCAGTTTATCTCTGAAAATGTTTCATTTGGAGTTTGAATAAATCACTACACCTCTAATTGAACGTAACATGATAAAATTTTGAACAGATTTTCTGGAAAATAGGTACAACAAAATTATGATTCCTTCAATTCAAAATTTGTAGACTATTTAATTGTATATAATATTCAATACAAATAGTGACTATTTAATTGTATTTAATATTCAATACAATTTTTTTATGTATAAAAAAATACAGAACAGAAAATTGTACATATGCCCTATATATTTTAAAGCTACTACTTTAGTCCACGGGAATCCATATCAATTACACCCCGGCCACCGATCCTACTCGCAGTTGAGAATATCCCAGCGGGGCAATTATTAGCTAGCACCAGGAGACTGAATTCTAAAGATTAATTTAGGCGATTGATACATGGCAATGAATGGACCCGAAAAATACATACCCAAATATCTTAATATCAGACGGCACCGTTGGAGACCAGACGAGATGCCCATTTGATAATTAGGTTAAGCAAATGCATGCTCCTTCAGCCTAGGCAAAATTTATCGTCCGATCTGGCCCATGAATCTTTACAGCAAATTTGTTCATCCCAGATCGTTAGTTAGCTTTAATTTGTCAATGGATTGATTCCTCATTCTATATATTTGCAGAAGGTAATGCAAATTCTTTTGCAGAAGAATTGATTTTTAAATTTTTTAAATATACCGAAAAAAGTTTCTATAAGTATCCTAAAATTGGCACTTTTTAGTATTTAGGATATATTGAGGAATTGTGACGTTTAATTTTACATTAATACATTCGTTTTTCTTCCAAAATAGTCTTATAAATAATATAGTCTTGTACCAGTATATTGTCATGTATTTTAACTAAAATAAAATAAAACAAGTACTTTAAAACATAAAAACCTGTCCACGATAATATAAACTTCCCCGAGCATACTGACCAGATAAAATACTTACAAATTGTAAAATATAAAATAAAGTAAACCTGGTTTTGAGAGACAAGCCACTGGTTTTGAGAGAAGAGTCACATAAAAGTTCTACCTTTGAATGGGACATGCAGGCCTTCTTCTTCGTAGATGAGGCAAAATTTAAATAAAAAATATACCAAACATTTGATAAAACGCATCCTGATTATTTAAGAAACTATCTAAATGAGAAGATGACAAAATTCAATTAGTCACTGAGTGACCAAAGTTAAATTAATCTATTTAAAAATATTAAATTTAAGCTAGAAAAGTAAGTAAAAACTATGTAAAATCAATAATTGATGTCTAAAGACGTGACAAATTGTGAAATTAGACTCTAAGAATTAATTTGATAGTGTTGTGATAACTATGAGTGTCGGAGTGTTAAACAACGGGAAGCGAAAAACTTTTTAAACGAAACTCAACACAGTGCATATCAAGAGACAGGAAATCAGACAAAGAATCTG